>JANAVB010035617.1:14134649-14734649 GCA_029216955.1 Iris pallida
CTAAAAATCAATATTTTTTAGGTTAGCCGTGGATTCACTTAACATTCGGAGATACGGGTGTACTTACAGACAAAAGGCTTAGAGACTAGCTAGATAAATGAGTTGTAGTCATTCCAATATTTGTACGAGTTTATATTTTCTGCAAATGTAAAACTTATGAATATTGTAAGTTAAATTAGTTTTATGAATGAGCATTGTTTTATTTATTTTGATCATCATGGCCGTGACAGCGTTCTACCGCCGACTCTGCGGCGTAGGCTGGTTGGATACGTCTCGTATCCGAAAAAAGGTACGGGTCGTGACAATATCTATTCTCACTGACAGCTCAGGACCGCAGGCGAGTACATTCACTGATAATTTTTATTGTCTTGATATCTGCTATTTTCGATTCAGTTGTAGTGTCTTACTTGATTTCCGACACAATGGTTCACGGACTAGTATATGTCGAATCCTGTCATGAGATGTTATTTCTGGACTTTCCTGGTGTATTGGTACATTATTCAATCTTATTTTTCTTGTACTTGTATAGACACCGATTTGGGAGTGGGCTGGCCCCCTATTTTTGAATCCCATGTCATGACGTGACATGTCCGGATCGATTATACTACTCAAGGATGGGAAATTATTAGAGGCTATGTGATCAAGCCACCCTGTCACTATATTCTTGTGCTTGTGCCACCCTCACATCACGTAGGGTGTAGCGACATCTTATTCCTTGTGCTCGTTATCCAGGTTGGCCGGCATGACCCTTTTCAGAGATTTTCTTGTGATTGCTGGACCAAGTGGATAGCCTGTCCGGTTTCCCAAGCCGATCACATAACACTCTAATAATTCATGGCACATTTTATATTTACTTTATAGATCATATATCCTGTATTATTCTACATTCCAGTATTTTATACCCTGACATGATATCCAATTTTACATATCATGTTTATATTCCAGTCTTAATATTTCATCTTGTATTTCATTATAATTGTCTCTTATAGAATTTGTCAATTTACATGGAAAAGTTGTTAGCGTCTGTACTTGCTCATATCCTAACAGGATAACCCCGTTGATGTTTACAGATGATATAGATGCTGACTACTCGACCTTCTATGGGTTTGGCATAGATGGTGAGTACTACATCGACATCCATGTGGAGCCGGTGTCCATTGAGGATGCACCGCCTGCTTAGACTTAGACTAGTTAGGCTTGACTGGACTGTGATCCAGCTAGTACTTCAGACTTGTAGTATATATATTATTTAGTATTTCTGTTATGTTTTTAACACTAAACTTGTGTGGGATCTTGCATCCATTCCTGTTATTTTCCTTCTATCATATCTTTCATATTTCGTGCTATCTTTCTTAGATGACTTGTGATTGAGTTGTGACATTATATACCTCCGTACGGAGATGACAGGTACCTTTATATTGTGTCTAGATGTTGTATGTTATAGACGACCTATACAGCGTTCTCCCGCCGATTCTGTGGCGTAGGCTAGACGTACCCACGTGCTCGTACCCCTACTTAGGGTGCGTGTCATGACACATTTTTGTGGTGGCCTATTGTTTGCCATTGATCATAAAAGAATAAAACAGTTATATCGGAGGACTGGACTTTTACTTCACAATACAAACTCGTTCGTACAAAGAAAGCCTAGGGACGAAAACCTAGGTACAGCAATCTAAGTACAATTGTTTAGTTTTTCTGGGGGTGACGGTAGAGGCTCAGAAAAGCGACGGCCGCTCTGCGTTACTCCTTGGACGATCGGACGTAGCCTTGGCTCTGGTGAAGAAATGCTCTTGGACGTGTGGGGAGACTCCCTTGCACCTTTTGTTGCTAGATCTCTGGATGTCTCTGTAGTGCTCTCTCTCTTTTTTTCGCCAGCCCTTTGCAAGGGAATGACACTTTGCTATTTATAGGAGTGGGGTGTGATCATTAGGGTTTGCAAATGATTGCCTCCTTGAGAAGTCAGCGGTTAAGGATCAAATAATTTGGGCCATTAATTCTGATTGTAGCAAATCTAGACAATTAATGTGGATTGCATCAAATCTCTGTGGGCAATTAATGTTGATTGCCACAAATCTTTATGATATGTAGCCGTCAGTTCGGATCTCCTGCCATGTGTTCACTCTGCTTGATTTGCAATAAATTTGACTTGATCCCGATAATTATGATGATTACACTGAATCTGAATGAATAAATCTTGATTGATTTGGTGTCGTGTGTCCCACCATCACCATTTTGTGAGCTATAGGAACATGGGGAAAACTGATCTTCTGCCACGTGTCCTAACTGCGGGCTACATGAACAGAGTGTCTTGACAGAGTCGCATGAAGGTGGCAGCCGCATAAGTATGGCCTATGAAATCCGAGCCGTATGAGAGTGGTTTCCCGCTAAGCCGCACAAACCTGGCCACGTGTTAAGGCTGCATAAGTGTGGCATCTCAGCATTTGAGCCGCATGGAGATGGTTCCCATTATTCGAGCCGCATAAGAATACTGGCCGCATAGGATGGCTTCTCAGGACTTGAGCCGCATGAAGAAAGCCCCCATAATCCGAGCCGCATGAGAATACTGGCCGCATAGGTGGCTTCTCAGGACGTAAACCGCATGAAGACGGCCCCCATGATCTGAGCCGCATGAGAATACTGGCCGCATATGGTAGCTTTAGAATTTGGGGGATTGTGGCGGCTGTAAAAAGATTATCTTCGTTTTCCTAGGCACACGCTATCATGTCAGAGTCATTATTTCGACTTTATGTCAGGTCTATCACTTTGTCAGGGCTGTCAGCCGTCAAGGTATTAAATACGGCAATTTGTTTCATGGCCAGCTGTAGAGGAGACTGTTGAGGGCCACGTGGCTCCTTTCTGAGCAGTATGGAGCTATCCGAGCCGCATGAGGCTCTAAGGGACTCTGAACCGCATGGATGTTAATGGATTTTTTGAGCCGCATTGGGATCCCTCTGTTGGAGCCGCATAGGCTATTCTTTGTTCTTTTACATGCTTCTACAAGACCCCCTTCAAAGTTTTCAATTTACAAAATTGAAATACTTTGAATAAGAAGCATGGCTATGTTCATAGGATGTTCTTCTGGACGTATAGGACTTCCTGGCCGCATGGACTTCCTGGCCGCATGGATTGCTCTGGCCGTATAAACCGATCTGGCTGCATACTCTCCTCTCTGCCACGTAGGCGTCATTGATTGCTCTTGATTTGAGCCGTCTTTTGGAGGGAGTCCCAAGAGTCGGCTTATTAAATTTTTGGATTTTCTTTGAATGAATCTCCTTCATGAGAGGGGACAAAATCCTAGGAGTCGGTTTTGCCTGCAGCACACGACCCGAAGCGTTCCATCGGTCCACGTGCTTCCTCCCTTTTGTTCTACTATAAATAAGAGTAATTAAGAGAAGAAATTTCTTTACTCTCTCCTTCAATTCAAGCCTTTCCTGCCCTAACTGTCATCCTCTTCTTCGATCACCGATGGCTCCCAAGAAAACTATTGCGGTGAAGGGTAAAAAGGCGGCGTCTTCGTCGGGTGCGACGGCGAAGGGTAAGAAAGCTGCTTCTACTTCGACTACGACGACGAATGATAATGTGGCAGCTCCTCTGCCAGCCGACGTGCCCATATTTCACCCCGACGTCCACCCCACCATTGCTGGTAAGGACGTTGCGTGAGCTTGAAACGCTAACTGTTGGGGCTACGTCGCATGTTCTATGCGCGAGCCTTCATCTTCATGTGTGCCGCATGTACGTCTCATGTCCGAGCCGCATGGGGTATGCTCCATGTCCGAGCCACATGAGAATTCTTACTATGGCCGCATAAGCACTTCGCCAATGGGGTCGCATAAGCTGCACTGGGCCGCATAGGCTCACATGAATTTATTTGTCGCATGAGCCGCATAAACTTATCCGAACTCTGTCGCATGAGACTTCGTTAAACAGAGCCGTATAAAAATACTGCCGCATGAACCTTCGCTAGACGGAGCCACATAAGCATTTTTTGAGTTGGGCCGCATGAGACTCTATTAAATTGGAGCCGCATAAGCTCGAAAGCACCAATCAGTTCTCCTTGGCCATCTTTTTAACTTATTTTTTTTGTCCTCTTTTCAGTGAATTTGCCAGTTAATACTGCGGGAGAACCCTTGGTGGGTCAGGCCCAATTTTCCATAGGAGTTCGGTTTGACCAACTAATCCGGCAGGTGGTGGAGAAACTTCCCCAGAACGAGCCTGAGGAGAGGATGAATCTTATCAAGAACCAATCCTTTCATTTTCTCTGTGCCATGCTGAACTCAGGGCGATTGGAGGAAAAGTACCTGAAACCGGCGTTCTTCTTCGGGGACGCCCTTACTGTGAAGAACTCTCGGGTATTAGATATATCTGAGAATTAGAATTTTATTTCTGCTGGGAGGGCGATCCACATCCCCCAAATAGAGCATCATTTTACATTGGCGTGGTTCAATATGTTGCCGGTAGACAGGCGGATGCAGGAATCCTTGACCCCGAGCCGGTCGGGAATGATTGTGGGTAACATCCACTACAATAAGCACGTTATATCAGCGTACGCGGGCAGGGAACCGGTCAGCTGCTACGTGATGGGGCTAGCCCCGGGTACCTTCTTAAATGCGCAAGGTCCCAATTTCTCATTCTTCCAAGCCGACACTTTCCTGAATCAACTTGCTCGGAAAGTATCTTATCCCATTGGCCGGCTCTCGCTTTTGAACTGGATACGCCCCATCCCTTCGTGGGCCAATTTGACCGGGTAGATTTTGCGAGAATATAGGACTTTCCTGCGTGAGGTTGGTCTCTATCACGTCGTCCGAGGTATATGTCACGGACTGCACATCAACAGGGAGTTGTTCATGGCTCTCTTGGAGATGTATAACCGACGGACGGGGACCTTTTCGCACCTGGAGGGGAGATTGGTCTCGCTCTTCATGAGATGCATGCAGTCTCTAGGCTGCCCTGGAGCAATGAAGCGTTTGAAGTATATACTCCGACGAACGAAGAATTCGAAGATTTGGAGCAACGACATCCGAGTTTCGTTGCTGTCTATCAGGAATTACTGTGTCACCACAGTTACTGTCAGCAGATGACCAAGAAGGATAGTAGCTCGGAAGGGAACCTTCCGCATACTAGGGCTTAGCTCTCACACCTTTTTCAGTAAGGTGCCTCCGGCCGGGTTACTCCCCGGAATCCTCTGACCCGAGAGCAAGTACAGGATCTGGTGTTAACTGCCAAGAAATCGAGGGCCTTGAGTGACACGTTTGGGAGTCAAACCAATTCTTTTGATCATTTTTATCAGGATACCCAGCCATTGTCGGAGAAGGCAATCCTGGCAGGGTTCCTGATGGTATGGCTACGGAATTGCGTAGTCTCGGGAGGAGCTGGTTCTATTGAGAGGATCAGCCGAAATTTCATCCTCCCTGCCGTAAAGCTGGCCTTCGAGGTCAGACTGGCTCTTCTTCCGGCCATGGTGTGCAGTATACACCGTGGCCTCTGTACTTTTTCGTCTAAGGTTATTGCATGAGACACGACGATAAACTTTGAGCGGATCGAGTTGTCCTACCACTATTTGATGGGGTAGCTATTAAAGCACTGCCGGTCTTTGATGAGACCTGGCCCAGAGGATGGTATAACTGACGACGATGCTTTTATCTTCCAATACCGCCGGATGCCCTGGGTGTACAACATTATGCCCGCCTGTTGGAAGGCGCTGGCGAGGGTGGACGGATATAACTTCTTTGTGTCTGTTCCCCTTTTTTGCTGAGGAGGTGGGGAGTGTACATGTTGACGGTACCGGGCCTTCTCTTCTTTTACCTGAGAGGATGCTTCTTTGGTTGCGCAACATCCGTCCCTCGCACTTAGTATATCGCAACCGCAACACCGTCTACCTGGAACCTTACTTGTCCAGCCGATTCTCCCACCAGTTTGGGTATAACCAGCTGTTCCTAGAGAGTCCCAGCTCTTGCCTGGGCTTTCAAGACAGCATTCTAGATGGCATCAGGGCCTGGCTTTACTATAATACTTCTCAAACCCGTGCTAGTTTCTCGGTCCCTGACGCTGAGACGCAAGGGGAGATTTTGTATTTAGCAGCTCTCTACCATGTCACTGCGAGCATGTTTTCTGTTAACTTTGACCCGCATACCAGTTTTATTGTTGGTACCGGCTTGGCAGAGAAGCCCCAGGGATCGAAAACGAGGAAGCAGAGGGTGAACAGGGTTTTGTGCCAGATTCAGAGTCTACCACTGCGGATGAAGAAGATGGCGAGTAGGGTGCCGATGATTCTCTCCCTCTTCCAGACGAGGTGGCGGTGGATCAACCGTCCATTGTGTTCGATGAAGTGGTGGCGGACCAGCTGTCTGATGTGCCTGGTCCTTCACGCAAGCGGAGCAGGAGTGAGTCTACTGATATCGGCATGATTTACTCCATAAAATGGGCTGCTGTCAGATCCTGTCGGCTACTTATCGAGGATGTTGACGCTATTTTTGAGCTGACTCGAATTATAATCATCTTCTCCTTCATTTTCCTGCACTATGGCCTAATCATTTTCCTTTGCTCTTGTAGGCGTCAGAGGAGTCGGTTTCTCGAGAACCGGCCGCTGAGGTCGATCCGGCCCTGACCACTTTGGTCAGCGACATGTGTACCGCTATCATTTCTGCTGGGGTTCTTCCGAAGGCGGCCGAGGAGTCCCACCTTGCTGAGGACTCAACCCCTGATGATGGGGGCTCTGCTGCACCTGTCCCTGAGATAGTTGAATTTCAGCAGGGTGACGCTGAACCAGTTGTATCCCTTTCCGGGGTGGCTGGGGCAGAATAACCAGCTGAACTTGACTTGGAGGTCGCTGGTGAGTAGACCACGACAGCTGCGAGCGGACCTCAGTCTCCACAACCCTCTCCTGGTAAGATGAGCCAAATCTGGACTAATGAGGAGGCCCATTCGCTCTATCATCATATCCTTCGGGTTACATTGATTGATGGTTGCTCTGGACATACAGGTCCTGCCCCTTTAGTCCCGATGACGGACATTGTTATGGTAGGCTCTTCCAGAGGGGATCTGGTGGAGGGGAGCGTTCCCCCTCCTCTTCCGGCTTGTCTTGAGGGGCCTCCCGCCGGATCGAGTTCGGGGGGTCATATGGCGACACAGCCCGAGCAGGGGCAATGGTCCCTGTATCTTCTTCTGCTCGTATGAATTTGGGGGTGGACCTCTCGGCTTTACCGAGTATTCATATTATTCGGGCCACGGAGGAAGAATTGGCCGCTGTTCACGTGTCCTTTCGTTCAGAATTTATTTCCCTTGTGGCAGGGGCGGCAAGTTCTGTTGCGTCTTCTTCGACACTGCCAGCCACACTTCCTTTGCCACCGTCCTCTACGGAAGTTCTGGATGATGCGTCTCAGGATGTGGTTGATAGTTTCTACTGCCATTTGAAGAGAGGGGTAGACGCTGCTGTGGAGCGGGGGACCCCTTTCGCATTGGCCTGACAATGCGCCCAAGGCCACATTGACATTCTCAAAACCCTTTCCGACGGGGCAGGGATAGCTGCATTTCTGGAGCCCAAACTGTTGGAGGCTGATCAGCTCTTGGCCCAATTTCAAGTGCTTCGACAAGCTGATTTGTCTACAGCAATTGATCAGGAGCGGGAGTTCCTCACCACCGCCTTGGAGAAGATAAGGCTCGTGCGGGATACATCTAAGCCGGTTATAACAAAGGACCTTGGCGACCTGTCTCTCTTGTACGACCAGCTGAGCCACCGGAGCGAGGTTTGCAGGGCTCGGGAGGCGGCCGCCTCCCAGGGGGTAATCGCTACCAGGGAGCAGATTTTCGAGCTTCAGAAGAAGCTGGCCTTCTTGGATTGTGAGGTTGAAGCTTCCCGTGTGGACAAATAGTTGATTATTCAGGATGCCGAAAGGTTTTTCAGAGCTTCTGCCATTCTAGAACGTGATTTGAAGAAATTTGAGGAGGGCTGGCAGGCTCACACGCCCTTGGAAGATGCGACGCTGCTGACTCAGGAGGCCGAGCGTCGGGCCAAACAGTGGTTTGAGCGGTCGACTGCCTTGTTGAGGGATCGTCTCAGGGCATTATGTATCGCCGAACAATAATCGCCTTTTTTTCTTGAGTGGGACATGGTCCCCAGAACCTATAGTACTTTTGCCTTTCTAATAAAGATTACTGCTTATTGTGTTTGTAGTTTTTGCCCCACTGGGGAATTGTTTGTGGACTTGTTACCCTTGGTATACCTTGGTTTTAGGTATAGATAATAAGTTGATGGGGATACTTGGAACAAATCCACAGTAAGGTGATTATGGACGTTTCTGGTATCGGGAGAAAGAATGCCATGGGGCAGCTGGGCCCCCAGGGCATGATGAGAAGTGAGGGACATGTACTAGGAAACTTAGTACAGCATTTGCGGTCAACAGTGGACATTTGTGGTCAACAGAGGACATTTGTGGTCCTATTCTCCTTGGCGTATCCTAGTTTTTTTTTGGTACGGATAATAGGTCGAGAGAGAACCAACATACTTACTCAGAGGTAATGAGGACATGGTAAATATGAGGGTTTCTTCGATGGAGCCTTCCCACTCAGAGATAATAAGGACATGGCAGGAGGGGGCTCCATAAAGGGAATATAGAACAACTCAGAGGTAATGAGGACATGGAGGTTCTATGTGAGGGGCAGTTTGTTTTTGATGGAAGAGAAACAACCCAGAGGTAGCATCGACGTGGTTATTTTGGAGAATTTGTCGATCTGTTACCCTTTTTTTGTACTGAGAGTGAGGGTATTGGATCATAAGGAGGGAGTTCCTTTTGGGAAGAAAGTTCAGAGGTATAATCATACATGACTTACTACCTAAAAGATGCAATATAGATTCATCTGTAGTGACCGGAGTATAAGTTCAGCGGTACCTGCGGGTACATGACTCGACAATCTGGGAGATTTTAAGTCGACATGTGAGTTCAGTGGTACAAGAGGGTATATGACTCGTTAGTCTGGAAGATTTGTAGTCGGGATATGAGTTCAGTGGTACGATAGGGTACATGACTCGTCATTCTGGAAGATTTATAGTCGAAATGTGAGTTCAGTGGTACGAGTGGGTACGTAACTCATCATTTTGGTAGATTTGAAGGTGGGATGTGAGTTCAGAGGTACGAGAGGGTACGTAACTCATCATTTTGGCAGATTTAAAAGTGGGATGTGAGTTCAGCGGTACAAAAGGGTACATGACTCGTCACCTTAGAGGATGTCATTTCAGACATAATACTTCTTTAGGAACTTGCCGTTGATGGGCAACATGAGCAAGTCTCCATTTTGTTTTGCGAGGCGGTAAGCTCCGTTGGAGAATACAGCATCAATGATGAACGGGCCTTCCCACTTTGGCTGGAACTTACCGGCGATTTTATGAGTCATAACCATCGGCCTTCGAACTGCGAGAATGAGGTCGCCCACTTGGAATGTTCTGATTTTAACCTTTCTATTGAAGGCTCCGGAGATACGTGCTTGGTACAGCTCGATTCGTTGTTGAGCTAGTAGGCGCTTCTCATCTAGGGCCTCCAATTCTTGTAGTCTGCGATGGTGATTATCATCCGTCGTCAATCTGTATGTGAGAGTAACACGGAGTGAGGGGATTTGAGTCTCCAGTGGGCGAATTGCCTCACTTCCGTATACCAGAGAGAATGGTGTGTTCCCGGTGGCAGTCCGTACTGTAGTATGGTACGCCCATAAGCATTCACCGAGATTTTTATTTCAGTCGCGTTTGTTTGATGACACGAACTTCTTGAGAATCTTGATAATTGTTTTGTTGAATACTTCAGCCAGACCATTCGCCGCTGGGTTGTATGGTGTTGAAGCAACATTCTGGATTCGGCGTTTGTCGCAAAATCGATAGAAAGCGTGGCTTACGAACTGCGGACCATTATCATGGATGATCCTTCGGGGCAGCCCAAAGCAATAAATGACGTGATGTTTGAGGAAACTAATCATGGTTGGAGTCTTCACTTCTGCCAATAGAACAGCTTCCGCCCATTTGGAGAAGTAATCTGTGATTGCGAGTATGAAGCGATGTCCTCGGGACGAAGGCGGAGTGATCGGACCAATGATGCCCATTCCCCATACTTCGAATGGCCAGGATGCCACCGTCGGGTGTAGAAACTCGGATGGCTAGTGGATGAAATCTGCGTGGACTTGACAGGCTTTGCATTTTCGTGCATAGTCTATTGCATCTGCAACTATCGTGGGCCAGTAGTATCCCATTCTGCGAAGCCGATCTTGTAGTTTCGGGCCAGGCTGATGGCCCCCCCAGATACCATCGTGAGCTTCACGTACGGCTTCCTTGGCTTCTGTATTTGATAGGTATCGAAGCAGTAGTCCATCGTATGATCGCCGATATAGCATTTTCATCTCTGTATTGTAGAAGAATCTGAGGGAACGTCCTCTAATAGAAGTGGCTTCCTTCGGATTCTCGGGCAGAATGTCCTAGACTACGAAGTTAATGAACGGTTGTCTCCAGTCTGGTGCTTCGTCGACTATCAGAGCGGAGTAGCTCTCGGCCCACTAAACATTATTCTTGGGACAGACCAACTCATGGCCTATGATGTCAACCAGATGATGAGCATGATTCGGAACTGCTAAGGAAGCGGCAAGACCTGCTAGGGCATCGGCTTCAATGTTTTGGAGCCTGGGAACGTGCTTTATGAAGAACCCCTCCAGGGACGAGATGATGTCGATCGCTATTTGGTGGCAGGGGATCATGTCCTTATGGCGAACTTCGTATGAACCCCTAATCTGATTGACGATTAACTGTGAATCGTCGTATGCTTCGAGGTGTTCTACCCCCAGCTCTTTTACATGTCGTAGACCAATGACCAAAGCATTGTACTCGGCCACGTTGTTTGAACAGGGCTCCGTGAGGGAATAAGCGCGATTGGTCACCAACCCGATGGGAGAAATCAGCACTACTCCGACTCCAGCGACGATGTTGCCCTTGGGCCCGGTTCTAGAAGCGCCATCGAAGAACATTTGCCATATGGTATCATGGGAGGTCATATTTGAATTAGTGACCTCGTCTGGAATCTTTTCGTCTATTTTAGTTGACTCCAAACCCGGATGAGCTACTAGAAAGTCTGCCAGAGCTTGACCTTTAACAGCCTTTTGCGGGACGAAGATCATGTGGTAAGGGGACAGTAATATGGCCCAAGTAGCGAGGCGAGAGCTGAGTGCACCTGGTTTAGTCATGAGGATCCTGAGGGGGTTGACTCTTGATATGACATAGATGGTTTATCCCGTGACGTAGTGTCGCATCTTCTGAATGGCGAAAAACTAGAGCAAGGCACTCTTTCTCTACGGCAGTGTATCGATGCTCCGGCCCCATCATCATTCGGCTGAGGTAATATATGGATTATTCGTGGCCTGCCTCATTGTTTTGTTCTAGCAGAGCACTGAGAGAATGTTCCATCGCTCGTACGTAGAGCAAGAATGGTCTTCCAACAATCGGGGCTACCAGGACTGGAGGGTTCATCAGATATTCTTTGATGCTGTAAAAGGTGCGTTAACATTCTTCATCCCATACGAATGAAACTCCCTTCTTCATGAGGTGGGTGAATGGCTGACATCGTCCAAAGAGGTTAGAGATAAACCTCCTGATGTATACTAGCCTCCCTTGGAGGCCTCGGAGTTTACAAAGATTTCTCGGGGGACCCATTTCCATGATTGCCTTCGTCTTCTCAGGGTCTACATGGATACCCTGGAAAGTAATGATGAAACCCAAGAACTTTCCACTAGATACGCCTAAGAAGGATTTTGTGGGATTCATTTTCAAATTGTGTGCCCGCATCTGGTCGAACACTGTCCTCAGATCATGCAGATGATCTTCCTTAGAGCGGCTTTTGACGGCAATGTCGTCGACGTAGCATTCCACTGTCTTGCACAAGTGGTCTCTAAAGATGATGCTCATAGCTCTTTGATAGGTGACGCCATCATTTTTTAAACCGAAAGGCATGACTGTGTAGCAGTATGTGCCAATTGGTGTTCGGAATGACGTATGCTTTTCGTCGTCAGGGAACATCTTGATTTGGTTGTACCCCGAGAAACCATCCATGAATGACATACGCTCAAAGCCGCAGGTGTTATCGATCATGATGTCTGTGATAGGGAGAGGGAACTCATCCTTAGGACATGCCTCATTCAGATTACGAAAGTCGATGCAGATTGGAATCTTTCTACTTTTCTTGAGGACTGGTACTATGTTGGCGACCCAGTCAGGATGCTGTTCTTCCCGGATGAAGCTGCGGGCTATCAGTTTGTTTACCTTGGCTTCAATAGCATTCATGACGTTAGGACGGAAACGACGTTGCTGTTGCTTGACCGGTTTTGCGTTCGAACGGATATTGAGCTTATGAAGTGCAATCTCGGAGTTCAGTCCTGGCATATCTTCGTAGCTCCAGACGAACACGTCGATGTATTCTCTGACGAGTTCTAGTAGTGATTCTCGCTCTTCGTCTGTCAGATTCTTGTCGACGAAGATGGGCTTTGGAGAGGACTCATCACCGAGATCGACTTGTACAACCTCATCCTCGATGGGAGGCTCTCTTTGTTTGAACCACTTCTCCTATTGCGCATCTAGTTGTTGTGCCCATGGCTCTAATTCAAGAAGTTCGGGAATGTCTTCATCTTCTTCATAGGCATCGACGAGTGCCATATTGACGGACCAGACTTGCCTGAGCATGTCCCCGATGCTGATATCTGAATCAGAAGTGGGTGATCTGGTTGAGTGTGAATACCAGTCGCATTCTTCGTCTGAGCTTTCAGGTGTCATCGCAGGTGTGACATAACCTAGCCCACGTTTGGTTTTGCTGTAATAATCTCGTGGTTTCCCAGCAGGAGCCGGCGACTTTAAGGGTAACCGTCGTCCGGTGCCGTAGTTTAAGCCTGGTGTAGTTTCCAAATCATATCCTTGTTTTTGCATAAGGTACTTGGATTGGGAACTATACAGATAAAGGGGCAATCTTCCGGTGTCGGGTTCGGGCTCAACTTTTTATATCTTGAAGGGCTGTGGATCATTCATCTGGCGGAAGATGATTGGGTGATCCTCTCCCTCGATTATGCGGTAAGCGTCTTTCTCTGGAGTAAGTTGGTTCGCGGTGTAGACATTTGTCACTTGTAGGTGAGTGCCTATATCATGTTCCATAGCATATATTGTACAGAGCTTATTAAGCTCGAGATAATTCAAAGATAGCCCTTTATTGATGAAGTAAGGTATCTTTTCCAGTAGGATTACATCATCTGTAGATGGAACATCAGTATAAGCAGCCACATATTTGGCCAGCTCAGATTCTTCTTCAGCCATCCCCTGTGCAAATACAGACTGAGAGGATGACTTGGGCAAGTTGATCATCAGGGGCTCCATGGGTGGAGCAGAATGTGGAGTTGTTGGCCTACTAGTTAACCCTAGTTTGGTGTTCGGTGCTGAACGGGGAGTTGTTGGCTGGCTAGTAGTCCCTGGCTTAGTTCTCGGTTGCCAATTCATCCTGGAAAGACAAATTTCATTGGCTTGACAGAGGGATTGAGCTCTCCTATTTGTCGCTGGTTAACTTTAGGTAGCCTGATTGTCAGTGGCTCTGTCGTGGGTCTTGGCGCTTGGCCAGACCTTGGCAGTTGGATTATCATCTGTTCCTTCTGTGCAGAGAGGCTAATTGCGTCCTTACGCAGAGTGGCTGTAAGGGGCGCAGTTATGCCAGGCTTGCGGGCTTGGAGGTGGATCGTCAGAGGTTCTTCTGATCCCGTTGCTGCCTCAGTTTGAGCTTGAGTATCTCCTTCGACAAGATGCTTTTTTGATTTTTCGTACAAGCATGAGTCTGAGTAGTAGGATTTGACCCCTTTAAAGGGATCGATGTCGGCAAATTCTGTCCTCACAAGGCCGTGCTTGTCGACGTACTTGAAGCACTGGTGCAGTGTGGAAGGCACGATCATGTAATCGTGTATCCAAGGATGCCTCTGGAGAATATTGTAGGAAGTGTCCACATCTATGACATAACAGGTCACTTCTGACTGAAGGTCGTCGATTTGGCACTTTAGGCAAATTTTCCCGATCGGGTAGCTCCTGCCCGAATTGAAACCGCTGATGGCGGTGCTTGTCGGCGTCAGGCGATGCATTGGGATGCACAGATAATGTAGTAGGCTCTTCGGGATGATGCTTATTGAGGACCCGGGGTCAATATGCATCCGATCGACCTTGATATCGCCAATGTACCCAGTATAATACAGGGGGCGATCGTGTAGGTTAGTCTTGATAAGCATATCCTGAAGACAATGTTGGGCATTGACCCCGTGCAAGCGCTGTCCTGGAGATCTGCCGGCGAGTCCTTCCCGGTAAGATTGGACTGACCCAGATATGCGTCGACATTCTGGAGTGCTTCGCTCAATGGGACACGGACATCCTTGGAGATCCTCAAGAGCTCGTATAGTGATAATTTGGCCAGTGTGTTGGCTAATTGCACCAGAATGTCAAAGTTGTATGGCCTTTCTAGCCCATGAGGCATCTCTCTTCGGAGAGGTTTGTGAAGCGAGTCTCCTTCGGCCTAGGCTTGTCGGTCGTCGAAGGCTGCAGAGGTCCTGGTGCATCAGCAGCTGTCGGCTGATGATCTTCAGCCGAGTTACCCGGTGAAGGTTGGGTTTGTACGCCGGAGCGGGTAACAACAGCAGTAGCTTCTACGACCTCTGTCGAGATCGTGCGACATGATTTGACTTTCCTATTCTTCTTCTTGCTAGCAGATGAGGGTGCGGACTGAGTCAACTCAGGTACCAAGTCCGGATGGACCCACATGATCTTCCCCTGTGATGTAGTAAGGGGCACTAGACCAGCAGATTGGTCTCGGAGAGGTAGAAGGTTTGAGACCTCCATCTTTGCTCTAGGGACGGGTACTACTCTATCTTGAGTCTTTGTCCGAGGGAAGCTGCCAAATTGTACTGACACCATGTTGGCTGCCACGATCACCTCTTCGAAATCAATGGCCAAGGCCTTAGAATCGATGAGATGTTGGATGTATCGCTTCAGCTGATATCAGTCATGTGTAGCATGGTGAACATAGCGATGGTAATGGCAGTACTTGAGACTCTTTATATCTGCAGGACGAGGCTCACGCCTAGGGGGAGGGAGCTGAATTCGTCCTCCTTGGATGAGCATGTCTAATATGGGTTTAACATGGCCATCCTCGAAGGAGTAGGTCATCTAAGGCTACTGCTTTTCTGCCAGTATTGATTTGGGCTTTGGGGCTGTGTCGGCCACCAAAGCTTGCTTGCCCTTGTTGTCTCGGTTGCTGAAAGAATTACCATCGTTGTTGTTGTTGACGTTAGGGCGTTTGCCCTTGTCTTCCCCTTCCGAGATGTGTAATCCTAGTTGGCGGGCTTTCTTCACCTTATCTTCTGTGGTGGTGGCACTAATGATGAACGTCTTCAAAGCCTTGAATTGACTTTCGCCCATCCAGAGGCTGATTGTGGGAAGCAGTCTCTTTTGGCAAATATCAATCAAGGAGGAATCATGGTTGCCGGAAGGCAGCTTCATCGCGGTTTGGCGAAACCGCTCGATATAATTTCTTGTTAGCTCCTTTTCTCCCTGAACAACGTCCATGAGAATGGACATTGTCACGTCTTGTCCTACTTCATAGAACCTCTCTAGGAACATGCATTTGAAGCCGGTGAAGGAGTGGATGCAATTGTCCGGCAAGTTACGGTACCAGTTGAAGGCGACCCCTTCCAAGGCTCTGATGAACAACCGCGTAAGGATGGCATCGTCATGGGGCAGATGGTCGGTTGTGACTTCGAAGTAGGTTATGTACCTACTTGCAGATGTCTTCCCGTCATATGGATTGATGTGGAATGGTTTATACTTTGGCGGGAATGGAACATCTCTCTACGCGGCATGATATGGTTGTCGTATCCTAAGGTCCTGGCAAGTTTCTCGGGCTTGGAACATGGCCCGGAGCTCTTGGACCTCTCTTCTTGCCTTCCTGGCCTTGTCTACAGCAGTGGGGGCCAATATTTTAGGAGGATTATCGCCCGAGTTTGGTGCAGCTGAGTTCGAGTCCGCATTGATCGCGGGACCCAAGCTTGTTTGGCCAAGCGTCCTCTCTTGCAGGGTTGGAAGGGCCGCTTTGATCTTGTCCACGGATTTGACCAAGGCATGCAGTATAGCCTCCAAAGTGTCGATGCGTTGGCGATCAATGGAACCTTCTTGGTTGCTGTCCGTCATGAATACCGTCCTTATATGATGAGAGATGGAAGGAACAGTAGAGGACGTGCCTTCTGAGTCGTACCCTCTTACAAAAAAGTCGTCAGGGTATGTGGGAATGTTCTCCTCTGGTTCGGACTCAGAAAGAGCGGTACCTCCAGCTTCAAAGCTTGCCTTATCTTGAGAATTGTGGACGTCCTCGGGGACGTCGGGATCTGCTGCATCTGTCGGGTGAACCATTTCCCTCGAACTATCTTCTTGGAACATCGGGTTGTTGTGGATATTTGGAGGAATGCTACCTTTGGCTCCAGTATCTCCCATAGATGTGGACGAATCTCACAGTGTGGCAGATTTCGTCTTTGAGCAGGTACCTTGATAAACTCCTCCTGCAACGGTGGTAGATAACCGTTTAGAAAAAAATTTCTTGGTTATGCCGGTTGAAATTTTTGGGCTGGAGACATTTGTTTTCTTCCCTCTACCGTTGCCAGGAATCTTCAGGACAGAATTGCAAGAGGCGACGAGAAGTGCCTCGTCTTCTGAGCTTGGATGTTACAGCTTTTGGAAGACGGACCGGCGGTCTTTTCGTACTGCTGCCTTGTTGCAGCAGCAGTTGACAATGACTTGGGTGCATTGATGTCTTTGACAGGACTCTCTGTACATCAAATCGTCGTCTCTTTTCTTGCGTTTATGAAGAATTACGTTGCACAAGTCACCTGCTTGGTGGGTTTGGGAGTCCTAAGTACATGAGCATGTCGGCCTCCTGCCTGTACCCTGATGTGGGGGTCATACGAGTACTTGCCCCTGATCGTTGTTGGGAGATTCTTGATGACTATTTTGTTCGTCGGCTGCCGGGGGCTGGACACGAATAGTTTTATACAACTTTCCATCAGGGGCCCGTATAATAGTCAACGGGACGCCCTGATAGTCAGAAGTTGGGACAGCCGACGGGGCTCGTCGAGCCCACACTGCCCGAGACTTTCTCCCTCTAGCACCTAAGAGTGCATAGTAGGAAGAGTCCAAGCTGGTCACAACAGAGTCTGGTATATGCTCCAGAGAGCCTTCGTGGTCAGGACCATATGAGAGGCGGTCGAAGACTGACTGTGAGCCGAATGGGATAAATGGTATACGACTGGGATTGGTGGCCGTGCAGGCTGTCTGCATACGGCTGGTTTGTGTGGCCGCATGTCCTTTCTGTATGCGGCTAGAAATTGTAGCCGTACAAGCTGTTGGCATACGGCTATCTTTTGTGGCCGTATGAACTTTCTGTATGCGGCTAGATGTCGTGGCCGTACATGCTGTCTGCATACGGCTGTAAGTTCTGGCCGCGTGGGACGAAAACCTAGGTACAAACTCGCTGGTACAAAGAAAGTCTAAGGACGAAAATCTAGGTACAATAATCTAAGTACAATTGTTTAGTTTTTCTGGGGGGTGACGGTAGAGGCTCGGGAAAGCGACGGCCGCTCTGCCTTACTCCTTAGACGATCGGACGTAGCCTTGGCTCTGGTGAAGAAATGCTCTTGGACATGTGGGGAGACTCCCTTGCGCCTTCTGTTGCTAGATCTCTGGATGTCTCTGTAGTGCTCTCTCTCTTTTTTCTCCAGTAGAGTCGCCATCGTGTTTGCCATTGATTATAAAAGAATAGAACAGTTATATCGGAGGACTGGACTTTTACTTCAT
Source organism: Iris pallida (assembly GCA_029216955.1). Taxonomy (NCBI): domain Eukaryota; kingdom Viridiplantae; phylum Streptophyta; class Magnoliopsida; order Asparagales; family Iridaceae; genus Iris; species Iris pallida. Next base: position 14,152,528 of record JANAVB010035617.1, read on the forward strand.
AATACAAACTCGCTCGTACAAAGAAAGGCTAGGGACGAAAACCTAGGTACATCAATCTAAGTACAATTGTTTAGTTTTTCTGGAGGGTAACGGTAGAGGCTCGGGAAAGCGACGGCCGCTCTGCCTTACTCCTTGGACAATCGGACGTAGCGTTGGCTATGGTGAAGAAATGCTCTTGGATGTGTGGGGAGACTCCCTTGCGTCTTCTGTTGCTAGATCTCTGGATGTCTCTGTAGTGCTCTCTCTCTTTTTTGCCAGCCCTTTGCAAGGGAATGGCACCTTGCTATTTATAGGAGTGGGGTGTGATCATTCGGGTTTACAAATGATTGCCTCCTTGAGGAGTCGGCGGTTAAGGATCAATTAATCTGGGCCATTAATTTTGATTGTAGCAAATCTTGGCAATTAATGTGGATTGTATCAAATCTCTGTGGGCAATTAATGTTGATTGCCACAAATCTTTATGATATGCAGCCGTCAGTTCGGATCTCCTGCCACGTGTTTACTCCGCTTGATTTGCAATAAATCTGACTTGATCCGGATAATTATGATGATGGTACTGAATCTGAATGAATAAATCTTGATTGATTTGGTGCCGCGTGTCCCACAATCACCATGTTGCGAGCTATAGGAACGCGGGGAAAACTGATCTTCTGCTACGTGTCCTAACCACGGGCTATAGGAAAGAGTGTCTTGACAGAGCCGCATGAAGGTGGCAGCCGCATAAGTATAGCCTATGAAATCTGAGCCGCATGAGAGTGGTTTCCCGCTGAGCCGCATAAACCTGGCCATGTATTAAGGCTGCATAAGTGTGGCATCTCAGCATTTGAGCCGCATGGAGACGGTCCCCATTATCCGAGCCGCATGAGAATACTGGCCGCATAGGGTGGCTTCTTAGGATGTGAGCCGCATGAAGACAGCCCCCATGATCCGAGCCGTATGAGAATACTGGCCGCATTGGGTGGCTTCTCAGGACGTGAGCCGCATGAAGACGGCCCCCTTGATCCGAGCCGCATGAGAATACTGGCCGTATAGGGTGGCTTTAGAATTTGGTGGATTGTGGCGGCTGTAAAAAGATTTTCTTCGTTTTCCTAGGCACATGCCATCATATCAGAGTCATTATTTCGACTTTATGTCAGGTCTGTCACTTTGTCAGGGCTGTCAGCCATCAAGGCATTAAATGCGGCAATTTGGTTCATGGCCAGCTGTAGAGGAGACTGTTGAGGGCCACGTGGCTCCTTTCTGAGCCGCATGGAGCTATCCGAGCCGCATGAGGCTCTTAGGGACTCTAAACCGCATGGATGTTAATGGATTTTCTGAGCCGCATGAGGATCCTTCTGTTGGAGCTGGATAGGCTATTCTTTGTTTTTTCCATGCTTCTACACCCATGATGGTCAGAGTCGCAACTAGTACGATTTCGTAGTGGTGCTAGACTTAAGGTACTGCTACGAGCCTGCTGTTAGGATATAAGATTAGGCAGTATAGAGAGTTACTCAATCACAGTTTGGACTACTTGAGAAGATTCCTGTGATGGCCCTTGAGAATCTTATTATACTATCTCGAAATTCGATTTCGACAGTTTCTGTCTACTTCTTTGTTTATCGTTGAATTTGATTCTTGGTATTCATTGTTGACTTGATTTTCTACCATGATAACATTATGGGCTAGGTTGCCTCAGTCATGGAATTTAGAGTCTTCTACAGCCATATTAGCTGGTTTGGCGATGAGATAGAGTCTGATTTTGGATGTAATTCTCGGGTGTGGGAATTTAAAATTTTTGCAGCCAAGCTAGCGGCAATATAAAAATTTTAAATACCATAATTCTAGAGATATTTACCTTAGTTGCGGACTCTACGGATTATCGATGTTGTACTTACTGGCGTAAGGAGGATTCTGGTAACATAGTTCTGGATAAACGAGTATGATTATCAGATTTTAAAATAGATACCATATAAATGGTGCCCTTGTATGATGGAATGGAATATCAATGTGGATGTTACTTGAGTATCATGGATTAGATACAGGGAGCTAGGCCACTTGTAGCGCAGCACCGTGCCCCGCACCATTAGAGGGATATACCCCAGAGGGGCAGGCCTTTTGCGCTGACAGTCGAGTAGACCGACGCTACAGGTGACGGGTAAGCAGGTCTGTCTTTCCTGTTCTTCTTTCCAACTTGTTGTGTGATTCCATTAGTACCTATCAGGATATTTTGTACTGTGATAGATAGTATAGTGACCCTAATCATGACCGTGATATCACGACCAGTAGGACCACAATTTGCTCGTTTTAGATATAGTTTTCTTGACCTTGATTGTTGGGGGTTTAACTTAGAAGGAGTACGACCATCTTAATTTTGAGGACAAATTTTTTCTAAGGAGGGTATATTTGTAACCACCACTTTTCTAAAATGAGGGTAATTTTGAACTTTTATAAAATTGATTATTTAATAATAGGTTTAAATCATCTTATTAATTTATTGGTAAATTTTAATTATTTTAATATCATTAAATTAGTATTTTGTGATTTTGTTCTTTGGTTAGTGTAACCTTGGAGCTGCTTAGCCTATAGACTAACCATGACCACGGAGGCCTAACCCATGTGATTAGTTTAGCTAATAACCACTTTTTAGGCTAAGGATATTTTGGTCATTTTGTGACTTTTAAATTATTTAGGATTTTAATTAATTGGTAAATTTTAGATTATTTTAATAATATTTAAATTGATGTATTGTGATTTTGATCATTTTTTATATTTTAATATTTTGGAAATTTTTATATTTTAATATTGATTTTATAGGATTTGTTAAGTCGGGTTCGATTTTCATCTCGTTCCGACTTGTGTTAGTGACCCGGGTAGCTTAGACTCTAGTCGGGACCCAAGATTAGTTAGGCATGGCTCGCAAACTCCACTAATTATGTTAGTAAGTTTAGACTAATTCCACTTGCTTATAATGGTTAAATTAGAGACTTAAACTTGACCTTTTTGACCACAAACCTTGTCATGACTTAAGTTGACCCAAAGGAGACTTGTAGGGGCATCTTGGATATTTTACATAGGCCCATTAGGGCATGTATGGCCAGCCACAAGAAGGGGGAGAGGTGTCCCTCTCTTTCATTTCACACTTGCCTCATTTTTCCCTAAATTTGTTCTTTCCCAAACTTGAGAGCTTCCCTCTTGATTTTGATCTCCAAATCACTCCATTCTTCCTCCAATCTTCTATCATTTCTTCTCATTCAACCAGAAAGAAGGTGCTAGCAAGGATTGGAAGCAAGGAGCAAGGAAGGGTGTCCATTTTGGGGGAGCTTTCGTGTCGAAACCGTGTCCTTTGAGTGTATCATTGGGATCCCACTTCCAATAGGTATAACCATCTCTCTATTTCAATTTCCCTTGCATTTTAGTTAGATTTGAATCCATAGGATCCACTCCCATGCATGTACAACCATTAGATTTTAATTTGAGGCTCTTTGGATTCCTTTTTAGGAAGTTTGAATAGGTTTGGTGTCCTACTTGTGGAGTTTCGAATATAGGACACCCCATGTGTTTGTGTTTATGCAAATAGGATATTTTGTGGTTTAATTTCAGTTTTAAGATGGTTAGAGAGTGTATTGATCTTAGTTAGGATGGTTAGAATAAGTTTTATTTAGATAGCTATGTTGGTATCCAAGTATCTTGGCCTACATGTGTTTCTTTTGTCCAAAACAACCCAAATTCGTCATAATTTTTATCCACATTTTTAGTAGCCAGAGCAACTTAGAAATGCCATAACTCCTAGCTCAAGACTCCGATTAATCTTCCATTTTTTTAAGAGAAGCATATCAAAGTTAGCTTTCCAAATATATATATATATATATATTAATAGGCCAAATTCGTTGTAGAACTTTCTGTAAAACTGTTTGAGTGTCAGCTGTCCGAAAGATGAACGCCTTTCGGTGTTTTTACGATTTTGGAAGCTTCCAGACACGAAAATGCGATCTGTTTGAAGTTTCGGAAAGCTAACACGAAGAGCTACAACATACTTTAATCCTAGAATTTAGTAAATGCCCAATTGGTACAGTATTGGTTTTAAGTAGAAGAGTGACTATACAACATGGACATTTTGGGTATCCTATGAGCCTATGTAGTATCGATATCATGTGAATGTAGGTATCATAGTTTGTCAAGAATATGTATGATATAGTACATATATATTATTATTAGGTAATATATGTTAGTATAGGGTATGTGTTTGAATGAGATAAGGATGTGTGTGGTTAGTAGAGAGAAGTAAGATTGATAGAGGATATGTGCTAGTGTGTGTTTGATGTTGTATAGATGGTAGTGTAGTGTGTGTGTATGTTGTGAAGGTGAGAGAGTTGGGAGGATCATGCCATCATATTTGACGTGAGGCTAGTGTGTCTTGTTGAGTGATTTGTGTTTTGGTTGAGTGGTAGTGTGTTTGTATATAGATGCGTGTGGGTGTGTTAGAAGAGAGGGGGTAGATTTGGTATATGTGTTTGTGTGTGTGTGTTAGTGTTGGAGTAGAGAGGGATTTAGATGTTGTATGTATGGATATGTTAGTATGTTAGTGGTTATGTTAGAATCTATGTAGAGGTTAGTGGTATCTTAGAAATTATATAGTGATATCTTGTATAAGTTAGATAGTTAGTTGTGCGAGTCTATGTTATTGTTAGTTAGAGATGACATATGTTAGTTGGTTAGAGTTAGAGATGGATATATATATGCATATATGTTATGGTTCGATATTAGTTAGTGGATGTTAGTTGTGTTAGGTTTCTAAGTTAGAATAGATGGTTCGAAGTTATATGTTAGAGTTGGTTAGTATCTTGTAGTAGAGATATATGTTAGGATATAGAGTGATATCTTGAGATACCAAAGTGGTATCTTAGGATATTTAGGTATTTTCCTATTACCTTAAGGTAATGTATTTACCTACAAGGTAAAGGGGACTTACCTACAAGGTAAAGGGGGTTTACTTTATACTAAGGTATTGTCTATCTAATATTTTATGGTGGATGGTTAGAGGCTAGATATTTAAAGTATTAGTATTAGAGGTTAAGGTATTAGTTTTTATCCAAGGTAATGTTTTACCTTACCTTAAGGTAATGGGTTTACCTTATTACAAAGTAAGGTATTGGGTTTACCTAGGTAACTAAGGTTAGATATCTAAGTTATTGGTTAGCTTGTAGCTTAGGATAGATATTAGATATTTAAGATTGGTATCTTGGTAGTTAAGGTATTTATACCTAGACTAAGGTATTGGGTTTTCAACTAAGGTATTGGTATTAGAATATCAATAGGGTTAAGGTATATGGTATCTTGGGGTAAGATATAGGTTGGTATCTTACAAGTATCTAGTATCTACGTTAGTTTCTTAGGATGTAGATGAGTGGATATCCTAAGCTACAAATTAGTATCTTAGAGGGTAAATTAGTAGGCTAAGGTAATGTCTAAGGTATTGACAAGGTAATGGAGATTACCTATAGTCTAAGGGTAAGGTATTGGTAGGATATTGAGATAGATGGTAAGATACTAGTCTAAAGTATTAGTAGGATCTATTAGCCTAGGTTAGTGAGTTATCTACTAACCTAAGGTAATATATTACTAAGGTAAAGGTATTACCTAGTATCTAAGGTATCGGGTTATCTTGGTAGGTAATGGTTAGACTTGGATTATCTTGGTAGGTAATGGTTAGACTTGGGTTATCTTGGTAGGTAATAGCTAGAAGTGGATTATCTTGGTAGGTAATGGTTAGATGTGAGTTATCTTGGTTGGTAATTGTTAGAAGTGGGTTATCTTGGTAGGTAATGGTTAGAAGTGGATTATCTTGGTAGGTAATGGTTAAAAGTGGATTATCTTGGTAGGTAATGGTTAGAAGTGAGTTATCTTGGTAGGTAAAGGTTAGGAATATGATACTTGACTTAGATTTTACCCTGTTTGACTAAGGTGACTGTTTTGACTCACAGTCAACTGCAAGTCAACATTGGACCTACATTGGACTAGGAGTTGACCAGTTGACCAAAAGTCAACTGTGAGTCAACCATTAGCTAGTTTGACCTATATTGGATTAGAAGTTGACCAGAGATGACCAGTTGACCAAAAGTCAACTGTATGTCAACCCTTGACCTAGTATGATCTAGATTGACTTGGTTTGACCTTGTTTGAACTATTTTGACTTGTTAGACCTAGTATGACTTAGTATGACTGAGATTTACTTAGATTGACTTAGCATGACCTAGTTTGATCTAGTTTGATTTAGTTTGACTTAGTTGACTTGGTGTGACTTAGTTTGACTGAGTTTGACATAGATTTGCATAGCATACACTAAAAATCATGTCATTTACTATTAAACCCTAATTAATTCATGATATCTCATCTTTAGATCTGTGACATCACTCTGAGCATCTGTAATCACTGACAGCTCAGGACCGCAGACGAGTACATTCACTGATAGTTTTCATTATCTTGATATCTGCTATATCTGATTCAGTTGTAGTGTCTTACTTGATTCCTGACACGATGGTTCACGGACTAGTATATGTCGGATCCTGTTATGAGATGTTATTCCTGGACTTTCCTGGTGTATTGGTATATTGTTCGATCTTGTTTTTTTGTACTTGTATAGACACCGATTTGGGAGTGGGCTAGCCCCCTGCTTTTGAATCCCGTGTCAAGACGTGACATGTTCGGATCTATTATACTACTCGGGGATGGGGAATTATTAGGGGCTCTGTGATCAAGCCACCCTGTCACTATATTCTTGTGCTTGTGCCACCCTCACTTCACGTAGGGTGTAGCGATATCTTATTACTTATGCTCATTATCCAGGTTGGCCGGCATGACCCTTTCCAGAGATTATTTTGTGATTGTCGAGCCAAGTGGATAGCCCGTCCGATTTCCCAAGCAGATCACATAATGCTCTAATAATTTATGGCACATTTTATATTTACATTATACATCATATATCATATATTGTTCTACATTCCAAAAATACCCTGACATGATATCCAGGTTTACATATCATGTTTATATTCCAGTCTTGATATTTTATCTTGTATTATATTATAATTGTCTCTTATAGAATTTGTCAATTCACATGAAACTGTAGTTAGCATTTGTACTTGCTCATATCCTGACAGGATAACCCCGTTGATGTTTACATATGATATAGATGCTGACTGCTCGACCTTCTATGGGTTTGGCATAGATGATGAGTACTACATGGACATCCATGTGGAGCCGGTGTCCATTGAGGACGCACCGCCTGCTTAGACTTAGACTAGTTAGGCTTGACTGGACTGCGATCCAGCTAGTACTTCGGACTTGTAGTATATATTTTATTTGGGATTTCTGTTATGTTTAAAAACTAAACTTGTGTGGGATCTTGCATCTATTCCTGTTATTTTCCTTCTATCATATCTTTCATATTTTGTGCTATCTTCCTTAGATGTCTTGTGATTGAGTTGTGACATTATATACCTCCATGTGGAGATGACAGTTACCTTTATATTGTGTCTAGATGTATGTTATAATAACCAATACAGCATTCTACCGCCGATTCTGTGGCGTAGGCTTGACGTACCCCCGTGCTCGTACCCCTACTTAGGGTGCGGGTCGTGACACTTAGTCTTAGAGGACTACCTTTTGTTAGTAAACTTGGGAGGAAGAAGACAGTTAAATGTATGGGCTACCAAAATTCAAAAGCTGTGTAACTGCGTACTATGGTAGTCGTGTCGCGACGGTCACTAGCCTTGAGCTATGTGGACTGATGGGTCACGTGGGCTGCTAGCCTCGAGTTATGTCGGCTGATAGTATTGGTACTTGACGTGTGCGTGTTGTGAGTTGTTACCTTGTCCTGGGGGAGTCAGCCTTTACCTGCCCATATATTGAGATGTCTTCTAAATTGTATATTAGAATGGTTAGGTGACCTTAGTAATTTCATGTCACACTTCGTTCTAGCCATGGCCTGGGGCAATGTTACATCACGGATTAATGTGCTACCTCTTGTCCTTGTTTGGTTGTTGGGGTGGCCCATTCTTTCGATGATAGGATATTGTGTCGTGTTATGGTTAGAACACTTTACCTTTACTTTGTGACTTTATGGTATATTTTATATTCAGTTTAGGTGGCATGTTCTTTATATATCTTGTTATGTCCCTCTGAGGACTTGGTGAACACTCCGGGTGTACTTTATGTGATTTTCGCAGGTGCTCTAGCCAAGGTCATACGTTACTCTCTTCCTACGAGATGATTGCACTTGGATCGTCTTCACATAGCTCGACAAAATTCCTTTATTATGTATTTCTCTCTTTTTAGTTGGTAGTGGATTTGTCTCCGTCCAACGACTTATGTAAATAACAATTCATGAGTTTATTATAAATTATTTCTTCTTTATTTGTGGACGAGATTAGCATCATGGTTTACTGCATTTTATATCTTATGTATACATACGATGGTTCCATATATTAGAGTATACTTCGTATGTATGCAGCTTGCATGTCGACATACTTAGTCCTAAGTATTTTGGGACTGGGGTGTTACATGTTTTTGTGGTGGCCCATGCAGGTCGAGTTTATTACTTCGATTACGTTACTGTACCGATGTGAGCCTGCATATAGGACTAGAGTTTAGGATCTCATCCACATACTTGATTTCAATTCTTGACTCCAAATTTGAAACTCTCGTTTGCCTTTCTTGATTTGTGTCTTGCTTGATTCCTTTTTATTGTGAATTCTTATTTTTCGTGCTTAGTGACAACTAGGAAGATGACTACACTATTATATGCTTATAGGTCTAACACATGGATTACATTGACAATTAGTATCCATTGAGGTCTTATGTGAGTTATAAAGGCATTAGTAACCTTAAGGATTAGTTAATTCTAAGTTAGGTAGTAGAGATGGAGATAAATTTCATTTTTGATACTACTAAAGGTTTGATAAATCCTATAGAGGATTGAGAAAACAAATTTATGATTTATTATTTTTGAAATTGTGAAATAGTTATGATTTATTGGGATATGAAATCGAGTTGAGAAATATCTTAAAGTTTTAAATTACGACGAATGATTTACGGTTAAGTTTAAATTTTGATTGTAATATAAAGTTTATCTCGAGGTTTATTAAAGAGTTTTGAATTATTGAGTTATAGCTATACATCTTTGGAGGGATATGAATTTGATTTGAAAAGGATCTTAAATTTTTAAATGTTGAAGTATGATTTACGATGACCAAACTTTGAGGACGATTGATAAATTTTGGTAAAATGTTTTTTTAATTAAATTGTGTCATATGATCTATGAACTATGAAGTTATTTAGATTCCAAATTTAAAGCCTTGATTATGGATATTTAAATTTAGTATAAATTTTTTTTTTGGAAGATATGAAATCGACTTTGAAGGAAAAATTTAAATTTCAAGTTGTGCCTATGATTTATGATTTATAAATTTACATAGATTTCGAGTTTAAAAGTTTCGGTTATGGATATTGAAAATCTTGGTATATATATATAAATATAATATATATATATATATTTTATATATATATATATATATATATATATATATATATATATAGATTTGATTGGGGATATACTAAGATTCATCTCTTGAGATTGATTAAAGGAATTTAAATGTCAAGTCATGATTAAGTTGGATGGCTTAAATTGAAAAATAAATTATGGAAGATTATTTTTGAGTATTTTATTAAACTTTTGTGGAAGCTCGAGTTTAAAAAAAAAATAATGATAGGCAACCAAGACAGCCTTAATAGGATAGATGTATCCCCACTAGTTGCCATGATAGTTTTATATATTCAAGTGTAGTTGGTCATCTACGAAACCAAGTGACTATATCTCAATCTTGACTTACTCGACCTTCTCTCAATCTACATCTTTTATCGTAACCTTCTAACCGTTTGAAACTTGAATAAATGATTAGATCGTTCCTTGGTTATACCCCATCTAAGAGCCTACCTTCTCTCTAGAAACCTTGTCCCTAGCTTCTTTCACCTTGATCTACGAGAATTCCTAAATTAACTTTATTTCGTGCTTTAACCTTTTTATTTTTGTGCATTAATTAGCACCTCATGAAAACCCACTTTCTATTTTGATCATTTGGTGTCCCCCATAGTGACTTTGATATTTGGAGCACAATACTAGATTTTTTCTTCCAATATGCAAGACTTAGACGAGCCCACCTTCATGTAGACATATCACGTCCCACTAAAACACGTCCCTTTGTACTCTATTTTTATGATGCAACTTTTGAGCCAAAATGGCTAGATGTAAACCCTACCATAATACTACTATCCTTTCTGACTTCGGTTAGAGACCGAATCATGACTCAAAACTTTCTACCCAATATATGATTATGATCTACTTAAATTTCTAAATGTTCAACCTTGTATTTTATCTTGATTGCTTGCCCTTATCTTAATTTTATCCCGGATTACTCTTTACTCTTCATGCAATATTTGCAACCCTTAATTTCTTTCTTCCAATTAATTTGCTTTACTCATATTTTATTACAATATGCAAAACTTGTCCCTTGTATGATTCCGTTATGCAAAGACGAAATTGATCATGGCATCCTTGGGTTAGTAGAGGTTAGATTAGAAAACCCCACAACATAGATAAATAATAGAGTTGGTTAAGACAATCATGCGATTACGACTTATAGATTGGACATAAGTGAAAATGTGCGATAAATCCAAATAGATGAAATGGGGATTGTTATATGTGTTTTGATCAAGGGTAACTAGACTTCTCAAATTTCAAAAATAAATTGTTTGAGGTAACAAAATATTGAGTGAAAGATTTTCTAAGGATTTGGTGGGTTAAGAACCAAATTATATATTGAATGCAAATTCTTGATAAAGACAATGTGGACTTGCCTTCGATAAAATATAGGGTCATAATGATATTAGTTCCAGGGTTAACCAAATGGTGGAAGAAAGATTTTTACAATTTTTGGTGCATTATGAATTAAGTTTCTAAGATGATTACGGATATGAAGTTTTTGAGATAATACAATTGTTGAGGAATTGTTTATATAATAATACAACATGGTATTGGATTTTGAGGTTATTCTATTAACGAATAAATTTTTTATCTTCTTGATACCTTAAGGGATTAAATTACTAAGGAGATTATAGATATAAAGTTAAGAGGAACTGATTATCACTATCATAAATCTAAGAGTATTGGATTTCAAATTTCAAGAAGGCTATAAAAACGAAGTTTAATTGAAAAAATATTTATATAACTTGAAGGAAGTAGATTAGAGAGTTATTGAACTCAAAAACTTCTAGATTTATGGCATTCTATTACGAGATGGATTATATGTGTATTAGAAAAGGAAGATGTGTTTTACAAAAATGTAAGTTTATGGGATATCAATTCTGAGAAAAATCGATGTTTCGAAGATTTAGCATTGATAAGGGGATGATGAGGATTCAAAAATTTAACATATTGAACCCACTCGACAGTAATGAGCTAGCGATCCAAATTTGAGATAAAGGAGGCTATCGCCTATTTACAAGGATTGCACAAATGTAGGATATATGGTAGCGTTGATTGATTTTAAAAGGTTGATGAGTTGTCATGTATTGATCTCTTCTAAACTACAACTATTGATTTTATTGGACTAAATTGCCTGTTTTATTATATCTCGAACTCCTCACTAAATGGTTAATGGTGATTCCTACCTATTCCTAAATTTCGAGGGCGAAATTCTTTTAAGTTGGGTAGGATGTAAACCCCCTAAATTTCTACTACAATTTTTTTTAAAAAAATTTATATTAATGGTATTTAATTTGTACTTTGTATTTGTACGGCACGTGCAAGCTCATGTTCTCATAATTGTACGTCGCGTGCGAATTTATATTTTTCGTACTTGCTCGTCGAGTGCGAATATGTGCGAGGTACATATTTTTTTGAAAAATATTTTATTACAGATTTTGATATAGAAGAAATAAGTTTTTTGAAATGATATATGATAAATATATTATATTGCTTAAAGTGGTAAATGCATCACTTCATTTATTTTAGTTATTATAATAAAAATGGCTATTTTATTTTTTTGGTACAAATGTAAGTCATAATCTAGAAAGCTATGGTTATAGGTAAATATATATTATTGTGTGCGAGCGACATAAAATTTATTTCATGTCCACTTGATTTCGAAAACTAAATATAATTGGTTTATTTATTATAAAAATGTATTTCGAATATATAAATAATTATCATGATTTCAAAATTTAATATTATTATATGTTAGTAATTATGAAAAAAATATTTAAAATCTTGTTTGATTTAATATTTTATTAATTTTGTTAATTTGAATTGGAAAAGATAATATGGGATTTCAGCTTTATCGTAAAAAAGCTTAAAAAAATGGGTTTTATCTATATGGATTTGGATCGAATCGAATAGAAAGGAATTATCTAATGGAGAATTTTAATTCATCCTACTCCTTATCCAGCTGTGAGCCTTCACCTCCTATATAAGGAGAGGCCCCATACCCTTTTTCCATCAGCATTCCAAAACTCCAAAATTTACTACCACAACCCAACCCCCCGTGCATCATGTCCGTGTCATTTCCATCCACTATATTCTTACTTTTACATATACAATTTTTTCGACACCGTGTCCGCATCATGTCCGTGCCATTTCCATCCACTATATTCTTACTTTTATATATCAAAAATTTACTACCACAACCCAACCCCCCGTACATCACCTCCTAATTTGAAGTATGATTTTTTTGCCACAAGCTAAGAGTTAGCCTAACTCATAGGCATCGCCCACATAAACACTTCATAAAGCATGCACGGTCCCATCGTCCAAGGCTTGATGCAGTCCTTACTCGTCAAGTTGTTGCACGATTAAGTTAGGCTGAGTTATGATAGGCTATCGAAGTCTTTTCTAAGCACTATCCCACGTTTTCTACGGTTATCGAAATTACTTGGTTCTACGACCGTAAGGCTCGTTGTATAGGTATGCCTTGGGCGGTAGTATCATCCATTACATCAATTGGTGTAAGGCAGGATGTCACGGACTTAGTGTTTCTAAGGCACGTGTCATGGTTGATTCATTTGGAGTTTGGAAAGAAGGGCTTTAGAATAGTCGTTCTTGAGTTGAATGAAATGATAGGGCAAGAAAGAAGAAGGCTCACGACCATGGGTCATCGAGGCAGTCTCAGGTGTGAGAAGTATTAAACTTGGCCTTGAAAGAGATGGTAACACTAGAAGTAGAATGACTGTGTAAGACGTCAGTTTGAGTCGAGTCTTACGTGGTCATTGGACTATTTGTACAAGGTGAGTTAATGTTTATCGAACGGCCGGAACCGTTTTGATGGAGACAACCTGTAGCGGAGCTCGCTACTCGCGTTGGCAAGGGCGTCCGTCTAACAAGCTATTGTGTCCAGGATAGCGCTGGGTGCTAGTGACTAGTTCATATAGATGAGTCGACATGGGCGGCGATCCGCGTGTATGCCTTTGGATTGAGTCGAGTACTGAGTGCACTATATCAATGAGTCGAGTCGAATGCGTGCACGATCAGAAGACAATGTTTGGGCCTAAGATTTGGCTGTAACGTAGACACCGTGCTTCGGTATGACATGTAGCATCAAGTTTTAAGTTATCGGCATATAAGTTGCATAAGTTAGATTTGAGTCATCTTGAGTTTAAGTCAGGAAACATCGCGAAGAAAAGTCGGTCGAGTGACACTTAGTCCACGAGTCTTGATTGGGTCAGTTGGTGATTAAAGTAGCAAGGGCTGCAAGACGGCAATATGGTTAAGTCACACTGAGTTTGGGAGGCACGGCATAATGGACTTATAGCACGTGTGGACACACACAAAAAAAGAAGAAGAAATGTTGTCTTTTCTTATTGGCGTAAGGTACCACATATCGAGTATGCCTGAAAGATCATGCGCTGAGGATCCCCGAGTACGAAAATAATTCTGGAGAATGGGACGATGGAGATCAAGCGGCAGTTGGTTCTTTATTCCTTTGACACTCCGATTACAAAAGTGGGAGAAAATCTAAGAAAATTGCTAACTCTCGGCTCATTGGCAAGAAGTACAGCAATTTGGCTCTTGAAAATGCTCTTCGTTCTGTATTTTGAAGAGGTATGAGACCCTTTTATATAGTCGTTCTTGTGCTAGAATGATGTTTTGTGCCCACATGAGAAAACATACTAGTTTTCATGTGGGCACATAGTCCTGCTTTCGGTGTATCGGGTGTAGGCGCATGCAGAATGCGTGATCGTGGGTTGATCGTGGTATTGACGTGGCCGCATGCTTTGGTGCACGACTGCTCGTGGAGACTGACGTGGCCATATGCTTTGGTGCACGATTGATCGTGGGTTTGACGGAGTCGGGGTCTGTTCTGGCTTGGGCGCATAGCCTGAAATAGGGATACGTGCCCCCTTCTGGAGGAACCTAGAGTGGGCGCATTGGCGCATAGCTCACTCTGATGACTTGGGCGCATATGACCTCACTGGTGACTTGGGCGCATATGACTTCACTGGTGACTTGGGCGCATATGGCTTCACTGGTGACTTGGGCGCATATGTCTTCCCTGGCTTAGGCACATGGTTGTCAAGTCTGCTAAAATTTTTATGCTTCTACAAGACCCCCTTCAAAGTTTTATATACTTGAACAAGTTCGAAATACTTTGAAAGAAGCATGGACCGTCTTCTCGTGATGCAGTGGGAACATATCATAGCTCTCCCTTTGGGTGCATAGAGTTTGGCCAGTCTGTCAGAGAGATGGATGTTGAGATCTTCCTCGAAAATCTGAATTGACAGATTTATTAGGGTGGAATTTGAAGAGGTCCATCCTTCATGCGTCATCCATGTCAGCAAGTGGCAGTCGCATAATGTGCAAGAGACTGTGTCTTTATGTGGGCGCATAAGTCATAGTGGGCGCAAAGTGCACAGTGGGCGCATAGGCGCATAGGAGTAGTAGGCGCATAGTTGTTGGCCCATGCCTATAAATAGGCCTTGAAGAGAGAGAAAATTTATTATTCTCTTTTCTCTTAGAACTTTCAATAGACTTTTCTTCTCCTCTCTGCACGAACCATGTCTCCCAAGGCCGCCAAGAGATCTGCGAAGGACAAGGGGGCTGCACCGAGTAGCTCTCCTCATGCGACAACATCCTCGTCAGTCCAAGACCCGATCCTGGGTGAGGCTACGCCTCAAAACAAAGTCTTAAGCGTTAATTTGTGACGCTCAGACATTTCCTATGCCTCGGCGCATGTGTCTAAGGTAACATGCTTCTGTGAGTATTCGTATGCGCCCACAGAAGAATGTGCCAACACCGTGGTATGTTATGTGCCCGCATGTTGCTATATGTTATGCGCCTACATGCTGCTGCATGTTATGCACCCACATGCCACTGTATGTTATGTGCCCACATGCTGTTTTGGGCGCATAACCCTTTGGGTGCATAGGCCTTTGGGCACACAGCCCTTTGGGCGCATAAGATTCCCCAAACACTTAGTTTTTCCTACAGATTCTGAGTCTAACTTTCTCTTCTATCCTTGCAGTTAACATGTTTGTCCTAGAACTTGATGGAATCCCTTTCGGCTCTGCTTGTCATGTCCTCGGCACAAGTCTCATAACCAACATGGTCAACAAGGTTCAGGCCAAGATCAGTCATAACCAGCCTACAGAACGAACACTCGCCATACTTGAACATGATAAGACCTTCTTGAAGCAGATGATTAACGATAAAAAATTCTTTCTTGCAAGGGCACGTCATTTCAAGAAGTCGTACTTCCTGTTTGACGATAGTGTAGGGTTCGAAGACGGCAAGACGATACGCTTGAGAAACCCGCTAGTGGTCAGGCTGAACAATCAGAGGATATGGCTACCGTCGATGGAGCGTCAGTATCCTTTGTCTGCTTTTACTGTCTTAGCTGCACGACGACGGATGAAGTAGGAGCTAACTCCTGAGCTCCCCGGGGTCGTCTCCGGAAGAATATAATTCGACTCAGGAGATCGGAAGAAGGACACTTTCAAGTGTGTCTGGGGCTCTATATCTTACTCTACGAGGGGCTGCAACCTGGTGTTGTAATGAAAAACATCCCGACTGACCTCCACCCTTATGCTGTTGACACACTTTGCAATCTGATGATGTCGGAGGACGTGTTGTATCCCGTAGGGAAGATGCGAATGGAAGGTTGGAGGTACCTAGCTTCATTCTGGAGCAACCTTACTGGCTAGGTGATTTCTACGTATGAAGCCACCCTGAAGATTGTTGGCCTTTTTTTATCCTATTAGGGGCACCCAACATGGCGTAAGGGACAACTGGCCAATGTTTGTCTCTTTGGTGGAGTTATATAACCTTCATACTTGTACTTTCTTTACTGCGGGCGGGGAAATAGGATTGGCTCTCCATGAAATACAGGAAGTGTCGAAGCTTCCATGGGGCAAGGAGCCGTATGAAGAGTACTTGCCTTGTGATGAGGAGCTCCGAGATATGGAGAATAAGAACTCTAAGATAATTGATGTATACAAGGAGTTACTCTGCCACCTCTTCATCTGTCATAGGATTAACAAGAAAGGGAGGACCGAGGGATCCAATCCCCACACATGAGCTTGGACGGGATACATCTTCGTTCAAGGAGAGGCAGAGGATCCGGCCTCCTTTTCGATTTTAAAACCTATGACCAAGTCCGAGATAGAAGTCCGGATGGCAGATTATGATATGTCGGATACTGAGGACAATGATGATCCTGAGGGGAAGTCCCCAATCGGCTACTACTTCTGTCAATCTGAATATCCATTGTCGGAGAAAGCTGTGCTAGAAGCTTTCTTGATGATCTGGCTTCGTTATTGCATAGTCCCCGGGGGTTCAGGGACTATTGAGAGGATGAGCCGGAGCATAATACTTTCGGCTATGAAGCTGGCGTTCGAATACCGTCTTGCCTTGCTTCCCGCGATGGTCTGTTCCACTGGACGGGGTCTATGGGACTTTGTTAGAAATGCGGTGACTCCTGACGGCAGAGCCAACTTTGCTCGGACCGAACTTCCGTATCATTTCTTAATGGGGTGGCTGCTACTGCATTGTCCTACCCTGATGAACGCTGGGCCGGTGGGAGACTCTTTAGTGGGAGACGCTTTTCTTTGCAGATTCCGTGATACGGATTGGGCCGTAACTTTTGTACCCACTTGCAGAAAGGCTTTAAGCTTCTTGTAGAACTATGAGTTCTTCAGGGTATCCCCTCCGTCCGGCAGCGGTAGTGCAGGAGATATCTTAGTGGATGAGGGAGTTTATGCCACTAGTTTGATTGTTAGGGCATTTCACTAGCTTTAGTCTATTAGACCGTCGCATTTGGTACTCAGAAACAGGAACCATGCCTATCTAGAGCCATACCTGCCGAGTCATTTCATGCGGCAGTTTGGCTATAGCCAGCTCATTTTAGAAAATGCTAGCCCATATTTGGAGTCGATAGGTAGCTTAATTGACGGGGCACATGCGTGGATGTATTACAATGCCGGATGCACGGAGGCAATCTTCAGCCTGCCTTTGGATAAGCTTGAGACCCACCTGTTCTATGCTGCCACCAAATTTTATGTTCAGATCAGTACTTTTCATCTTCGATATGATCGTGAACAGAGCTTAATATTAGGGACTCGGTTTGGCCCCCTTTATGTGACTCGTGCTCAAAAGGTGCCGACGGGCCTTAAGAAGGAGAGCGCTGCTCCAACCATGAAGCCAGCTGCAGTACCACGACCGAAAGCTATCCTTAGGGAGCCAGCAGCGCCTCCAAAGGAGGACACGAAAGTTGATGATTCTGCTCCTCCCAATCCTCCACAGAAAAGAAAAGCTTCAACTGAATTGGCCCAGGAGCCAACTTTAAAGAGGAAGAAGAAGACTATCGCCCTAAGGAGAGCCAAAAAAGTGGGTGTTGGCTCACCTTCCTTGAGAAGGTCTTCCCGACAAACGGGAAGAAGTGGAACGACGTCGTGGGCCGTTACTGTTCGGAAGGTAGATCCCTTCCTAGACTCCATAGTCGTTCTGGACAAACCATTAGAAGCTTTCTCACCCTTGCATTTGTCCTATGCACAGGACCTTGAAGTTGCAGCTGAGGCAGGTGCCTCCTCATATGAGGAAGTGGACGTAACAACAGTGTACCCTCCTTATCCTCGACCGGCAGACGACGTTTAGCCTTCCCCAGTCAAGGAGGCTGAATCAAAGGATGATCAGGGCGAATGCCTGGCTTATGGTGGCAACCAGGGAGCTAGTCCTTCTTTCGATATCTTCTTGGAGACGATGTCTAAAATCGGGGCCATACTGAAAGAGTTGGACAAGAATCAAGTCCAATCGGCTCATCCTCCTGCGGGTACGTTATCTTTGTGCCTCTCTTTGAATGAGATTTTTCAACTTCAATTTTGCGTGCTCCTCGTGAGGCTGACCACGATTGTATGTTCCCTTATATATAAGGAGAAGGAATCGCTCATAAAAATAACCCCAGGCATTGGAGGAGAAACAGAGGTTGTCCCCGGCTCCTCTAAATTTGTTGGTACGGAGGGATCCGTTAGTGAGGCGACATCGGCTGCAGAAGAAGAGGTTGAACAGTGTACTGAAGGGGCTGTTGCTGAATCTACTCCCGGTCCAGCTGGGACCGTAGAAGATACCCGACCTGATGCTGCTCGAGGCCATGATATTGTTTTTCTTGAACAGCTTGGATCTACTCTCGGTTTCCCTGAAGCCAAAACTGATGACTTAGCCCAGGCTGGCGCTGAGCATGCCGAAGGTACGAAATTACAATTCTTTTGCACTCCCCTTTTTTGGTTACTGATGTATATATTATTTTCTTGCCAGGTTCGGCTTCTTGTCAGGCATCTCTTCCTGGAGCGAAAGAGCCTCATCAAGCATCCTCCCCGACGACCTCTACTGAAGACGACGAGATGGCCCAGGAAGTCTTTAAAGTTTTCTATTCTATTCTGAAAGTAAAGCTTCCTGGAGTCCTGAATCGGAATGCCACCTTTGGCCCTGTGAAGGCTGTTACTGAGTGCCAAGTGGCGGCCCTTAAGAGCATCGTCGGCTATAAAGAGCGGGCTAATGCTCTAAAGAAGGTTCTGAATGATTTGGAGGGTCAAGTGGCCAGATTCTGGGATGCTAAATAGCGGAGCCCGACGTTGCTGTTCCATACAGAAGACGAGGCTTTGGTCACGACTCTCGCGGAGGAGGAGGCTACTTTCCAAGCAAGAAAGGATGACCTTGCTCAAGAAATCTGTGAGTTGGCTGACCAGTATGAGCAGTTCAATGCTGCGAGTGAAGCACGTGATGCTTCAAAGAAAAAGATTACTGTACAGATTACTTAGAAATATAATCATGTTGTGCAGATCCAAAGCGAGATTTCTCAACTGGAGGCCAGCTTGAGGACAGCGACGTCTGAGCAGGAGGACTATTTGGCTCAGGCTGCCATGGCCGCCACAACTTTTGACCACTTTAAAGAACAGCTGATAAAGTTGGAGGAAGAGCACATGAACCTGATCCCCTTCCAAGATGAAGCTGCTCGTCAAGAAGAGGCGCGCCGCCGAGCTACCGCGAAGTCTGAGGCCGAAATCGCGGCTCTAAGGGTTAATATCAATCGATTGTGTATCCCTTAGATTTTTTTTGTAACTGTTTCTCTTTTAGCCATCAAGGATCTGTATCTTTTTCTTTGTCTTTTGATAGACGTTTAAAGAATAAAGAATCTTTTGGCTTTCAAAATTCATGAATGTGGTTTTGTGAAATATCAGAACTAGAGGTAATGTGGACGTAGTAAGGATATTTCTGGTGGGCATTCCGCTGGGGAATTTGATGTAGACTTATTATCCATTTTATATTCAGGGTTCTTGAATATAGATAATAAGTTAAAAGAAGCTGCTAATAGAGGTAATATGTACGTAATAGCAGAGGATGTTCTATATCTGAACAGAGGTAACATGGATGTGGAAAGATATATAACATTAGGTAGGAGTGGATAATTCAGAGGTAATATGGACGTGATTATCCTTGATGAATGCTTTGCTCTGAGGTTATATGGACGTGGCAAAACGTTTCTTAATCATTCCACTGGGGAAATAATTATCGGAAAGAAATTTAGAGGTAATTGGGACGTGACTTGTTTTCGTCAAACTGAGTTTGTGCAGAGTCAAAAACGAAAATGATTCCACTGAAAAATCCTTTTAGGGGACCCATTATCCATGGCGTATTCAAGACTCTTGAAATATGGATAATAGTTAGATAATTTTTTGAATCACATAAACATTGCACTGTACATTTACATGACTGAACATATGTGAACATTGTTTACAAAAGGTTACACATAATATTTCCTCAGGAACTTGTCGTTGATAGGCATCATGATCAGGTCACCATCAGGCTTGGTTAGTCGGTACGCACCGTTAGAATATACTGATTCTATAACGAAAGGACCTTCCCATTTAGGTTAGAATTTTCCTTTTGTCTTGTGTGTCATAACCATTGGTCTTCTCACTACTAAGACTAGATCACCAACTTGGAAGATCCTTTCCTTCACCTTTTTATTGAAGTCTTTGGAAAGGCACGCTTGGTATAATTCAATTCACTGCTGAGCTAACAAGCATTTTGCATCCAACGCTTCGAGCTCCTGTAGTCGTAGACGATAGCTTTCTTCGGAAGTCAGCTCACAGGCTAAGGCTACTCGAAGAGAAGGGATCTGGATTTTTAGGAGAAGAACTGCTTCGCTTCTATAAATCCGAGAGAATGATGTACTGTCAGTTGGAGTCCAGACCGTTGTACGATAGGCCCAGAGACATTCGCCGAGCTTCTCATTCCAATCGCGCTTGTTTGAAGACACAAACTTCTTGAGAAGTTTAATGATGGTTTTATTGAAGGCTTCTGCTAACCCATTAGCCACTGGATTGTAGGCAGTAGATGTAGGACTGTTGAGCACCTCTAGAGGGGGTAAATAGAGTGAGTGCTAGTGTAGCGAAAAATAATCACTAATTTAAATTTTAAACTATAGCAGTAAATAAGAGACAATAAATAAGAGATAGAGAGATCAAACTCAGTGACACAGCGATGTATAGTGGTATCCCTCTGAGAGGACTAATCCAGTCTCGAGTACTCTTGCTCGATGTTAATCCACTAAGGCACAAGATAATTGAGAGCTTGCAGTCTCTTACAACACCGTGCTTGGTGACAAGTGCACGACCAACTTCACAACACCATGCTTGGTAACGAGCGCACGACCGGCTCCACAACAAAGATAATTGTTGTACTTTGAATAACCTCTTTACAACTATTGAACACCAAAAGACTCTAGATCGAAATAGATATTACTGTCTTTTAGCTAAGATGAGTATAGGTGTGGTATGAAAACTTTTGATCGGGTGAAAACACTTATTGAATAGAGAAGAGAAGATGAAGAATGAATGAGTGATTTGAAATGAAAAACTCTCTCCTATTTATAGGTGTTTTCTGAGATCGAACTCGGGCAGAGTTCTGGCAGAGTTTTGATGCAAAAATTTTGTATATGTATGTTGCATGCAGATTTGGAGGCAACGGATATTAGAATTCAAACAGACTGGACTTGGGCAGAGTTCGGACCGAACTCGGGCCGAACTCGATTTGAGTTCTGTCTAGGAGAATTTCGAATATTTGTCAAATTCTGTTGCAAAAATAATTTTTAATATTTGGTAAAATAGAATGGGAATAGGTAGGCTTTATAGAAATGTGGACTGAGATTAACCTAAGCCAGTATTACCTAGTCGATCTTATAATTTAAATCCTAGACTCAATAAAGATAAAATACATAATAAATTGTAAAATGACTCGAACTGGATCCCAATGAAAGTAATCTTCAGATTGATGATTTATGTGCTTGATGATGTAGTAGTACGACGCTTGTTGATATTGATTTCACAAGTCCTGAAATGATTAGTAGCAGTTTGTATATTTTTGTGTATTGACTTAAGTTCATGTCGATTATTAAAATCGGGTGTGTCCATGGAATGGGCCAACAATCTCCCCCATTTTGATAATTGACAAACTTGAGTCTATACCAAAATATATCTAAAATTAGAACAAATAAAATGTACCTGAAAAAAATTGGTTTTGTTTTGGATTGTGCTCTTTCTCTGATTTTCGATTTTTGGTATGTACTCTGTCTCACCCTTTGTCAATATAAAAATGGCTTTGGCTCCCCCGTAATGTGTGAAGCCAACAATTTTCAACAAACAAACAAAGTGAAGCTAAAGAGATAACCAAATAACACAAAGTGCATAAAAAGATAACTAGTACTGAAATAAACTGATAATATCATGCATAAAATTGAAGAAAAGATACAATCATCATCGTAAACTGCTAATAAGATGTCTAACTAAAAAGTTTAGACAGAAGAAAAATAAAAACTACATCATAACATAGATCATCAGCTAACATCCTATACACTATCCACCAGATCAAGTCCGCACCACATATTGGGGTCGTCACTGCCAGGAGCATCCGGAGGAAAGTAAGCAGCAGTAGGATCAAAGTAAGAGAAAGTCGCCTCATCTCCGAACCTGGGTCCTGGGAAGCCTGGGTGAGGAAGGATAGTCACTGGATGTGACGGGTCCTGGGAGAGACACCAGTGGAGATCAGCAATACCATTCCGCAACAACTGAGCCTGGGTGATGTGGCGGAACTCCGAGTCGAGGTAGCTCTGATGACGTTGCGCAGAGAGAGCAACAAATTCATCAAACCGCTGATAAAATTCTGGGTCAAAACCCGGAGCAAGGGCTGGAGCAGGAGCATCAGAAGAAGGATCCTCAGCGTCAGCATCTGGAGCAGGCTGAGCTCCAGGAGACAGAGGAGGAGTAGGGTATCGACGAGATTTGCTGAACTCTACGGCTGTGGAGGAGTAGGCACAGGTTTGAAGATCAATTTCAAACCTTCGAAAGATGGAGGCCAAGTGCATAGGAGGTTGCGTCCTGCATTTCTGCAGTTCAGCATCCAGGCCATCATGGTCTTGGGAATAGAAAAAGAAATACCAAAGTGGATATGATACATGGCGTACAGCTCCAAGAAAGTGATCTCATCAGATGATCCTTTCTTTGGAAGAAGAACTAAGAAAATAAAAAGATAGAGTTCATAGAAGTTTTGGTTAAGATATTTTGAAAAGACTCTTCTAGGAATAGGTCTTAGATGGCAAAGCTGTTCTTTAAAGGAGTCGAGAGTGACACCTTCTTGGAATTGGATATGATGGATATCCACTAGAGCTTCACCCACATAAGGAACATGGAAATATTCGCTAATGTCGGTGGCACTGAACTCTAATTCTTGCCCAGTAACGCAAGAATAGAAGCTTCCATTTGGTTTTACCTGCAAGTTGCAGTAAAACATACGGACAACGTTGTCATAGATGTTCTCGGCTACTTCGAAGAAGTCACGATAGCCGAGATGGTCAAATATGGGAGCGTATTCAGAAAAAATAGTAAAGTTAACACAAGATCCAGCACATATTCTACGACCAAAGAATGAATCAAACCAATGGTCAGAAAATTCCTTATCAGGAAATAAACCAAAATCAAAATCATCTGACCCTATAGGTCTAGCTGGACTGAAAAGACTAGTCGGGACATAATCAGAAGAGGAAGATATTGCTTGTGAGGGATCAACCTTTCTTCTCTGACGCTTGGGAGCCATAGATGAGAAGTAAAGGAAATTGAAGTACCTTAGAAAGGAGGAAGAAGATGAAGTAGAATAGCCTACTAGAACTCCTTAGAAGCTTGAAGGGAAGGATGAGGAAGAAGTTTTGGGAGTAGAAGACGGTTTTTCACGAGTTGTGTCACTACCACTTTTCTAGCTTAGGGGTATTTTGGTCATTTTGGTAAATTTTGAAATTTTGTGAATTATTTTGAATTATTATTTATTATTTGGACTTATTATAATTAATATGATTTTTTAGTAATTTTTGGTGATTTTTAGTAGAATTGATTTTAACCCTATAGTTGACTTTGACTAGTGTTGACTAGAAGACTAACCAAGTGACTAACCTAGGTTAAGACTACTTGGTTAGGTTAAGTAAACTTGTTTTGACCTATTTTAGTGAGGGTTAAGTCATTGGAACTTGTTTGGTGAGATTTGGAGTTGACTTGACTAATATGGCTTATGACTTCATAAGTCATGACTAATGACTTAGGTTTAATAGCCCATAGGCCCACACCATGAACCAACCCTAACCCTAATCTGCCCATGGCAGCCACTATTGACCTTTCCCATCCTATTTAATGCCTCCCAAAGTTAGGGCTAGCCTTCCTTAGGTTTTCTTGCCAAGTTTTAGAATAGGTATTTCTCCATCTTCCATAAATCCTAGTAAATCCATTTTACCTCCTTTTTAATCCAAACAAATTGCATTGGGTTCTACATTCTACCTACTTTCTGTTGGTAATTAATATTCTCAGATTTGGAGAGCTTTGGAGGAGTTTCACCATCAAGAAGAACATCACTCTTTATAGCTTTTTGATGGTTTTGATACATTGAGGTAACTTCATATTTCCACCATAGAATCCTGAGATTTTTGCATCATTAGGGAGCCCTAGACCTAACCTAATAGTAGGAATAGGAAACCCTAAGTTTTTGTGTCCTTTCGTGTCCAAACAGGACACGTATCAGTGCACTATTCAACGTGTTTGTGGAAATGCCACTGTGGAATCAATTGTGTTATTTTCGAAATACTTTTGAATGGGAAATTTCGTTTTGATGTCGCTTACACGATTTTAATTGACTGAGTTGAATTCGTGCTTGTGTCGTGTCGTTTAGACACTCGTGCACACACACTCGGACACGCGCACGCGCAGCTACAGTGCTCTCCTGCCTATCGGGGTCCCTACAGGACACGACACGGCGTGCCCTGACACGAAACTTCGTGGGGAGCTTGGGGCACCTTCTGTCTTCACGCTCCCCAAGGTTCAATTTCATGGTCGGGTTAGGGAGTAATCGGCCGTGCACGGGGAATACACTATACTTTGCGCAGGCTGATTATGGCCACTGATACGGCCCTGAATCACTGGACACGACACGCACTGACACGTTTCAGGGTGACACACACTTAGACCTACCCTAGGTGCACGTACGGACACGAGCACGAGACACGAAGTGCTCTGTGTCGGGTACACGACACGCGTGCACCCCCGCACGAGACTGTCACAGTCTCTGTGTCAGTGTACACTGATTTCGTGTTTTATTCTAATGGACACGTTTGTGTCCACTTTTATGGACACAAATCACTTGTGTGACACGTATGCAACACATACGTAGGTTACCAACCATTGTTTATTTATTTTAAATCAATTTTGAATACTATTTTCTCATTTCCCATTTTTCTGAAATTCCTATGTATCAGTACAATTTCTGATTTTTTTCCCAGTTTGCAAAATTGAGTTTTAGGAATCATTTAAACCCACTTAACACAGTCTATTACATGTAATTAAATACCTAATGTGTTCTCTTATGTGTTTTCTAACTGTATGACAAAATTGGTCTGATTTGGGAGTGTTATGGTTCATAGAATCTGAGTTTTCATAAAGGGCTGTCGAATGTTGTTTAGTGTTCATGAGTATCAAAATTCTGAGTTTTCTTTTAGTTTGAAATGTTGTGTATGTCAACTGAGAATTCAACTTGAGTTTGCTATTAACTAGTGTTGTGAAATCAGAAATGTCATGGGGACTGGAAACTGGAAATTGAAGTTGGGTTTCAAACTGTTTTCTGAGAATGTGTTCTTTTGTGTAAATCTGAAACTGGTTTGGGGTTTAGTGGGGATTAAAATCTGAGATTTAATGTATCCACTCACTATCCCTCACATGCCTCTATCACTTCACTCTACACACACTTTCCCATATTATTCACCCACACAAACACATGCCTATGTACACACAGTCCACACACACACATGTTCTCTTCCTCACTGTTTTGCCTCACTCCACTGTCACACACCCACACAAGTCACTCACACACACAAGTTGCACACACATGTTCTCACACACATACACAGGTGCACATGAGCACTTGAGTGCCCCCTCTCTATGCTTTGTATATACTCTTATGTATTAACATATATGGTAGTATAGAATACACATATAGCCTATAGGTTTAAATGTTATGGTTATATCATATAACTCATATGGTGTATATATATATATATATATATATATATATATATATATATATATATATATATATATATATATATATATATATATATATATATATATATATATATATATATATATATATATATATATATAATATATTATCCTAGTATGTATGTACCTAGTAGATGATTATGAGCCTACATATATATATTAAGTACCCTATATTAGCTTGTATGGTATGTTTACATATGTGTTGTTTAGATATAGAACTGAATATGGTTTTGCCTATTGGCCCGTGGCCTAGTCTATTAGCCTATGGCCTATGGTTGTGTTTGCTTAGCTAATAAGTCTAGAATAGGCTTGTGTAGACTAGTTTGACCTAGTGTAGACTAGTTTGACCTAGTGTGGACTTGTTTGACCTAGTTTGACCATAGTTGACCTAGTTTGACTTCTAGGGTTGACCAGAGTTGACCAAGAGTTGACTTTGGCCTAGATTAACTTAGAGTGCTTCATTTTACCATTCTGGACTTGTTGTGACTTGTGCTGTTCTGAATAGGAGCCAGACACCACTCCTCGGACAGTACTTTTCAGTTGGACACTCAGATACCAGGCGAGTATATTCTCTGATCATTTCTTACCATGTTTAGGATTATATTTCCTGCTTTAGACTATCTTACTTGATGCTGACACGTTGGAACACGGATTGGTACTATATGGATCCATTCATGAGATGTTATCCTTCTCGGGAGCATCAGATACTTTTGTCTCATGTGTGTTTCACTTACATCACGTATCTCATGCTTCTATTATCATGAATCTTCGGGAATCAGCTAGTGACTCATGTACCCTCATGATCACCGAGCCTTCACGAATCAATTCATGAATCACTCTTTTTTGGCAACGTAGTATAATCATGAATCTTAACGTAACTTGAATGGATCCTTGTGTATTGATTGGGGATGGAGGAGTATAAATGAACATGTGAATAAATCCAAGTAGTGTAATCATGAATCAATCCCTGTAGTGTAATCAGGAATCAGTCCTTAGCCATTCACATGTTTATGCAGTACTCTGAATCACTAGCACTGTCTCTCTTTACATATATCATAGATATTTACTTACAGTCTCTCTCTCTTACATTATGCTATTCTTCAGTTTCCTGTATTTTATTCTCTAGTATGATTATATTTCCTTTTCTGCTATGACTTGTTGAGATGTTTTGTACTCACTCCGTCCTGACTGGACCTGTTGAAATATTATAGAGGATGAGGACGAGGCTGGCTGCCCTACCTATTACGGTGCTACTTTAGATGAGTGCTTGGACCTGGACCAGCAGCAGGTCCCACTAGCTGTGGATGACACACCCTTAGACTAGGATGCTTTCATTTCAATATTTTATGGATGATTGTACTTATTTATACTTGGGATCTGGGATTTGTATTATCTTAGACACTTAGACTTTCTGATGTACTTGGGATGTTCCTTTCATTTCTGCGGTCTCTCTTATCTATCTATCTGCTATCTTTTCATCTGCCTTAGTTGTGATTGAGTTACTTTCTGCTATGACACCCCCATTTGGGGAGTATAAACTGTTTAAGCTTTATATTTATTAGATGTTATGACCTAGGACAGTGTTCTACCGCCGACACTGCGGCATAGGCTGGACGTACCCATGTCTCGTGCCCTTACTCTAGGGTGCGGGTCGTGACACATTTTTAGTGGTGGCCCATGCAGGTCTAGATTAGAAATGTAGTGGTATTCAAATTAGAGTATCACTGCAGCCTGCAGTAGGATTAGGATTTTTTTTTAAAAAGGTACTCGATCATATTAGGAAAAAATTCTTTTATTGCCATCTAAATCCTTATTTTCAGCTGATCCTTTTGAATTTTAATTGTCTGCCTTTGTTATATCGCTTCTTTCTCAGAAATTGATACTCTTGTTTGTCTATCTTCAGAATGGTAGAGACTCGATCACAGCGTACTATTTATGAGGATGCTATGGAGGGGACTGCTACCTCTCAGCCATTACAGCGGGGCCAGGGGACTGCAGCTCCTGCCACCTCTGCTCGTATTGAGACCCCGGCAGCAGCAGCAGTGGGTATGGTTCCACCGGCTCGGAGGCAGGACCCAGTTCTCCCAGAGGATCCTTACCAGCAGCCACCTGTAGGGACAATTGACGCTGTTCAGCTGTTGGCCTTCTTCAGGCAGTATATGGAGGGTCAGCAGACCCAGCAGTAGAGGCAGACGACAGAGCTAACTGGAGGTATTGAGCTGGCAGTGACAGCAGTAGAGAGAGTCGTGGCTCAGCCAGCAGCAGTCCAACAGCCGCACCAGCTACGGGAGAAGGGCATCCAGGACTTCCAGAAGATGCACCCGAGAGACTTCCGAGGGACAGAGGGGATCCTGTATGCCGATGAGTGGATCGAGCATATGGAGGAGAACTTCAGGCTGACGAAGATTCCGACGAGGCTCCAGATAGAGGCAGCGGCCAGTATGATGCAGGATCTGGCCC
This sequence comes from Iris pallida, assembly GCA_029216955.1. NCBI lineage: Eukaryota > Viridiplantae > Streptophyta > Magnoliopsida > Asparagales > Iridaceae > Iris > Iris pallida. Next base: position 14,181,151 of record JANAVB010035617.1, read on the forward strand.
GTACATGGTACCAGACCGACCCGAGGGTCGGCACAGCAGGACAAACTTGGGCAGCATTCAAGAAGCTGTTCAAGGAGAAGTTCTTTCCAGATGCAGCGCTGGGAGCCCTCGAGAGTTCTGCCGCCTGAGCAGATTTATGGAGGACTAGTCAGAGACGACGAAGGCCCGGAGGTTCCGGAAGGGCTTGGTAAAGGAGGTCAAGTCCTACACCAAGAACGCCCACAGCGCTACATTTGAGGAGATCCTGGTGGACGCACTAGCTGCAGAGGATGATCTTGAGCTTAGGATCAAGAGGGGACGAGACTCCCAGGGAGGCAGCAGTAGCAGAGGGCCAGCCAAGAGGCTGCACTTTCAGCAGCAGCAGCACCAGCAGCAGAGGTTCCAGCCGCAGCAGTTTCAGCAGCCGAGGCAGCAGCCAGTGCAGTATCAGCAGCAGAGGGTACAGCAGCAGGCACCGAGGCAGCAGGCCAACACCTGGGCTTATTGTAAGAAGCCAGGGCACGGGTGGAACGATTGTAGGAAGAGGCTAGGCAGGTGCCTACTCTATGGGGCAGTAGACCATCAGCTGAGGGAGTGCCCTATGTTCTCGGGACGTTCAGGACAGGGAGCAGGAGCAGGATCCAAGGCTCCAGGGGGACCGCAGAGGGGACCAGCCCTGCCGACCCAGCAGCAGAAATTTATTCAGCATCAGCAACAGGCCAGGGGAGGCCAGCCGGGGCAAGCTTTCGCCATGGCGGCCGAGGATTCAGAGGTGGTTGGAGAGCTGATTGCAGGTTCGATTCTCCTCGACTCCAGTTCAGCTTTTGCATTATTTTATTCCGGTGCTTCATATAGCTTCATATCTGTATCTTTTGCGATTAGACACGGTATCATAGCTGAATCGTTGCCTAGGACTCATAAGATTACGACCAGGGGTGGCATTATCCTCGTATGTGATGTTTGTAAGGGTCGGAGAGTTATTTTTGGAGGCCGTGAGTTGGAGGTGAGCCTGCTCGTGATGCTATTACCGAACTACGATATCGTACTCGGCATGGATTGGTTGAGCAGGCACCACGCCAGTATTGATTACAGAGGGGGTAGAGTTCTTTTCAGAGCGCCGGGGGAGCCAGAGTTCGAGTACTCCAGACGTCAGGCGGAGCAGAGCAGCGATGTTTTCTGCGGAGTCTCGGTCGAGGAGCAGGCGATTCCACACCTCTTGATAGCAGAGTATATGGATGTTTTCCCAGAAGAGTTGCCGGGATTGCTACCAGACAGAGACATAAAGTTCTCGATAGACTTGGTTCCAGGAGCGGAGCCCATCTCTCAGCATGTCTATCGGGTAAACAACAGCGAGCTGGTGGACCTGAAGAAGCAAGTGGATGAGCTGCAAGACAAGGGCTTCATCCGCTCAAGTTCGTCGCCTTGGGGTACACCAGTGTTGTTTGTGCCGAAGAAGGATGGGTAAGTACGAATGTGTATTGACTACAGGGCACTCAACAACCTCACGATCAAGAACAGATACCCACTGCCGCGGATCGACGATCTTTTTGACCAGTTGAGCGGAGCTCAGGTATTTTCCAAGATTGATCTGAGGTTGGGATATCACCGGGTGAAGGTGAAGAGGGAGGATATTCCTAAGACCGCTTTCAGGACGCGGTACGGGCAGTTTGAGTTTTTGGTTATGCCGTTTGGGCTAACCAATGCACCAACAGTGTTTATGAACCTAATGAACAAGGTGTTCCACCAGTACTTGGACAAGTTCGTGGTGGTGTTCATTGACGACATCTTGGTATATTCCAAGAGGGAGAAGGAGCACGAGGAGCATCTGCGGATAGTGCTAGAGACTCTCAGGAGGGAGCAGCTTTATGGAAAACTCTCCAAGTGTGAGTTTTTCTTGGACAGGGTGGACTTTTTAGGGCATGTGGTGACTAGAGATGGTATCTCAGTTGACCCTAAGAAGATTGTAGCAGTTGAGGCATGGGCAGCGCCGACTTCAGTTGCAGAGATCAGGAGTTTCCTGGGGCTGGCGGAATATTATCGAAGATTTGTGCAGGATTTCTTCCGAGTTGCAGAGCCGTTGACACGGTTGACCTGAAAGGATGCCGAGTATGTTTGGTCAGAGGAGTGTCAGGCAGCTTTTGATGAGTTGAAGAAGCGGCTTACGACAGCTCCGATTCTGACATTGCCTTCAGGATCAGGTGGTTTCACTATTTATTGTGACGCTTCAGGGAAGGCGCTGGGTTGCGTCTTACAGCAGCATGGGAAGGTGATTGCCTATGCTTCCAGGCAATTACGTCCCCATGAGAAGAACTACCCTACCCACGACCTGGAGCTAGCAGCGGTGATATTTGCGCTAAAGTTGTGGAAGCATTATCTGTATGGGGAGAGGGTGGAGATCTTCACAGATCACAAGAGCTTAAAGTATGTGTTCACTCAGAAGGAGTTGAACATGAGGCAGCGCAGGTGGCTAGAGTTGATGAAGGACTTTGACATCCTACTTCAGTATCACTCAGGGAAGGCCAACGTGGTTGCAGATGCCTTGAGTAGGTATCCGACAGCCATGTGTTTGACCATGGATCGACATTTGGTTGCAGACTTGGAGAGCCTTGGGATTGAGGTGATCGTGCCCGGGGTACAGATGCAGTTATGGGGGATGCAGATTCAGTCGGACTTGGTGGAGAGGATCAAGTCGGCACAGTTTGAGGACGTTGCTCTGCGGTGTCTCCAAAAGCAGGTTCGAGCAGGATTGTTGGAGGGCGAGTTTTCTCTTGCAGATGATGGTGCCTTGAGGCACGGTTACAGATTATGTGTGCCCAGCGGAGAGCTCAGGGAGCAGGTTATGCAGGAGGCCCACAGATCTCAGTACTCCATACACCCGGGTGCCAACAAGATGTACCGAGATCTGAAGGAGCATATTTGGTGGTCCGGGATGAAGCGGGAGGTGGCTCGCTTCGTAGCTAGGTGCTTGATCTGTCAGCAGGTCAAGGCGGAGAGGTAGAGGCCCGGTAGATTATTGCAGCCGATGCCCATTCCCGAGTGGAAATGGGAGCATATCACTATGGACTTCGTATCAGGATTGCTGTGTACACCCGGAGGGAAAGACGCAATTTGGGTCATCGTTGACAGGTTGACCAAATCGGCCCACTTCTTGCCATTCAAGGTGGGTACGTCTACAGAGAGGCTTGCGGAGATGTATATGCGGCAGATAGTCAGGATTCACGGAGTTCGGGTCAGCATCGTCTTAGATCGGGATAGTCGCTTCACTTCCCATTTCTGGAGGAGTCTGCAGACTAGCTTGGGCAGCCAGATCAAGTTTAGTACCGCATACCACCCCCAGACGGACGGACACTCGGAGAGGACTATTCAGACTCTTGAGGATATGCTGCGGATGTGCGTCTTGGACTTTGGAGGCTCCTGGGAGGATTATCTTCATTTGATGGAGTTTGCTTATAACAACAGTTTCCAGGCCAGCATTGAGATGTCACCTTTCCAGGCTCTGTACGGACGTAGGTGCCGTACATCCTTATCTTGGGATGATGTTGGTGAGCGAGCTTTACTGGGGCCAGAGATGGTTGTTGATGCAGCCGAGAAGGTAAAGCTCATCAGGGACAGACTTCGCGTAGCAGGACAGACAACGGCACTGGGCCGATAGCCACCGGAGGCCCTTGGAGTTTGAGGTACAGATTAGAGTAGGATTAGTTTAGGTTTGATTGTTATGTTTTAATAATCATGTTTGTTTATTATAATTAATTGAGACCTTGCTTGTGATTAGGTCGGAGACCAGGTTTTCTTGAGGATATCTCTGACTCGTGGTACAATACGTTTTGGTGGAGGCGGAAAGCTTAGCCCGCGCTTCATCGGCCCTTTCGTTATCAGCAGGAGAGTCGGTGACGTGTCATACAGGCTAGACTTGCCGCCTGCACTTGTGGGGGTCCACAACGTATTCCATGTATCACAGTTGAGACGGTACGTGGCTAACCCTAGCCATGTGCTCGATCATTCAAAGATTGAGGTTGGGCCTTCTCTCAGCTATCCAGAGCAGACAGTGGAGATTCTGGATCGACGGGAGAAGGTTCTTAGGAACCAGGTGATACCTTTGGTATGCGTCGCATGGAGGCATCATTCTCCAAGAGAGTCTACCTGGGAGCGGGAGAATGAGATGCGCGAGCGTTACCCCTATCTTTTTGGACCTTGAGGTATACTTTTCTATCCTTCTCAGCAGTTTATTTTCTCCTTTAATTTCGAGGGCGAAATTATTTTAAGGAGGGTAGATTTGTCACTACCACTTTTCTAGCTTAGGGGTATTTTGGTCATTTTGGTCAATTTTGAAATTTTATGAATTATTCAGAATTATTATTTATTATTTGGACTTATTATAATTAATATGATTTTTTAGTGATTTTTGGTGATTTTTAGTAGAATTGATTTTAACCCTATAGTTGAATTTGACTAGTGTTGACTAGAAGACTAACCTAGTGACTAACCTAGGTTAAGACCACTTGGTTAGGTTAACTAAACTTGTTTTGACCTATTTTAGTGAGGTTTAAGTCATTGGAACTTGTTTGGTGAGATTTGGAGTTGACTTGACTAATATGGCTTATGACTTCATAAGTCATGACTAATGACTTAGGTTTAATAGCCCATAGGCCCACACCATGAACCAACCCTAACCCTAATCAGCCCATGGCTGCCACTATTGACCTTTCCCATCCTATTTAATGCCTCCCAAAGTTAGGGCTAGCCTTCATTAGGTTTTCTTGCCAAGTTTTAGAAGTAGTATTTCTCCATCTTCCATAAATCCTAGTAAATCCATTTTACCTCCTTTTTAATCCAAACAAATTGCATTGAGTTCTAAATTCTACCTAATTTCTATTGGTAATTAATATTCTCAGATTTGGAGAGCTTTGGAGGAGTTTCACCATCAAGAAGAACATCACTCGTTAGAGCTTTTTGAGGGTTTTGATACATTGAGGTAACTTCCTATTTCCACCATAGAATCCTGAGATTTTTGCATCATTAGGGAGCCCTAGACCTAACCTAACAGTAGAAATAGGAAACCCTAAGTTTTTGTGTCCTTTCGTGTCCAAACAGGACACGTATCATTGCACTATTCAACATGTTTGTGGAAATGCCACTGTGGAATCAATTGTGTTATTTTCAAAAAATTTTGAATGGGAAGTTTCGTTTTGATGTCGTTTACACGATTTTAATTAACTGAGTTGAATTCGTGGTTGTGTCGTGTTGTTTAGACACTCGTGCACACACACTCGGACACGCGCGTGCGCAGCTACAGTGCTCCCCAGCCTATCGGGGGCCCTACAGGACACGACACGGTGTGCCCTGACACGAAACTTCGTGGGGAGCTTGGGGCACCTTCTGTCATCACGCTCCCCAAGTTTCACGAGATTTCATGGTCGGGTTAGGGAGTAATCGGCCGCGCACGAGGAATACACTGTACTGTGTGCAGGCTGATTATGGCTACTGATACGGCCATGAATCACTAGACATGACACGCACTGACACGTTTCAGGGTGACACACACTTAGACCTACCCTAGGTGCACTTGCGGACACGAGCACGAGACACGAAGTGCTCTGTGTCGGGTGCACGACACGCGTGCACCCCCGCACGAGACTGTCACAGTCTCTGTGTCAGTGTACACTAATTTTGTGTTTTATTCTAATGGACACGTTTGTGTCCACTTTTGTGGACACAAATCACTTGTGTGACACGTATGCAACACATACGTAGGTTACCAACCATTGTTTATTTATTTTAAATCGATTTTGAATACTATTTTCTCATTTCCTATTTTTCTGAAATTCCTATGTATCAGTGCAATTTTTGATTTTTTTCCCGGTTTGCAAAATTGAGTTTTAGGAATCATTTAAACCCACTTAACACAGTCTATTACATGTAATTAAATGCCTAATGTGTTCTCCTATGTGTTTTCTAACTGTATGACAAAATTGGACTGAATTGGGAGTGTTATGGTTCATAGAATCTGAGTTTTTATAAAGGGCTGTCGAATGTTGTTTAGTGTTCATGAGTATCAAAATTCTGAGTTTTCTTTTAGTTTGAACTGTTGTGTATGTCAACTGAGAATTCAACTTGAGTTTGCTATTAACTAGTGTTGTGAAATCTGAAATGTCATGGGGACTGGAAACTGGAAATTGAAGTTGGGTTTCAAACTGTTTTCTGAGAATGTGTTCTTTTGTGTAAATCTGAAACTGGTTTGGGGTTTAGTGGGGATTAAAATCTGAGATTTAATGTATCCACTCACTATCCCTCACATGCCTCTATCACTTCACTCTACACACACTTTCCCATATCATTTACCCACACAAACACATGCCTATGTACACACAGTCCACACACACACACATGTTCTCTTCCTCACTGTTTTGCCTCACTCCACTGTCACACACCCACACAAGTCACTCACACACACAAGTTGCACACACATGCTCTCACACACATACACAGGTGCACATGAGCACTTGAGTGCCCCCTCTCTATGCTTTGTATATACTCTTATGTATTAACATATATGGTAGTATAGAATACACATATAGCCTATAGGTTAAATGTTATGGTTATATCATATAACTCACATGGTGTATCAATATATATATATATATATATATATATATATATATATATATATATATATATATATATATATATATATATATATATATATATAGATATACATATATATATATATATATATATGTATGTACCTAGTAGATGATTATGAGCCTATATATATATATTAAGTACCCTATATTAGCTTGTATGGTATGTTTACATATGTGTTGTTTAGATATAGAACTGAATATGGTTTTGCCTATTGGCCCATGGCCTAGTCTATTAGCCTATGGCCTATGGTTGTGTTTGCTTAGCTAGTAAGTCTAGAATAGGCTTGTGTAGACTAGTTTGACCTAGTGTGGACTAGTTTGACCTAGTTTGACCATAGTTGACCTAGTTTGACTTCTAGGGTTGACCAGAGTTGACCAAGAGTTGACTTTGGCCTAGATTGACTTAGATTCATGTATAATGCATAGTAGTGCTTCATTTTACCATTCTGGACTTGTTGTGACTTGTGCTGTTCTGAATAGGAGCCAGACACCACTCCTCGGACAGTACTTTTCAGTTGGACACTCAGATACCAGGCAAGTACATTCTCTGATCATTTCATACCATGTTTAGGATTATATTTCCTGCTTTAGACTATCTTACTTGATGCTGACACGTTGGAACACGGATTGGTACTATATGGATCCCTTCATAAGATGTTATCCTTCTCGGGAGCATCAGATACTTTTGCCTCATGTGTGTTTCACTTACATCACGTATCTCATGCTTCTATTATCATGAATCTTTGGGAATCAGCTAGTGACTCATGTACCCTCATGATCACCGAGCCTTCATGAATCAATTCATGAATCACCCTTTTTGGGCAACGTAGTATAATCATGAATCTTAACGTAACTTGAATGGATCCTTGTGTATTGATTGGGGATGGGGGAGTATAAATGAACATGTGAATAAATCCAAGTAGTGTAATCATGAATCAATTTCCTGTAGTGTAATCATGAATCAGTCCTTAGCCATTCACATGTTTATGCTGTACTCTAAATCACTAGCACTGTCTCTCTTTACATATATCATAGATATTTACTTACAGTCTCTCTCTCTTACATTATGCTATTCTTCAGTTTCCTGTATTTTATTCTCTAGCATGATTATATTTTCTTTTCTGCTATGACTTGTTGAGATGTTTTGTACTCGCTCCGTCCTGAATGGACCTGTTGAAATATTATAGAGGATGAGGACGAGGCTGGCTGCCCTACCTATTACGGTGCTACTTTAGATGAGTGCTTGGACCTGGACCAGCAGCAGGCCCCACTAGCTGTGGATGACACACCCTTAGACTAGGATGCTTTCATTTCAGTATTTCATGGATGATTGTACTTATTGTTACTTGGGATATGGGATTTGTATTATCTTAGACACTTAGACTTTCTGATGTGCTTGGGATGTTCCTTCCATTTCTGTAGATTCTCTTATCTATCTATCTGCTATCTTTTCATCTGCATTAGTTGTGATTGAGTTACTTTCTGCTATGATACCCCCATTCGGGGAGTATAAACTGTTTAAGCTTTATATTGATTAGATGTTGTGACCTAGGACAGCGTTCTACCGCCGACACTGAAGCGTAGGCTGGACGTACCCACGTCTCGTGCCCTTACTCTAGGGTGCGGGTCGTGACAAGTTGGTTGTGTAAAAAAGTAGAGGATGGAAAGGGTTTATAAAGAGCTAGGGCCGGCTGTTCGGTTTTGGAAACTGAACAGTGCCGACCGAACTTGGCCCGAATTCGGTCCGAACCCGATTAGAGTTCGGTCCGAGTTCGACTACTTGTATTTTCGAGGTCATTACTGCAGTATTTTAAATTCTAAATTTATGACAGTTGACGTCTATATTAATAACTTCTATTACTTTGGGTTAGTTGTAATGGTACTGTCCCAGCTAACAGAGGTTCACCGGGGAACACTTAAGTACCACTTCGCTTCGATCGTAGTCGTGGTGATAGATAAACCCTTTGTAGGCTTGTACCAAAAATAATTTCAGTTAAATAAATTTTGAAATTTTGAGTCATAAAATTTAATTTAATTACCATACTACACTATGAATCTAAAAATTCAAGTATACCGAGCTCTCGCCTCATTATGTTAAAACGGTCTTCCGCTAGTGGTTTTGTGAAAACGTCTGCTAGTTGATGATCTGTGTCAATAAACTCTAAGCAGATATACCCGTGTTGTTGGTGATCACGTAAAAAGTGATGACGTATCTCAATATATTTTGTGCGTGAGTGACATACAGGGTTCTTAGTCAGATTAATGGTGCTAGTGTTATCACAATAAATAGGAATCTTAGTGTAGTACAGATTGTAGTCTTCTAGGGTTTGCTTCATCCACAAAATTTGAGCACAGCAATGTCCTGCGGCGATATACTCAGCCTCAGTAGTTGATAATGCTACGAAATTTTGCTTCTTGCTAAACCAAGAGACTAAGGCCTTTTCTAGGAAATGACACGTACCGCTGGTACTTTTACGGTCTACTTTGCATCCTGCAAAATTTGCATCCGAGTAACCTATCAGGTCAAAGAATTTGGTTTTAGGATACCACAAGCCGACTGTAGAAGTTCCCTTAAGGTATCGGAAGATACGCTTAACAGCACTTAGGTGTGATTCCTTAGGATTAGCCTGGTATCGTGTACAGATGCAAACACTGAACATAATATCAGGGCGACTAGCAGTTAAATATAATAAGCTACCAATCATACCTCGATACTTACGCTGGTCGACAGGTTTGCCACTTTCATCAGTGTCAAGCTTTATGGATGTAGCCATTGGAGTTCCGATAGACTTTACATTATCGAAGTCGTACTTTTTAGTATGTCCTTCGTATACTTGGCTTGAGTGATGAATGTTCCCTTTGAGTGTTGTTTGATCTGAAATCCTAGGAAGAAGTTCAGCTCTCCCATCATACTCATCTCAAATTTACTCTGCATACACTTAGCAAACTCTTGACAAAGTTTTTCAGTAGTAGAATCGAATATAATGTCATCAACATATATTTGCACAAGAAGAATGTCATCATTTAAAGATTTGAAAACAAAGTTGTATCAACTCTTCCTTTTGAAAAAACCATTATCAAGTAAGAAGGAACTTAGGCGTTCATACCAAGCACGAGGTGCATGTTTGAGTCCATATAGTACTTTCTTAAGCTTGATGACGTGATCAGGTTTTTAAAAATCTTCAAAACCAGGGGGTTGTTTGACAAAAACTTCCTCTTTTAAAAATTCATTCAAATGCACTTTTCACGTCCATTTGAAATAATTTAAAATCATTAAAACATGCAAATGCACAAAACATGCGGATGGCTTCTAGTCTAGCAACAGGAGCATATGTCTCGTCATAATCAATATCTTCTTCTTGATTATAACCTTGTGCTACTAGACGTGCTTTGTTGCGTAGAACTTGTCCATCTTTACTAAGTTTATTTCAGAATAACCATTTGGTACCAATTATCGATTGACCAATAGGTTTAGGAACGAGTTTCCAAACTTGGTTTCTCTCAAATTGATTTAGTTCCTCTTGCATGGCATTAATCCAAAATTCATCAGAAAAGGCATCTTCTATATTCTTAGGTTCTATTTGAGAAATGAAAGCTACATTTGCTGCTATTTCAGAATCCCTAAGAACGGAGCGTGTACTTACACCTTTTGATACATCACATATGATGAGTGTCTCTGGACGATCTGGTAAGAACTTTAATGAATCAAAATTTTGAGTCAGATCTTTCACAAGACTCTTCTCAGTTTTTGCTTGTACATCTTCATCACCACTGTCGCTAGATCTGTGACTATTAAGCTCATCAAAAGTAACGTTAATAGATTCTTCAACAATCATAGACCTTTTATTAAAAATTTTATATCCCTTACTCTTAGCAGCATATCTGAGAAATATCCCTTCATCTGCTTTAGAGTCGAACTTTTCCAAGTTATCCTTGGTGTTCAGGATAAAACATCGACATCCAAAACTTTGAAATAAGAGATGTTTGGAATCCTTCCAAACCAAAGTTCATATGGTATTTTCTTCGAGATAGGTCGAATTAACACCCTATTTAAAATATGACAGGCTGTGCTAACAGCTTCTGCCTAAAAATACTTAGGAAGATTACGCTAATTTAGCATGACTCTAGCCATTTCGCTTAGAGTACGGTTCTTTCGCTCCACAACACCATTCTGTTGGGGAGTTCTAGGATAAGAAAATTCATGGTAGTACCCACTATCATCACAAAAGTGTTTGAAATAAGAATTTACGAATTCGCCACCATGATCACTTCGAATACGAGTAATCATGAAGCCTTTTTTGTTTTATACCTTTTTGTAAAATATCTGAAATTCAAAAATAGCATCACTTTTGTTTGATAAAAAGTACACCCAAGTAAAGCGAGAGAAATCATCAATAATAACAAAAGCGTAAAGCTTACCGCCAAGACTAACGACTCTACTAGGACCAAATAAATCTATATGTATCAACTGCAAAAGTCTAGAAGTACTTACAACGTTGAAGGATTTAAATGTAGATCTATGTGATTTGTTCTTTTTATAGTCAGCACATACCATATCTCTCTTAAATGGAATCTCGGGGAGTCCTTTTACCAACTTTTTAGTGCACAGTCGTGAGATAGTGTCCATATTTGCATGCCCTAGTCTTACGTGCCATAGCCAACTTTTATCTAAATTAGGTACTAGGCATCTTCCTGCATTATTAGTACTCTCCAAAAAGAAAACATAAATATTGTCTTCTCTAATCCCTTCATATACGGGATTACCAGATGACATATCATATATGGTATATTTATCTTTTACAAAATTGATACCATAACAATTATCAGCCAAATGACTTATGCTTAGTAGGTTATGTTTCAATTCTGTGACTAGACAAACATCCTTTATTACTGGATAAGGAGATATACCAATAGTGCCATTACCAATAATATCACCTCTCAAATTATTTCCGAAGGAGACGTATCCTTCTTTCTTCATCGATAGCGTGGCGAACAAAGATGCATCACCAGTCATGTGCCACGAACATCCGCTATCGAGGATACACTTTCTTTTAGCATAAGAGGGTTGAGGGTCCACCTACAAAATAAGTAGATGAATCCTTTAGTACCCATTTACTGAAGGGTCCATATTGATTAGTTTTAGGTCTCCAGAATAAGGTGCGATTGTCAACAAGTTTCCTTGCTAAACAATACTGTGATATGTGTCCATGTGTACCACAATATGTGTAAGTAGGTTTAGAACAAGTGGTGGTAGAAACTGTATTGACATGCTTGTTTGGTTTCTTAGAAAACCTATAAGTGAAAGCATGGTGATAGTCGTGTTTCCTTCATGCTTTCTGATTTTTAGTCCTCTTAGGTGTATGCTTGGCATTAGGACTAAACTTAGGCTGTGTCACAGGTATTACCTGTTTGCCTAACTTGATTTCTAACTTTTTAGAAATTGCAACAGACACTTTATATCTAGCAGTCATATCTGAGAGTCTTTGTTTTGTGACTAAGTGCTTCTTTTTCTATATGTCATATAACTCTTGTATTTTGACATAGTCTCTTTCTTTCTTATCAACCTTGAGGATAGCCTCATGATAGTCTACTTTGAGTTTGGATATCTCTTCCGTGTTACCGGTAGTAGACGTCTCTTTAATATCATCAATAAGATTGGACAGTCTAGCTATCTCAGTTGTGTATGCCTTAATCTCTTTCCGAGATTGCTTATACTTGTCAAGCCCAGTTCTGTGTTCTTCAAGTAATTCGCTAATGGTATTTTCTAATTCATCGAAAGCAAAATCATCATATAGAGGGTTTGAGGATACCTTATCAAATGCCATAAGACAGATATTGGCATTTTTCCAGGGTCTGTCTTCTTCCTCTGTGTCACTGGCATCACTTTCATGTCAGATACTAGTGTTAGCATACTTTCGACTGGTTGTTGCTTTTCTGCTTGATCTTAATCTGTCATATGGACTGCTTTTCTTCGAAGTTGGACAGTCCTTTTTTATATGCCCTGACTTCTTGCATCCAAAGCATATGGTTTCATCTTCATTGCTTTCTTGGATATCTCTCTTCCTTCTATTTGATTTCTTAAACTTTAGGAATTTCTTGAAGTTCTTCACTAGTAGGGCTTGTTCATCACCACTTGATGATTCTTCATCAGAATCATTGCATGTAGATTTTCTGGCTTGAGCTTTGAAGGCAATAGACTTTTCTTTTGGGGTTGCTTCTTCAAACTCTTGCAGATCAAGCTCATGGGTCATGAGCTTGCCCATCAGTATTTTTAGAGTCATGGTGGTGAGATCGTTTCCTTCAATGATTGTTGTTGCCTTCGGGTTCCAGTTCTTGGTTAGTGCCCGCAGCACTTTTCTTATCTTTTCATGATTGCTGTAATTTTTACCAAGTGATTGTAAAGGATTAGTAATACCAAGGAAACATATGAACATTTGTGTAATTGACTCACCGGGTTTTATCTTAAAAGATTCATATTCCTGTGTTAGTCTACTAATTTTGGATTCCTTCACTTGGAAAGTACCTTCATGAGTTACCTCAAGAAGTTTCCAAATCTCGTGAGATGTTTTACAGGTTGAAAGTCTGTTGAACTCCGTTTTGTCAATTGCACAGAACAGTGCGTTGATGACACGAGCATCTAGACTAGCCTTAGCTTTTTCAGCCTTGGTATATTCGTTATGAGGCTTGTCTACAAGCTGACCGCCATCCACTGTAGGTGTCGGTTTCTTATAACTGTCAATAACTATAGACCAAAGATCAAAGTCAAGAGACTTTAAGAAGAAAGTCATCCGTGTTTTCCAGTAGGTATAATTTGTACCATCAAATAGTGGGGGTCTATTTGTGTATTACCCTTCACCGTTGAATATTGATTTCACAGCTGCCATATATACTCTCTGAGGTTTGCTATATTAGAATATAACCTGCTCTGATACCAATTGTAGGACCGTTGAGCACCTCTAGAGGGTGGGTGAATAGAGTGAGTGCGAGTGCAGCGAAAAATAATCACCAATTTAAATTTTAAACTATGGTAGTAAATAAGAGACAGTAAATAAGAGATAGAGAGATCAAACTCAGTGACACAGCGATGTATACTGGTATCCCTCTGAGATGACTAATCCAGTCTCGAGTACTCTTGCTTGATGTTAATACACTAAGGCACAAGCTAATTGAGAGCTTGCAGTCTCTTATAACACCGTGCTTGGTGACAAGTGCACGACAAACTTTACAACACCGTGCTTGGTGACGAGCGTACGATTAGCTCCACAACAAAGATAATTGTTTTACTTTGAACAACCTCTTTACAACTCTTGAACACCAAAAGACTCTAGATCGAAATAGATATTACTGGCTTTTGGCTAAGAGGAGTGTATGTGTGATATGAAAACTTTTGATCGGGTGAAAACACTTATTGAATAGAGAAGAGAAGATGAAGAATGAATGAGTGATTTGAAATGAAAAACTCTCTCCTATTTATAGGTGTTTTTTGAGACCGAACTCGGGCAAAGTTCTGGCAGGGTTCTGATGCAAAGATTTCGCATATGTATGTTGCATGCAGATTTGGAGGCAACAGATATTTGAATTCAAACAGACCGAACTCGGGAGAGTTTGGACCGAACTCGGGCCGAACTCGGTTTGAGTTCTGTCTAGGAGAATTTCGAATATTTGTCAAATTCTGTTACAAAAATGATTTTGAATATTTGGTAAAATGGAATGGGAATAGGTAGGCTTTATAGAAATGTGGACCGAGATTAACCTAAGCCAGTATTACCTAGTCGATCTTACAATTTAAATCCTAGACTCAATAAAGATAAAGTACATAATAAATTGTAAAATGACTCGGACTGGATCCCAATGAAAGTAATCTTCAGATTGATGATTTATGTGCTTGATGATGCAGTAGTACGATGCTTGTTGATATTGATTTCACAAGTCCTGAAATGATTAGCAGCAGTTTGTATATTTTTTGTATTGACTTAAGTTTATGTCGATTATTAAAATCGGGTGTGACCATGGAATGGGCCAACAGTAGAGGCTACATTCTGGATTCGATTCCTATCGTAGAACCGATAGAATGCATGGCTTGCAAATTGTGGCCCATTATCATGGATGATCCTTCGAGGTAGGCTGAAGCGATAGATAATGTGATGTTTGATGAAACTGATCACGTTCGACGTCTTCACTTTGTAGGAACGAAATAGTAAAGCGTAATACTCTAGAGGGGGGTAAATAGAGTTGGCAGCGGAATAATGCTAATTAAAATAAATGTTAGCAGCACAATCACAGAATATTAATCACAACTAAAATAATGTAAAGGCAAAGTTAAGAGAGCAAACGCAAAGACAGCGATGTATACTGGTATCCCTCTGTTGAGGACTAATCCAGTCGGTAGAACTCTTGCTACAAGTTGAATCCACTATTGGAAAAACCGCAAGTTTTCTTACGAAGTCCTTGCAACTTCTACAACGCGAGCTTTGATACGAAGAACTTGTCCAACTTCAAATGTGAAGAGGTATTCTTCAATCAAGCCTTCTGATTACAATCTCTCAGAAACTTCTAGACCGTACCGCACTGGCAAATTGACTAGAGGATTGTAACTGGCTTGGGATCTGAAATTGAAAGCTCTAGAAAACTCTTTGGAAGACTGAAAGCTTTAGATAGAGAGAAGATTGAAAGTGAATGAGTGAGTTGAAATGATCAAAATCCTTCTCTATTTATAGGAGTCCAAAGACAGACTTCTGACAGAATTCGGGCAGAATTCGGGCAGAACTCTTTGAGCAAATCTCGGTCAAATCCGCAACTGCAGAAGGACCAAGTTCCAAGTATTCAAAATCACAACGGCCACCAAACGAACTCTGGCCGAACTCTGGCCGAACTTGGTCCGATTTCTGTCAGGGTTAAGTCAGGGTTTTTGAAAAATCTTTTGGTGATTTTTGAAAACCTTTTTGTAAACCTTTTTGAGAGGTCATTTTAAAAACATTTTGAACTCATTTAAGGGATAGCCTATTTTCCAGTACGACTCGGTGTACAACATATTCTTAGACTCAAATAAAATGAAAAATACATTGCATAAGAAATTTACAGACTCGAGTAGGCAAACAGATCTTCGGTCTTGAATTCAGTGGATAGCCAATCTTGATCATGTCCAAGAATCCGAGATATTCCGACTAGCTTCGTATATCCAGACAGAGTTTGATCAATTATTAAAATCAGGTTGACCAATGGGCCAACAATCTCCCCCATTTTGATAATTGACAAACTATGAATGATATAACATTAAGCTTGTTCAAAATATCAAAAAGTAGAATTGTTCATATCCTGTATTCTCAAAAAAATGTTAGATCTTTAATTTTCTCCCCCTTTGTCACTTAGCAAAATAATTGCAAAAGATAAAGCTCCCCCGCAATCAATGCATAAGTAACAAGTAGTGAGAAAACGCATATAAAAGAAATAAGACAGAAATAAATTATGCAAATAGAGAGATATCACAGGCATGTAAAAAAAAATATCATCACAGGCATGTAATTTCACAGGCTGTTATAAAGACTGAAGCAATATAAAGAGATAGTGCTATCATAAACTGAAACTGAAACATAGTGATAAAATAAACTGAAGTGCCATAAACTAAGGCAAAATAAACATGTCCAACAAAATAAAAAGAGTACTAAAAAGTGCTGATAATAACCAAAAGTACTGATAAAAACTTGGAATGTCGGAGCATTTCCAAGTGTACAATAAAATATCACTCAAAATCAGATAGTCACATCTCCTCATCATCATCCTCATTATCATCATCAGCGCGACCAGCATGTCCTGAAATACCAGCACCAGAGGTACCAGTGCCAGAAGGATGAGGTGGGGCGCCAGCATAGAACTCACCAACAAAGTTACGAGGTGGAGCACGATCAGGACGGTACCAATCATAGGCGTTACCGGGCTGGAAGTAGGCATGAACAGCCTCATCCTCACAGCGGTAACCTGAGAAAGCTGGATCTCTAGGGATGGAACCGGCTGAATGACCAGTCTGGGCGAAACGAAGATCAGCTAAGGAGTTTGCAAGTGCCTGATAACGGGTCACGTCGCGGAACTCACGCTCGCGAGCCATGTCCGTCACCGAGATATGCAAAGCTGATAAATGCTGATGTATGCCCTCAAATGTCGTGGCATACTGATGAGGTGGTGGAGGAGGTACAGTAGGAGGAGCAAAAGGTGGAGCTATAGCAGTCATGCTACGACGAGATAACTGAAGAAACTTGGGCTCAGGGTCCTGAGTACAAGTCGACAGATCGATATCGAAGTACTGAAAGATGCGTAGGAGAATCATTGCGTAAGAGAGATTTCTATCTCTTGCACGACAACGACCCATCATCTTAATCATGGTCTTAGGGGCAGAAAATGGAATCCCCTTAAGAATGTGGTACATGGCGGACAGCTCAAGAGAAGTCACATCATCCTTGGAAGTAGATTTTGGAAGGATAGTGGAATAGATGATGCGATGCAGTTCATAGTTAAACAAGTTCAGGTTGTTAGCCTTGAACTTTCCAGAGCGTACTCTATCAGGTGCACAGAGTTCCGCTTTGAAACTTCCGAGTGTCATGCCTTCGGGGAAAACAAAATCAGTGATATCGAGTAGCGGTTCACCTTCGTTAGGGATACCAAGGATCTCCGCTAAGAGGTTATCCTCCAACACGAGTGCTCACATCAAAAGTGTCTAATATGAGATTGCAATAAAATAATCTAATGGCATTATTTGCTATAGGAAAGCAGATTTTAATAAAAAGATGTAACCCTAATGCCTGAAACAAATGACGATGATCAGGAAATACAGTCCATTTGACTGGAGCGCCTGTGCATATGGATCTCATGGAGAAGTCTCCATACCACAGTAGTGCTTGGTCAAGGATTTGGAAGAAAAACCCGTCGAACGCACCGTCGCTCGTTTGGACCGGCGAGAAGAGGGAATCTGTATGCGGATGCGAAGATGACCCTTCCTCACTAGGGGTCGTCTTCTTTCTCTTAGATGGATTAAATTTGGGTACCATTTGTGCAAATTGAAATAAAAATGCACTAATTGAAAAGTGGAGAAAGATGGAGTTATACCTCCTGAAATCAAAGTATGTCGGAGAGAACGATGAACTCCGCACGAATCCAAATTTTGGACTGATTTCACCACTTGGATTGGAAGAAGGAGGGTGGTAAAAAGCTAGGGTTCGGGGGCTCTTCGCGGCTGCTGCTGCTGTTATGAATAGTTTGGAAGCAATGAAGAAGAAGGGCTGCTCGGGTTCTGTATATATAACCAGACACCCTCAACCGAACTCGGGCCGAATTTGCCTAGGTTTCTTTATAGTTGATTTTTGCCATTCTTTTTCATTGTCTCGTTTCAAATATTTAATTCAAAGATTAGTTATTTTAGCCTTCAATTAACATAATTAATATTATTTTATGAATTAAATGTCGTTACACAGCGACTGTTTCAGATTAGCTGTAGGAGTACTGTTCCAGCTGGCGGAGGTTCACCGGGGAACTCTTAAGTACCGCTTCGCTTCAACCGTAGTTGTGGTGATAGACAGACTCTTTATTGGCTTGTCTCTAACACAGTTTTTGCATAATGATATATAATCATAAAACAAAATTAATTAATATTATTGACGTCCAAAATTCCTAATTCTCGACGTAAATAATTGAAACGATCTTCCGCTAGAGGTTTAGTGAAGATGTCAGCTAGTTGATTTTCAGTATCTATGTACACAAGTTTATATCTCCATTTTGATAATAATCTCTAAGAAAATGATGTCTAATCTCGATATGTTTAGTACGAGAGTGACATACTGGATTCTTAGTCAAATTAATAGTGCTCGTGTTATCACAGAAAATGGGAATATGTGTGTAAAATAAATCAAAGTCTTCTAGGGTTTGTTTTATCCACAAAATCTGAGCACAACAACGTCCTGCGGCGATGTATTCAGCCTCTGTTGTTGATAGGGCTACATAATTTTGCTTTTTACTAAACCAAGAGACTAAAGCCTTGCCTAAGAAATGACATGTGCCACTTGTACTTTTTCTATCAACTTTACATCCAGTAAAATCTGTATCCGAATAACCAATAAGGTCAAAGGACTTAGTCTTGGGATACCACAAGCCAACAGAAGAAGTGCCTTTAAGGTATCGAAAGATACGCTTAACTGCGGACATATGTGATTCCTTTGGGTAAGCTTGAAAACGTGCACATAGGCAAACACTAAACATTATATCTGGACGACTAGCAGTTAAATAAAGTAAACTACCAATCATACCTCGATACTTACGTGTGTCGACTGGCTTGTCTTGTTCATCTGAATCAAGCTTTGTTGAAGTTGCCATTGGAGTGCCAATAGGTTTGACATTGTCCAGATCGAACTTCTTTAGCAAGTCTTTTGTGTACTTGGCTTGATTTATGAATGTCCCATTATCAGTTTGCTTTGATTTGCAATCCGAGAAAGAATTTCAGCTCTCCCATCATGCTCATCTCAAACTCATTCTGCATACACTTAGAAAATTCTTGACACAGAGATTCATCAGTAGATCCAAATATAATATCATCAACATAGATTTGAATTAAAAGCAGTTTGCCATTGAAAGACTTAATAAACAGTGTAGTGTCAACCTTGCCTTTTGAAAAGCCGTTGTCAAGTAGAAAAGAGCTTAGACGATCATACCAAGCACGAGGGGCTTGTTTTAAACCGTATTAGGCTTTCCTCAACTTGAAAACATGATCAGGGTTTTTAAAATCCATGAAACCTGGAGGTTGAGCTACAAAAATTTCTTCTTTTATAAAGCCATTTAAGAAAGCACTCTTGACATCCATTTGAAAAAGTTTGAAATCATAAAAACATGCAAATGCACATAACATGCGAATGGATTCTAATCTCGCAACTGGGGCATAAGTCTCATCGTAGTCGATACATTCTTCTTGATTGTATCCTTGAGCTACGAGTCGAGCCTTATTACGAGTCACTAAACCATTCTCATTTAGTTTATTTCGGAATACCCAACGGGTGCCAATGACCGGATGATCAATAGGCCTGGAAACAAGTTTCCAAACTTGATTCCGTTCAAATTGGTTTAATTCCTCTTGTATAGCATCTATCCAAAAACTATCACTACATGCTTCATCAATAGATTTGGGTTCTAGCTGTGAAATAAATGCAACACTAGAAACAATATCTCTACAGGATGTACGAGTACTTACTCCTTTGGTAATATCACCAATTACCAAATCTTTTGGATGATCAGCTGTAAATTTCAACCTTTTCGGTAGATTCTGAAGGTAGCTGGTTCCTGGATCTTCTCTAGGAGGTTCAGCTAGTGCAGAGCTTGGTTGAGAATCAGCTGGAGTTGAGCTTGGTACAGATGTATCTTTGTCATTGTCATCAATAGTCATTTGATTCAATTCATCAAAAGTGACATTGATTGACTCTTCGATGATCATGGTACGTTTGTTGAAGACTCTGTATCCTTTGCTCTTGGCTGCATAACCTAAAAATATACCTTCATCGGCCTTTTCATTAAATTTTCCCAAATTGTATTTTATATTAAGAATAAAACATTTACAACAAAAAATTCTAAAGTAAGAAACTGAAGGAATTCTATCAAACCACAACTCAAATGGAGTCTTCTTCGATTTGGGTCGAATTAGAACTCTATTGAGAACAAAGCAAGCTGTATTGACAGCTTCAGTCCAGAAATATTTGGGTAGACTAAACTGGTTTAACATCACTCTGGCCATTTCGGTTAGAGTTCTGTTCTTACGTTCCACAATTCCATTTTGTTGTGGAGTCCTAGGGCAGGAGAACTCGTGTATAAAACCGTGTGTGTCACAAAATTGCTCAAAATCAACATTCTCAAATTTGCCACCATGATCGCTTCTAATGCGAGTGATCATGTAACCTTTTTCATTCTGAACTTTCTGACAAAAGGCGACAAATTCGGATAATGCATCATTCTTGCGTGTCAAGAAGTATACCCACGTGTATCTAGAGAAATCATCTACAATTACAAAAGCATAAAGTTTACCTCCGAGGCTAGCAACTCTGCTAGGACCAAATAAGTCCATATGAAGCAATTGTAGAGGTCTAGTAGTACATGCTGCGTTTACTGACTTGAATGTGGATCTGGTAGCTTTATTCCTTTCACATTGGCAGCGTACTGAATCCTTCTTGAATATAATGTCCGGTAAACCGCGTACTAGCTTCTTTGTGGATAATCTTGATATTGTATCCATATTAGCGTGACCGAGTCTCATATGCCACAGATGACTCTCATCACTTTTGGCCACTAAGCATCTACCTGAAATATTAGTTTCTTCTAACAAATAGAAAACATATATATTGTTTTCCCTGATACCTTCAAAGATAGTACTACCAGTTGAGCTATCAACTATAGTACATTTGTCTTTGCCAAAGTTGATGCCATAACCATGATCAGCTAGACGACTTATGCTGAGTAGGTTATGTTTCAACTCGGTAACCAGACAGACATCCTTAATTACAGGATAGGGAGACTTACCAACATCACCGATACCAATAATATACCCTTTCAAGTTATTACCGAAGGAGACATAGCCTTCCTTCTTTTTCTTCGACAGTATTGCAAATAATGTAGCGTCACCGGTCATATGCCGTGAACAACCGCTGTCGAGGATCCATTTGCTTCTAGCATGTGAAGGGTGTTCCACCTACAAAACAGTTTGCAGATGAAACTTTTGGTACCCATTTCTTGTAGGGTCCTGAATTGTTAGCTTTTGGTATCCAGGCATAAATATTTAAATCAACAAGCTTTCTGACTCTACATGCAGAAGAGATATGACCAAGGATGCCACAATAATGACATTGTGCATGTCGAGTGTTGAAAGCTGAGTGGTGTGCATGGTTGGTAGGTTTAGGTTTTCTAGTATGGAAGAAAGCATGCCTATAATCCTGTTTGTGCTTAACCTTTTGGGGTAAAGGTTTGATAGGGTTAGGTCTGACAGTGTTTGGCTTAGGAATGTTCCGATTTCTCGGTAAGTGACACGTGTTAGGGTAGGAAGCAGCAGGCTCAGGCTGTTTTCCTAACCTAATTTCCAATCTTTTGGAAGTGTCATACAACTTAGTATAATCAGAAGTGAGTGATTCCATTCTGATTTGTGCACATCGAAGACTTTTCTTCTCTATAGAAAGTTCTTCTTTGAGTTGGTCAATAATTTTGTCTTTCTCTTCAGATGACTTGGTAGTCTCGTGTAATAAGAGCTTTGTTGAAGAAAGCTCACCAGACTCACTAACATTATTTTTAACCTCAGCTAGTAGGTCGGTAAGTCTACCTATTTTACCTTTGTACTCTTTGAGTACCTTTTTAGAAGTCTGATACTTACTACGCAGTTTCCTGTATTCAGTCATCAGGTCACTGAAGGCATCTCCTAATTGCTCAAAGGTGAAGTCATCGTAAGTATCAACTACAGGTTCAGTAGGTACCTGATCGGATGCCATAAAGCATACATTTGTAGAGTCTTCTGATTGTTCGTCTTCTGAGTCGCTGGCTTCACTTTCATGCCATATGCTGGTGTTGGCATACTTCCGTGATGTTGATCTCTTCAGGTTCCCTTTTTTATACCTGTTGCTCTTCTTGCTTGATGATGAGTTTGTGGGACAATCCTTCTTCATGTGTCCCTTCTTCTTGTAACCATAGCAGACAACATCTTCTTGGTACCAGTTGTTGCTGTTGTTTTCTTTGACTCTCCTCTCATGTCTCATGAATCTTTTGAACTTCCTTGCTAGTAGTGCTTGATCTTCAGCGTCAGATCCACTGCTGTCTGAGTCATCTTCAGCAACTTTTCTGTGCTGAGCCTTGAGGGCGATCGTCTTTTCCTTTGGTGCAGGCTCTTCAAAATCTTGTAGCTCCATTTCATGAGTGAGAAGCTTACCCATGAGTACTTCGAGGGACATAGTTGTGAGGTCGTTCCCTTCAATGATTGCAGTAGCCTTTGGAATCCAGTTCTTGGTGAGAGCTCGCAGGAGTTTGCGAATCTTTTCATGGTTACTGTAATCTTTGCCTAGGGAGGACAAAGGATTTACAATATCCAAGAACCTCTCGAACATTTGTGTAACTATTTCGTTGGGCTTCATCTTGAACGCCTCATACTCTTGAGTAAGTCTGCTGACTTTAGATTCTTTGACTTGAGTCGTGCCTTCATGTGGGACTTCGAATAGCTTCCACACTTCATTAGCCGTTGTGCAGATAGACACCCTGTTAAATTCAGTTCTGTCTAAAGCACAAAAAAGAGCATTAATGGCACGTGCGTCAAGACTGGCCCTTTTCTTTTCTTCCTCTGTATATCTGCTATGGGGTTTTTCAACTAAAACTCTATCAACATTTATACGAGGTGGCTTTTGATAGCCATCAAGAACAATGGACCATAAATCAAAGTCAAGAGATTTCAAGAAGAAACTCATCCGTGTTTTCCAATATGTATAATTTGTACCATCAAATAGTGGGGGTCTGTTTGTGGCCTGGCCTTCACTCGTGAATTTCACAGTTGCCATGTGTTGTGCTGTGATCTATATAACAGTTTATTAAAATGAATAAATAATTGTACTGTTACCTTTGCTTTACCTGTAACACCCGCTCTGATACCAATTGTAGGAACGAAATAGTAAAGCGTAATACTCTAGAGGGGGGGTGAATAGAGTTGGCAGCGGAATAATGCTAATTAAAAAAAATGTTAGCAGCACAATCACAGAATATTAATCACAACTAAAATAATGTAAAGGCAAAGTTAAGAGAGCAAACGCAAAGATAGCGATGTATACTGGTATCCCTCTGTTGAGGACTAATCCAGTCGGTAGAACTCTTGCTACCAGTTGAATCCACTATTGGAAAAATCGTAATTTTTCTTACGAAGTCCTTGCAACTTCTACAACGTGAGCTTTGATACGAAGAACTTGTCCAACTTCAAATGTGAAGAGGTATTCTTCAATCAAGCCTTCTGATTACAATCTTTCAGAAACTTCTAGACCGTACCGCACTGGCAAATTGACTAGAGGATTGTAACTGGCTTGGGATCTGAAATTGAAAGCTCTAGAAAACTCTTTGGAAGACTGAAAGCTTTAGATAGAGAGAAGATTGAAAGTGAATGAGTGAGTTGAAATGATCGAAATCCTTCTCTATTTATAGGAGTTCCAAAGACAGACTTCTGACAGAATTCGGGCAGAATTCGGGCAGAACTCTTTGAGCAAATCTCGATCAAATCTGCAACTGCAGGAGGACCAAGTTCCAAGGATTCAAAATCACAATGGCCACCAACCGAACTCTGCCCGAACTCGGTCCGAGTTCAGTCAGGGTTAAGTCAGGGTTTTTGAAAAAGTTTTTGGTGATTTTTGAAAACCTTTTTGTAAACATTTTTGTAAACCTTTTTGAGAGGTCATTTTAAAAACATTTTGAACTCATTTAAGGGATAGCCTATTTGCCAGTACGACTCGGTGTACAACATATTCCTGGACTAAAATAAAATGAAAAATACATTGCATAAGGAATTTACAGACTCGAGTTGGCAAACAGATCTTCGGTCTTGAATTCAGTGGATAGCCAATCTTGATCATGTCCAAGAATCCGAGATGTTCCGACTAGCTTCGTATATCCAGACAGAGTTTGATCAATTATTAAAATCAGGTTGACCATATGACCAATGGGCCAACACACTTCGGTGAGCGGTATAGCTTTCGCCCATTTGGAAAAGTAATCGATTATAGCTAGGATGAACCAATGTACTCCTCTAGAAGATGGCGGGCTGATTGGGCCTATGACATCCATACCCCAGGCTTCAAAGGGCCAAGATGCTGCCGTCGGGTGTAGAAACTCGAAGGTTGGTGAATGAAGTCGACGTAGAACTGACAAGCCCTATACTTCTTTGCATATTCAACAGCAGCTGCTATTATCGTGGGCTATAATAACCCATTCGTCTGAAGCAATCTTGTAAATTGGGGCCTGGTTGATGTGCACCACAAACTCCGTCGTAAGCCTCCCAGAGTGCATATTTGGCTTTTATGTCTGATAAATATCGTAATAGTAGCCCGTCGTAAGAGCGTCGGTACAACATCTTGGTAGCTGTGTCGTAGTAAAATCTGAGGGATCTCCTTTGGATAGACACTGCTTCCTTTGGGTCCTCAGGGAGGATTCCATAGATGGCATAGTCTATGAAAGGAAATCTCCAGTCTTTAACATCTACGTTTGTTTCTGTTGTGTAACTGTGATGAATATGCAAGGCATCTTTCACACAGAATAGTTCTTGACCAGGCACTGTGATCGACTGTTGAGTATTGGGAGGAACGGTCAGAGAAGCGGCGAGACCGGCTAAAGCGTCTGTTTCTATATTCTGTAGTCGAGGCACGTGCTCGATGAAGAATCCAGCGAAAGTAAATGCCAACTCGATTGTCGTATTGTGATAGAGGATGAGATCTTCGTGACGAACTTCATAATCCCCTCGGACCTGACTAACTATTAGCATAGAATCGCCATAAGCTTCTAGATAGTCAACTCCCAGTTGTTTTGCCAGTTGTAGGCCGATTAATAGGGCATTATATTCGGTCACGTTGTTGGTGCAGGATTCCACGAGAGAATATGCACGATTTATAGCCAGATGGTCGGGTGACACAAGCACGACACCTACTTCGGCCATGATATTTCCTTTAGGTCCTGTTTTTGATGCACCGTCAAAGAACATTCGCCAAATGGGGATTTCTTCAGTTGCGGTGTTTGACTCCACCACTTCATCGAAAATTTTGTCGTAGAGTTTGGAAGATTATGGCACTGGATGAGCTGCTAGGAAATTAGCTAACGCTTGGCCTTTTACTGCCTTCTGATGCACGAACAACATATCATATGGAGTCAACAACATTGTCCATGTAGCTAAACGAGAATTGAGAGAACCTGGATTAGTCATGAGTATTCTGAGAGGATTGACTTTAGATATGATATGGATAGTCTTTCCAGACACATAGTGGCGTGTCTTCTGGATAGCAAATACCAGTGCAAGACATTCCTTTTCCACAGGTGTGTATTTGTGCTCGGCACCCACCATCGTGCGGCTGAGGTAGTAGATTGCATGTTCATGGCCGCCTTCATTCTTCTGAGCTAATAAGGCACCAAAGGAATGGCCCATAGTGTGGACATATAGTAAAAAGGACTTTCCATTATTGGAGCCACCAAAACTGGAGGGCTTGTGAGATACTTCTTGATGTCATCAAATACGCGTTGACATTGTTCAGTCCAGACGAAAGATACGCCTTTCTTCATGAGCTGAGTAAATGGTTGACACATTCTAGAAAGGTTCGAAATAAATCATCTGATGTAGGATAGCCTTCCTTGAAGTCCGTATAGCTCTTTGAAGTTTCTTGGGGGATGCATATCGAGGATTGCTTTCACTTTCTCCGAGTCAAGATGTATACCCTTTGAAGTAATGACGAAACCAAGGAACTTGCCGCTAAAGACTCCCAGAAATGACTTGGTTGGATTCATCTTGAGTTGGTGTGCACGCATTAGTTCGAACACCGTTATCAAGTCTTGGAGGTGGTTGCCCTTGAGACGACTTTTAACCGAATTCTCGTCTACGTAGCATTCTACTATTTTGCACAAATAATCACGAAAAATTGTGTTCATAGCTCGCTGGTATGTTGCCCCTACATATTTCAAACCGAAGGGTATCACCGTATAGCAGTATACCCCCAACGGTGTTCGAAATGATATGTGCTTCTCATCGTAGGGGAACATCTTGATCTGGTTATAGCCTGAGAACCCAACCATGAAGGACATCCGCTCGAAGCCGCAAGTATTGTCGATCATTACGTCGGTGGTCGGTAGAGGGAACTCATCTTTCGGGCATGCAGAGTTCAAATCATGGTAGTCGATACAGACTCGAACTTTACCGTTCTTAGTGCTTCACAAAAAGAGCCAAAGTGATAGATCATTCTACTCCAATTGATCCCCTTTATGCCAAGGAGAGGCTAATCACTTTATGCCTGAAGCAGGCTGGTTATTTTACGCTCGGGTCTACATCCATCATTTTACGCCCAGGATAGGCTAGCCTCTTTTACGCTGGACAAAGCTGTCAAGTCTTGCATTTAATGCAAAATCTGACACGAAGATATCAATGATGGCATATATCACAGAATTCAAAGGGATTTGTTTTATACAGAGACCAATGTTGTCGTTTAGTATGTGGATTGAGCTACTTTACGCTCACACTATGGCTTCTTTTACGCACGAAGACTATACGAGCTTTTACGCTCAACAGTTGACGTGTGCATAAAGTCTATTTGAGCTATCTTTTACGCTCAAGGTTACTTAAAAACCACTTTACGCGTGAAGTCTATATCGGGGCTATTTTATGCCCAATCTACTGCTTTACACTCAGAGCACATTGGGGCTATTTTTACGCCCTGTTCTTTCTGATCAATTTGGAACGTGGTTTGCCTATATGGCCTTCATGCCACATATCTCGAAGAACGTGTGTACGTGTATTCTATTCTTACTGAAATGATGGGACATGTGTCAACGTATACAGAGGATGACTTTGATCATGGGTGGCGGTTGTTAGCGTAAATGCGGAACTTTTGCTGAGTTTTTACGTACCAGAGCCCAAGTCTATAAATAGACTTATTTTTTTCTCATAACACACACAGAGACAGGAGAGAATACAGAGATCAGAACTTCGAGATTTTGATTCTCTAGAGCATTCTTCTTCAACCTTTCTTTCAGAACAGAGGGAAGCAAAGCAGAAAAGCATTCGGCCTCGCCATCAGTGCCCAAGTGCGTCGATACCTTTCTGGTGACTTAGTTCTTCTAGTTGTTCTACTTCAAGCAGTGATCTTCATCATCATCATATGGTCCAAGGAACAAAGTGATCATTCACAGATCAGACTTCCATAGCAATACTTTCCCAGAATCAAATTTGTACTTCTTGTACTTTTTCTCGTTTTATTTTCAAAAGCCAATTTTTCTTTGGCATTTTGTTAAGTGAAACAAAATGGCGACTCTGCTGGGGACGACCTTCTCCTCTGACGAGGAGGCAATTGCTCAATATGATGATGTTTCGGTCGGTTCGACCAAGAAGACTCTGGATGTGCACTTACTGCATATGAAGAAATGCTCCGAATTGGGGGTGGTTCTCGCCACTCCAATGTTCAAAAGTCTCGCAAAGCACGAAAAGTTTGGATTCCTAAATCCAAAGTGGCTTCTGATCTCTCTGTTGCTTCTGATGACAAGGGAATTCTTCCCACTCCTGTCGTAAGGGCTCCCGTTAGTAACGAGGCAGTCCTTACTTCAGAGTTGCACTCAAAATGTGACAATTTATCTCCCGTTTGTAACGATGAAGATAATCAGGTTTCACGCCCAATGCATAAGAATCAAGTTTTACGCTCAGTGGGTAAGAACCAAATTTTACGCTCAGTACATAAGAATGAGTCTCCCATTCGTAATGGGGCAGACTCTAAAGTTTGTGCTTCTGAGTGTAAGAATCAGTCTCCCGTCGGTGACGTGGTAGGCTCAAATAAATTACGCTCCTCGCGTAAAATAAAATCTCCCGTTTGTAACGTGGTAGATAATAAAATTTTACGCTCCATACGTAAAGGTAAGTCTCCTGTCTGTGACAGTGTAGATAAAATTCACAATGATGTTCACACATCTAATGTGAATGTACCCAAACACATATAGCATAAAAATGTCGTTGGTAAAGCTTCTGTCCTACACCAACAACCTTCTTATACTGCTTCACGCAAAGTACCAA
Source organism: Iris pallida (assembly GCA_029216955.1). Lineage (NCBI taxonomy): Eukaryota > Viridiplantae > Streptophyta > Magnoliopsida > Asparagales > Iridaceae > Iris > Iris pallida. Next base: position 14,209,558 of record JANAVB010035617.1, read on the forward strand.
ACTTACAAATTACACGCCATAAAAATGGAGTCCTTCGTGCTCAAAAATCTCAAGATTTACGCACACAACTCCAAACGTGTAAAAATGTACAGTTTGGTTCTGCAAAAGTAGCCAGTAATCTTCTTTATACACAAGGGACTAAACGTTTTTCTACCCCAAATGTAATAAAGAAGAATACTCCATCTGTTCCTTCTGATTTACGTGAATTGCTAATGCAAAAGCGTAAGAACAGACAATCTCCGGTGACATTCCTCCAAGAAAAACATCATTGTGAATATCACCAGGTTGTGATCAACTGTTGTTGTTCGGCTTCAAAACGGTCAGTTTTTGATCGTTTAAGTTTTAATTCGCCTCAACATCAAGCTGAAGACCATGAACATGAGCTGTCATATGTGTCAGTCAACATGGCATCTCATACTAACAGAGGACGACATCCAAGACGGAATATGTCCCAAACTCCAGGTCAACAACAGTTCAACAGGCTTCTTGATTCCTTTGAAGGAGTATATCAGAATACTCGGTCAAGAAGACAAAGACAATTGTAGACTTCTGATTCAGAAGCTGGGGGTACTCAATCTTTTGAGTCTGATACCGATAGTGTGGATTCATATTTCTATACTAATCCCTCTATATCTTCAAGAGAGGTTGAATCCTACGTTGTTGGAGATAAACCAGAGACATCATCTGCTAATACGGAACAACATCTCACTGCCGTAGAGCAATCACTGAAAGACATGCTTAACATGGTGCAAAGTATGCATCAGATAATTTTGAATCAGCAAACTGCTCAACCGACAGTAATAACCTCGGTACCAGTAGCAGCACAAACTCAAGATAGTCAAGGGGCTGATATACCTTTGAATATTCAAGAGCCTGCTGTTAATCAAAATTCTGCATCTCCAGATCCCATCATTCCAGAAGATGTACCACCTCCAGTGGGGGTTACGGTACATCCAATGACCATTCAATCAAATGTGCTTCCTCAAACCAGTGAAGCCATTCAAGCAGTACGTGAACTTAAAGCACAGTTTGAAGTTTTGAGGCACAAAGATCAGCTCCAGAGGTTAGGGATTAAGAAACCTTATCCTCCTCATTGGAATGATGTACCCTTTCCACCAAAGTTCAAGCCACAATCTATGGTTTTGTTTGATGGAAAAGCATCTCCCAGTCAATATATCAATTACTTTGATATTATGACTGTACACTTGCAGAAAAATAATGCTCTTCTCACTCGAGTGTTCATCGGGTGCCTGACGGGTTCAGATTACGATTGGTATCGTAGCTTACCCGATAACTCTATTACGTCTTTTGTCGAATTCAAGGCAATGTTTCTCTCCCGCTTCTATGAAGGAGGTATGGACATGAACATGTCCTCCTTGATAGAAATCAAACAAAAGGAGAAAGAAGATACTCGGACGTTCATTGAACGTTTTCGACAGGCTACTCTAAAGATGCCTCCTGGTATGCCAGATTCAGCGTTGATTGATACATGCAAGATGAATCTGCGACCATCTATTGCTGTCTTCACGGGTTTCCAATTCACAGATTGGGCTTCGTTTATCATAGCAGCAGTTTCTGCCGAGACCAATGGTAGGTTGGCTCGCGAGCATGGGATGATTTTCGCTTCAGAAGATAAAGGAAAGAAAAATAATCCTGGTAATAATCCTGGCAATCGTAATGTGAAGGGAAAAGATACTCTTATGGTCAATCATTCCAAGAACAAAACGACGCCGAATAATCAAGAATCTTCCAGGCCAAAGGAAGAATACTCTTTTTTATGAAAGTGACATCCCAGGGATATTTCAATGTCTGGTGAAAAGTGGCAAACTTCAGATTTCGGAGCCAAATAGGCCTAATGAGGTGAATCTGACTGACAATCCTAAATACTGTATCTATTATAGATACATTAATCATCCTTCCAGTGCTTGCTATGTCTTGAAAAAGAAAATCTAAGAGCTGATAAATGGTGGTGCTATCGCTTTAACCAATGATGACCATACTGTTACAACCAATATGGTTTCTCTTCAGTTTGGGGATTTTCCTCCAGAGCAAGTCCCAGACGGAATTATCCCAATCCCAAAGGCGACAATGAAGGTTGTGAATATCCCGCCTGCCAGGGAAGAAAATACAGGATTACTGCCACTCACCCTAAAGAATGGTGAAATCATGTGGGTACATCCTGACTTAATACCTGAGTTGAGAAATGAAGGTAAAACGTTAAAATCCAAGAAAGGTAAGAAAGTCAAAACCTGCAACATGATTTCTCATGTTATTCCAGATCCTGATGACTTGGATCACCTGTGGGATGACCTTCCTCTAGAAGATAGACTGAAAGGACTAAACATCTGTCCTCCAAGTCTGGCTCCTCCTATCAAGCTCAAGCTTACTCATCAGCAGTGGCTAGCCATGAATAGTATTCCTTTATACCGGGCACAACAAGTCTTTGCTGCTTATGAAAAGGCTCCAACAGGGATTTTTCCTCGTATCCCGAATCCTTCTCCTCCCGTAACTACAGAGACGTCTATGCTTTATTCTCCTGTAGTTACAGAGATTTCTTCCTCTTCCTCTATTGAAACACCTGTTAAAAGTCCGCTGCCCACTCATTTGTATAGTCAGCAATCCGTTCATCTCATGAAGAAGATGGGTTATGACTTTCAAAAGGCAGAGGGTTTGAATTATGATAAAGGAATACGACTTCCTTTACAGATTCAAAACCAAAACTCTACTGTTGGATTGGGTTCTGAAGTCCCTCATAATAGTCCTCACAAGAAGAAGGCTAGGGGAAGGAAGACTAAATCTTGTAATATGGTACTTCCTTCTCTTGAGTCTGAAGAAGAAACTTTTGCTTGTACAAGATCTGGAAAAGAGTACCACAAAGACTATGAGGGATCCTCCAAAGAAGCAGAAGACGTAGTGGAATCACTACCAGCTCAACCTTCTCCTGTTCCCGCTAAACTTTCTGTGGTTGAAAAGGGGAAACAGAAAGCAGTACGCTTTGACGTCCCATTGAAGTCTGCTTCCAGTCAGAGGGTGGTAATGAAGCCTTACAAGTTTGATATTCTAGCTCAGTTAGCCAATACTCCGGCTAGACTATCTATATTTGAACTGCTTCGCCTTTCCAGAGAAAGCAGAGAGACTTTGAGCGAAGCTTTACTTCAAGCAGACTCATGCTTGGCTCAACTCAAGACTCCCGATAATATACCAGTGTCATGTCCGCAGTGTCATAGTATGATGGAAGCAATTCCCAACATCACCTTTACACAAAAGGATTTGCTATTGAAATACAACAAGCATGATAGGCCTCTGTGTTACACTGGGTACATCGGATCTACTAAAATTGACAGGATTTACATTGATCCTGGGTCCTCAATTAGCATAATTCTTCAGAGTATGCTAAGACCCCTGAGGATTCCTACTAGTGAGCTGACTTACACTAGTACCACGATTGTTGGTTTTAACTCTGGCAAGAGCAAACCACTGGGGAAGATTCATCTACAGATTCAGATTGGTGATCTTCGAACCATGGTAACTTTCTATGTTATCAACTCAGATGTCTCTTATAATATCCTTTTGGAAAGACCGTGGATTCATGAGCACAATATTGTGCCTTCAACTCTCCACTAATGCTTCAAATATGTGGATTTCCAAGGAGTTGTGAAAACTGAGTTTGCTGATATTAATCCTTTCAAGGGTGTCGAAGCCTACTTCTCTGATTCAAGGCTTTATAAACAAGAGCATGTGAAAGAGATATCAGACATGGCTGAAGATCAATCATCATCTGAGGATCAGTCTATTAATAAAGATCCGCCAGAGGAGCAACCTATGAAGATCATAGTCAAGGGACGAATCCAATCTCAACCTGTCAATGATCAACCTTTGATAATCAAGGTTAAAGGAAGAACTCAAACTTCATCTGAGGAATTAATAAATATTCCTGCTAAGTGCCAAGTCCAACCTATTATGATCAAGGTCAAAGGACGTACTTCTTGTACGAATGATCCAGAATTACCATTGATTGTCAATCTTGGCAAATCTACGTAGAAGACGGATGATGGTCCACTGTTGATTAATCTGAAACGTAGCAATCAGATTGTAAATGATGTAAATATCGATCATTCTGTACTTTTTGATATCAATGAAGATTTTTTTTCGAGTATATGGCTGTCAAGTTTATTGAGAGAATGACTTTATCTTCTGATAATCAAAGTCATCAATATAAAGACAACATAGAATCGGAAGAAATTTTATACATTGATCATAAGAAAAATTCTTTTCCTTCTCATGTAGATGTTAGACCTTATGCTCAAAGGTTCCTGACATCTTATCCCTATCTACTTTCTGTAGCCGCTTCATCAAAAGCTTGCGTAACTTTCAGACGTCATGAAGAATCCTATTTCGTGGTTCCGTCTGATAAGAAAAACAAGCGCCAAATTGTGTTTGAACTGGGCTAGAAATATCCCTGTTACTCAGACAGATGATCTGAAAGATAAAGATAAAGGAAGAATCTGAATTGACAAATATAGTCAATAATCTATTAAGATTATCCAGAACATGGGATATGATTTGAAGACTATGCAAGGTCTTAATCAAGGCAAAGGTAGACGACTACCATTATGCGGTGATCCGTTTTACCAGAAGACTCATCATGGGTTGGGATATGATCCATCCCACATATTTAATGACGATATACAAGAAGAATTCTCTTCTAGCTCTTCGTAATCATCAGATTCGGAAGAGATTCAATTCGTCGAATCTGATTTGTCTCATTCCTCATATGATAAATCTGGACAGATATTCTCAGTCAATATGGTTCAAACTGATGATGAATCAGAACCATTTGAGAATAATCCTTGGGCTCAACAGATGGATACTCAGTGGAAATTTCGTTTTGAACAACGACAGCCACCTACAGAAAATGAGGTTATCCAGATTGATGTTGGAGATGGAACTACGTCCAAACCAATATTCATCAGTAAGAATCTCTCCGAAGATGAAAAGGAAGAGTTGATAAAACTTATCAAAGAATACATTGACATCTTTGTATGGAGTTATGAGGATATGTCGGGGTTAGACCCTAAAGTTGCTACTTATAAACTCAATATTTTGCCAAATGTCAAGCCTGTAAAACAACAGCAATGGCACTTTAGACCAGATATGATGGATGCAATTGAAGCAGAAGTCAAAAAGCTGATTACATGTGGTTTTGTTCGTGAAGAGCAACACCCGGACTGGGTTGCTAATATTGTTCCTGTTATGAAGAAGAACGGAAAAGTCCGAGTTTGTATAGATTATCGAGATCTTAATACGGCTTGTCCAAAGGATGAATTTCCACTTCCCGTTACTGATGTCATGATAGACAATACATGCAGTTTTGAGCGTATGTCTTTCATGGATGGATTCTCAGGATACAATCAGATTAAGATGCATCCAGAAGATGAGAAGCATACATCTTTTCGAACACCCCTTGGGGTTTACTGTTATACGGTTATGCCGTTTGGTCTTAAAAATGCCGGTGCCACGTATCAACGGGCTATGAGCAATATCTTTCAAGAACATCTACGGAAAATAGTTAAATGCTACATAGATGACATTGCTGTTCAAAGTCGGTCAAAGAATGATCATATTCAGGACATGAAGACAGTATTCAAATTGATGCGCATGCATCAATTGAAAATGAACCCTACTAAGTCTTTCTTAGGGGTTTCCTGTGGCAAGTTTTTAGGATTTGTCATTACCTCTCAAGGTATCCATGTTGATCCTGATAAGGTTAAAGCAATTCTTGAAATGTGTCCTCCTCGTAATCTGAAAGAACTACGTGGCTTTCAGGGCCGCATTGCTTATATCAGAAGATTTATATCTAATTTTTCTGGGAGATGTCAACCTTTCTCCCGTCTATTAAAGAAAGGAGTATCTTTCGTCTGGGATGAAGCGTGTCAAAAAGCCTTCAATGACATTAAGCAATATCTTACAAACCCACCTGTTCTGGTACCTCCGGTGATAGGAAGACCATTTTTACTATATGTTCGAGCCTTGGATCATTCACTTGGCGCTCTTCTGGCACAGAAAAGTGATATGGGTCATGAACAAGCAATATATTATCTGAGCAGAATGATGGTCGGGGCTGAACATAGATATACTCCTGTGGAAAAGGAATGTCTAGCTTTGGTTTTTGCCGTCCAAAAGACAAGGCATTATGTCACTGGACAGACTATTCATGTTATCCCCAGAATAAATCCCATTCGGGTATTGATGAGAAAACCAAGCATTCTTAATTCCAGGTTAGCTACCTGGGCGATGTTGCTCACTCCTTATGACATGGTTTATGTGCCTCAAAAATCAGTGAAGGGCCAAGCGTTAGTTGATTTCTTAGCTGCTCATCCTATACCTGAAACTTCGAAGTTATATGAAGACATTCCAGACGAAGTAGTGGATTGTAACATGACTTTGAAGAATGACATATGGCAATTATATTTTGATGGAGCATCACGAGTGGGACCTAAAGGCAATATTGTCTCTGGGGTATGAATCGTCTTGGTTTCTCCTGAGAAAATGGTTATATACCGTGCCTATTCTCTTAACGAACCATGCTCCAACAAAGTAGCAGAATATAATGCTATATTGAACGGTCTCTAAGTAGCAAAACAATTGGATATTGAATTCTTAGAGGCTTATGGAGATTCTCAATTGATCGTTAATCAAGTTAGAGGGACTTATGAAGTCAGAAATCTTGATCTCATCCCCTATCATTAGGTGGTAGTCGAATTGGTCCTTTCATTCAAAAGATTCTTCATTGAATTTGTACCACATTCTCAGAATGTGGAGGCTGACGCTCTTGCTAGTTTAGTTGCAGACTTGGCTGTCCTAATTCGAAGGCAAAATACAATTACTTTGTTGGACCGAGACTTGTTCTGTGTGAAGAGTAATCTGCATATTGAACAAAGTTATGTTACAGAGGCAAGTTCCCGGTAGAAAGATTGGAGAACTCCATTCATTAATTATGCAGTTCATGAAATTTTGCCTGAAGATCCTAAAGAAGCTGCATCAATTAAGAGACGATCATTTCGATTCTATTATGATTCGTCTTTACATATGCTATATCATCGTTCATATGACGGACTCTTGCTACGTTGTCTCTCAGAAAGTGAAGCCAAACAAACACTGCGAGAAGCTCATGATGGTGTCTGTGGTGCTCATCAACCAGGTCCAAAATTATAAGATCGCATTCGAAGAATGGGGTATTATTGGCCTTCCATGATAGCTGATGCTGTGGATTACGCCAGAAGGTGTAAAGCATGTCAAATTCATACAGATTTTATTCATCAACCTTCTGAATTTCTTCATCCTACAGCAGCCTCTTGGCCTTTCGAAGCTTGGGGTATGGATATTATCGGTCCTATTAACCCTCCTTCTGTCAAAGGACATCGGTTTATACTAGCTATAACTGATTACTTTTCAAAGTGGGCAAAAGCAGTTCCCCTTGCTGATGTGAAAACATCTAATGTAATCAGCTTCATTAAACATCATGTCATTTATAGCTTCGGGATTCCTCGACGAATAATTCATGACAATAGACCACAATTTGCCAGTCAGACATTTTATCGGTTCTGTGACAAGAATCGAATTCAGAATTTGGCTTCTACGACTTATAATCCAGCTGCTAATGGTTTAGCTGAAGCCTTCAACAAAACGATGATCAAACTTCTCAAGAAGTTTGTCTCTTCTAATAAACGAGATTGGAATGAGAAGCTTGGAGAATGTTTATGGGCTTATCGAACAACGGTCCGGACTCCTACTGGTTTTACACCATTCTCATTGGTTTATGGATGTGAAGTTGTTCTCCCATTAGAAATCCAGATTCCATCTCTTCGAATTACCATTGCTAACGAGCTAACTACAGAGAATAATGATCGCTTACGACTCCAAGAACTTGAAGGATTGGATGAGAAGCGTCTTCAAGCACAACAGCATATCGAGCTATATCAAGCCCGTATATCTCGAACTTTCAATCGTAAAGTTAAAGAGAGGGTATTCAAGGTTGGCGAACTTGTATTAGCTGTTCGAAGACCTATGGTGATGACTCATAAAAGCAAAAGGAAATTCCTACCAACAGAGGAAGACCCTTCTATCACACGAAGAGTTCTGAGTTGTCTGATTTGCGCATCAAAAGCGCATGACCTCCCTGATGCTGATGTCAGGAGAACGTTCTTTACAGCGTCAAAGTCACCAATGCCAGTTCTGAAAAAACTCTTCAGCCAAGCTTCTGCAGAAAACAACGAAGAGGAAGTGTTTTAGACAGAAGTATCATCAGATGCGTATTAAACGCTAACTAAAAACAGATGGCAAAGATTTTACGCCAGTGCTTCAACAAGGCTTTTACGCCATTGCTTCAGCAAGGCTTTTACGCCAGTGCTTCACAAAGGCTTTTACGCCATTGCTTCAGCAAGGCTTTTACGCCAGTGCTTCAGTAAGGCTTTTACGCCAGTGCTTCAACAAGGCTTTTACGCCATTGCTTCAGCAAGGCTTTTACGCCAGTGTTTCAACATGGCTTTTACGCCAGTGCTTCAGCAAGGATTTTTATGCTCGTCAAGAATTTACGCTCATGAATAGCTGTTTTTAACAAAAAATTTGAAGACAGATATTTGCCTACGATCGGACTCACCACTTAAGTCAAATGGTTTGGCTCTAATGGTGGTTGAATCTGCGTCTAATGACTGGGCATACAAAGGAACGCCGTTGGAAAGCTTCGCCATTGTCACTTGTTGGAGAACGACATTGCAAAAAAGTTATCTTCAGAGGAATGAGAATAAGAATATATGAAACATTCTCAGCTATTTATAAAGACTGAAGAAACTTTTGGTATGAGTCTATTTCGGGAGAAGATCCTATTAAAAAGTTTTCGTAACCACAAGACAGACGCCACGTGTCGGTTTGTTTCTTGGGAATTAACAACTATAGAAGCAGTCAAAAGAAGTGCTTAAACAATTCTTGAGATCAACATCAAAATTTTATTTATAAGTGGGGACGGACCCCTACAGATAAGAGAGTCGCAATACATAAAAATACTATTTTTTCTCTCCTTCGTTGGACTGACGAAGGGAGACACCTAGTTCGTGCATATTGCCAATCCCGGAGCGATGCATCAGATTAAGAAATGCTTCGGCAGCTCCTGGCCCTTTGTACGCAGTTGGAGAACCACCATCAATGCGACTAAAGACTGCAGGAGTCACTCCAAAGCATTCTAAAAGGTTGCGTGCTCGCTCAAAATCGAGCCTGGAGCTCGAAGCCTCTTTGTTGGTGATTTCGTTCTTCGGCGCCATGACGATACGAAGATGAATAGCAAAAATAAAGAATTTGTTCTTATTTATACAAATCAAAATCAACTCTTTACATTCCTCATTGGAAACTGCTCACTCGGGAAGATGAGGAAGCATTTGAAAGTTTCGAGAAAGGAAATTCATTGTGACGGTTAAATGTTGAGTGACATTATTTTCTTTTGAAAATTACGCCGACTGTTGGATATCTCCGCTTTTACGCGGATGACTGTTGCGTATCCCGAATTTTACGCTGACTGATCAAATCTCAACTTTTACGCTTCTGTTCAAAGTGTTTCAAACTTTGGAGACATTTGAAAACTTTGAAGGGGGTCTTGTAGGAGCGTAAAAAGTGCTTCACAAAAAGAGCCAAAGTGATAGATCATTCTACTCAAATTGATCCCCTTTATGCCAAGGAGAGGCTAATCACTTTACGCCTGAAGCAGGCTGGTTATTTTACGCTCGAGTCTACATCCATCATTTTACGCCCAGGACAGGCTAGCCTCTTTTACGCTGGACAAAGCTGTCAAGTCTTGCATTTAATGCAAACTCTGACACGAAGATATCAATGATGGCATATATCACAGAATTCAAAGGGATCTGCTTTATACAGAGACCAATGTTGTCGTTTAGCATGTGGATTGAGCTACTTTACGCTCACACTATGGCTTCTTTTACGCACGAAGACAATACGAGCTTTTACGCTCAACAGTTGACGTGTGCGTAAAGTCTATTTGAGCTATCTTTTACGCTCAAGGTTACTTAACAACCACTTTACGCGGGGAGGCTATATCGGAGCTATTTTATGCCCAATCTACTGCTTTACGCTCAGAGCACATTGGGGCTATTTTTACGCCCTGTTCTTTCTGATCAATTTGGAACGTGGTTTGCCTACATGGCATTCATGCCACATATTTCGAAGAACGTGTGTACGTGCATCCTATTCTTACTGAAATAATGGGACACGTGTCAACGTATGCAGAGGATGACTTTGATCATGGGTGGCGATTGTTAGCGTAAAGGCGGAACTTTTGCTGAGTTTTTACGCACCAGAGCCCAAGTCTATAAATAGACTTATTTTTTTCTCACAACACACACAGAGACAGGAGAGAATACAAAGATCAGAACTTCAAGATTTTGATTCTCCAGAGCATTCTTCTTCAACCTTTCTTTCAGAACATAGGGAAACAAAGCAGGAAAGCATTCGGCCTCGCCATCAGTGCCCAAGTGCGTCGATACCTTTCTGGTGACTTAGTTCTTCCAGTTGTTCTACTTCAAGCAGTGATCTTCATCATCATCATATGGTCCAAGGAACAAAGTTATCATTCACAGATCAGACTTCCATAACAATACTTTCCCAGAATCAAATTTGTACTTCTTGTACTTTTTTTCGTTTTATTTTCAAAAGCCAATTTTTCTTTAGCATTTTGTTAAGTGAAACAAGGATTGCTTTCACTTTCTCCGAGTCAAGATGTATACCCTTTGAAGTAATAACGAAACCAAGGAACTTGCCGCTAAAGACTCCCAGAAATGACTTGGTTGGATTCATCTTGAGTTGGTGTGCACGCATTAGTTCGAACACCGTTCTCAAGTCTTGGAGGTGGTTGCCCTTGAGATGACTTTTAACTGCGATATCGTCTACGTAGCATTCCACTATTTTGCAAAAATAATCATGAAAAATTGTGTTCATAGCTCGCTGGTATGTCGCCCCTACATATTTTAATCCGAAGGGCATCACCGTATAGCAGTATACCCCCAACGGTGTTCGAAAAGATATGTGCTTCTCATCGTAGGGGAACATCTTGATCTGGTTGTAGCCTGAGAACCCATCCATGAAGGACATCCGCTCGAAGCCGCAAGTATTGTCGATCATTACGTCGGTAGTCGGTAGAGGGAACTCATCTTTCGGGCATGTAGAGTTCAAATCATGGTAGTCGATACAGACTCGAACTTTACCGTTCTTTTTCATGACTGGCACGATGTTAGCGACCCAGTCAGGGGGTTGTTCTTCGTGAATGAATCCACTGGCAATAAGCTTTTTGATTTCATTCTCGATGGCCTCCATGATATCTGGTCAGAATCGTCGTTGTTGTTGCTTTACTGGCTTAGCTTTAGACGAAATATTTAAGCGATGCATAGCAGCTTTCGGGTCCAAGCCTGGCATGTCTTCATAGCTCTATGCAAAGACGCCAATGTATTCTCTTATAAGCTATATAAGAGATTGTCTTTCATCTCCAGGCAAACTTTTGCTGATGAAGATCGGTTTAAGAGATGATTCATCTCCTAAATTGACTTGGATGATTTCGTCTTCAGTAGGTGGTTCACGTTGTTCGAAACGTAACTCCCACCTAGTATCTATCTTTTGAGCCTATTGTTTAAGTTCGATCGATTGGACATCGTCTGTAATTTGGTCAACTAACACCATGTTGACGGACAAAGTTGTTTTGAACATGTCTCTAATGCTGGAGTCTGAATCCCAGAGGCAGGAATCAGAAGAATGAGAACAACGATCTGCTTCGATGTATGATCTTTCGGAAGTTGTTGGTGGAGTGACGTAACTCAAACCAACACCATTTTGTTGATAATAGTTCTCGGGTTTGCTGGGAGGAGCAAAGTGACATATTGGCAACCGTCGTCCTCGACCGTAGTTTAGCCCCTGGTCGCTTTTAATATCATATCCCATGTTCTGGATGATATTCTTGGCCTGCCAACTATATCGAAAAAGTTGTATTTTCCCAGAGTCATAGTCAGCTTCGGTGTTGTGATTAGGCGAAGTAGAGTCCAGAACGAACTTTCTTTCACCAATTATTCGATTGAAGATGATTAGTTCTTCACCCTTCTTTCTAGCTAGAACGTTGAAGTAGTGGATATCTTCTGGCCAGACTTTTTCCTACAGATGATGTGTCATGACCGGCATGCAGAGGTGTGGCCTATGTCCTTCTCTAGAGCGTATATCATATCTACATACTGGTGTGCAGATTCGTAGACATCGGAGTAATTCAAAGATAAACCTTTACTTAGAAAATATGCAAGTTCTTCTTCAGGGATAACATCATCTACTGAAGGTACATTATTATGAGTGTTGATTTACTCGTTGAGGGGATCATTATCTGGAAGAGGAGCCACAGTCTTGGCCAAGTTTACCACATAGGGTAACTCTTTAGGATTGGGAGGACGAACTTCAGCAGGTTCCACCCGAGGTGTCTTGCAGAGAGTGATGGTCAATGGTTTGACCTTATCAGGGTTCTTCTTTTTCACCCAAATTGTGAGAGGCTTTGGGGTACTTTTTGGAGTAGTACGTGCTTTGACTTGGATAATCATGGGACCATCACTGGAGGATTAACTCACTTCAGCTTCATCGTCAGCTTCGTTGTCGTCATCCTTAGAGGGTTGAGATTGGTAAAGTACCGAATCTCCATAGTAGGCTTCAATGCCTTTAAAAGGATCGACATCGACAAACTCTGTCTTCACGATGCCATTGCTGTTGACGTACTTGAAGTACTGGTGAAGTGTGGAAGGAATGATTATGTTCTCGTGTATCCATGGACGTCCCAATACGACGTTGTAGGATATATTAGCGTCGATTACATAGCAAAAAACCTCCGTTCAGAGATTACCAATCTGGTACTTGAGACGGATCTTGTCCAGTGGGTGGCTTCTCCCAGCATTGAAAGCCATGATAGTTGTATTGGTTGCAGATAGCTTGTGCAGAGGGATTCCTAGAATTTGGATCAAACTTCTAGGAATAATGGTGAAAGAGGAACCTGGATCGATGTGCATCCGATCCACATTAATTACCCCGATATAGCCTGTATAGTACAGAGGACTATCATGACGATTATTTTTGAGTAACATGTCCTCCTGTGAAAAGGTATTGTTGGGCACCACTTCCATAGTACTATGGCAGTGAGGACAGGAGACAGGGTCTTCAGCGGAGGCTTTGACTTCAGCGAGATAAAAGTCAGCATGTAGTAATGCCTCAATTAAGGCCTTCCGCATTTCTTTGGAGAGTCGCAATAGATCGAACAGAGACAACCTGGCAGGTATATTGGCCTGCTATGCCAGTATGTCAAAGTTGTAAGGCTGTAAAACCCCTAAATTTCTACTTTTTTTATAATTTTGGTACTGATTTTTTTATTTTGTATTATACATCACGTAGTGGCATTGTACGTCGTGCACGAAATTTTGTTTTTCATAATTGCTCGACGAGTACGAATATGTGCGAGCGTACATATTTTTGAAAAATATTTTTCTATTTTTTTATGGTTTCAAAATAATATACATAATAATTATTTTGTTATCGTTCCAAAATTCCCAAGTTTGTTATTTTATTTATAAAGCCTTTTATTTATACAGTTATAATAATAAATAATTTTCCTATAAAATGGTATATTAGAAAAGTATATTTATGTAAATATTATTTGGACATACATATATAATTCATAATTATTTATTAGTTTATTTTTAACTAATAATATAATTTTTGAAATTATTATTATTAGTATATTTGGAAAATATATTTTAAAATTATTGTGGCAAATTAAATCTTTGATTATATTTTTGGATTTAATTTAAATAGTTTCAATTTAAAGATAGAATTTTTAATTTGAGTTAAATTATCTAGATTTAAATTGGAATTTGGATTTGGATTATTTTTGATTGGATCGATTTAAATTGATTTAAATTAAATTACGAATTATCTATTTTTGGGTTTAAACTACTCCTAATCCTTATCCAACTGGAATTTCCACAACCTATAAATAGGTAGGTACTCCTCCATAAATTTATCACATCCATAAATTCTCCACAGCCAAAAATAAGTGCATCGTGTCCGTGACCAACATATTATTCCATATTTACAAATACATTTCCATCTCTCCGTGTCGGACAAACCCCGACACAAATAAATCCCTAATCTTAGCCCTAGCCTAGTCTCCGCTTCTGCCTCCTGTCGACCGCCATCACCACCTTCGCCCCCATCACCCTCTCTCCGTCGACTTCACGACAACCAGCCCCAGCCCCCGGCCTGAACAGCACCACCCCTGTCGTCATCATCACCACCCGAACACACCTCCCCCGACTAGCCAACAATCCAGTCGCCGTCCAGACATAGCCAGCCACCAAGTCCGCGCCTGCCCCTAACCCTACGCAATCGTACCTTCACCAGTGACACATCCGCTACCCCGTCGCCACAGCCACACCACCTTTACCACTATCGGATCCCCGTCACCACCGACCCCCATAACCCACGACCACCGTTCCACCACCAATTCTAGCCCATCTCTTTCCGGCCGTCTGTCAACCCCATCGACGACATCACGGCACCACCATCACCCCAAACTTTTAGAAAAAAAAGAGAGAGACAAGAAAGAAAGGAACCAATTAATCCATCGGCCGCTCACCTTGGCCAGCCCTCGGCGGCGTTGGTCCTGCGACCCATCACATCACCGTCCGGTGGCTCCACCGCAAGGTCCGAGCACCGCCGTTTCGGTCTGCCTTCACTCCTCCGGGACAACACTTGCCGCTCCACCGCCTCTAGATCCGTGTCCCTGGCTGTCGACGCCTAGCCGTCGGCGACCGACTTCGTCGCCCGGACCTCGTCGTCCGGTGCCGCGCTCACCGCCCGCCGAAACCCTCCACCGGTCGGATCCCGCTCTTCACTTCCCTCCGCCGCAAGCGCCGGCGCTCTCCTTCGCGCCCACCCGCCGACGAGTCCCGACCGCAGCTCTCCCTCTCCAATACTCTTTTTCGACTCCCTCTTCTTCCGCCTCTCCGTCCTTCCTCAGCCTCCTGATCGCCTCTTTCACTCCCACTCTCTCCACTCTTTTTTTCCTCTCCATAGCTCTCTCTCTCTCTCATTCTAACATTCTTCATCTGTTTTATTTTTTTATTATATATATTTTTGTTTTATTTCTTGCTTCCCGAGGAAGCACAGAAACACGATTAGCTTTTTGTTATTTTCTTTGCTTCCTTGTTGCTTCCCGAGGAAGCTTTGGTTATTACTGTTTTTTTATTTTTATTTTTATTTATTGCTTATTATTATTATTATTATTATTATTATTATTATATTATTATTATGATAATATGATTAATATTACTAACTCTAATATTGTATTAATATTTTACTGTTATTATTATTATTATTATTATCATTATTACTAGTATTATTATTATTATTTATTTCTATTATCAGTACAAGAGAAAAATTTGTCATAGTCATGATATATTTTCAGTATATATATATATGTCTACATTAATACATAATATTAGTAGATGATTATTAGTATAATTGACACTAGTTTTAAGTATTGTTATATATACGTAATCCTTTACAAGGTTATTTTATATGCCTTTGACCTAAACGAGTTATAAATATATACGATATTTATTTAAGATATTTTTGGATATAAGTGTAGCTATTATCTATAAGCATATTTATACAAAACTTTGGGGTTTTAATTTAGATAGATTTATTTCACTATTTTCAAATATTGTCTACATTATTGTCCTAATAAAAGGACTATAAATTTTTTGAATATTATAAATAGTTTTCGAAACTCGTATATATATTGTTTATCAAGTTTTATTTGATTATCCTCCTATTCCCTTTATCCTATTCTCTCACAAATTCTACACAACCCCCTATCAACCACAACTAATTTGACCGTCCTGGACCCAATGGAACTGTCCGTGCCACCATTAGAGGTCACCTTGTGTAGTTGTTAACCGACATCACAGTTCGTGCCACATTGATCATTGCAGCACACCAGGCGTACTATCAGGCAAGACACCTTGCCATTTGCTGTTTATTTATTTTAGCTCATATTTTATACATTATTCATTATTTTCTTTATGCAAAATAAACTGTGATACATGGCATAACTTGTTAGAACTTATTGTTCATTTATATTTCCTGCTATGTATTATTTTTCTTACACATTAAACCTAGATTAAGGGACCATCTTGTGTGTTGCATACATTGGCCTTGACATGTTGTAACACGAAGTTGTGTGTCGCATGTAGAACATGGACATACGTGACTGGCTGGCCACCGATGCGTATAAGCCGTACGATAGGAATAACCGTTAATAGAGATTGCATGCTAGTTTGATTTAGCAGTTATAGAGGTTTACTGTTGTAGATACAACATATTAGACATTGGGCGGGGAGGACAATTCTTTAGCGTATGGGTTTCGATGCACTTTCCCTTGTGACCTGGACTCTCCGCTGGAAATACGGGATTGATGACCCATGATTACTGACGGCAACTGGCGTTCTGCGAAACGTTATGCTCTTACTAATGGGGCCTCTGGTGCCCAAGAGGGGACTATGCCGATCCTATTTAGCCAGGGCCCATGCGTAGGAAGGATTATTCTTAACTACATTTCACTTAGAACGGTTAGGCACCATTATCCGTTAGGTACAAGTACTTTTGGTTTGGGTACTTGTATCTGACCGTGGCTTGGAACAATAACTTGTCGCGGATTAGTTCATCTCATCTTGTCCTTGTTGGGTTGTAGGTGTGACTTACTACTTCGATGAGAAGGTATTGAACCTTGTTGGGGTCCGGATACCATATTGGATTCATGGCATGAAAAGATACGTCACCGTGAATTAGTTTACCATCTCCTGTCCTTGTTTGGTTGGGGGATGGTACGCTCGTTCAATAGGTGTGTATTAGACCATGTTATAAATTCAATTGACTTATTTATTTGATTAATATTTATTCAGTTTATATGGCATGATATTATGTGTCATGTTACGTCCCTCTGAGGACCTGGTTATCTCTCTAGGTGTGTGCTATTGTCTTTCGCAGGTGTTCTAGCTCTAGCCGTGATCATCGATATTTCTTCGAGGATGATTGCGCTTGGATCGTCTTCGCTTCGCTCACCAAACTCATTTCATTTTCCATGTATTTTTTCCTTATTTGTTGGTAGTAGATTTGTCTCTGCCCAACATATTGTATCAAGACAATTCATTATCATTATATGATATCTTTTATTCTTTTATTTTGTGTGGATGAGATTAGTTATGGTTCTACTGCATTTTACAGCTTATGTATCCATACGAGGCCTATGTACTTCGTATGAATACAACTGGCATGTCTACGTTCCTAGTCCTACGTATTTCGGGACTGCGGCGTTACATGTTTTTGTGGTGGCCCATGCAGGTCAAGATAAATTGTTTGGTTACTTTACCGTACCAAGCAAGCCTTGCGTATAGGATTAGAAGTCTAGGATCTCATCTACATACTTGACCTCGTTCCTCGATTACATATTCGAACTACCGTTCGACTCATCGATTACATCTTGCTTGATTTCTTCTATCATTATTCTTATCTTCCCTTCGTTCTTGCTAGAGATTGACACTAATAGTTAGATGTTCCAAATATCCTTAGTTTAATTCTTTTAAGTTGGGTAGAATGCTTTGTGACCTAGCAATCCCTTTGCCCTTGTGACCTATATTATCAAGTTCACTTAGGTTCTAGAATTTAGAAGACCCTAATCCATCTAGTCAACCAAGCCATAGACAAGGAAACTAGGACGACTGCATAAGTCCAAGCTTCATGCAAGACTTAGATTTTAAGAATCTTAGATTATTTATTTCTTTCATCAATATCCCCTACTTATATTTTGACTATCTTATGATGCTAATTTAGCCTAAGTTTTACAAGCTTATTTCTTTAACGAGCTTGATCATGACATGTTTTATTGGGTGCGCATCCACTAACATATTGTCTAATCAGAACCGGTGCATAATGGTCTGATCAACCTAGTGCACTTTGGTTCGCTTTTATCTATCGTTCTACGTGGATGGGGACACAGCTAAACTTGCCCTCTATAATTCCATCCGTGACTTCCTTGGCAACACCTTTTGAATTATTTGGTCGCCTTTGAACCACGTATTCATATTCGATAATATCACATTTGGAACCCTTTATCGCTTTCATCTTCCTCCTATTTTAGAAGGACGAAATCCCTCGTGCTGAATATCCCCTTTAGTTGCCCGATCACTTATGACCATTGTAATTAGCCATTACCAACCCGTGGCTATATCCGCATCCTAAAACTATTCGTCTTTTCCCTTGATCCTAAACCTACCATCGTGACCTTTTAAATCATTTGAATAACTCCAAATCGTTCTCCTATTTTCATGCCTTCGACCTAGACGTCCATTGCCCAATTTCCTTCCAAGGAACTACCTCTCCTATAGACTCTAAAAAAATTAATTCCCTTGATCTACTCAATTCATTTTATCACTCAATTCGTGTTATCATGATTTCATTGCCTTAACTAGCAACCCTCCATATCCATGACTATTTTTGAAATTATCAAATTCATGACCTACTAAATGCTTGTTTATGTTAAAGTGTTATTTCTTTGCCTCGCCCGAAGACTTGTCATACCCCTTGTACCTTCTCACCCCCTACTTATTCTTAATTTCGAGGAAGAAATTCTTTTAAGTTGGGTAGGATATAAAACCCCTAAATTTTTACTTTTTTTATAAATTTGGTACTGATTTTTTTTATTTTGTATTATACGTCGCGTAGTAGCATTGTACATCGTGCACGAAATTTTATTTTTCATACTTGCTCGACGAGTGCGAATATGTGCGAGCGTACATATTTTTGAAAAATATTTTTCTATTTTTTTATGGTTTCAAAATAATATACATAATAATTATTTTGTTATCGTTCCAAATTCTCAAGTTTGTTATTTTATTTATAAAGCCTTTTATTTATACAGTTATAATAATAAATAATTTTTCCTATAAAATGGCATATTAGAAAAGTATATTTATGTAAATATTATTTGGACATACATATATAATTCGTAATTATTTATTAGTTTATTTTTAAATAATAATATAATTTTCAAAATTATTATTATTAGTATTTTGGAAAATATATTTAGAATTATTGTGGCAAATTAAATCTTTGATTAGATTTTTGGATTTAATTTAAATAGTTTAAATTTAAAGATAGAATTTTTAATTTGAGTTAAATTATCTAGATTTAAATTGGAATTTGGATTTGGATTATTTTTGATTGGATCGATTTAAATTGATTTAAATTAAATTATGAATTATCTATTTTTGGGTTTAAACTACTCCTAATCCTTATCCAACTGGGAATTCCCACATCCTATAAATAGGCAGGTACTCTTCCATAAATTTCTTACATCCACAAATTCTCTACAGTCAAAAATAAGTGCATCGTATCCGTGACCAACATCTTATTCCATATTTACAAATATATTTCCATCTCTCCGTGTTGGACAAACTCCGACACAAATAAATCCCTAATCCTAGCCCTAGCCTAGTCTCCGCTCCTGTCTCCAGTCGACCGCCATCACCACCTTCGCCCCCATCACCCTCTCTCCATCGACTTTACGACAACCAGCCCCTGCCCCCGGCCTGAACAGCACCACCCCGTAGTCATCATCACCACCCGAACACACCTCCCCCGACTGGCCAACAACCCAGTCGCCGTCCCGACATAGCCAGCCACCCAGTCCGCGCCTTCCCCTAACCCTACGCTATCGGACCTTCATTAGTGACACACCCGCTGCCCCGTCGCCGCAGCTACCCCACCTTCACTACTATCGGATCCCCGTCACCACCGACCCCCATAACCCACGACCACCGTTCTACCACCAATTCCAACCCATCTCTTCCGGGCCGTCTGTCAACCCCATCGACGACATCATGGCACCACCATCACCCCCAAACTTTTAGAAAAAAAAAGAGAGAGACAAGAAAGAAATGAACCAATTAATCCATCCGCCGTTCACCTTGGCCAGCCCTCGGTGGCGTTTGTCCTACGACCCATCACATCACCGTCCGGTGGCTCCACCGCAAGGTCCGAGCACCGCCATTTCGGTCTACCTTCACTCCTCCGGGACAACGCTGGCCGCTCCACCGCCTCTAGATCCGTGTCCCTGGATGTCGACGCCTAGCCGTCGGCGACCGACTTCGTCGCCCGGACCTCGTCGTCCGGCGCCGCGCTCACCGTCCGCCGAAACCCTCCACCGGCCGGATACCGCTCTTCACTTCCCTCCGTCGCAAGCGCTGGCGTTCTCCTCCGCGCCCACCCGCCGACGAGTCCCGACCGCAGCTCTCCCTCTCCAATACTCTTTTTCGATTCCCTCTTCTTCCGCCTCTCCGTCCTTCCTCAGCCTCCCGATCGCCTCTTTCACTCCCACACTCTCCGCTCTTTTTTCCCTCTCCATAGCTCTCTCTCTCTCATTCTAACATTCTTCATCTGTTTTATTTTTTTTATTATATATTTTTTTGTTTTATTTCTTACTTCATGAGGAAGCACAGAAACACGATTAGCTTTTTGCTTTTTTTTTCTTTGCTTCCTTGTTGCTTCCCGAGGAAGCTTTGGTTATTACTATTTTTTTATTTATTATTTATTATTTATTATAATTATTATTATTAATATTATATTATTATGATAATATGATTAATATTACTAACTCTAGTATTGCATTAATATTTTACTGTTATTATTATTATTATCATTATTACTATTATTATTATTATTATTTATTTCTATTATCAGTACAAGAGAATAATTTGTTATAGTCATGATATATTTTCAGTATATATAAGTCTACATTAATACTTAATATTAGTAGATGATTATTAGTATAATTAACACTAGTTTTAAGTATTGTTATATACACGTAATCCTTACAAGGTCATTTTATATGCCTTTGACCTAAACGAGTTATAAATATTTACGATATTTATTTAAGATATTTTTGTATATAAGTGTAGCTATTATCTATAAGCATATTTATACAAAACTTTGGGATTTTAATCTAGATAGATTTATTTTACTATTTTCAAATATTGTCTACATTATTGTCCTAATAAAAGGACTATAAATTTTTTGAATATTATAAATTGTTTTCGAAACTCGTATATATATTGTTTATCAAGTTTTCTTTGATTATCCTCCTATTCCCTTTATCCTAATCCCTCACAAATTCTACACAACCCCCTGTCAACCCCAACTAATCTGACCGTCCTGGACCCAATGGAATTGTCCGTGCCACCATCAGAGGTCACCTTGTGTAGTTGTTACTCGAAATCGCAGTTCGTGCCACATTGATCATTAGAGCACACCAGGCATACTATCAGGCAAGACACCTTGCCATTTGATGTTTATTTATTTTAGCTCATATTTCATACATTATTTATTATTTTCTTTACGCAAAATAGACTGTGATACATGGCATAACTTGTTAGAACTTACTGTTCATTTACATTTCCTGCTATGTATTATTTTTCTTACACATTAAACCTAGATTAAGGGACCACCTTGTGTGTTGCATACATTGGCCATGACACGTTGTAACAAGAAGTTGTGTGTCGCATGTAGAATATGGACATGCGTGACTGGCTGGCCACCGATGCGTATAAGCCGTGCGATAGGAATAACCGCTAATAGAGATTGCATGCTAGTTTGACTTAGCGGTTATAGAGGTTTATTGTTGTGGATACAACATATTAGGCATTGGGCGGGGAGGACAATTCCTTAGCGTATGGGCTTCGATGCACTTTCCCTTGTGACCCGGACTCTCCGCTGGAGATACGGGGTTGATGACCCATGATAACTGACGGCCATTGGCGTTCTGCGGAACGTTATGCTCTTACTGATGTGGCCTCTGGTGCCCAAGAGGGGACTACACCGATCCTATTTAGCCAGGGCCCATGCGTAGGAAGGAATGTTCTTAACTACATTTTACTTAGAACGGTTAGGCACCTTTATCCGTTTGGTACAAGTACTTTTGGTTTGGGTACTTGTATCTGACCGTGGCCTGGAACAATAACTTGTCGCAGATTAGTTCGTCACATCTTGTCCTTGTTGGGTTGTAGGTGTGACTTACTACTTCGATGAGAAGGTATTGAAGCTTGTTGGGGTCCGGTTACCATATTGGATTCATGGCATGGAAAGATACGTCACCGTGAATTAGTTTGCCATCTCCTGTCCTTGTTTGGTTTGGGGGATGGTACGCTCATTCAATAGGTGTGTATTAGACCTTGTTATAAATTCAATTGACTTATTTATTTGAGCAATATTTATTCAGTTTATATGGCATGATATTATGTGTCTTGTTACGTCCCTCTGAGGACCTGGTTATCTCTCCAGGTGTGTGCTCTTGTCTTTCGCAAGTGTTCTAGCTCTAGCCGTGATCATCGCTATTTCTTCGAGGATGATTGCGCATGGATCGTCTTCGCTTCGCTCGCCAAACTCATTTTATTTTCCATGTATTTTTTCCTTATTTGTTGGTAGTAGATTTGTCTATGCCCAACATATTGTATCAAGACAATTCATTATCATTATATGATATTTTTTATTCTTTTATTTTGTGTGGATGAGATTAGTTATGGTTCTACTGTATTTTACAGCTTATGTATCCATACGAGGCCTATGTACTTCGTATGAATACAACTGGCATGTCTACGTTCCTAGTCCTACGTATTTTGGGACTGGGTGTTACAACAGCTGATCCATGCCTTCGAGAGTTGGTACCTTCAGATACTTGTCAAATCGCGTCTCCTTCTGCATGGCTTTGTCGGTAGTTGAAGGCTTAGACGGACCGACTTCTGAACTTGTGGAGGCAGTAGGAGCTTGAGAAGGTACTGCTTCTTCTTGTGCAGGGTCATAAGTTCGTAGGTAAGCCTTCCCAGATCGCGTCTCGTCATATAGCACTTCGTAAATGGAAGAAAACACCATATGACACGATTTGTATTTTTTTGCCCCTCTTTACTTTGCGAGATACCACCCCTGCGTCATTTCTTGCACAAGGTCCGGATAGACCCACATGATCTCACCACGTTCAGTCGTGAGTGGCACCAAGGTTGAGTTGTGAGCCGACGGCAGGTTGACGACTTTTATTATTGCCTTACGGATCGGAACAACGCCGTATGGGACTTCTGTGGGAGAAAAGTCACCAAATTGAAGAGAGATCATGTTAGAAGATACGACATTGTCTTCAGCTTCGAGGTTGATCACTTGGCTGTAGATAAGCTGTTGTATCTTCTTCTTCAGGACGATTGGTAGAGTGATGCACGTACTGTTGATAAAGACAGTACTTGGGATCGTTGAGTTGGTTCGCCTCCGCAGGACGTCGTGGTGGAGGCAGTGTCTGAAGAAGCATGGAAGATATAAGGTTCATACAGATCACAAATTGCCGTATATGTTCTTTGGGCCAAACAGGTCCGCATAAAGGAAAGCCGTATGACAGATTCAGTGCCTTATGTGACCCGTCGACAACCAGCTGCAGAAGAAAGATATGCGGCCAAGAGGGTCAGTTCGTCTGATAAAGCTGACAAGTTCTGTCAAAACTAACAAAATGACAGCTCTAACGCTTTGACAAAAAGATAAGACGTGAGACGTCACCCAAAAGCAGGGTTCATACGCCTTCATGCGGCCAGAAGGAGTGTCACCTAAGCCGCATGAACCTTATGCGGCTTAAACATATGCGGCCCCAAAGTCTTTCGAATTTCATGCGGCCAGAAGGAGTGTCACCTAAGCCGCATGAACCTTATACGGCTTAAACATATGCGGCCCCCAAAGTCTTCGAATTTCATGCGGCCAAGAAGTAACTATGATCCAAGCCGCATGAGCATTATGCGGCCAAAATACAGAATCTATGCGGCTTAAATCCTTAAGCTATGTCTGGGCTAAGGAAGTCTGTGACTTAAGCCGCATGAGTATCATGTGGCCCCACATGGTCAAAAACTGAGAGATTCTTGCGACAGGACTGTAGAAGCATGGAAAAGAATAAAGAAAGATCCATGCGGCCAGGGAGCCCCATGCGGCTCAGAGAACTCATGCGGCTAAGGAATCCATGCGGCTCAACGCGTCTATGCGGCTCGGATAAGTTCTATGCAGCTCAGATAGGAGCCACGTGGCCTGCAATAGCTCTTCCTTTGTCCTTTGCTGCATTTAATACCTTGACGGCTGACAGCTCCGACAACGTGACTGTTCTGACACAAAGATACAATTATGACTCCCTCATAATGGCGGACTCCTAGGGAAACGAAAAAAATCTCTGACACGATCCCCCGAGATCCAGAAACTGTCATGCGGAGTTGACACGTGGACAGTCGCATGCTGCTCGAGCAGAGACCACCCTATGCGGCTCAGGATGAAGCTGTCCCATGCGGCTCAGGCCAAAGCCGTCTTATGCGTCTCAAGTAGAAGCTACCCCATGCGGCTCACGAGGACTATCTCCATGCAGCTCACGAAGAAGCTACCCATTATGCGGCCGCCTACACTCATGCGGCTCAGATCATCACCATGCAGTTCAAACGTTCAGGCCACTCCCAAGCAGCCTTGACACGTGGCCATCCTTATGCGGCTCAATCCTCATGCGGCTCAGATTTCCTCAGTGGCTCGCGGTCAAGACACGTGGCATGATAGTGGGACACGTGTCATTAAATCGATTGAAATCCATCAACAAATCCCAAAAAATATTGGGATCAAATCAGATCATTTAAATCAATGACACATGGCGGGAAATCCAAGATTGGCATGACAAATCAGGATGATTTATGTCAATCATCATTAATTACCTGCAAAAGATTTGATGTAATCATATTAATTGCTCAAATCTCTTATATTCAAGATGAACGGCCCAGATTCAGTGATCCTTAGCCGCCGACTTTGAGAATGGGCAATCATTGCGAACCCTAATGATGCCCCCCACTCTTATAAATAGCAAGGTGCCATTCCCTTGCAAAAGAGAGATTCTCTGATAAAAAAAAGAGAAGACACGGAGAGCCAGAGAGAGAATATACAAAGATCAAAAGGAGAGCATTTCTTCATCAACACCAAACAGTTCTTCTACAGAACCAAGGCGGTACCCGATCGTCCAAGGAGTAAGGCTGAGCTGCCGTCGCTTTCCCGAGCCTCTATCGTCACCTCCCAGAATCTAAAATAAACAATTGTACTTAGACTGCTGTACCTAGGCTTTTGTCCCTAGGCTTTCTTTGTACAAGCGAGTTTGTATTGTGAAGTAAAAGTCCAGTCCTACGATAATTGTTCTGTCCTTTTATATTTCATGGCAAACACGATGGCGACTCTGCTGGGGACAAACTTCTCCACGGCTGAGGAGTTGGTGACACAATCGAATGCAGCCAAACTTGGCTCCACGTAACAGAAGATGGTCGTCCGCTTCGATCAACAGGCGTTCGAAGAAATGCTCTCCAAAGGAAGCGCTGGCCCGGTCCAGAAGCATGCCCACACAAAGAAGGCTCGCAGGGAGTGGAGGCCAAAATCATTTGCTCTTCCCCAGGCCCTGGACGGAGTACTCTCTGCTACCAAAGACGGCAAAGGCGACTCTCGCGCGGCCCCACTTCAAGCCATAAAGGACTCTGTTGTCCCCAAGTCCGGCAGAGGAAGGCACTATGATGCTGGACTTGCAGGGGCAAAGAACGATTCTATGTGCTCCAGAAAGAAACTGAACAAGGGCACTAGCCGCAAAGCGAAGACTCATGCGGCCAAGATTGCCAGCAGCATGAATGATGACCATACGGCTGTAACTGCTAGCCAAACGCATAATACTCATGCGGCCAGGATTTCCAGCCGCATGGCAAACACTCATGAGGCCAGGGTTTCCAGTCGCATGGAGTAGACCTATGTGGCTACGACTGCCAGCCGCATGAAGATTATTGATTCCAGCCGCATGACGCCTACTCCACGTGGCTCTGTCTTTGACCGCCTCTCCTATGGTCCTGATCTCTTGTGCTCCCAAGAAGACATGTCTGATTCTCTCCAGCACCACTTATACTCTTCCTACTATGTGCCCTCATGCACTAGAGTGAAGAAGTCTAGGGCAGCACGAGCTTGGCAAGCTCGGTCCGCTGATCCGACCTCTGACCATCCGAGCGCCCCACATACTGTTATGCGGGCCTCTGATGGGAAGTTGTACAGAACCACTCGAGTCCAGCCCCCGGCGGCAAACGGACAGAGGGTTCCCAAAAGTCTCCCAAAATTCAGGGAGCAAACATGGTTGATCCGGACCCATCTGACTTGCGTGAGGCCATCCTCCACAAACGCAAGGAAAAAGAAGGTGCCCTGGGGTGCAAAGAGTCCTCCTACGGACGTCACTGTAGCCAAGTCATCGTTAATTGCTGTTGCAATAATGCGACGGTACGAGAAGACCGGCGGTCCGTCTTCCAAAGACTTCAACAACTATGTTCAGAGGATGAGGCACCTCCCGTCGTCTCCTGCAACTCTGCTCGAAAAATTCCTGCCGATGGGAGAGGAAAGAAAACCAATGCTCCCAGCCCGAAGGTTTCAACCACTTTGACTAAGAGATTATCGTCTAAGCGGGTGCTCACCACCGGAGTTTTTTAAGGTATCCGTTCAAAAACAAAATCTACTACAGTGGGAGATTCATCATCCACACCACTGGGGGTTGCTGAGACTGGGGGTATCACTCTTCCGAACCTTCACGACAATTCGATGTTCCAAGAAGACGAGCTGGGGAAAACAACTCCGCCATCAGATCTCGACGTCCCCGAGGATGTCCACGACTCTCAAGATGAAACAAACTCTGAAGCTGGGGGTACTATCCCTTCTGATTCCGAACCAGAGGAAAACATTCCCACATACCCCGATGACTTCTCGCTACAGGGGTATGATTCGGAGGGTACGTCCTCCACCGTTCCTTCCATCTCTCCTCATATAAGGACGGTGTTCATGACGGACAACAATCAAGGCAATTTCAGTGATCGCCAACGCATCGACACTTTGGAGGCCATACTTCACGCCTTTGTCAAGGCTGTAGACGAGATCAAAGTGGCCCTTCCAACTCTCCAAGGAGGGACGCCTGGCCAAACAAGTGCGGGTTCCGCGGTCAACGCGAACTCGAACTCAGCAGCACCAAACCCGGGCAACAATCCTCCTGAAATGACAGCTCCTACCGCCGTAGATGAAGCCAGAGAAGCAAGAAGAGAGGTCCAAGAGCTCCGAGCCATGTTTCACGCTCGAGAAAACTCCCAAGATCTCAGAATACGGCAACCATATCATGCTGCCTGGAGGGTTGTCCCCTTCCCACCATGATATAAGCCATTTAACATTAATCCTTATAATGGCATGACCTCCGCAAGTCGATACATCACTTACTTCGAGGTCACCATCGACCACCTGCCCCATGACAAGGCCATCCTCACACGATTATTCATCAGGACATTGGAAGGAGTCGCCTTCGACTGGTATCGCAACCTACCAGACAACTGCATCCACTCCTTCGCCAGCTTCAAGCGCATGTTCTTGGAGAGATTCTATGAAGTAGGACAAGACGTCACAATGTCCACCCTCATGGACGTCGTCCAAGGGGAGAAGGAGCTGACAAGGAATTATATTGAGCAGTTTTGCCAAACCGCAATAAAGTTGCCGTCTGGCAATCCGGATTCCTCCTTGATTGAAATTTGCCAAAAGAGATTGCTCCCAACAATCAGTCTCTGGATGGGTGAAAGTCAATTTAAGGACTGGAAGACGTTCATCATCAGTGCCACTAGCGCCGAAGAACGATTGAAGAAGGCTCGCCAACTAGGATTGTACGTCTCAGAGGGAGAGAACAAAGGAAAGCGTCCTAATACCAACAACGATAATGGGGGTGGCCCCTCCAACAATCGGGACAACAGGGGTAAACAGGCTATGGTGGCCGACACAGCCCAGAAACCTGAGTCAAAACCGGCAGACAAACAATGGCCGCAAATAACCTACTCCTTCGAAGACGGCCACGTCAAGCCCATCTTGGACATGCTCATACAAGGAGATAGAATTCATCTCCCTCCACCAAGACGGGAACCTCGACCGGCAGAAACGGAGAGCCCAAAGTACTGCCATTACCACCGCTACGTCCACCATGCTACGCATGACTGCTACCAATTGAAGCGATACATCCAACATCTCATCGATTCGAATGCTCTGGCCATCGATTTCGAAGAGGTAACCGTGGAGGCCAGCATGGTGTCCATGTAATTCGACAGCTTACCTCCAACAGAGACTCAAGGCGCGGTGGTACCCATCCCTCTGGCGACAATGGAGATTGCTAATCTTCCACCTCCTCGGGATCAGGTTGCTGGTCTAGTACCCTTCACCACATCATGGGGGAGATCATGTGGGTCCATCCGGACCTGGTACTTGAGGTGACCCAGTCCACACCACCTTTTGTTCACAAGAAGAAGAGTAGAAAAGTCAGATCCTGCCGCACAATCTTAGTAGATGTCGATGAAGTCACGGCTGTCGTTACCCGGTCGGGGATACAATCCCAACCTGTGGCTGATAACTCGGCTGAAGATCACCAGCCAGCCACCGCTGACACCCCAATACCTTCTTAGCCTCCGACGACCGATAAGCCTAGGCCGAAGGAGACTCGCTTTGACAAATTCCTCCGAAAAGAGGTACCTTAAGGGTTGGAGAGGCCCTACAACTTCGACATCTTGGCATAGTTGGCCAATACATCGGCCAAATTATCATTATACGAGCTCCTGAGGCTCTCAAAGGATGTTCGCGCAGCTTTGAGCGATGCACTCCAAAATGCCGACGCATATCTGGCTCAGGCCAACCTCAAAGGATAGAGCCCGCCTGCAAATCTCCAAGACAGCGCTTGCACAGGAGCAATGCCCAATATCGTCTTCACTCCGCAGGATATGCTCATCAAAACCAATCTGCACGACCGTCCGTTATACTACACCGGATACATCGGGGACGTAAAGGTGGACAGGATGCACATTGATCCCGGTTCTTCCATAAGCATCATCCCAAAGGGTCTCCTACATTATCTCCGCATCCCTATGCATTGCCTGACGTCAACAAGCACCGCCATCAGCGGTTTCAATTCGGGTAGGAGCTACCCAATCGGGAAGATTCACCTGAAGTGCCAAATTGGCGATCTCCAGTCAGAAGTAACCTGTTACGTCATAGATGCGGATACTTCTTACAACATCCTCTTGGGGCACCCTTGGATACACGATTATATGATCGTGCCTTCCATGCTACACCAGTGCTTCAAGTATGTCGACAAACACGACTTTGTAAGAACAGAGTTTGCCGACATCGATCCCTTCAAAGGAGTTGAATCCTACTACTCGGATTCTGCTTATATGAGAAGTCGAAGAGACACCTGGATGAAGATGAACAGGCTCGAACTGAGACGGCCTCAGGATCAGAAGAACCCCTGACGATCCACCTTCAAGCTCGTAAACCTGGCAAATTTGTACCTATTACGGCAGCTCTGCGTAAGGATGCAATCAGCCTCTCGGCACAAGAAGGGCAGATGATAATCCGGCTGCCAAGGTCCGGCCAAACACCAAGACCCACAACGGAGCCATTGATAATTAGGCTACCGAGAATCAGCCAGCCACAAGCAGAGAAGCTCAATCCCTCTGACAAGCTAATGACGATACGTCTTCCCAAGAAGAATCGTCTCCCCGATACAAAGTCTGGGGCTTCTGGCGAACCAACAAATTCCCGTCCAGCATCGAGTACCAAACTGGGGGTTGCTAGTTTGCCAATAACTCCATGTTCGGCCCCATCGACAGAACCCCTGATAATCAAGCTACCCAAGTCATTCTCTCAGTCTTCATTTATACAGGGGGTGGCCGAAGAAGAACCAGAACTGGCCAAGTATGTTGCTGCTCACACTGATGTTCCCTCCGCAGATGATGTAATTCCGCTAGAAAATATACCTTACTTCTTCAATAAAGGGCTATCTTTGAACTACTTCGAGCTTAATAATCTTTGTACAATGTATGCTATGGAACACTGTATAGACACCCACCTACACACACAGGTGACAAATGTTTATACAGTAAACCAGCTTACCCCAGTAGAAGACGCTTACCGCATTGTCGAAGGAGGGGACCATCCAATCATCTTCGGCCGAAAGGATGATCCACAACCCTTTACCATAGAGAAGGTCGATCCCGAATCAGATGTCGAAAGATTGCCTCTGTATCTTTATAGCCCCCAATCCAAATACCTCATGCAAAAATAGGGATACGATCTGGAGACTACGCCAGGCTTGAACTACGGCACCGATCGACGATTACCTTTGAAGACACCAGTCCCGGCTGGCAAACCACGGGACTACTACAGCAAGACCCGATGTGGATTAGGGTATGTCACGACCACAACGACCCCCAAAAGATCAGACGAGGAATGCGATTGGCATTCACATTTAACCGGGTCACCAACTTCCGATTCGGATACAGCATCGGAGACATATTCAGACAAGTCATGTCAGTCAATATGGCATTCTCCGACGCTTACAAAGAAGATGAAGACATTCCTAAAATCCTCGAGTTAGAGCCGTGGGCCCAACAGCTGGATGCATAATGGGAAAAGCAGTTCGAACAGAGAGAACCTCCTACTGAAGATGAGGTTATACATGTCAAACTTGGCAGCGAATCTTCTCCAAAACCAATCTTCGTCAGTAAAAGCCTGACAGACGAAGAGCGAGAATCGCTACTGGAACTTGTCAAAGAATATATTGATGTGTTCGCCTGGAGCTATGAAGACATGCCAGGACTAAACCCCGTGGTCGCCCTTCACAAGCTCAACATTCGGCCAGATGCGAAGCCAGCCAAACAACAACAGCGACATGGCCGTTCGGGCATCGTGGATGCGATCGAAGCTGAAGTCAACAAACTGATAGCCATCGGCTTCATTCGTGAGGAGCAACATCCTGACTGGGTCGCCAACATAGTTCCGGTCCTCAAGAAGAATGGAAAGATTCGAATCTGCATCGACTTCCGCAATCTGAACGAGGCGTGTCCCAAAGATGAATTCCCCCTCCCTATCACAGACATCATGATCGACAACACATGCGGCTTCGAACGCATGTCATTCATAGATGGTTTCTCGGGGTACAACAAAATCAAGATGTCTTCTGACGACGAAAAGCACACATCATTCCGAACACCGATTATCACATACTGCTACACAGTCATGCCTTTCGGTTTAAAGAATGCTGGCACCACATATCAAAGAGCCATGAGTATCATCTTCAGAGAACACTTGCGCAAGACTGTGGAGTGTTATGTTGATGATATTGCCGCCAAGAGTCGCTATAAGGGAGACCATCTGCAAGATCTGAGGACGGTGTTCGACCTGATGCGAGCACACAACCTGAAGATGAATCCCACAAAATCCTTCTTGGGCGTGTCCAGCAGAAAATTCCTGGGTTGTATTTTACTACCCAGGGAATTCATGTAGATCCAGAGAAGACGAAGGCAATTATGGAGATGGGTCCCCCGAGAAATCTCTGCGAACTCAGAGGCCTTCAGGGAAGGCTATCTTACATCAGGAGGTTCATCTTGAACCTCTCCAGGCGATGTCGGCCATTCACCCATCTCATGAAGAAAGGCATCTCGTTCGTATGGGATGAAGAATGTCAGCGCGCCTTCGACAGTATCAAAGAATATTTGTCGAACCCACCAGTCCTGGCGGCCCCGGTCGCTGGAAAACCATTCTTGTTATACGTACGAGCAATGGAGCATTCCCTCGGCGCTGTGCTAGCACAAAACAACAATGCGGGCCATGAACAAGCTATATATTACCTCAGCCGAATGATGATTGGGCCAGAGCACCGATACACCGTCGTGGAGAAGGAATGCCTCGCCCTGGTGTTCGCCATTCAAAAGATGCGGCATTATGTCACAGGACAAACCATACATGTGATCTCACGAGTCAACCCTCTCCGGGTCCTCATGACTAAACCAGGGGCACTCAGCTCCCGCCTCGCCACATGGGCAATATTGCTGTCCCCCTATCATATGATCTTCGTCCCGTAAAAGGCTGTTAAAGGTCAAGCTCTGGCAGACTTTTTAGCAGCCCACCCAGGCTCGGAGTCGTCCAAAATATATAAAGGAATCCCAGATGAGGTCGCAGACTCGCATGCAACCTCTCACGATGATATATGGCGAATGTTCTTCGACGGTGCCTTAAGGATCAGACCTAAGGGCAACATCGTCGTCAGAGTCGGGGTGGTGCTGGTTTCTCCTTCCGAGTTGGTGATCAATCGTGCTTACTCCCTCACAGAACCCTGCTCTTACAATGTGGCCAAGTATAACGCTTTGGTCATTGGCCTCCAACTTACAAGAGAGCTGGGGGTAGAATATCTTGAAGCATACGACGATTCGCAGTTAATCGTCAATTAGATCCGGGGGTCATATGAGGTCTGCCATAAAGATATGATCCCCTATCACAAAATAGCGATCAACATTATCTCGTCATTTGAAGGGTTCTTTATCGAACACGTTCCCAGACTCCAAAACATCGAAGCCGATGCCCTAGCAGGCCTTGCCGCTTCCCTTGCGGTGCCAAACCATACTCATCATTCGGTTGACATGATAGGCCACGAACTGGTCTGTCCCAAGAATAACGTTCAATTCGTGGCGAGTTATTTCGCTCAAACGATCGATGAAGCACCAGACTGGAGACAACCGTTCATAGACTTCGTAGTCTACGACATCCTGCCCGAGAACCCAAAGGAAGCCACTTCCATCAGAAGACGTTCTCTCAGATTCTTCTACGATACAGAGAAAAAAATGCTGTATCGTCGATCCTACGATGGATTATTACTCCGGTGTCTGTCAAACGCAGAAGCCAAAGAAACCGTACGAGAAGCTCATGACGGTATCTGCAGGGCCCATCAGCCTGGCCCTAAATTACAAGATCGTCTTCGCCGAATGGGCTACTACTGGCCCATGATGGTAGCAGATACGATAGACTATGCAAGAAAGTGCAAAGCCTACCAAGTCCACGCGGACTTCATCCACCAGCCATCCGAATTTCTACATCCGACAGTGGCGTCCTGGCCATTTGAAGCATGGGGAATGGATATCATCGGTCTGATCACTCTACCTTCTTCTCGAGGACATCGCTTCATACTCGCGATCACGGATTACTTCTCCAAATGGGCGGAAGTTGTTCTGCTCACGGAAGTAAAAACTTCAAACGTGATCAGCTTCCTCAAGCATCATGTTATCTATCGCTTTGGACTGCCCCATAGGATCATTCACGATAATGGTCCACAGTTTGCAAGCCACGCCTTCTACCGATTTTGCGATAAGCATAGAATTCAGAATGTTGCTTCAACGCCATACAATCCGACAGCAAATGGGTTGGCAGAAGCATTCAACAAAACCATCATCAAGTTACTCAAGAAGTTCGTGTCCTCCAACAAACGTGACTGGAACGAGAAGCTCGATGAATGCTTATGGGCGTATCGTACTACAATCCGAACAGCCACCGGGAATACACCATTCTCTCGGGTGTACGGGAGTGAGGAAGTTCTCCCATTGGAGACTCAAATCCCTTCACTCCGCGTTGCCCTTACTTACCAATTGATGATGGACGATAACTACCGTCGTCGGCTACAAGAGTTGGAGGCCTTAGATGAAAAGTGCCTCTTGGCTCAGCAACGAATTGAGCTATACCAAGCATGCATCTCTGGAGCCTTCAACAAGAAGGTTAAAATCAGAACATTCCATGTGGGCGATCATGTTCTGGCAGTCCGGAGGCCCATGGTCATGACCCACAAAACCGTCGGCAAATTCCAGCTAAAATGGGAAGGTCCGTTTATCATCGATGCTGTATTCTCCAACGGTGCTTACCGCCTCGTAAAACAAAACGAAGACTTGCTCATGTTTCCTGTCAACGGCAAGTTCCTGAAGAAATATTATGTCTAAATGTCATTTTCCAGATCATCGAGTCATGTACCCGCTGGTACCGCTGAACTCACATTCACAAAAAAATCTAGATCATCGAGTCATGTACCCGCTGGTACCGCTGAACTCACATTCACAAAAATTCCAGATCATCGAGTCATGTACCCGCTGGTACCGCTGAACTCACATTCACAAAATTCCAGATTGTCGAGTTATGTACCCGTTGGTACCACTAAACTCATATTTACCATTGTCCAGATCATAGAGTCGTATACCCGCTGATACCACTGAACTCACATTCACATCGAGTCATGTACCCGCTGGTACCACTGAACTCACATCCACAGAAATCCTAGATTGCTGAGTCATGCACCCTCTCGTACCGCTGAACTCACTTCCACATCGAGTCACGTACCCTCTCGTACCGCTGAACTCACTTCCATATCGAGTCATGTACCCTCTTGTACCGCTGAACTCACGCCCTCCATCCATAGAAATCCCAGCTTATCGAGTCATGTACCCGCTAGTACCTCTGAACTTACATTTTGATTCCAAAATTCCCGGATTGTCGAGTTATGTACCCGCTGGTACCCCTGAACTTACATCCCGCTCACTCTTTTTAGGGAAAAGTTATGTATGACCATATCTCTAATCTTTCTTCCTGAAGGAACTCCTTCCTCATGATCCACTACCCGCACTCCCAATGCACAAAAAGGGTAACAGATCCACAAATTTCCAAAACGACCATGTCGATGTTACCTCTGAGTCGTCTCAATTCTGCCAAAAACAAATCACCCCTCTACATAGAACTTCTATGTCCTCATTACCTCTGAGTCGTTCTTTGTACCCCCTTTCATTGAGCCCACTCCTGCCATGTCCTCATTACCTCTGAGTGGGAAGGCTCCGTCGAAGAAACCCTCATGCTTGCTATGTCCTCATTACCTCTGAGCAAGTATGTTGATCCCTTTTGACTTATTATCTGTACCCACAACCGGTGTACGCCAACGATAGTAGGTCCACAAATATCATCCGTTGAGTCCACTCCTGCCATGTCCTCATCACCTCTGAGTAGGAAGATTTCGCGGTAAGAAAACCCTCATGCTTGTCATGTCCTCATTACCTCTGAGTAAGCATGTTGGTTCTATTTTATCCTATTATCCGTATCCTAACCCAGGGTACGCTAAGGATAATAGGCCCATAAAATGTCCTGTGCTAAGCTTCTCAACACAGGCCCACCTTTTCTCATCATGCCCCGGGAGCCTAGCTGCTCCATGGCATTCCTTCTTCCGATACTCGGAACGTCCACGACAACATTACTGTGGAACCGTTCTAGGTATCCCCAATCAAACTTGTTATCCGTACCTAAAACCAAGGTATGCCAAGGATAACTGGTCTACAGACAAGTCTCCCATACGGGGCAAACACCACCATAATACCACAGGCACAACAAGCAATACAAATGAAGGGTAGAATGGAAAGTACTCTTTATTCGAAAGTCAAAAAAAGTATTACATGTTTTGGGACCACGTCCCTCTCAAAAAAAGAAAAGAAAAGAGAACAGGAACAAAAGAAAGAAGAGCCGACTATGGTTCGACATTACATAATGCCAAAAGGCGATTCTTCACCAACATGGCCCCCTGTTCGAGCCGCTGTTTAGCTCGACGTTCAGCCTCCTGGGACAACCGCTCCCCATCACCCAAGTCCATAACTGCCTGCCAGTCATCTTACAACTTCTTCAGGGCAATCTCCAGGTCAGCCGAAGCTTGATTAACCATGTCAGCCTCCTGGATAATCAGCCCCCTATCAACACGGGCAGCCTCAAGTTCAGACTCCAGGAAAGTTAATTTCCTCTGAAGTACGAGGATCTGCTCCCGCGTGTCAGTAATCCCACAGGAGGCAGCCACTTCCCGAGCCGTAACATCTTCACTCTCGTGGCTCAATTGATCATATCGATCAGACAGATCGCGAAGGTCCTTCAGTATGGCCGACCTGGTTTTATCTCGAGTAGCCCTTGTCTTTTCTATAGCAATGGTGAGGGAACCGCGCTCCTGATCTATAGCAGCAGGCAGATTAGCCTGCCGCAGCACCTGAAGCTGGGCCACCAGCTGATCAATCTCCAGCAATTTTGTCTCCAGAAGTGCAGCCATCCCTGCACCGCCGAGAAGAGTCTTAAGGATATCAATTTGACCCTGGGTACATTGTCGAGCCACGACGAAAGAGGTCCCTCTTTCTACAACAGCCACTATCCCCCTCTTCAGGTGACGATAAAAACTATCAACCACGTCCTGTAGTGCGTCGTCCAAGACCTCTGTAGAGGACGGCGTCAGAGGAAGCGTGGCCGAAAACATCGGAGGAGTGGAGCTAGAACCTGCCACCAAGGGGACAGATTCCGAGCAGAATAAGGCGCGGATAGCGGCTAACTCTTCCTCTGCCACCCAAAGAGCCTGGACACTTGGTAGGGCAGAGAAGTCGACTCTCGGAGCCGCCCGAGCAAAGAAGGACGCAAGGACCATCGTCCCCTGCTCCGGCTGTCCCATTACCTGACTTGCCGAACTCGAGTCCATAGGAGGCCCATCAAGACGAGCCGAAAGCGGAGGGGGTACGCTCCTCTCCGCCGGTACCCCTTCGGCAAAGTTTGTCTCAATAATGTCCATCCTCGGCACTAGAGGGACAGGACCTGTATGCCCAGAAGAACAATCAATCGACGTGACCCGAAGGATGTGACGATAGAGCAGATAGGCCTCCTCGCAGGTAAAGATTTGGCTTATCTTACCAGGGGAGGAGCATGGAGGCTGCAGCTCGTTCGTTGCTGGCATGGTCTCCTCGCCCACGATCTCCAAGTTAAATTTGGCCGGCTCCTCTGTCCCAGCCACCTCGAAGGGAGATACGGCTCGATCAGCATCATCTTGAGGAGATTCAGTGATTTCAGGGACAGGCTCACCGGAACCCCCATCATCTCTAGTCACAACCTCGGCAACTTGAGATTCTTCTTCTTCTGACACCTACGGGAGGGAAGGAAAATGATTAAGATCAAAGCTAGAAAAAAGGAACAACTAAATAGAGATGGTAGGGACTTGTTTACCTCTGACGCGGGGTCAACTTCCTCGCCTCTTTCTCTTATAGTTAGCTGGCAGTGTCTGGTCACAGCCAGCTTCCGGGAGCGAAGAATACTGCCAAAAAGAGAAATTTGCCTGCTACGTATTTGTGTAGGGCCATGCGCAACGGATGGCTGATCTACCACCATCTCATCTGGCAAAACAGGCAGTTGATCCGCCCCTATGTCTGCCACCAGAAGGAAAGAGTCATCTCCATCATGCTCATCGCCTTCATCGTCTGCAGTAGCGGAGTTCGAATCTGGCACTTCGACTCTATTCTTTCTCTTCCTCGTCTTGGCCCCCTGGGACACCTCCTCCAGGCCGGTACCAACAATAAAACTGGCACCCGGGTTAAAACCGACAGGGGCTTGTTCGCCATGACATGGTACAGAGCCGCCATATATAAGATCTCTACTGACACCTTAATAGCAGGTACTGAGAAAATGGTACAGGTATGGAATGTATCATAGTAGTGCCAGGCCCTGATGCCATCAAGAAGACTACCTTCAAAACCCAAACAAGAGCTGGGACTGTCTAGAAAAAGCTAACTGTATCCAAACTGCCGAGCAAATCTGCTAGGCAGATAAGGCTCCAGAAAGACAGTATTGCGGTTACGATACACCAGATGAGCGGGGCGGATGTTACGCAGCCACAGGAGCATCTTGCCGTCCAGAAGTTGAGGGGGCACAATACCGTCGAGATGTACAGCCGCTATTTCCTCAGCAGTAAAATGAGGGACAGATACAAAAATATTGTACATATCTGCCCTCGTCAGTGCCATCCGGCAAGCACGTATGGTCTCGTAATCCCAAGACTCATTACGATAGCGAAAGATAAAAGCGTCGTCATCAGTTATGCCGTCTTCAGAGCCCGGTCTCATTAAAGACGGATAATGCATCAACAGCCACTCCATCAGATAATGATAGGGCAGCTCAGTCCGTTCAAAATCTTTTGTCACATCGCGGGTAATGACCTTGGATGTGAAAGTACGAAGGCCATGGTGTATGCTGCACACCATGGACGGAAGGAGAGCTAGCTTGACTCGCAAAACTAACTTTACAGCCGGAAGGATAAAATTACGACTGATCCTCTCGATAGAACCAGCTCCGCCTGAGACTACACAATTTCGCAGCCATATCATTAAGAATTCTGCCAGGAGCGCCTTCTCTGATAGCTCTTGGGTATTCTGATAAAAATAACCAAAAGAGTCGATTTTACTCCCGAATCTGTCGCTAGTGGTGGCCACCCTCTTAGTCGACGACACTATGGCTTTAACCGCCTCCCGGGATTGAGGACGTCGGGAAGTAACTTGACCTGAGGCATCCGTCGTGAAGAGGTCGCGCACCAAGTCCTTGGTATGGGGAGCATTTCCTTCCGAGCTGCTATCCTTTTTCGTTATCTGATGACATGTGCTATAGTGGCACAATATCTCTTGATAAAGAGCCACAAAGCCTGGATACCGTCTTTTCAACTCTTCGAACTCCTCATTCGTGGGAGTATACGCCTCAAAAGCTTCATCCCCCAAGGAAGCTTGGAGATCGCGTGCATTTCCTGGAGTGCAAGCCCCATTTCCCCTACGGGTGTATAGAAGGTTCCCGTACGGCAGTTATACATCTCCAGCAGAGATATAAATAATCTCTTGTTTATGGGCAAGCCATGGCTGGTGCCCCGAATAGCATGGTAAAGACCAATTTAACACAGAAAGTCCTCATACTTTTGCAAGATCCACATAGACAGATTGGTCAACGAGGGAATGGGATGTATCCAACTAGGGAGCATCAACCGGCCAATGGGATAGGAGCCCTTCCGAGCAAGTTTGTTTATAAAAGTGTCGGCTATAGAAAACGTGAAATTCGGGCCCGACACATTCAAGAAAGTACCTGGGGACAATCCTATTACAGAACGGCTGGTGTGCACCTTGCCTGCACATACTGACTTCAGGCTGTTGTCATAATGGATGTCTCCCGCAAACATCCCACTTCGGGTAGGAGTTAAAGACTCTTCCATCTTCCGGTCCAGTGGGAGCATATTGAACCAAGATAATGAGAAGTGACGCTCCATTTGGGGGATGCGGATCGCCATCCCGTTAGAAACAAAACTTGAGTTCTCCGACACTTCCAGAACCTGACTGTTCTTCACAGTCAAGGCGTCTCTAAAGAAGAACGCAGGCTTCAAGTATTCCCCTTCTAATTTTCTCGAGTTCATCATAGCGTTAAGAAAATAGAAAGGTTGGTTCTTGAGGGCATTCAATCTCGTCGGAGGTTCGTCACTCAGAAACTGGTCCGCCATATGTCGAACTATATGGTCGTACCTATAGCCCAGAGCAGCTTGGGCACTATCCACCAGGAGTTCTCCAGCAGCATTAACCGACAAATTCACTGAAAAGAAGACAGAAAAAGATAAGTTAAAAAGATGGACAAAAAAACTGATGGGTGTTTTCGAGCTTATGCAGCTCCAACTTAACGAAGCCCCATGCTGCTCAGAAGAACACTTATGCGGCTCTAACTTAATGAAGCCCCATGCGGCTCAAGCTCAGAAGAACACTTATGCGGTCTCGTTCAGTGAAAGTTCATGTGGCAGTGCTTTCATAAGGCCCTCAGGGTTCGGATAAGTTCGTATGGACAAACGTGACAGACAAATTTGTGCAAATCTATGCGGCTCAGCGTAGCTTATGCGACTTCATTGGCAAAGTGCGTATGCGGTCAAAATGGCTATTCTTATGCGGCTCGCAGCTCGGCCATAGGACGAACATGCGGCTCACAATGGCTCGTGCATAAAGCATGCGACGTAGCCATAGCAGTTAGGGTTCTTTAACTCATATAATGTCCTTACCAGCAATGAGGGGATGAACGTCAGGGTGAGCTGCGGGTACGACGGCCGACGGAGGAGCGGCCACAGTCGAGGTAGAAGCCGCCTTCTTGTCCTTCGTCGTCGCAGTCGACGAAGATGCCGCCTTCTTACCCTTCGAGGCAACGATCTTCTTGGGCGCCATTAGTGATCGAAGAAGAGGATGACAATCGGGGTAGGGAAGAGTCAAAGCAAAGGAGAAAGTAAAGAAGTTTTCTCTCTTAAAACTCATCTTATTTATAGGAGGACAAAAGAGGGGGGGACACGTAGACTAATAACCGCCTCGGAAAAGACGAAATCGACTTCTCGAATTTCGTCCCCTCTCTCATAAAGGAGATTCACCTAGGGCATAAAATCTAAAAAATTTAATGAGCCGACCTTTAGGATTTCCCCTAAAGATGGCACTAAAATGAATTTGAGGCAATTAAAATACGCACACGTGGCAAGGAGCTATGCGGCCCGAAAGTCCCTACGGCTGATACATCTATGCGGCCGAAACATCCATGCGGCCGAGACATCCATGCGGCCAAGTCATCATATGCAGCCAGAAGAGTTTATACATAGCCATGCTTCTTATCCAAAGTATTTCAATTTTTTTAATTGAAAACTTTGAAGGGGGTCTTATAGAAGCATGGAAAAGAATAAAGAAAGATCCATACGGCCAGGGAGCCCCATGCGGCTCAGAGAACTCATGCGGCTCAGGGATCCATACGGCTCAACGCATCTATGCGGCTCGGATAAGTTCTATGCGGCTCTGAGAGGAGCTACGTGGCCTGCAACAGCTCTCTCTTTGTCCTTTGCTGTATTTAGTGCCTTGACGGCTGACAGCTCTGACAAGGTGATAGTTCTGACACAAAGATACAATTATGACTCCCTCATAATGGCGGACTCCTAGAAAAACAAAGGAAATCTCTGACACGATCCCCCGAGATCCAGAAACTGTCATGCGGAGTTGACACGTGGACTGTCGCATACTGCTCGAGCGGAGACCACTCTATGCTGCTCAGGCCGAAGCTGTCCCATGCGGCTCAGGCCGAAGCCCTCTTATGCAGCTCAAGCAGAAGCTACCCCATGTGGCTCACGAGGAATATCTTCATGTGGCTCACGCAGAAGCTACCCATTATGCGGCCGCCTACGCTCATGCGGCTCAGATCATCACCATGCAGTTCAAACGTTCTGGGCCACTCCCAAGCAGCCTTGACACGTGGCCAGCCTTATGCGGCTCAATCCTCATGCAGCTCAGATTTCCTCAGTGGCTCGCGGTCAAGACACGTGGCATGATAGTGGGACACGTGGCATTAAATCGATCGAAATCCATCAACAAATCCCAATAAAATATTGGGATCAAATCAGATCATTTAAATCAATGACATGTGGCAGGAAATCCGAGATTAGCATGACAAATCATGATGATTTATGTCAATCATCATTAATTAC
Source organism: Iris pallida (assembly GCA_029216955.1). Lineage (NCBI taxonomy): Eukaryota > Viridiplantae > Streptophyta > Magnoliopsida > Asparagales > Iridaceae > Iris > Iris pallida. The sequence continues at coordinate 14,250,953 of JANAVB010035617.1, forward strand.
CCACAAAAGATTTGATGCAATCACATTAATTGCTCAAATCTCTTATATTCAAGATAAACGACCCAGATTCAGTAATACTTAGCCACCGACTTTTGAGAATGGGCAATCATTGCGAACCCTAATGATGCCCCCACTCTTATAAATAGCAAGGTGTCATTCCCTTGCAAAAGAGAGATTCTCTGATTAAAAAAAGAGAAGACACAGAGATCCAGAGAGCCAGAGAGAGAATATACAAAGATCAAAAGGAGAGCATTTCTTCATCAACGCCAAGCAGTTCTTCTACAGAGCCAAGGCTACACTCGATCGTCCAAGGAGTAAGGCAGAGCTGTCGTCGCTTTCCCGAGCCTCTATCGTCACCCCCCAGAATCTAAAATAAACAATTATACTTAGACTGCTGTACCTAGGCTTTCGTCCCTAGGCTTTCTTTGTACAAGCGAGTTTGTATTATGAAGTAAAAGTCCAGTCCTCCGATAATTGTTCTGTCCTTTTATATTTCATGGCAAACAAGGACACGTGGCAGGCTGACCATGTTTAACTGCCCAGATTTACTGCAACAAAATCCTAACAAATTGACAGATGGCAGCCAAAGAGAGGGTTTTCACGTGCTAATTAGCCACGTGGCCACAGACCATCTATGCGGCTCAATACATATGCGACTATATATAACAGGGTGCCACACCCCTACAAAAGGATGTCAACCTTCACAAAAGCAATTTCTTCAAGAGCTAAGGACTGTGTTAGATAGTCCAAAGAGTAAGGCAGAGTTGATAGTACTTTTTTGAGCCTCTACCGTCACCCCCAGAATCAAAACTAAACAATTGTACTTAGGTTGTTTCTTAGAATTTCTTTCTAGGCTTTTCTTTGTACAAGTGAGTTTGCAATTAATTTCAGTATTCTGTAATACTTGTCTTTTGATTTTTTATGGCAAACACGATGTTGACTCTGCTGGGGACGTCCCTCTCTTTTATGAGAAGTTGGTGACGCAATATGATACGTCCAAGCTCGGCTCTACACAGCAGATGCTTGTGGTACGTTTTGACCAACAAGCCTTCGAAGAATTGCTCCCTAAAGGGAGCGCCAGCCCGTGTTAGAAGCGAGCCAACCCAAAGAGGACTTGTAGGATGTCGCCGCACAAAACTCTTACCCCCGACCAAGTTCTCGAAGAAGCTCCTTCTGCAGCCCAAGATGGTGACCAAAACTCTCCTACGGCTTTGCTTTCGACCACAGAGGACTCCACTGTCCCAAATCCAACAGAGAAAAATACTACGGATGCTGAGTTTTTGGAGGCACAAAGGAAATCCATACGGACAAAGAAGAAGCCGCATAAGGAAGATGGGTAGTCTGTCCATACGACAGCCAACTATGGCCGCAGGCTGACAACTCATGCGGCAGCCAGCTTTGGCCACAAGAAGATAGTCCATGAGGCAGCCAGCACTAGCCGCAAGAAGGTAGCCCATGCGACAGCCAATCCTGGCCTCAGATCGGATGTCTCATGCGGCCCTGTCAAAAGCTCTGTGTTCGACTGCCTCTCATGCGGGCCCGATGCCATCCGGCCTATTGAGAATATGGGATGTATCAATCTGGTCTCTTTTTACTATGCGCCTTCGGGTGCTAAGTCAAAAAGTCTAGGGCAGTACGGGCCCAACCAGCCCAGTCAACTGTCCAAGTTGCTGATTGTCAACGGGTCCCGTTGACTGTTACACGGGCTCCTGACGAAAGTTGTACAGAACAACCCGCATCCAGTCCTCCAGGGCTAACGGAGAGGGTGGGTCTTTAAAGTCTTCCTCTAATGACCTAGAGCAAGTGCTTTTACTAGCCACGGATTAGGGAGCAAACATGATACCTAAGCACCAGTGCGCTCGGGATACCCGAGTCCGCAAGTTTGGTACAAAGGTAGATTAGCTTGCTACCGATTTGCGTAAGGTGATTACTCACAAACGCAAGGTGGCAGCGTTGGCATGCAATAAGTCCCTCTGGGGACGTCGTTGCACCCGAGTCATCATCAATTGCTACTGCGACAAATCAGCAACACCTGAAGGTCGGCAGTCAGTTTTCCAACGACTGCAGCAGCCAGCACCTGTCCGACAACAACTCAAGAAACAGGTACAAATTCCAGGGGATGAGGAGTTTCCTTTTGCCTCTTGTAATTCAACTCAAATGGTTCCTCCTGTCAAAGAAGAAAAGAAGACAGGCTCTTCCAGCCATACCATCTCGGCCAGTATTGCAAGGAGACCCTCATCTGGCGGGTTACCAAAAGCACATACAGGGGGTAGAGGTCCCCCAAAACTGTGCAATAGACTTGGATTTCCCTGAGGACCACCACTGTAAAACCTCTAAAATTCTACTATTTTTTTATTTATTACTTTGCATGGATTTAAAATTTTGGTATTGTATGTCACGCAGTCGTATTGTACGTCGTATGCGAAATTTTCGTTTTCTCGACGAGTACGAATATGTGCGAGCGTACATATTTTATAAAAACATTTTTTTTTCTATTTTAATATACACTTTCAAAATTATATAAATTATTGTTCTTGCTATAAAAAGCCTTTTGTTATTAATAATAAATAATATTTTGTATACTAGAAAAGCCTAATTATGTAAAGGATATTTGTTGCATACAAATATTTCGTTATTTATTTATGGGTCTATTTTAAATAAAAGTATAATTTTCGAAATTTATTAATAGTAATATTTTATTGTTCAAAAAGATATTTAAAAATATTTATTATTTTTGAAATTATTATTATTGGTATTTTAAAAAATATTTTTGAAAGTTATTTTGGCTAATTAAATCTTGATTTAATGTTTGGAATTATTTAAATAGATTAAACTAGTATCTATATTTGGAATTGGATTATTTGATTTGATTTTAAACTAAAGGGATTTAATTTAAATAGGATTTGTATTTGGATTTGGATTTGAATTTAAATAGATGATTTAACTAATTTTGGGTTTAAACAATCCTAATCATTATCTAATTGGGAATTCCCACATCCTATATAAATAGGCAGGTACTCCTCCAATTTTTTATTCTTCCACAATTTTTTCCACAAATTCCACAAGTGAGTGCCTCGTGTCGGTGTTCCATCCGTCCTCAATGTGCGTGCCTCGTGTCCATGTCCAACATCTTTCCGTGTCGGCCGTGACAGCCTCGGGTCCGACCCCGGTGACTTTCTTATTCCATGTTATTACATATACATTGTTCCTCGTGTCGGACACAACCCCGACACAAGCAACCCCGACAAATTCCTACTTTCTAGCCCTAAACCCTATCTCCTTCCCTGCCTTCCCTGAACCCAGCCCCGCCATTACTGTCCGACTCCAACACCCGACCCCCGCGACAAACCAGCCAGCACCACCCCAGAACCACCCTCGTCCCGCGCCCGGCCACCGCGACCACCCACAGCACCATCGCCTGTTCCCCGCCACCGCCAGTAATCAACACCACCGTCACAGCCATCACGACCTCTCTGCCAACACCACCACCACCGACATCGACCTCGCCGCAGACCGTCCCCATACCACGCACCGGTCCTCCGACCTTCCGACTCAGCCATAACCAACCTCACCACACAGCAACCCATCCCGGTCACAACCACCGCCACCAGACGGAGAAAAAATAAATAAAGCAAAAAAAACCCAAATTAAACCCACCACGACCACCGCTTACCTCGGAATCGCCGCGACGGCCGTGCCGTCCCCCGCGCTTGGCCCCAATCTCGTCGAACTGTCGGCCGAGCGGGGACAGCACCGCGCCACCACTGGCGCTAACCGCACCCAGCCGCCTCATGACCGCGCCGCCCGCTCAAACTGCCCTCCGCCGTACGCCGTAGATCCGACCACCTCCTTGCCTCCGCGTAGCCGCCGCCCGCTTCCCGAACCTTCCTTCACCGTCTCCTCTCTCTTCCGCCGCCTCCATGGCCTGGACCGCCGATCGCCGCGACGAACCACCGCTCCGCCGGCCGGATCTCCCCAAACCCTAGCCTCCGCCGCTCATCCCCAGTTCCCTCTCCGACTCCCCACGTGCGCGCATCACCGCCTGGGCCGCCTCTCTGACCGAACTTCCCGCCTCCGCGCTCTTCCCCCTCCGGCCTTCTCCGCCCCCGGCGAACGCGGTGCCGACCCCGACGAACGCGCCGCCCGTTCCCCTCTTTTCCCTCGTTTCCTCTCTCCCTCTCCGTTTCCTCTCTCTCTCGAAAAAAAAAAATTGGAGCCATCCTTTCTCTCTCTTCCCTTGAATTAGTGAGCAGCAGTACATAGGTACTGTTGCGATGGTTTATAATTATTATTATTATTATTATCATTTTTTTTTGTTGTATTCTGTTGTTACATTTTCATTTTTCCTTAGTTGAATTATTATAATATATTATTATTATTATTAATATTATTATTATTATTATTATTAATAAGTTTTCTTAGATTTCATTTATACTAATCTCATTATTATTATTATTATTATTATATTTATTATTATTATTACTACTATTAGAATTATTATTATTGTTTACAAAAGTAGCCATTGTGCAATATCTTAAATATTATCATTAAGTAATATTTTACGGGGTTTATTATTTAGTAATATTGTTATAGTAATTTATCTATTTAAAATATAGTTTTGACTTATAAATTATAACTTGATAAAGATAAGAGATTTAGTCCTATGATAATTTTTCTAGGCTTTTTAAACATAGTTTTGATTATAAATTTCCGAGTAAGTAATTAATTAGAATATTTGATTTTCATAAACAAAACTCTATTTTTAGTACTAAATAAATTCAAGCTTGCAAATATTATTTTTTATATATATTATTCATTCGATTATCTTCCAGTCCATGACCAATCCCGACATTCCTATTTCCTCTCCAATTCTACACTTCATTAAATTCGTCCCTAACCAAATTGACCGTTCTGGACCCGATGCACCGATCTGTACCACCAACAGAGGCCCCCTTGTATAGCTGTTGCACCAAAGTCGCAGTTCGTGCCACCGTGATTATCGCAGCACACCCGGCGTACTACCAGGCAAGACACCATGCTATTAGCTGTTTAATTATTTTAGCTCATATTTTATGCATTACTTATTTTCTTTATGCAAAATAAACTGTGATACATGGCATAACTGTTCATTTTTCCTGCTGTGTATTATTTTTCTTACAAATTAAACCTAGATTTAAGTGACCACCTTGTGTGTTGCATTCTTTGGCCTTGACACGTTGTAAACACGGAGTTGTGTGTCCCATATAGAATACGGAAGTGCGTGATTGGCTGGCCACCAGTACGTACAAGCCGTGCGATAGGAATAACCGCTAATAGAGGTTGCATGCTAGTTTGACTTAGCGGTTATAGTGGTTTGTCTTGTGGATACAACACAGTAGGCATTGGGCGGGGAGGACAATTCCTTAGCATATGGGCTTCGATGCACTTCCCTTGTGACCCGGACTCTCCGCTGGAGATACGGGATTGATGACCCAAGATTACTGACGGCCACTGACGATTCTGCGGAACGTCATGCTCTTCCTGATGGGGCCTCTGGTGCCCAAGAGGGGACTACGTCGATCCTATTTAGCCAGGGCCCATGCGTAGGAAGAATTGTTCTTAACTACATTTCACTTAGAACGGTAGGCTACCATATCCGTTAGGTACGAGTACTTTTGGTTTGGGTACTTGTATCTGACCGTGGCTTGGAACAATAACCTGCTGTGGATTAGTTTGTCACATCTTGTCCTTGTTTGGTTGTAGGTGTGACTTACTACTTCGATGAGAAGGTATTGAACCTTGTTGGGGTCCGGATACCATATCGGATTCTTAGCATGGAAAGATACGTCGCTGTGAATTAGTTTACCATCTCCTGTCCTTGTTTGGTTGGGGGGATGGTACGCTCGTTCAGTAGGTGCATATTGGAACATGTTATAAATTCGATTTACTTATTTATTGAGCAATATTTATTCAGTTTATATGGCATGCTATTATGTGTCTTGTTACGTCCCTCTGAGGACCTGGTTGTCTTGCCAGGTGTGTGCTATTGTCTTTCGCAGGTGCTTTAGCTCTAGCCGTGTTTATTGCTATTTCTCAAGGATGATTGCACTTGGATCGTCTTCGCTTCGCTCGCCACTCATTTCATTTTCTATGTACTTTTCCTTATTTTATTGGTAGTGGATTTGTCTCCGCCCAACACATTGTATCAAGACAATTTATTCTCATTATATGACATCTTCTATTCATTTATTTTGTGTGGATGAGATTAGTTGTGGTTTTACTACATTTTACAGCTTATGTATTTATACGAGGCTTCCATATATTGGAGTATACTTCGTATAAATACAGCTGGCATGTCGACGTTCCTAGTCCTACGTATTTTGGGACCGGGGCGTTACATGTTTTTGTGGTGGCCCATGCAGGTCAAGATAAATTGTTTGGTTACTTTACCGTGCCAAGCAAGCCTGCGAATAGGATTAGAAGTCTAGGATCTCATCCACATACTTGACCTCCTTCCTCGATTCCATGTTTGAACTATCGTTCGACTCATCGACTGCATCTTGCTTGATTCTCTCTATCATTATTCTTATCTTCCCTTCGTGCTTAATAGAGATTGACCCTACTAGTTAGATGTCCTAAACACCCTTAGCTTAATTCTTTAAGTTGGGTAGAATATCCCACACACCCTTGACCATTAAGGGAATACAAATGGTATTATCTATACCATAGAGACTAGAGGAAGTTAACCCATTTGGTCAACCAAGCCTTGGTAAATAAAACCGTAGAATTGTTCTATAGGAATAAACAAGATTTAGATTCTTATGACTCTTAGACCATTCATATTGGATCCTATTTCATCTATTATCGTGCCTATATTTTTACTATCTAGACTAATGATGCTAATGTAGCCTAGTTTTTGCAAGCTTAGCCTTTTACCAAGCTTATTCGTGACATATATGTTAATGGAGGTACCCCACTAACATATTGTCTATCAGAACCGGTGCATAATGGTCTGATCAACCGAGTGCACTTTGGTTCGCTTTTATTTATCGTTCTACGTGGATGGGGACATAACTAAACTTGTCTTCTAGAGTCCCATCCACGACTGCCTTGACAATTCTTTTGAAATTATTCGATCGTCTTTGAATCACGTATTCGTATTCAATAACGCCTCCTTCGAACTCTATATTTCTTTCGCCTTCGCCTATTTTAGGAGGACGAAGGCGTTATACTAGAACTTTCTCTAGCCTTCCTATTGGCTATGACCATTCTCGCTCGATATTGCAATATCTTCATCCTAAACTCCTCGCCCTCCTTCTCGCCCTATAATTACTGTCATGACCTTCTAATCGTGTACATCTAATTCATTCTCTAATCGTGCCCTCAACCTACTCTCAAGAGACCATAACTTTAAGGTCTCTAAATTATTTTATTTTACTTGAACCCATACTATTCTTTATTGCGCGTCATCTTAAACATTTCCTTCTCGCGTTAATCCATGACTATCTTCGCCTTATTGAAATCACGAGCTAATACAAGTTCTCATTAAACGTCGTTCCTTATCTTGATTTGACTATGCTTCCTTATCGATACCCCCTTGTGCCTTTCACCCCCCTCCTAACTCTAAATTTCGAGGACGAAATTCTTTTAAGTTTGGTAGGATGTAAAACCCCTAAAATTCTACTATTTTTTTTATTTATTAATTTGCATGGATTTGAAATTTTTGGTATTGTATGTCACGCAGTCGTATTGTACGTCGTATGCGAAATTTTCGTTTGCTCGACGAGTACGAATATGTGCGAGCGTACATATTTTATAAAAATATTTTCTTTTCTATTTTAATATACACTTTCAAAATTATATAAATTATTATTCTTGCTATAAAAAGCCTTTTGTTATTAATAATAAATAATATTTTGTATACTAGAAAAGCCTAATTATGTAAAGGATATTTGTTGCATACAAATATTTCGTTATTTATTTATGGGTCTATTTTAAATAAAAGTATAATTTTTGAAATTTATTAATAGTAATATTTTATTGTTCAAAAAGATATTTAAAAATATTTATTATTTTCGAAATTATTATTATTGGTATTTTGAAAAATATTTTTGGAAGTTATTTTGGCCAATTAAATCTTGATTTAATGTTTGAAATTATTTAAATAGATTAAACTAGTATCTATATTTGGAATTGGATTATTTGATTTGATTTTAAACTAAAGGGATTTAATTTAAATAGGATTTGCATTTGGATTTGGATTTGAATTTAAATAGATGATTTAACTAATTTTGGGTTTAAACAATCCTAATCATTATCTAATTGGGAATTCCCACATCCTATATAAATAGGCAGGTACTCCTCCAACTTTTTATTCTTCCACAATTTTTTTCACAAATTCCACAAGTGAGTGCCTCGTGTCGGTGTTCCATCCATCCTCAATGTGCGTGCCTCTTGTCCATGTCCAACATCTTTCCGTGTCGGCCGTGACAGCCTCGGGTCCGACCCCGGTGACTTTCTTATTCCATGTTATTACATATACATTATTTCTCGTGTCGGACACAACCCCGACACAAGCAACCCCGACAAATTCCTACTTTCTAGCCCTAAACCCTATCTCCTTCCCTGCCTCCCCTGAACCCAGCCCCGCCATTACTGTCCGACTCCAACACCCGACCCCCGCGACAAACCAGCCAGCACCACCCCAGAACCACCCTCGTCCCGCGCCCGGCCACCGCGACCACCCACAGCACCATCGCATGTTCCCCGCCACCGCCAGTAATCAACACCACCGTCACAGCCATCACGACCTCTCTGCCAACACCACCACCACCGACATCGACCTCGCCGCAGACCGTCCCCATACCACGCACCGGTCCTCCGACCTTCCGACTCAGCCGTAACCACCCTCACCACACAGCAACCCATCCCGGTCACAACCACCGCCACCAGAAGGAGAAAAAATAAATAAAGCAAAAAAAAAACCCAAATTAAACCCACCACGACCCCCGCTTACCTCGGAATTGCCGCGACGGCCGTGCCGTCCCCCGCGCTTGGCCCCAATCTCGTCGAACCGTCGGCCGAGCGGGGACAGCACCGCGCCACCACTGGCGCTAACCGCACCCAGCCGCCTCATGACCGTGCCGCCCGCTCAAACTGCCCTCCGCCGTACGCCGTAGATCTGACCACCTCCTTGCCTCCGCGTAGCCGCCGCCCGCTTACCGAACCTTCCTTCACCGTCCCCCCTCTCTTCCGCCGCCTCCATGGCCTGGACCGCCGATCGCCGCGACGAACCACCGCTCCGCCGGCCGGATCTCCCCAAACCCTAGCCTCCGCCGCTCATCCCCAGTTCCCTCTCCGACTCCCCACGTGCGCGCATCACCGCCTGGGTCGCCTCTCTGACCGAACTCCCCGCCTCCGCGCTCTTCCACCTCCGGCCTTCTCCGCCACCGGCGAACGCGGCGCCGACCCCGACGAACGCGCCGCCCGTTCCCCTCTTTTTCCTCGTTTCCTCTCTCCCTCTCCGTTTCCTCTCTCTCGAAAAAAAAAATTGGAGCCCTCCTTTCTCTCTCTTCCCTTGAATTAGTGAGCAGCAGTACATAGGTACTGTTGCGATGGTTTATAATTTTTATTATTATTATTTTCATTTTTTTTGTTGTATTCTGTTGTTACATTTTCATTTTTCCTTAGTTGAATTATTATAATATATTATTATTATTATTATTATTATTATTATTATTATTATTATTAATAATAAGTTTTCTTAGATTTCATTTATACTAATCTCATTATTATTATTATTATTATATTTATTATTATTATTACTACTATTAGAATTATTATTATTGTTTACAAAAGTAGCCATTGTGCAATATCTTAAATATTATCACTAAGTAATATTTTATGGGGTTTATTATTTAGTAATATTGTTATAGTAATTTATCTATTTAAAATATAGTTTTGACTTATAAATTATAACTTGATAAAGATAAGAGATTTAGTCCTATGATAATTTTTCTAGGCTTTTTAAACATAGTTTTGATTATAAATTTCCGAGTAAGTAATTAATTAGAATATTTGATTTTCATAAACAAAACTCTATTTTTAGTATACTAAATAAATTCAAGCTTGCAAATATTATTTTTTATATATATTATTCATTCGATTATCTTCCAGTCCATGACCAATCCCGACATTCCTATTTCCTCTCCAATTCTACACTTCATTAAATTCGTCCCTAACCAAATTGACCGTTCTGGACCCGATGCACCGATCTGTACAACCAACAGAGGTCCCCTTGTATAGCTGTTGCACCAAAGTCGCAGTTTGTGCCACCGTGATTATCGCAGCACACCAGGCGTACTACCAGGCAAGACACCTTGCCATTAGCTGTTTAATTATTTTAGCTCATATTTCATGCATTACTTATTTTCTTTATGCAAAATAAACTGTGATACATGGCATAACTGTTCATTTTTCCTGCTGTGTATTATTTTTCTTACAAATTAAACCTAGATTTAAGGGACCACCTTGTGTGTTGCATTCATTGGCCTTGACACGCTGTAAACACGGAGTTGTGTGTCCCATGTAGAACACAGAAGTACGTGATTGGCTGGCCACCAGTACGTACAAGCCGTGCGATAGGAATAACCGCTAATAGAGGTTGCATGCTAGTTTAACTTAGCGGTTATAGTGGTTTGTGTTGTGGATACAACACAGTAGGCATTGGGCGTGGAGGACAATTCCTTAGCGTATGGGCTTCGATGCACTTCCCTTGTGACCCGGACTCTCCGCTGGAGATACGGGGTTGATGACCCAAGATTACTGACGGCCACTGACGATTCTGCGGAACGTCATGCTCTTCCTGATGGGGCCTCTGGTGCCCAAGAGGGGACTACGCCGATCCTATTTAGCCCGGGCCCATGCGTAGGAAGAATTGTTCTTAACTACATTTCACTTAGAACGGTAGGCTACCCTATCCGTTAGGTACGAGTACTTTTGGTTTGGGTACTTGTATCTGACCGTGGCTTGGAACAATAACTTGCCGCAGATTAGTTTGTCACATCTTGTCCTTGTTTGGTTGTAGGTGTGACTTACTACTTCGATGAGAAGGTATTGAACCTTGTTGGGGTCCGGATACCATATTGGATTCTTAGCATGGAAAGATACGTCGCTGTGAATTAGTTTACCATCTCCTGTCCTTGTTTGGTTGGGGGGATGGTACGCTCGTTCAGTAGGTACGTATTGGAACATGTTATAAATTTGATTTACTTATTTATTGAGCAATATTTATTCATTTTATATGGCATGCTATTATGTGTCTTGTTACGTCCCTCTGAGGACCTGGTTGTCTTGCCAGGTGTGTGCTATTGTCTTTCGCAGGTGCTTTAGCTCTAGCCGTGTTCATTGCTATTTCTCGAGGATGATTGCACTTGGATCGTCTTCGCTTCGCTCGCCACTCATTTCATTTTCTATGTACTTTTTCTTATTTTGTTGGTAGTAGATTTGTCTCCGCCCAACACATTGTATCAAGACAATTTATTCTCATTATATGACATCTTCTATTCATTTATTTTGTGTGGATGAGATTAGTTGTGATTTTACTGTATTTTACAGCTTATGTATTTATACGAGGCTTCCATATATTGGAGTATACTTCGTATAAATACAGCTGGCATGTCGACGTTCCTAGTCCTACGTATTTTGGGACCGGGGCGTTACAACCACCCTCACCAAGATAATGCGGCTTCCTGCACAAGGGGTGGCACCCCTTCCGATTTTCAGGAAGATGACATTCCGACGTTCCCCAATGATTTCTCGACACGGGGGTATGATACAGAGAGCACCTCTGTGACGGTCCCTTCCACCTCTACCCACGTACGAACAATCTTTATGGCTGACGACGATCATGAAGCGCCTTTTGAGCGACAACGTCTAGAAGTACTTGAATCCATGCTCCTGTCCTTGGTCAAGTCCATGGACGAAATCAAAGCCGCCTTGCCAACCCAACCGACAAGGATGCTAGGACAAACAAGCTCGGGACCTGCAGTCAACGCGGACTCTAATACGATTGCACCTCCTTTGGGTGATGATCCCTTAGGGGCATCCGTTCCTTCAGCTGCAGTTGAAGCCAAGAAGGCAAGAAGGAAAGTCCAAGAGCTTCAGACAATGTTCAATGCCCGAGACTCCTCTCAGGATTTCAGAATATGCCAGCCATATCCCGTTGTATGGAGAGATGTGCCTTTTCCACCACTGTACAAGTCATTTCATATCGATTCTTATGACAGAAAGACTCTGCTAGTCGGTACATGACTTACTTTAAGTCACAATCGACCACTTGTCGTATAGTGACGCCATCCTCATACAATTATTCATCGAAGCATTGGAGGGGATCGCGTTCAACTGGTACCGCAACCTTCCCTACAACTGCATCCATTCTTTTGATGGCTTTAAGCACATATTCCTGGAAAGATTCTATGAAGTGGGGCATGATGTAACGATGTCATCTCTCATGGACGTCGTTCAGGAAAAGAGGGAGATAACAAGGAACTATATCGAACGGTTCCGCTAAACAACAATGAGATTGCCCCAAGGCAATCCAGTGAGCTCCTTGATTGAAATCTGTCAGAAGAAGCTGCTCCGTGCAATTAGCCTCTGGATAGGTGATGATCAGTTCAGGGATTGGACGATCTTCATCATAAGTGCTACCAATGCAGAGACAAAATTGAAAAAAGCTCGTTGTTTGCCATTGATTGTAAAAGTTGTCACGACCCGCACCCATTTTTTTTAAACGGATACGAGACGTGTCCAAGCCAGCCTACGCCGCAGTGTCGACGGTAGAACGCTGTCACGGCCATGAAGATCAAAATCATAAATAATGCTCAATCACATAATTAATTTAATTTACAAAGATCACAAGTTTTATATTTGCAGAAAAATATAAACTTGTACAAATATTTGAATGACTACAACTCCACTATCTAGCTAGTCTCTAGGCTTTTATCTGCCAATATTCCCGTCACTCCCCAAGCTAAGTGAATCCAAGGCTAACCTGAAAATGTTGGTTTCCAGTCAGGAATGGAACGAGCACAATTCACTGAATGCAATTTCAAATAAAGAAGATGACTATAAAACAAAGGTTAGACATCAATTATGAGTTTTGAAAATAAACAGGAAATACAGAAAACTAATAGTAAATTAATAGACACAACAGACTTTTCCCAACTGCTAGAAGTACCTTTGATATGTGATCGGTCTGGGGTACTACACCGCACGGTCTACGAGGTCTACTTGCATGAAAAATAAACACGGGCTACAATGTCTACTTGCAAAAAATAAACATGGGCTACACTACTTGTAGAAAATAAGCAAGGGCTACACTACTTGCAGAAAATAAACACGGGCTACACTACTGCAGAAAATAAACACGGGCTACACTACTGCAGAAAGTAAACACGGGCTACACTACTGCAGAAAATAAACACGGGCTACACTACTGCAGAAAGTAAACACGGGCTACACTACTGCAGAAAATAAACACGGGCTACACTACTTGCAGAAAATAAACATGGGCTACACTACTGCAGAAAGTAAACATGGGCTACAATGTCTAACACGGGCTATGGTCAGATCACATATCTTTGGTACATCTAATTCCCGACTCCACAATTTATAATAAAAAATAATCACATAACCAATGGCCAACCAATGAAATATAACGAAAATTAATATCGAAATGCAGACAATAAACTGTACTCGCCTGTGGTCCTGTGCTGGTGAAACCGATGATCTAAATCACTTAATATACCACAATAGTCAAAACCCATACAACAGTCCCCGGAAGCTGAAATAGACAATACCAATGATCTCAGAATAGTCAAATTAGCTACGATTGTATGTCCTTAAGTCTAATTCTGGACACAGGGGCAAAACGGTAATTTTGGGCCAAAACGAAGTTCGCCGTTGGACCCGCTTTACACCGAAAAGCGTGCTAGAGTCAACGGTCTCTAAAGTCGACAAACTTGTCACGCCCCAGAACCAGAATACTGGAGAGCGGGGGCAGACATAGCCTGCTACGTATATTAAAATGGAACCCACCTCGATATACAGTCACGGCTGTCTAGATATATGAGGGTTTACTACAAGCCAACAGTCTCTTATGGTCATGAACAAGCCTAATGTCTCAATCACAGCAAGTAAGTAAAGTCACAAGATGTATGATCATTAAATATACAATAATAAGGCGTCCCAAATATCACATATTCAGCTGATCATGAAGCTAGTCGTTACAAAATGTTAGGACTAGCAAGAGTTTAGTCATACATGATCAACCCTAGGATTTGTTAATCATGTTTACAGCCCGTAGGCAGACAGTAAGTAAAAGTGCATCGAGCTAACAGGTGCTCGTCGGCTAAACGCCTCAAAAGAATAGTTTTACAATAAAGTGGGCAAGACAAAAAGGAAAACCGACTCTTGGCCCGGGTTTCGTCTAGTTGTCACCATTGGGCTGGAAGCTTGGTAGATCCTCGGGAGCTGCTCCGAAATCTGGCCACACAAAACCAGCTGGGTCAACCCCAGAAAGAGAAAGTGCCACAAGGGGGCCACGAAATAAGAACAAAAGCCAGCAAATAGCACAAGAAAATCTAATATTAAAACTAGAATTGCGAAAACATGACAGGATGATATACGACGAGATAACCATGGAACTATTCCGATAGCCAGGTTACAACCCGAAAACCAAACAAGGACCGGGGTTGTAACCCTTCGTTTGAACAGAACTTGGTATCCCACCATTTATCGGCAAAAAAAATGAAAGAAAATCAAGACAGGAAACAATCTTGTACGGGATCAAGACATAGCTAGACTGGTTATACCTCATTCAATCAATCACGGCCAAGCAGATCCTACGGCTTACTACTTTAACTAACTAGGGTTATCACAGGCCTAATTACTAACAAGATGCAGTGAGATTGTTCCACAGCCACAAGCCCTGCAGACCATCTAGGCTATCCAGGACGAAAGATTAGGGTTGAATTCAGGTGGGTACATCGTCCAGGAGACAAATATACCCTTAGGTGACTTAGAGGGTGCAACACTCGACAGTGCGCTGGAAATGTGCCCTACTCGACGGCAGGCTACAGATCCCAAGAGCGCCCAGGTAACGGGATTGCCTGTAGCTGTGTCATCTCTTCATGACTACTGTGTTATTCTAGTTATTAGCCTTAATCTATTTTAGTAGATACTCCTGACCGTGGTACTCAGGAGTCCCATCCTAGACATGATGCGAGACTGGACAAGTGGATTTAACAACAAGCAAGAAAGAACCACCCACGGTGTCAAGGCAGGTCAAGCTAAGTTATCAAGTCAAGTCGAGTCAGGAGTGCGCCGCCACGGGCCACTATCAAGTTATCAAGATAAATCATGTCAGGGTACTTGTCAGGAGTGCGCCACCACGGGCCACTATCATGTCAGGTTGGTCATGTCAGGAGTGCACCACTACGGGTCACTGTCGTGTTATGCTAGTTCCTTGTCATACCATGCCATGTACAATAGTCACTCCAACATATTAAATAAAATCAAGTTCATGACAAAAGGCATAAGGATATAAAATGGGCATAAAATATCTAATAAAATATCAAAATACAGGGTTATAGAAGAGCCAGGCTTAAAGAAATAAAGCCAAAATTCTAAGAGCTAATGGATTAAGCAAGGGGTCAGGGAAGCAGCGTACGCACTAAAGCACACACGCAGGGAAGCTGCGTACGCTCTAAAGCACGCACACAGGGGAGCTGCGTACACAAAAGTCACGCACGCTCATGGAAGCTGCGTACGTAAAAAGTCACGCACGCTCAAGGAAGCTGCGTACGTAAAAAGTCACGCACGCTCAAGGGAGCTGCGTACGTGAAAAGTCACGCACGCTCAAGGGAGCTGCGTACGTGAAAAGTCACGCACGCAGGAGACACGCTTCCAATAGGAAGCGTACCAAGTCTGCGTACGCAGCGCTAAAGAGCGCGCGTAGCTCAGTGTGCGTAAGCTAAACAGCTCTGCACACTGCTCACTGTCTTCTCCAAACAGCAAGAACACCATGGTTAAACCCAAAACATCAAAGCAACACAACTTGGCCATCCGAACTCCAAATCCGGATTTCCAAAGTTCCATCTTGGGTGAAATCGAAATCTCTTCCACATGGAAACAACAAAACCCATGAAAATCCAACTAAAATAGATCAAAACATGCAAAAATCCGAAAATAGGAATAACTAGATCTAGAACAATAGAGACTCCAAATCACAAAATACCAAGAACTAATGTTGATCACCATGTCCTAATCTAAGAAATGGACAAATAAAAGAGGGTTCTCATGTAGTGGCAAGATGCACTTGCCTAGGGTTGGAAGAGTTGTGTGGAGGAAGGAGAAGAAGAAGAAGAAGGAAATAAATGGTGGTTATGAGGAGAGAGAAAATGTTGGTGGAGTTATAAAGAGGGTGAGTTGTGGTGGGTTGAGGGGGTAGCATAAGCTAAGGTGTTCCAATACTCATAAACCAAACCAAACCGAACCAACCCAATAAAACCGAGCCATGCCAAACCCAAAATACGAGAAATACCAAAATTCAACAAGTTGAGAAAAAATAAAAATACATGCCAAAATCCAGATACGAGTAAAATACAAAATACGGGAAAATACGGAAAATGAGGGTGACAACTCTACCCACCTTAAAAGAATTCTGTCCTCAGAATTTAATCAAGGAGCTAGAGATTGCCACGACAAGCTACACTAAGCACAGGCAAACTATACTAAGCAGTCAATCATACAATCATACAATGCAAGCAAGGAAGGGAAAAACGTAAGGCATAAGAAAGACATTATACCTCATGAGTCAAACAGGTAGGGATATCGCGATCGGATGTCGTCCTCATGCTCCCACGTTGACTCACCTAGAGAGTGATGACCCCAAGCAACACAGACTAATTTAATAGTCTTGTTCTTGAGTATCTTTTCCCTCCGGTCCAAAATAGACACGGGCCTCTCCTCATACGAAAGGTTGGTACCAACAACCAATTCCGAATAGTCTAAGATGTGGCTCGAGTCCGGAATATACCGTCGTAATTGGGACACATGGAATACATCATGTACCTCACTTAGCGACGGCAGAAGAGCGAGACGATAGGATACATCTCCTACTCGCTCTAGAATATCGAACGGCCCTATATACCTAGGACTAAGCTTTCCCCGCACGCCAAAGCAAATGACGCCGCGGTTAAGCGAGATCCTAAGGAATACATGGTCGCCGACAACAAATTCTAAGGGACGCCGATGAGCATCGGCCCAATGGCGCTGGCGGTCCTGGGCAACTCGGAGGTGATCTCTGACCTTCCTGACCACTTCAACCGTCTGGGAAATCAATTCGGGTCCGAGCATCTGCCTCTCCCCGACATCGTCCCATGCTAGCGGGGATCTGCACTTCCTGCCATAAAGAGCCTCGAAGGGTGCCATCTGGATACTGGCCTGATAACTGTTGCTGTACGAGAATTCCACCAGGTGCAGATGATTCTCCCATGAACCACCGAAGTCAAGGATACAGGATCTCAATATATCTTCAAGAGTCTGGATTGTGCGCTCTGATTGACCATCTGTCTGCGGGTGATAAGCTGAGCTGAACTGAAGGCGAGTCCCCAAACTCTTCTGCAAGCTGCGCCAAAAGTGTGATGTGAATCTTGAATCCTTGTCCGAGGTGATGCTGACTGGCACACCGTAAAGCCTGACGATCTGCCTGAGATACATCTCTGCTAACTGTGCCGTCGACTGTCCAACTCTGAATGGGAGAAAGTGTGCCACCTTGGTAAGCCTGTCCACAATTACCCAAATAGCATCTCTGCCGGCCGGAGATCTGGGCAATCCGGTCACGAAATCCATGGTTACATGTTCCCATTTCCATTCTGGGATCGGTAAGGGTTGAAGAAGTCCAGTGGGCCTCTGATGTTCAGCTTTAACCTGTTGGCAAACCAAACACCGAGAGACAAACCGGGCTATCTCCCTCTTCATGCCATTCTACCAGAAATGCTGACGGATATCATGGTACATCTTTGTACCACCCGGATGAATAGAATATTGTGAACTGTGGGCTTCTGCCATGACTTCCTGTCTGATATCTCCACTGGGTACACAAAGACGAGTGTCGTGCCTAAGTGTACCGTCTTCATAGATGCATAACTCTGGCCTTTTTTCTGCTTCACACTCTGCTCTGAGTCGCTGGATCTTAGAATCTGCTGACTGCGCCATCCGAATTCTCTCAACTATGCTGGACTGAACCTGTAGACTGGCCATCAATACCACGCTGGTTGGAAGAACCACTTCAATTCCCATCTTCTGAAGATCTGCCAATAATTCTGGTTGCGCCGTCAGGAGATAAACTCCGGCTCTCCTACTCAATGCATCTGCTATAACGTTGGCCTTCCCGGGATGATACTGCAAATCCACATCATAATCCACCAGTAGCTCGAGCCATCTTCTCTGCCGCATATTAAGGTCCTTCTGGGTGAAAACATACTTCAGGCTCTTATGATCAGTAAAGATCTCCACTCTATCTCCGTACAAGTAGTGTCTCCACAACTTCAAAGCAAACACTACCGCAGCCAATTCCAAGTCGTAGGTCGGGTAATTCTTCTTATGATCACGAAGTTGACGCGATGTATAAAATATTACCTTCCCATGCTGCATCAAGACACATCCTAATCCTCTGCCTGAAGCGTCGCAATAAACCGTGAATCCTCCGGTCCCATCTGGAAGGGTGAGAATGGGAGCCGTTATCATACCTCACTTCAACTTCTCAAATGATTCCTAGCATTCTGCTGTCCAAACAAACGGCACATCCTTGCGGGTCAACTGGGTCATCGGCGCTGAAATCCTTGCGAAATCTGAAACGAACCGCCGGTAGTAACCGGCCAATTCAAGGAAGCTGCGAACCTCTGCCACTGAGCTGGGTACCGGCCACGACTCGATAGCCACGATCTTCTGGAGATCCACTTCCACACCTCCTCGGGTAATGATGTGACCCAAGTACGAAATACGATCGAGCCAGAACTCGCATTTACTGAACTTGGCGTACAACTGATGCTCCTTAAGCGTCTGAAGGACGACTCTGAGATGCTGCTCATGCTCTGCTTCACTCTTGCTGTAGAGCAGGATGTCATCTAGGAACACGATCACAAATTGATCCAAGTAAGGCATGAAAATGCGATTCATGAGGTCCATGAATACGGTCGGCGCATTGGTCGCTCCAAAGGGCATAACAAGGAACTCCCAATGTCCATACCTCGATCTGAATGCTGTCTTCGGGATGTCCTACTCTCTGACTCTGATCTGGTGGTATCCCGACCACAAGTCGATCTTCGAGAACACTGAAGCCCCTCTGAGTTGATCAAACAAGTCATCTATCCTCGGAAGAGGGTATCTGTTCTTGATTGTCACCGAATTCAAGGTACGATAATCAACACATAGCCTGGACGTACCATCCTTCTTTTTCACAAGAAGCATCGGGGCTCTCCAAGGCGATCCACTAGCACGGATGAATCCCTTTATCCTCAGTTCTTCAATCATCTTGTACAAAATCTCCAACTCTGAAGGCACCATTCTGTAGACTCGCTCTGATACTGGTACTGTCTCGAGAATCAAGTCTATAGTGAACTCAATCTCTCGCTCTGGTGGCATCCCTGGAAGCTCCTCTGGAAAGACATCTGGAAACTCTTCAACTATCCGGGGCAACTGCACTGCTGCTACTGCCATCCGCAACACTGGGGAAGATGGCTCCACTGCTCCTCTGGAAAATGAGAACTCTGGCTCGTCGGGGATACTAAAGACAACTCTGCCAATATGGCAGTCTATCCTAGCATACTGGTTCCTTAACCAATCCATGCCTAGGACTACATCATAGTCTGCCATAGGAAACTCTATAAATCTAGTGGGGAACTCCCTACCGCTAACTACGATCCGACATGAAGAAAATACTCGATCTACTCCCACAAGACCATTACCAGTAAGTATATTGAGCCTCACTGATAATGACTCGGGCTCCAACCCTATCCGTGTCGCGAATCGTGCAGATATGAATGAATGCGATGCACCAGAATAAAATAATACCGAAGCTGGAAAGGAGTTGACGAGAATAGTACCTGCCACTACCTCACCTGGTGCAACTTCTTCTTCCATAGCCATCATCATGGCCTGACCTTGTCCTCTGGCTGCTGGTCCCCTCTGCTGGAAACCTTTCTGCCTACTCTGGGTCTGAGCTTGGGCTTGTGCATACTACTGGGGGTGTTGTTGTTGGAATGCCTGAGACTAAGGCGGCAATGGCCTCGAAGACTGATACTGCTGTTGCTGAACTGGTGCTGGGGCCGGTCCTCTCACTGAAGAGCTAGAAGGGTTGGATGCTGATGAACCACCCCTATTCGGGCAAGCCTCAATCCTATGATCTGCTGCCCCACAAGCCAGGCACAATCCCTGCGCCCTGTGACAATCTGCCACCACATGCCCTGGCTTCCCGCAATGAGAACATCCCATCGTGGAAGTCTGCTTCTGCTTCTGCTGCGGCGGGTATGTCGGGGTCGAATGCTGAACCGACGTCACTGAGGCCGCCCGCCTCGGAGTTCCAATGATCAATCCTCTAACTGTCGGGGCTGGAGCTGATGATTGGTGCATCTGACTGTGGGACCACTTTCTACCTCCGGTCCTATCTACGATCCTCTGGGAGGTGTACTCATGCCTCCTAGCTGCTCTCAAGACTGCATCAAAAGTCTGGTGCTCGAACTGCTCAACTGCCAACAAGATCTCCAATTGTAGTCCCTGCTGGAACCGCTGGGCTCTATCAAACTCGGTCGCCACCAAGGTGGGGGAAAACCTACTGAGTCTAGAAAACTTCGATGCATAACTGTCGACTGTTCTGCCTCCTTGCTTCAAGTTGGTAAATCTGGTCTGCAGGTCGTACCGATCTACTGCATCGAAATACTTCGTCTGGAATCTCTCTTTAAATACTGCCCAAGCAATGGGTACCACTAATCCCATGGCTTGTGCCGCCCACCAACTGCGAGCTAAGTCCAACAACTGCAGGCATACCACCGCCACCTTCTCATTCTCGGGGGTCCTAGCTGCTTCCAGAATCACCTCGGTATCCTGAAGCCATTCATCCGCGACAATCGCATCCTCGCTGCCGTCGAAGAAAGGAGGGTTCAATCGCTTGAAGCTGTTTGCCGCCTGGTTCCCTGGATGACCGCCTCGGTTCAAAGCATCTTGAACTGCCTGGTGCAGGGCGTCGCTTCGACGATCCTGGGAAGCTATCAAGGTTCTGACGAGGCCTACTAAGGTACCATCATCTGGCTCTGCGGGCTGGATGGGCCGAACTGGTGACTCTCTTCCAGTAGGCACAACTCTGGAGGCTACCCCGGAATGCTGGGCTTGATCTCCGAGTTGCTGCTGATCCACGAGAAGTACTCCACCTCGTCGATCGGTAGGACCAGGTACAGTGCCGCTGAAGAAGACGACACAGGGAACAATAAGGAAAGGACCAGGACAGATCAATGATATAAACACAGGATCAGGGCAAGAATCCAGGGATTCAGAGGGTACGAACAGAGATCAAGGACGAGTACTGATTGAGACATCTATCTGGTAAACCCCCACATATCTTGAATTACAAGACCTGCATGGGCCACCACTTAAACCATGTCACGCCCCAGAACCAGAATACTGGAGAGCGGGGGCAGATATAGCCAGCTACATATATTAAAATGGAACCCACCTCAATATACAGTCACGGCTGTCTAGATATATGAGGGTTTACTACAAGCCAACAGTCTCTTATGGTCATGAACAAGCCTAATGTCTCAATCACAGCAAGTAAGTAAAGTCATAAGATGTATGATCATTAAATATACAATAATAAGGCGTCCCAAATATCACATATTCAGCTGATCATGAAGCTAGTCGTTACAAAATATTAGGACTAACAAGAGTTTAGTCATACATGATCAACCCTAGGTTTTGTTAATCATGTTTACAGCCCGTAGGCAGACAGTAAGTAAAAGTGCATCGAGCTAACAGGTGCTCGTCGGCTAAACGCCTCAAAAGAATAGTTTTACAATAAAGTGGGTAAGATAAAAAGGAAAATCCACTCTTGGCCCGGGTTCCGTCTAGTTGTCACCATTGGGCTGGAAGCTTGGTAGATCCTCGGGAGCTGCTCCGAAATCTGGCCACACAAAACCAGCTGGGTCAACCCCAGAAAGAGAAAGTGCCACAAGGGGGCCACGAAATAAGAACAAAAGCCAACAAATAGCACAAGAAAATCTAATATTAAAACTAGAATTACGAAAACATGACAGGATGATATACGACGAGATAACCATGGAACTATTCCGATAGCCAGGTTACAACCTGTAAACCAAACAAGGACCGTGGTTCTAACCCTTCGTCTGAACAGAACTTGGTATCCCACCATTTATCGGCAAAATAATGTAAAAAAATCAAGACAGGAAACAATCTTGTACGGGATCAAGACATAGCTAGACTGGTTATACCTCATTCAATCAATCACGGCCAATCAGATCCTACGGCTTACTACTTTAACTAACTTGGGTTATCACATGCCTAATTACTAACAAGATGCAGTGAGATTGTTCCACAGCCACAAGCCCTGCAGACCATCCAGGCTACCTAGGACGAAAGATTAGGGTTGAATTCAGGTGGGTACATCATCCAGGAGACAAATATACCCTTAGGTGACTTAGAGGGTGCAACACTCGACGGTGCGCTGGAAATGTGCCCTACTCGACGGCAGGCTACAGATCCCAAGAGCGCCCAGGTAACGGGATTGCCTGTAGCTGTGTCATCTCTTCATGACTACTGTGTTATTCTAGTTATTAGCCTTAATCCATTTTAGTAGGTACTCCTGACCGTGGTACTCAGGAGTCCCATCCTAGACATGATGCGAGACTGGACAAGTGGATTTAACAAGCAAGCAAGAAAGAACCACCCACGGTGTCAAGGCAGGTCAAGCTAAGTTATCAAGTCAAGTCGAGTCAGGAGTGCGCCGCCACGGGCCACTATCAAGTTATCAAGATAAATCATGTCAGGGTACTTGTCAGGAGTGCGCCACCACGGGCCACTATCATGTCAGGTTGGTCATGTCAGGAGTGCACCACTATGGGTCACTGTCGTGTTATGCTAGTTCTTTGTCATACCATGCCATGTATAATAGTCACTCCAACATATTAAATAAAATCAAGTTCATGACAAAAGGAGTAAGGATATAAAATAGGCATAAAATATCTAATAAAATATCAAAATACAGGGTTATAGAAGAGCCAGGCTTAAAGAAATAAAACCAAAATTCTAAGAGCTAATGGATTAAGCAAGGGGTCAGAAAAGCAGCGTACGCACTAAAGCACGCACGCAGGGAAGCTGCGTACGCACTAAAGCACACACACAGGGGAGCTGCGTACACAAAAGTTACGTACGCTCAAGGAAGCTGCGTACGTAAAAAGTCACGCACGCTCAAGGAAGCTGCATACGTGAAAAGTCACGCACGCTCAAGGGAGCTGCGTATGTGAAAAGTCACGCACGCTCAAGGGAGCTGCGTACGTGAAAAGTCACGCACGCAGGAGACACGCTTCCAACAGGAAGCGTACCAAGTCTGCGTACGCAGCGCTAAAGAGCGCACGCAGCTCAGTGTGCTTAAGCTAAACAGCTCAGCACACTGCTCACTGTCTTCTCCAAACAGCAAAAACACCATGGTTGAACCCAAAACTTCAGAGCAACACAACTTGGCCATCCGAACTCCAAATCCGGATTTTCAAAGTTCCATCTTGGGTGAAATCAAAATCTCTTCCACATGGAAACAACAAAACCCATGAAAATCCAACTAAAATAGATCAAAACATGCAAAAATCCAAAAATAGGAATAACTAGATCTAGAACAATGGAGACTCCAAATCACAAAATACCAAGAACTAATGTTGATCACCATGTCCTAATCTAGCAAATGGACAAATAAAAGAGGGTTCTCATGTAGTGGCAAGATGCACTTGCCTAGGGTTGGAAGAATTGTGTGGAGGAAGGAGAAGAAGAAGAAGAAGGAAATAAATGGTGGTTATGAGGAGAGAGAAAATGTTTGTGGAGTTGAGGGGGTAGCATAAGCTAAGGTGTTCCAATACTCATAAACCAAACCAAACCGAACCAACCCAATAAAACCGAGCCATGCCAAAACCCAAAATACGAGAAATACCGAAATTCTACAAGTTGAGAAAAAATAAAAATACATGCCAAAATCCAGATACGAGTAAAATACGAAATACGAGAAAATACGGGAAATGAGGGTAACAAAACTATATGTCTACGGATCCAGTTTTTCGATACGAACCCAACCGTATGTCCAAAGTTGGATTCTGACGGGCCGTGTACAAAAGCGCCCGTTGAGTGGGACCGTGGGGCCCGCAAAACGGTAATTTTATCAACTGTCTCAGAATCGGACCAAACTTGGCATACAGGACCAGAAAAATGATACGGTTCTGTTGGCGTAAGTTTCATCTTGATCTGACGAGCGTGCACAAAGTAATTAGAGAATTTGGAAAGTACACGATACGGTGAATTTTGACGGATACGCATCAAATTCGTCGCGCACACGCGACCAATTTGAATTCTGCCAAAGCCCACACGACCAAGAAGCTGTTACGCAGCTTTTGATCCTTTCGGTACGCGGCCACGTCGTCCGGATTGGCGTGACGCACGTCGTGTGGAGCGTTTTCATGATTTATAAAACAGGTTTTTCTGAGTTTTCAAGAATGGTTTAAACTGTACATGGTTTATGAAATTCAGAACTAGAAGTGGTTTCTGATCCCCTATATGTTGTCTAAAAACTTGTTCAATTAGAATTCCTAATATGGTACTGGATCGATCGGAAACGATCTTCCAACGTGGATGCTTGGGCTGTTTTTGTGTTCTATTTTTGACAGACTTTTCGTGAACTTTCACGAATTACCATAATTTTTCTAGAGAAAAACAGCCGAATCTAATTAAAGGGATTGATAGGTGGTCACGTAGGCTACTCGTAGAAATTTACGGCTCGGATAACATTAATCGACGAGGGAGAAAATTACCCGCGAAGTTGGGTGCACGACTGCCATTTTCGCTGTCCTGCCGTTCGTGCGCGCGCGCGTCCAGCACGACCATGGCGGTTGGCCAGCCTCCGGCGAAGCCCCGGCGCGCGCGCGGTGGTGCTGGTGATGAGTCTCCTGTGGGGGCGCGGTGGTGGCGTTAGCGTTTGGGTTTTCGTCGAGCTCTCCTCATCTCTCTCTGTGTCGATTATATATGTCATATATAAGCAAACCTACTCTCGGCCACAGTTGGGATTCTCCTTGTGGGCTGGGGTGTTGCTCGGGTTCAAGGGGGCCCAGGCTCATGGGTATAGTGTTGACTGCTACTTAAATGTTGTAGGGAGAAGCCCGATCCCGAGGACGAATAATCCTGACACAAAAGCTACTTTTCTCCTCTTGAAGTGAATTATTTTCTGTCCTCTAATTTATAAATAATCCACCTTGGTTACAAAACATATATGCTCAGGGGTCCCTTTTGCGAACAAGAGACTTTCGTTGGATGGATGTAGTCTCGTTTGTTGGAGACCGAGGGAGTGCTACGACAAACTGCAGAGGAGATTACGGAACCATTGGGGCAATAGCTGAAATAGCAGTAAAATGGCAACAAGATTGACTTTTTGGGACAGTGCTTTCCAATATATATATCACTATATATATATATATATATATATATATATATATATATATATATATATATATATATATATATATATATATATATAATATATCACTACACATATTCACTATATATATTTATCTATATAATCTATCAATATATATTTCTATATATATTTAGCTATATAATCTATAACTATATATATACTTATATTATTTGTATCACTATATATATTTCTATATAATATATCACTATATGTATTTATCTATACAATCAATCACTACATATATTTATATGACTATGTATAATAATATTTAGTTGACAAAATTAATATAACACCATAACAATAAAATAATATTATAATTATAATAACCACAATAAAAGATAATAATATTAATAATAATAACGAAATTAAATAAACCGATAATGGTGTATACACTACTATGCACATTCTAATAATCCTAAAATTGTACAAATATGGTGAATCAATATTTAATAATAAAATACCAATTTTGTACAATTATTTAAATAATTAAAAATGCACATCAATGCCTAAAATAATTTAGGAATAATCGTACACACAAAAATATGACTACATGGCCGTCCCTAGTCTCACTGCATACCCACATAGGCTTGGATTCGGTTCGGCCCTGCTCGGACTAAATCGACACTAACGGGTCTCCTACAAGTCAATAATATAATTAATAAGTAATTAAACGTTCTATAGGGTTAAGTCGCAACTTGGCCTGGTTTTCCTAGTTAGGTCATCACTATGGCTCGACCTTCCCTACCAGGGCCAGTACACTAGTCAAAGCATGCCCTTACACTATCCGTGCCACGATTTCTAGTCATCGTGTACCCCAAAACTCCATCATGGCTAAAATCACCTACCGTAATAATTAACTAAATAATTATTTACAAAAATCTAAAATTACTATTTAAATCAAGTAGATAAAAATTTCAAATTTCCAAGGAGGGAAGCTACAAATCTACCCACCTTAAAAATAATTTCGTCCTCGAAATTCTAACTCATAACCATGCCTAAAATTGAAAAATAAAAGTCAAGAAATAAATTCACTATTACCACAATCTTCTCAAATTTTTAATTCCTCAAAAATAGTTTGCAATCTTCTCCTAGCCAAGTAGCCCCCAGGACTTCTACCCGCCTTTGGTCACACTACTCCTCACATTAAAATCTTCTAACTGGTGCTAACAATCCTACCAACAATTATCTAGATATATGGTATCTATAATCCTCTCGTATCTATTAAGCAACCCGAACTTAGCAAGCAGTAATTTACCCAAGTAGCTAAGAAATATTAGTGAATTCTAATAAGTATGACCTTCGTCTATCTGCAATAGAGAGGACAGGAAGATAAGGAAGAACAATCAAGAGCAATTATGAAGTTTAAAGAGCGGTAGAGAATATACAATAATACAGGTAGAAAGAGTATTTATGAACCTTTAGCCTTATTCGCTAGATTGGGCTTCCCTAGTCCAGTCACCACTGCTAAATCGAAGAACTCTTCGTTTCTTAGAGTGGCCTGCAATCCGTGCAATATAGAAGTCTTGTTCTCAAAATTCTAATTCAAACAAGGTTCCATAACGGAACGAATTTGAGAAATCAAGATTGTGATCTTTTCCGTGGAACACACGAGCAAGGAATATAACTGCAACACAAGATCGTATCTCAAATTCCAGGTAGATGGAATAAAGGTTACAAATGGATTCACATTCTAAGGGGTGGAGACTACATAATAGGTACAGGGCCGATTTTAATAGTTCGGTGTTTTAGTCCAACTATAGTGGTATACATGGATGAGTTCTACTGGTCTTAATGGGTTTCCTATTTGGATATCACTCGTTAGTTGGAGGAACCTTGGATTTTAATCTATATGGACTGGACAAGGCCCCAATGATAAAACTATTTCTATTAGGTTAGGGTACCCTAGAATAGGTTTCTATTTAAGGGGTTGAGCTAGTTGCCCGTCAGATTGGTTAGCTAGGTTCATAAAGCCCAAAAATGCACCTACCGAGACTTTTGTGTTTAAGTATCACATGAGGCCTCAATTGGGTGGCACTCTAGTGACATGTGCATAGTGGGCTTCGAGTAGATCACAACCACATATTGTGTTGAAAGAATTGGGTCGGGGTTGAGGTTCTAATGAGAGTCGAAAAGTATACCGGTATTATGGTAAGGGTTAAAGCTAGTCCTTTTTACCTGTAAGTCGTACCATAAAAATAGAGTACAAGGGGACGGGTTTGAGTGGGACATGATATACCTAGATGAAGGTGGACTCGTCTAGATCTTGCATATGAAATCTGTTGGAGGATAACAGCTGGTCTCGTGCTCCGAATATTATTGACACGGCCGGGGACACAAAATGATCTAAATAGAAAGTGGGAGTCCATGGGCACTGCTCATTATCCTAATGGAAATTGTGCTAATCAATTGATAATCTCGGTATATCCTAAAATTTTAGAAGGCTTACAGTCTACCCACCTTAGAGGCTAGGATATGGTGGTAAGGTTTCTGTCACAGGGCTGGCCGATGGTAGATACACTTGTGTATACAACTATCATAGTCATGGGGATACTATGTATTGATCTATCAATTACAAGTTTTCGTCTTTCTAATCGGTGAAAGGTGAAAATAATAAAGAGTTCAAAAGAGATGTCACTGAATTCAATTACGTGATTCAAAGGCGAATGCATAATTCAAGAGGATTTGTGAAGCAGTTGCGGATGAGATCCTAGAGACATCTATATCTCAATCCACGTAGGGTAATTAGATAAAAGCGAACCAAATGCATCATGGTTGATCAGACCGTAACACACTGATTCTGATTAGACAATATGTTAGCGGGCGTCCCCAAGAAACATATGTCTCGGATCAAGCTCGATAAAAAGGGCAAGCTTGCAAAACTAGGCTGTAATTGCAGCGTTGGTCAAGATAGTCAAAATACAAGTACGCGAGATTTTTGAAAGGAGGCACAAGTGGTTCGACATTTGAGAGAATCAAAACCTTACCTGGTGTTCTTGCTTATACAGTCTTCCTATAATCTTCCTATCTCTAAGGCCTTGGCCGACTAATGGGTTATGGACTCCTGAGTTCTATTTTCTAAGTAAACCCATTAGTATCAGTCAATTACCTCGTCAATGGATCACAAGGATCACGAAATGCTAGGTTGGGAGACATGCTACTCAACTTACAGAGCTTACACTAGTATTGGCTTTGGGTCATAAGGGACATACAGGGCATCTCCTATCCTCTATAGTATCCTAATCTAGTGATCACGTCAAAAATTATTTTACCGAGAATTATGCCTCGCCCATGTAATCTGGCTGTGGCAAACTCTTGGTTCCGTGATTCAGAGGCGATATGCTTTTAGATACTCTACCTATTTTGACGCTACGGTATCTAAGATCTAAGGAAGTCAACGAGAACATGGTTTCTGCAATGTTCCATAGACTATGATTCTTCGAAACGATTTCAATTCTATGGGTTGTGCCTCGCCAGTGCGCTGCTGGCTGCAGTGAACCCACACTATTCATTCTCAACAATTGGCGACAGTGCGCTGCTGTCTAGTCATCCCAGTCATTTAATTACTCTAACTATATTCCTAAGGACTTCAAGGAGCTGCTAGAGTTCAAACTAATTGGCTATGATAGAAAGTGTAATCGCTCCCTATAGGTATCAATCCTTAAAGCAAAAGACTGGTCGGAAGGAAATATCTGAAGAGAAGTGAAGTAAAAGCATCCTAATCTTTATCTCATATATATTTCAAATAGTTGAGGGAAAACTTTGAATCAATCTACATCGAGATTCATACAGGAATAATCAGAATCAGGAATTATAAACTAGTTCCTTACCGCAAAATAAAATTTAAACTAAGCAATTCTAACTCATGATATAAGATTTATATCTAATAAAGCAAAAGAAAATTAAACAGTTTATCAAAATTAACGCCTTAATTATAGGCAAGTCTAACATACCAAGTGAATAGTATATTCGCGTGGGGTCATATCGTCATATCAAGGTAAGAGTGTACCTACAGGGTTCTAGCAAATAATCTAAGTTTAATAATTCTAAATTGTATGGCCTATTTAACAACCTTAGCTACCCCACCGGTCAATTTAAATAAGGGACTCCTAGTTCTAGTCATTCTCTTAAAGCATTTTAATCCTAATTTGTGAATGAGCATTTCCTGGGTGCAGGCTCGCAATAGTACGACTAACGTACCATCACGAGTTTGTAATCTTTTGCAAAAACAGACCTGCATGGGCCACCATAAAAACTTGTCACGACCCGCACCCTTTTTTTTTTAAACGGATACGAGACGTGTCCAAGCCAGCCTACGCCGCAGTGTCGGCGGTAGAACGCTGTCACGGCCATGATGATCAAAATCACAAATAATGCTCAATCACATAATTAATTTAATTTACAAAGATCACAAGTTTTACATTTGCAGAAAAATATAAACTTGTACAAATATTTGAATGACTACAACTCCACTATCTAGCTAGTCTCTAGGTTTTTATCCGCCAATATTCCCGTCACTCCCCAAGCTAAGTGAATCCACCGCTAACCTGAAAATGTTGGTTTCTAGTCAGGAATGGAACGAGCACAATTCACTGAATGCAATTTCAAATAAAGAAGATGACTATAAAACAAAGATTAGACATCAATTATGAGTTTTGAAAATAAACATGAAATACAGAAAACTAATAGTAAATAAATAGACACAACAAACTTTCCCCAACTGCTAGAAGTACCTTTGATATGTGATCGGTCTGGGGTACTACACCGCACGGTCTACGAGGTCTACTTGCATGAAAAATAAATACGGGCTACAATATCTACTTGCAGAAAATAAACACGGGCTACACTACTTGCAGAAAATAAACACGGGCTACACTACTTGCAGAAAATAAACACGGGCTACACTACTGCAGAAAGTAAACACGGGCTACACTACTGCAGAAAATAAACACGGGCTACACTACTGCAGAAAGTAAACACGGGCTACACTACTGTAGAAAGTAAACACGGGCTACACTACTGCAAAAAATAAACACGGGCTACACTACTTGCAGAAAATAAACACGGGCTACACTACTGCAGAAAGTAAACACGGGCTACAATGTCTAACACGGGCTATGGTCAGATCACATATCTTTGGTACTTCTAATTCCCGACTCCACAATTTATAATAGAAAATAATCACATAACCAATGGCCAACCAATGAAATATAGTGAAAATCAATATCAAAATGCAAACAATAAACTGTACTCGCCTGTGGTCCTGTGCTGGTGAAACCGATGATCCAAATCACTCAATATACCACAATAGTCAAAACCCGAACAACAGTCCCTGGAAGCTGAAATAGACAATACCAATGATCTCAGAATAGTCAAATTAGCTAGGATTTCCTATCCTTAAGTCTAATTCTGGACACAGGGGCAAAACGGTAATTTCGGGCCAAAACGAAGTCCGCCGTTGGACCCGCTTTGCACCGAAAAGCGTGCCAGAGTCAACGGTCTCTAAAGTCGACAAACTATATGTCTACGGATCCAGTTTTTTGATACTAACCCAACCGTATGTCCAAAGTTGGATTCCGACGGGCCGTGTACGAAATCGCCCGTTGAGTGGGACCGTGAGGCCCGTAAAATGGTGATTTTATCAACTGTCTCAGAATCGGACCAAACTTGGCATACAGGACCAAAAAAATAATATGGTTCTGTTGGCACAAGTTTTGTCTCGATTTGACGAGCGTGCACAAAGTAATTGGAGAATTTGCAAAGTACACGATACGGTAAATTTCGACGGATACGCATCAAATTCGTCGCGCACACGCGACCAATTTGAATTCCGCCAAAGCCCACACGACCAAGAAGCTGTTACGCAGCTTTTGATCCTTTCGGTACGCGACGCACGTCATGTGGAGCATTTTCATGATTTATAAAACAGGTTTTTTTGAGTTTTCAAGAATGGTTTAAACTGTGCATGGTTCATAAAATTCAGAATTACGAAGTGGTTTCTGATCTCCTATATGTTGTCTAAAAATTTGTTCAATTAGAATTCCTAATATGGTACTGGATCGATCGGAAACGATCTTCCAACGTGGATGCTTGGGCTATTTTTGTGTTCTGTTTTTGACAGACTTTTCGTGAACTTTCACGAATTACCATAATTTTTCTAGGGAAAACCAGCTGAATCTAATTAAAGGGATTGATAGGTGGTCACGTAGGCTACTCGTAGAAATTTACGACTCGGATAACATTAATCGACGAGGTAGAAAATTACCCGCGAAGTTGGGTGCGCGACTGCCATTTCCGCTGTCCTACCGTTCGTGCGCGCGCGCGTCCAGCGCGTGCGTCCAGCGCGACCGTGGCGGTTGGCCGACCGCCGGCGAAGCCCCGGCGCACGTGTGGCGGTGCTGGTGACGAGTCTCCTGTGGGGGCGCGGTGGTGGCGTTAGGGTTTGGGTTTTCGTCGAGCTCTCCTCATCTCTCTCTGTGTCGATTATATATGTCATATATAAGCAAACCTACTCTCGGCCACAGTTGGGATTCTCCTTGTGGGCTGGGGTGTTGCTCGGGTTCAAGGGGGCCAAGGCTCATGGGCTTAGTGTTGACTGCTACTTAAATGTTGTGGGGAGAAGCCCGATCCCGAGGACGAATAATCCTGACACAAAAGCTACTTTTCTCCTCTTGAAGTGAATTGTTTTCTGTCCTCTAATTTATAAATAATCCACCTTGGTTACAAAACATATATGCTCAGGGGTCCTTTTTGCGAACAAGAGACTTTCGTTGGATGGATGTAGTCTCGTTTGTTGGAGACCGAGGGAGTGCTACGACAAACTGCAGAGGAGATTACGGAACCATTGGGGCAATAGCTGAAATAGCAGTAAAATGGCAACCAGATTGACTTTTTGGGACAGTGCTTTCAAATATATATATATATATATATATATATATATATATATATATATATATATATATATATATATATATTGATAGATTATATAGATAAATATATATAGTGAATATGTGTAGTGATATATATATATATATATATATATATATATATATATATATATATATATATATATATATAATATATCACTACACATATTCACTATATATATTTATCTATATAATCTATCAATATATATATTTCTATATATATTTAGCTATATAATCTATAACTATATATATACTTATATTATTTGTATCACTATATATATTTCTATATAATATATCACTATATGTATTTATCTATACAATCAATCACTACATATATTTATATGACTATGTATAATAATATTTAGTTGTCAAAATTAATATAACACCATAACAATAAAATAATATTATAATTATAATAACCTCAATAAAAGATAATAATATTAATAATAATAACAAAATTAAATAAACCGATAATGGTGTATACACTACTATGCACATTCTAATAATCCTAAAATTGTACAAATATGGTGAATCAATATTTAATAATAAAATACCAATTTTGTACAATTATTTAAATAATTAAAAATGCACATCAATGCCTAAAATAATTTAGGAATAATCGTACACACAAAAATATGACTACATGGCCGTCCCTAGTCTCACTGCATACCCACATAGGCTTGGATTCGGTTCGGCCCTGCTCGGACAAAATCGACACTAACGGGTCTCCTATAAGTCAATAATATAACTAATAAGTAATTAAACGTTCTATAGGGTTAAGTCGCAACTTGGCATGGTTTTCCTAGTTAGGTCATCACTATGGCTCGGCCTTCCCTACCAGGGCCAGTACACTAGTCAAAGCATGTCCTTACACTATCCATGCCACGATTTCTAGTCATCGTGTACCCCAAAACTCCATCATGGCTAAAATTACCTACCGTAATAATTAACTAAATAATTATTTACAAAAATCTAAAATTACTGTTTAAATCAAGTAGATAAAAATTTCAAAATTCCAGTGAGGGAAGCTACAAAAGTACAGAACAATTTTATAGGAGGACTGAACTTAGACTTACAATACAAACTCGCTCGCACAAAGAAAGCCTAGGAATAAAAATCTAGGTACAGCAATCTAAGTACGATTGTTTATTTTTGATTCTGGAGGGTGACGATAGAGGCTCGGCAAAGCGACGGCAGCTCTGCCTTACTCCTTGGACGATCGGACGTAGCCTTGGCTCTGATGAAAAAATGCTCTCGGGATGTGTGGAAAGACTCTTCTGTGCGTGCCTTCATCTTTCTCTGTGTGCAGCCGGGTGGAGAGGATCTCTTTTGCAAGGGAATAGCACCTTGCGATATTTTTCGGATCCTTTTGTAAGGGAATGACACCTTGCTATTTATAGGCGTGGGATGTGATCATTAGGGTTTGAAATAATTGCCCCTTGAAAAGTCGGCGGCCAATAATCTGGACCATTGATCTTAATTGCATCACATCTGGATAATTAATTTTGATTGCGCCAAATTCGTATGGGCCATTAATGCTGATTGCCATAAATCTTTGTGATAAACTCGGATCTCCTGCCACGTGTTCATTCCGCTTGATTGCTATTAATCTGATTTGATTCGGGTAATTATGATGATTATAACAAATCTGGGTTGTTATGATTTGCTAGCAACCATAACTCTGAGGAGATAAGTGTCTCAACTGTCATGAGGATCGCCACGTGTCTCTCTGTCGTGAGTGGGACATCCTGACAGAGCCGCATGAGTGCGGTCTCTAAGTGAACCGCATATGGGTGACCCCCACAATCCTAGCCGCATGAAGGTAGCAGCCGCATGAAGGTGGCAGCCACATGAAGGAGGCAGCCGCAGGAAAAGGGCAGCCACATGAAGATGACAGCCGCATAGAGGTGGCAGCCGCATGAAGGAGGAAGCCCTATGAAAGAGGCAGCCGCAGGAAAAGGGCAGCCGCATGAAGATGGCAGCCTCATAGGGGTGGCAGCCGCATGAAGATGGCAGCCCTGTGAAAGAGGCAGCCGCAGGAAGAGGGCAGCCGCATGAAGATGGCAGCCGCATAAGGGTGGCAGCCGCATGAAGCGGACAGCCGCATGGGGGTAGCAGCCGCATGAAGAGGGCGACCGCATGAAGATGGCAGCTGCATAGGGGTGCTTGGGACTTGACGGATCCTGCCAAAAAGATTTTTTTCTTTTCCCAAGGAGCACGCCATCATCATTTCAGCTTTTATGTCAGAGCTGTCATTCATTGTGTCAGAGCTGTTATTCATTGCGTCAGAGCTGTCATTCATTGTGTCAGAGCTATCATCAGAGCAATTAATTGGGAGGCTGCTTTATGGCCAGCTGTAGAAGCGGACAACGTATGGCCACATGTCTTTGCCTGAGCCGTATGGAGCTGTTGGGGAGTTCTGAGCCGCATAAAGTTCTGAAGGATTCCTGAGCCGCACGAGGCTCCTTCTGTTTGGAGCCGCATGGGCTTTTCTTGTCCTTTTCCATGCTTCTACAAGACCCCTTTCAATGTTTTCAATTTGCAAAATTGAAATACTTTGAATAAGAAACATGGCTATGTTCATATAAGCTCTCCTGGCCGCATAGGATGTTCTGGCCGCATGGACTTCCTAGCCGCATGGACTGCCTAGCCACATAGACTGTCTAGCCGCATGGACTGTCTGGCCGCATGGATCGTCTGGCCACATAGGCTCTCTGCCACGTCTCCCTGCCACGTATGCATCTCATTTATTGCCCTTGATTTGCTTTGGATATAAAGTCGCCTTTTGGGGTAGGATCTCAAGGGTCGGTTCGGGTTTGCCTCGATGACTGGATAGTCGATTTTGCAGCACGCGGATTGAAGCACCCCCCCTCTCCTTCTGCCTATAAATAGGAGCGTTTTTGGATAGAGAGACTTCTTTACTTTCTTCTGTCTTCAACTCTTTTTGCCCTAAGTTGCTGTCTTCGTCCTCCTTCTCCGCTCATCAATTAACAATGGCCCCCAAGTTTTTTACATCGGCGGCGAAGGGTACTGGAGTGGCTTCTTCGTCAGCCACGACACCTGAAGTCTACCCCGACGTTCACCCCACCATTGCTGGTAAGGGTTTGGGCGGATCGTATACTTCGAAACCCTAACAAAAACGGCTCTGTTGCATTCTTTATGCACAAGCCTTTAATGTGTTCCTCGTTTTCGTCGAACTATTCAAATTGTATAGGCCGCATGTACGTCCCATGTCCAAGCCGCATGGGGGTATACCCCATATCCGAGCTATATGGGAGTTGTTTAGTGGCCGCATAAATACTTCACAAATTGAACCGCATAATGACCCTTCGAATAGAGCCGCATAAGTCCCTCTGAATCGAACTGCATGAAGCCCCCCTCAAACAGGACCACATAAGTTCGTCTGGACTGGGCCGCATGAGGCTGTGCTAAACTGAGCCGCATAAGCTCCTCTGATTTGAGCCGTATAATGCTCCGCTAAATAGAACCGCATAAGCCCACGCTAATAGAGCCGCATAAGCTTACGCTAATTAGTGTCGCATAAGCTCATATCCGAATAGGGCAGCATGAGCTCTCTTTTAAAACAGAACCGCATAAGCTCGTCTCTAAATAGAGCCGCATGAGCTCGTCTTTAAACAGAGCCGCATAAGCTCGTCTCTAAACAGAGCCGCATAAGCTCGTCTTTAAACAGAGCCGCATAAACTTATGTGGACTGGGCCGCATAAGCCAAAACACTCGGTGGTTTTGTTTTAGCCATCCTTTAACTTGTTTCTTTTGTCCTTCTTCAGTGAATCTGCCAGTTAATGCTGCTGGATAACCTCTGGTGGGGCGCGTCCAATCTGCTGGACTATAGGTATGATCACATAGTTGAGTATGTGACGAACAGCTTCCAAAAGAGCCTTCGGAGAGGCTGAATTCTATCAAGAAGCAACCGTTTTACTTTTTCTGTGCCATGATGAACTCGGGGTAATTAGAAGGGAAATACCTGAAGTCAGCGTTCCTCTTTGGGGAGGCTTTGTCTATAAAGAACACCCGAGTGCTAGATGTATCCGAGAGCTGGGACTTTATTCTTGATGGGATGGAGATCCATATCCCTCAGATAGAGCGTCATTTTCCTCTCTCATGGTTCAACATGTTACCACTGGACAGAAAGATGGTGGACTCCTTGACTCCAAGCAAGTCGGGGATGTTTATGGAAAACATCCATTACAACAGGAATTTGGGGTCAGTGTATGCTAGAAGGGAGCCGGTCAATCGGTATATGATGGGACTTGCTCCGGGTACCTTCATAAACGTACCGGGTCCCAATTTCACGTTCTCTCAAGCTGATACCTTCTTTAACCAGCTTGCTCGGAAAGGGTCTTATCCCGTCGGCCGATTGGCGTTGGTGAACTGGATAAATCCTATCCCTGCGTGGGCCAACTTGACCACATAGATTTTGCGAAAGTATGGAGCTTTCTTGCTTGAGATCGATCTCTACCATGCCATTCGGGGCACCTGTCATGGTCTACCCATAAATAAGCCATTGTTCATGGCTCTCCTGGAGATGTACAACCGGAGGACGGGGTACTTCTTCACGCTCGGAGGGGAGCTGGGACTTGCTCTCCATGAGATGTACGTTATTTCCAAGCTTCCTTGGGGGAAGAAGTCTTTGAAGTGTACACCCCTACGAGCGAAGAGCTCGAGGATTTGGATCGGCAGTTCTCGGGCTTTGTTGTCGTATATCGGGAATTGTTATGTCACCACAGTACTTGTCACCAGGCGGCTATCAAGAAGGATTGTAGCTCGGAAGGGAGCATTCCCCACACCACGACCTGGGTCTCATACCTTTTTAAACTAGGCGCTTCAGGCCGGGTTTCTTCCCTAGATCCTCAAACCCAGGAGGAGGTACAAAACCTGGTGACGACTGCCAAGAGATTGAGGTCCACGGGCAACACATTGGGAGTAAAACTGACTCCTTTAGTTATTTTTATCATGGTACTCAGCGACTGTCGGAGAAGGCGCTCCTTGCAGGATTTCTGATGGCATGGCTACGGAACTGCGTAGTCTCAGGAGGGACGGGCTCCATTGAGAGGATTAGTCGCCACTTTATCCTCCCTGCCGTAAAGCTGGTTTTTGGGGTCAGACTGGCCCTTCTTCCGGCCATGGTGTGCAGCATACACCACGGCCTTCGCGCCTTTTCGTCCAAGGTCATCGCATGTGACACGGCGATGGATTTTGAGCACGTAGGGCTGCCATACCATTATCTAATGGGGTGGCTGTTAATGCACTGCCTGTCTTTGGTGAGACCTGGAGCAGAAGACGACGTTATGGCTGATAATGCTTTCATTTTTCGATTCCACCATCAGCCCTGGGAGTGCAGCACTATGCCAGCCTATCGGAGGGCGCTGGCGAGAGTGGACGGATACGACTTTTTTGTGTCTGTTCCTCATTTTACCACTGAAGAAGTGAGGGGCGTTCATGTAGATGGTACCGAACCTCCTCTCCTCTTGCCCGAGAAAATGCTCCTTTGGCAACGTAATATCCGTCCAGCGCACCTAGTATATCGTAACCGTAACAACGCCTACCTGGAGCCCTACTTGCCCAGCAGGTTCTCCCGCCAGTTCGGATATAGCCAGCTGTTCTTCGACAGTCCCATCTCTTGTCCGACCTTTGAAGGTAGCATCTTGGATGGCATCAGGGCATGCCATTATTACGACACGGTTCATACCCGAACCACCTTTTCGGTTCCTAACGGTGATGCGCCAGGGGAGATTTTGTATACGGCAGCCCTGTACCATGTTACGGCGAGCAAGCCTCTCGTTAATTTTGACCTGAGTACCAGCTTTATTGTGGGTACTGGCTTGGCGGAGAAGCCCAAGGGGTCTAAAACAAAGAAAAGGAAGGCGAACACAGTTCTCGTGTCCGACTCGGAGTCCACCACTATGGACGAAGAGAATGATGAGCATGATGCAGATAACTCTTCCCTTCCGATAGAAGATATTGGGGCGGATCAGCCGCCAATTAAAACTTGTCCTAATCTATTACTCGCACCATATGTAGACAAAAAGGGTAATAGGTCCACAAAATTCCACAACGGAAAAACAACCACGTCCTTATTACCTCTGAGTTGTTTTCCCATCCATCACAAGCAAATCACCCAATGCATAGAACTTCCACGTTGATAGCACCTCTGAGTTGTTTTGTGTACCCTTATTACGCCTACTCCTACCATGTCCTTATTACCTCTGAGTAGGAAGGCTCTATTTTGACCCATATTTACCACATCCTCATTATCTCTGAGTAAATATGTTGGTTTCCTCTCCACTTATTATTAGTACTCGCATCGTTAGTACACAAAAAGGGTAATAAGTCCTCAAAAGTTATCCTAATCTATTACCCGCACCATCGGTACACCAAAGAGTAGTAGGTCCACAAATTATCATTCAAATCTATTTGCTCGCATTTCCAGATGCACAAACGAGCAATAGGTCCACAAAATTCCCCAGTGGGATGTCCTTTATCAAAAACACAAAATATTGAATTAGGCCCTCTAGTACAGGCACCACAAAACACTATAAATAAAGAGTGGAGTGAACATACTCTACTTATTCAAAATCAGTTATATTCATAGGACTACATCGATAGCAGAAGAAAAGAAAGGAAAATCTGGCAATACATAGTATGGTTTGACAGCACTTCGTCTTCAAGCAGTTTCGTGGCCCTCGAAGGAAGTCATGTTTTACTGCTGAGAAGCAATCAAAGCTGTTGAATCCC
This sequence comes from Iris pallida, assembly GCA_029216955.1. Taxonomy (NCBI): domain Eukaryota; kingdom Viridiplantae; phylum Streptophyta; class Magnoliopsida; order Asparagales; family Iridaceae; genus Iris; species Iris pallida. The sequence goes on from JANAVB010035617.1 coordinate 14,290,412, forward strand.
CAAGGAGCTGCCTGGAGGAGGGCAAATATAGCATGCTATCCTTCCCTCCGTATTGCAGATGCCTTAGCCCCGCTCCCATGAAGGACCATACCTTCAAAATATCATCCCTGATTGTGGTTTTGCCTACATGGAGAGCCGTAAAGGCAGGACGTTCATAACGACGCCTGACCACTGTCCAACTCTCCGAGGTATAAAGGCCCTTTCTATTACCTGGGAAAAACTCTTCCGAAGCATGAAGAATCCTGAGTTATTTGATGTGTATGCCAAAAAGGTGTAGGGAAAACTCTTCCGAAGCATGAGGAGTTTTGAGCTATCTGATATAGGCATCAGAATGGTATATTTTCACTCTATCGCTAACACCGGTCTTGGTGAAGTTTGCTAGCCAGATCCCTACAAAATATGAAAAAAGGGGGTTTAGCACCAAAAAGAAAACAACGAACTCTATTTTTTCTCAGTTATGCGGCCTAGCCAGTTATGCGGCCTAGCCAAATAGAGATCATGCGGCCCAAAGTCATGAGGCCGACTTCATGAAGTATTTCTGCATCTCAGTCATGAGGCACTTATGCGGCTCAGTCATGAAGTGTTCATGCGGCTCAATTATGAGGCATTTATGCGGCTCGGTCATGAAATACTCATGAGGTACTCATGCGGCTCCGACATGAGGCCATTATGCGGTCCAGTCATACAGTGTTCATGCGGCCCGATCATAAAAGTACACATGCGGCTCAACCATGAGGCACTTATGTGGCTCAAACATGAAGTGTTCATGCGGATCAATCTTGAAGCACTTATGCGGTTTAAGTTCGTATGAGCAGTGGTTATGCACCCCAGCCCATGCGGCCCTATCAGAACACATGCGGTCCAAATGAGATAGGGCATGCATCGACCAGGCTTAAAGCACAGAGGCAGTATATGACAGGCCCGTGCATGAAATATGTGACATGGCCATTCAAAATTTCAGTCATCGTCTTCCCACCGTCCTTACTCTTGAAAGGAGGTTGTACGTCGGGATGAATGGAAGGAGCGTCTGCTGCTCTAGACGGAGAGGTAAGTCCCCTCCCTTTGGCCGTCACACCAGTCGACTTGGAAGCCTTTGGAGCCATAACAAAAAGTATGATGAAGTCGAAGGAGAAGAAGGAAAATCCATCTCCGAATGACCCCTATTTATAGAATGGCTGAAAAGCGCCTCTTCGGTTCTCGAGATCATTTAAGATAATGACAACGTTTGGGGACTTTATCCCTAAATAACCATCGAGCGCCCCTTCGATTCTCGAGATCATTAAAGATAATGTTGACGTTTGGGGACTTTATCCCTAGTAGCATTCGGCTTTATCTCGAAAAAATATCCACAACCGAATCAAAAAAAATTACAGCGGTGACAGCTGGCAGGCTGATTGGGTTTCCCTGCAGCTCTGGATTTCCCTGCGGCTCAAGATCTCTCTGCGGCCCAAAAATTCCCTTCGACTTGGAGACTCCATGACATATAGCCATGCTTCTTGTTCAAAGTATTCCAAATTTGCAATTTAAAAAATTTGAAGGGGGTCTTGTATAAGCATAGAAAATATGGGATTCATACAGATCACAAATTACCGTATATGTTCTTTGGGCCAAACAGGTCCACATAAAGAAAAGCTGTATGACAGATTCAGTGCCTTATACGGCCCGTCGACAACCAGCTGCAGAAGAAAGATATGCGGCAAAAAGGGTCAGTTCGTCTGATAAAGCTGACAAGTTCTGTCAAAACTGACAAAAAGACAGCTCTGACACTTTGATAAAAAGATAAGACATGGGACGTCATCCAAAAGTAGTGTTCTTACGCCTTTATGCGACCAAAAGGAGTATCACCTAAGCCGTATGAACCTTATGCGGCTTAAACATATACGGCCCCAAAGTCTTCGAATTTTAAGCGGCCAAGAAGTAACTATGATCCAAGCCGCATGAGCATTATACGGCCAAAATACAGAATCTATGCGGCTTAAATCCTTAAGCTATGTCTGGGCTAAGAAAGTCTGCGACTTAAGCCGTATGAGTCTCATGCGGCCCCACATGGTCGAAAACTGAGAGATTCATGCGGCTCAAAATGATTTCTGCGACAGGACATGTGGCCGGCTGACCAAGTCTTAACTGCCCAGATTTGTTGCAACAAAATCCTAACAAATTGATAGATGGCAGCCAAAGAGCACGTTTTCATGTGCGAATTAGCCACGTGGCAACAGGCCATCTATGTGGCTCAACACATATACCACTATATATAGTAGGGTGCCACACCCCTGCAAAAGGCTGGCAACCTTCACAAAAGCAATTTCTTCAAGAGCTAAGGACTGTGTCAGATAGTCCAAGGAGTAAGACAGAGTTGATAGCACTTTTCCGAGCCTCTACCGTCACCCCCCAGAATCAAAACTAAATAATTGTACTTAGATTGTTTCCTGGAATTTCTTTCTACGCTTTTTTTTTGTACAAGTGAGTTTGTAATCAATTTTAGTATTCTGTAATACATGTCTTTGATTTTTTTATGGCAAACAGTATCAGTTTTATTACCCTTCATCAATGTGTGAAAAATGGTAATAACATCGTCTTCGTCAAAGGAGAAAGTCTTCTTAGGTTTGTCAGCGGTACCTTGAGAATTGGAAGCTCCGTTGGAAGTGTCGACCTTCAAGACTTCTATCCCTCTACCCCCCCACAGACAGGGATAGTTTGAGGGTGCTGGCCTTTGTCTTCAGATTTTGGTGTTTTCAACCCCAGTAATTCTAGATTAGGGACGTCATTTTCAGCAGCATCAGCGGCCCCAATTAAAACGGGCCATGTATCATACTTATGTATACCCAGACAAAACTTTACTATAGGAAGGAAGTTATGTCGACAACTATCCATAAGTTCTGAGTCTGGTATACCGAAGGGCATCTTCAATGCTAGCCGCCTGAAGCGTTCGATAAAAGCAATGACAGACTCAGTCCTCTTTTGCTTGGTCTCGATGAGGGTGGACATACTAACATGCATGCCACTCTCATAAAATCTGTTAAGGAATAACCTCTCTAAGTCATTAAAAGAATTAATACAACCATCAGGCAGAGTGCAGAACCATTCAAAAGCTACCCCCTGCAAGGTGCTAATAAACAGCTTTGACAAGAATAGATCATTCCTGGGTAAGTGTAGAGTCTGCGTGTTAAACTATGTCATGTGTTGGCGAGGCGAAGTCATCCCGTCAAATAAATTTAGCGTCAGTGTCTTGTAGTTAGGAGGGCAAGTAGCGTTCTCCCATTCAGGAGGATAGGGTTGAGATATCCCCATCTTCTGAAGCTCGTCTTTGTGTGAGATGGTATCGAGACGGGCAACCGGAGAACCAATTGCATCATGTTAAATGAGTAGGTGTTGAGAAACGGTTGCTGTACGGTTGCTAGGCATTGCTAGTGAAGGACCACCCCCATGATACTGGTAAGTGTTTGCAAAAACAAAAAGTTTTATTACAAACTAAGAAAAAGAGTACAATAGTACAATTTGAATTCTTAGAAAGTACAACTATAGGAATCTGATCAGAAGATGATCACTTTATCCCTTAGACTATGTGAACTTGAAGAGTAGAGCCTTTGGAGAATGCAGCAACAATTTTACAAGAGTTTTTCATCTCTTTGTGTGATGCTTTAACAATGACTAGAAATTCTATTTATAGAGTTATGGAAATAACTGTTTTAGCAGTTATTCCGATGTGCAAAAGGCTTGATTGCGTCACATTGGGTTACGCCAACCTCATGTTGCGCCAACTTTCATTCAGTTATCAGTCGTATACTAACTATATTTAGATGCGTGGCATCATGTGATTGAGATGCGCGTGGTCATGTACAGGATAGTAGACATGTCTTGAGAGATTAGTGGCATGTGCGCCACGTCATCCTACTTTGGAAATGAAAATTGTCTCAACTTTATCTGGTTGCATGAGCTTCAGTCAACAAGTTAAACAGCGCTTGATTAGGCTGCGCCTAAACACGTGGCAGCTTTTAAGAAGAAGTCATTCAGATTGCGCCTAGGTGCAACAAAAGATTTTGTTTAGATTGCGCCTAGGCGTAACTCAAAAGACATACAGGACAGCTGTCAACCAACTCTCCTCGAGCGGCACAATTTGAGGGATTCGAAGATATTTTCCTCGTTCACTATGCTGTCAGCTGTCAGTGCTGTCAGGTAATGATGGCTATTAAATGTCAGACGCCACGTAGGCTTTGGCGCAACTATGACTGGGCACAGTCTGATATGTGGCACAACCTGATCAGTGGCACAGTTTGATCTCTGGACTTCATATCAGTGGCGTAGCTTGATTCTTTAGGCACAATTTGATTGCAGAGTAGTAGATACAATGCTTAACTTGATTTTTAGGCCCTACAAGACCCCCTTCAAAGTTTTGAAAACTTAAAAACATTTGAAAGTTTTGAAATACTTTGAATTTATAAAAGTTTTGACTGAGTCAAGTTGCGCCAGTCAATGCCCGGTCATCACAATTAAATTTCTTTCTCGAAAACACTCAATCTCCTCTTCATCTTCCCGAGTTTCATTGATGATTTTCAGTTTCCCATGAGGAATATGAAGAGTCAGTTTGGTGATATATATATGTAGGGGTTGATCTTTGTACATTATTCTTTAGTTCTACAATTTCGATGGCATCTAAGAAGAAGGAGATGGAGACCAATGATGTCACTGAAATCGAGTCTTCTGAAATGAAACCCGAAGTCATGCCTCCGACTTATTTGTTGCAGGCTGACCCGATATTGAGGGCGGTGAACTTTTTAGACTGTTTCGATTTAAACTAACAGTCTTCAATCGCTCGAATAGTGGGCCATCCTTTGAAGAGCACGGCGATTCGAAGGGATTCCTTAATCTGATGCGTCGCTCAAGGATCCACAATATGCAAGAATTGGATGCCGCCCTTCGTCAGACCGATGAAGACAAGAAAAAGAAATAATGTTTAAGCTTGCCAACTTTTTTATTATCTTTTCTTGTGTCCTTGTCTGTAGGGGTCCACACATCTTTATGCAATAAAATCTATAATTTCTGATATATTGTGTGGACGAGATTCTAAGTGGCGTATGTAGACATATTTCTTAGACGAATTTAATGTTTACTGTTTCTTTGAGAGACACTTGACAACCATCTCACAGTTTTAGGCGCCTATTGTTTAGTTCTTTCCCAAAATAGGCTCCTAGAATGATGCGCCTGTCTTCATTCTTCAACACTTTAAAAAGGAAAACCAAAATAAAAAAGACATTCATATTTTCTCAAAACAAATGACTTCTCACACGGTTTTACTATCCAGCAAGAATTCATCACCCATAAGTTCACTTACGTCGCTTCGTCTTGATGTTATTCTTTTGCATGCTGTGACTTCGAAAGTTGGTAAGTTCAAAGAACCAATAGTTTTTTACAGTTAAACATTTTTACTTTGCACCATTTTTGTGAAGATAGGTGCTAATTTGTAAAAATGAAGCACATGTCGTAGATGCACACTTGAAATTCTGAGCAGAAGTACGCACTTCAATAAGTGTTTGGCTTCGATCAGAGACGCGCATTATTGATATGAACCTTGTTTGATCAGCGCATACTGTCGATGCATGTCTGTGCTTCTGAGAATAGGTGGACATTACTGATATGCGCCTGTTGATCAGCACAATGTCGATGCACGCCTGTGCTTCTGAGAATAGGCACACATTGCTGATATGCGCCTGTTGATCAGCGCGCTGTCGATGCGCTCCTGTTCTTCTGAGAATAGGCACACATTACGGATATACGCCTGTTGATCCGTGCGCTATCGATGTATGCCTGTACTTCTGAGAATAGGCACACATTACTGATATGCGCCTGTTGATCAGCGCACACTATTGATACGCACTTATATTTCTGAGAGTATGCGCACATTGCTGATAGGCGCCTGTTGGTCACCACACACAGTCGATGCGCTCACAGTTTTGATAGATTTTACTGACTTTTCTTTTGTTCATATTTAAATATGATTAATTGACAAGTATCTTCAAAACTGGCATTAGCGATTTGGATGCTATGAAGAGCATTCTTCTGACACCTACATCAGACAGCTCATGTGATTTTGACACTCAAATCAGACAGCTAAGGACTCTTCATGTTCAAGAAGGGTCTTCCTCAGATAGTAGGAAGAGCCTTTATACATGAGAGTTGGATGGTGGAGAGACAGAAATAGGAATCGTATCACAAGGGTGATATCGTTCCTAGTTCTCCTGACGGGTCGTCTTCTCTCTACCAGTTGTATTGACAGTAGCTAATTTTTGAGCAGCTGCACTCTGTGATTATCCTCTCGTCTTTCTGAGAGTGAAGACCAGAGTTGATGCCATTGTCTGGCTCGTTGCTTCAGGTCGAGACGACAAAGAACTGGCACCAACAATTAAGAAGATCCAAAGATGTAGTAGACCTTCATGTTATATTTAGAATGAAAATCCGAGATGTAATAGATTTTCATTAAGATGTATCTATATTTTTAAAGAAGGAATAAAGAATGATTTTCTCTTCTTTATGATTTGATTTTGATGTGGTGATAAGGAAAATAGAATCAAGGAGAAATGTGAATGTGACAAGTTGCTGATGAAAACAAACAGAATTCAGAAGTATGGAGAATGTGAATTCTCGTTATAAAAAGTGAACAGTCAATTCAATTTTCTAGAAAAGGACACTGAATGAATGAACAGTCAGTTCGACTTTCGAGGAAGAGAATAAATGAATGAACAATCACGTAATGAACAGTTATAAATGAATGAATAGTTGGACTTCTTTTAAATGGTCGCATCAGTTCTCGAGGTTGACTATCTAGTTGTTATGTCTATAAATAGAACAAAACTTTTGCAGATATTGTCACTTTCTTTCCTTTCTGTACAAAATGTCTTCCAAAGATTTGCTCATTCCGAAGCTTGAAGGAAAGACCGAGATACCACCTGTTGAGCCTCTAGTACCTCCTCAGAAAGAAAGGGGTGAAGGCTTAACTGCCCCTGCACCAGGAGAGGACTTGATTTCCAAGCTAGTGGAGCCTGGGAAGACTGCCGAAGAAGAGGCATTGAGGATGGCTGCCTACAAGTTTCTTGTGAGTTCAGATAATGAGATGTTTGAACTGTTGGCGAACTATGTATTTAATCATGAATGATCGGATCCTCCTCCCCATCCTTAATATTATGTAACTCCATTCTACTTTTGAATAAAATAGACTTTTATTTACACTATGTCTCTAAAATAAAGTACATTTTGCTTTTATAGATAATATTACTTGAGAAATTTGATATTGATGGGCATCATGGCTACTCTGCCATCCATATCTGTTAATTGATAGGCTCTATTTGAGAAAACTTTATTAACCACGTACGATCCTTCCCATTTTGCCTCGAACTTGCCTTTGCTGATTTGTGTCATAGTCATAGGACGTCTGACTGTAAGAACTAACTCGCCTTCCTGAAATGTTTGCACTCTGACTTTGCGATTAAAAGCTTTTGAAATCTTGGCTTGTTAAAGTTTGATGTGCTGTTGACCTAGTAGCCTTTTCTCGTCGAGCGCCTCCAATTCTTGATGTCGAAGACGATCATTATTTTATGTAGTAAGCTCATTAGCAATGGAAATTGTCAATGATGGAATTTGAATCTCCAGAGGTAAGACAGCTTCACATCCATATACTGAAGAAAAGGTGTGCAACCTGTGGGGTTACGGACAGTAGTGCGATATACCCATAGACATTCTCCAAGTTTATCACTCCAATTATGTTCGTTAATAGAGGCAAACTTTTTAAGGAGTTTGATGATGGTTTTGTTGAATGCTTCAGCTAACCCGTTAGCCATAGGATTATAAGTCGTAGAGGCAACATTATTGATTCTGTTGTCATCACAGAACTTATTAAACTTTTGGCTGATGAATTGTGGCCCATTATCATGGATGATTTGACGAGGGACACCAAATCTTTATATCATATGATGTTTGATGAAGTTGATGACACTACTAGTCTTAACTTCAGCCAAAGGTATAGCTTCTGCCCATTTAGAAAAATAATCGGTTATAGCCAAAATGAACCGATGCCCTTTAGATGAAGGAGGGTTGATACGGCCAATTATATCCATGCCCCAAGCTTCGAAGGGCCATGAGGCAGCAGTCAGATGAAGAAATTCTGACGGTTGATGGATGAAATCTACAAGAATTTGACATGCACAACTCCTTGCATAGTTAATAGCATCTGATACCATAGAGGGCCAGTAGTAGCCCATACGTCGAATACGATCCTAAAGTTTAGAACTAGGCTAATGTGCTCCACAAACACTATCGTGAGCTTCGCGTAATATCTACTTTGCTTCATCACCAGCGAGACATCTCAAATGTAACCCATCAAACGTTCTTCGATAGAGAGTTTTAGTAGTCTGATTATAGTAGAACCGAAGAGATCGGCGACAGATACTTGTAGCTTCCTTAGGATCTTCTGGCAAGATATTATGTATTGTAAAATCAATGAAAGGTGCTCTCCAGTCCTCGCAAGTGACATTAACTTCAGTTAGATTGCTGAATTCAATGTTGTGATTGTTTTCGACACAAAATAGTTCTCTATTTGAGATAACAACCATTTGTTATCTTTTGACTGGAATTGCCAATACCACAGCTAGGTTAGCTAAGGCATCAGCTTTTGTATTGCATGCGCGACGTACATGTTCAATGAAGAACCTTTTGAATAAAGAAGCTATCCTGGTTGCTGCTTCATGGTATGGTACCAGATATTGATGTCGGCGTTCATATATGCCTCTAACCTGATTAATAATCAGTTTAGAGTCATCAAATACTACGAGATGTTCAATATCCAATTATTTGGCTAATTGGAGTCCAATGAGCAAGGCATTGTACTCTGCTACATTGTTAAAGCAAGATTCGTCGAAAGAATAAGCCTTTTGAATAGCTAATCCATCTTGTGAAACGAGAACAATTCCCACTCCCGCAATAAGAGTACCTCCAGGTCCAATTCTAGAAGCTCCATCAAAGAACAACCGCCAAGTAGGAAACTCTTCCGAGATCATATTTGATTCTAATGTTTCATCTGGAATTTTGTCATAGAGTTTAGATGTTTCAGGGACAGGATGAGCTGCTAAGAAGTCAGCAAGTGCTTGGCCTTTCACAGACTTTTGAGGAACATAAACCATATCATATTGCGCTAATAATATGGCCCATGTAGCAAGTCTGGAATTGAGTGTACTTGGCTTCTTCATCAAAACTCGAAGAGGATTGACTCGGGATATGACATGAATGGTTTGGCCGATGATGTAATGTCTTGTCTTTTGAACAGCAAATATTAAAGCTAAACATTCCTTCTCTACCAGACTATAACGGTGTTCAGCTCCAATCATCGTTCGGCTAAGATAGTAGATGGCTTGTTCATGACCTTCTTTGTTCTTCTGAGATAGCAAAGCTCCTAATGAATGATCCATTGCTCGGACATACATTAAGAAAGGTATTCCTGAGATCGATGGTACAAGAATCGGCAGGCTCATTAAATACCTCTTTATGTCATCAAATGCTCGTTGACATTCTTCTGTCCAAATGAATGACACACCTTTCTTTATTAATTGAGTAAATGGTCTGTAACATCCAGATGAATTCGAAATGAACCTCCTGATGTACGCAAGTCGACCTTGGAATCCTCGTAGCTCTTTTAGGTTGCATGGAGGACACATCTCTTGAATGGCTTTGATCTTCTCGGGATCAACGTGTATAGCCTTAGAGGTAATGACGAATTCGAGAAATTTGCCACTAGAGACAACCAAGAAAGACTTGATGGGGTTCATGTTGAGTTGATGCTGGCACATTAGATTAAAAATAGTTCTTAAATCTTGAATGTGATCTTCCTTTAGACGACTTTTAACAGCAATATCGTCAACATAGCATTCGACAGTCTTTCGCAGATGATCTCGAAAGATAGTACTCATAGCCCGCTGGTAAGGTGTACCTGTATTCTTAAGACCAAATGGCATGACTTTATAGCAGTATACTCCAAGAGGAGTACGAAACGAAGTATGTTTTTCATCTTCAGGATTCATTCGGATTTGATTATATCCAGAAAACACATCCATAAAAGAAATTCGTTTGAATCCATATGTATTATCGATCATGACGTCAGTAATTGGGAGAGGGAATTCGTCTTTAGGGCAAGCATCATTGAGATCCCGAAAATCTATGCAAACTCAAACCTTTTCGGTCTTATTCAGAACTGGTACAATGTTGGTTATCCAGTCAGGATGCTGTTCTTCTCTGATAAAACCGCAAGCTATAAGCTTTTTGACTTTATCATCAATTGCATCCATCATTTCGGTCTTGAATTTCTATTGTTATTGTTTGACCGGCTTGGCATTCGGCAAAATATTAAGCTTATAGGTTGCGACTTGAGGATCTAATCCTGGCATATCTTCATAACTCTAGGCAAAGACATCAATATATTCACGAATAAGGTGAATTAATTCTTGTTTATCATCCTCTGGAAGATTTTTTCTAATTAAGATTGGTCGTGATACGCCTTCCTCTCCAATATCGATTTGTACTAGCTGATCCTCAGTAGGTGGTTCTCGTTGTTCAAAACGAAGTTCCCACTGATTATCTATCCTTTGTGCCCAAGGGTCTAATTCAGGATCTTCTTCAATGTCATCTTCGTCATCTTCTAAGAATTTGGCAGACACCATGTTAGAAGATACTATCACCCTATGAATATGGCTAATGCAGGTATCAGAATCCCATGAGATAGAATCAGAAGAGTTAGATCATTCTTCATCATCAGATTCAGAAGGTTTGGGAGTTGGAAGTGGTGAAGCATAACCTAGTCCCCGCTTCGTTTTACTATGGTATTATTGTGATTTTCCTTTTGGAACAGCAATACAAAGAGGAGTTCGCCTTCCTTTACCGTTGTCGAGACCTGTTCTGAAATCATAGCCCATTTTAAGGATGATTGCTTTGGATTGTGGACTAAAGCAGCATAATTGTAGCCTTCCTGTATCATCTCTATTATCATTATAGAGCATGATTTTTGGTTCATCTCTTTTATTGAAGAATATAGGCTTTTCATCTTTCTTTCGAGACGGTACTAAGAAGTACGACTCTTGTATTGAATCCAAAGATACCACATTTTATAGAGATGACATGACTTCTATTGTAAGTGGTTTAAAACTATCTAGCATATCCAAATAATATTGAGTATAGTAAGAGACAATAGTATACTGCAAAGGAGATGCTTTATTGATTTTTACACCATCATTTACAACAGGAACTTTAGCCTTAGCTGGCTTAGTCAGATTGATAACAAGAGGGGGAGAAGAAGAACGAGAAGCAGAAGTGGGCTTCCTACGACAAAGGTCAATTACAAGCGGCTCAGAAGAGGTGAGCTCCCTTTGTTCCTTACTATCACCAGGAAGCTGTTTCTAATGGGAAGGAAGATAGGTAGTCAGTGGTTTGGACGACTGAAGACAGGAAGTACGCCCTTTGACAGGGATCACCAGAGTATCATTTGGTTTACACTTCTGTTCTTCATCTGTATCCATTGCCAGTACCACCTTCATGAATTCCTTCTTGTACATGCGAGAATCGTTGCAGTATGCTTCAACTCTTTTGAAAGGATTCAGATCTGTAACCTCTTTTTGTACCTCTCCATTATTATCCATATATGTAAAACATTGGTGGAAGGCACAAGGTACTATATTATCATGGAGAAATGGTCTTTCTAACAAAGCATTGTATGAGCCACGATTGTTAATTATATAGAAAGTCACCTTTATGCGAAGATTGCCAATTTGAAGTTTTAGGCGTATCTTCCCCAAAGGTTCACTTCTTCCATGATTGAACCCCAGGATGGTAGTGATAGTTGTAGATAGTTTATGTACTGGGATCTTCAAAGCATCCAGCAAAGACTTCGGCATGATACTAAGAGCAGACCCAGGATCAATCAGAATACGATCAACTTTCATGGTATCCACATATCCCATAAAATAGAGAGGACGATTATGACGATTGTCTTCTAATAACATATCATCTTGTGTAAAAGTAATATTGGACATTAGTTCAAATACACTATGACAATGTTTACAGCTGACTGGCTCCTTTTTAGGCTTTTTGAGGAGAGTAAGACAAGCGTCAGCCTGCATCAAGGCTTCACATAACGTCTCTCGAGTTTCTTTTGAGAGACGTAAGAGTTCAAAGATTGACAATCTTGCCAGAGTATTGGCCAATTGAGCCATTATGTCAAAGTTATATGGCTTTTCAAGTCCAAGAGACGAGAACTTTTTCAGTGCTTTGTCAAAGCGTACAGGTTGTTTTCCCTTGTCTGCTGATGTCAGTTTAGGAGGAGATGGTTCAACCACCGGCAGGGATGTAGATGGTATATTCTCAGTAGGAGAAGATGATGTAGGAAGAACATCAGGAGATAAGACAAGATTATCTTGATTTTTGGGATATTCCCGAAGATAGGATTTTCCAGATCTAGTGCCAATTAGAATTTCTTCTTCTGCTACTGGTTCAAATAATACCATGTTGCAATTCTTAGATTTAGATTTGGAGTGCTTCTTTTGCTTAGAAGAGGAAGGCGTTTCAAAATCTGCCACCAGATCTGGGTGAATCCACATAATCTCTCCTCTGTCAGTCGATAGCAGAACAAGACATTTATTTTGGGGAGGTAGGAGATTCACGATCTCAAGAGTAGTCCTTGGAATGGGGACAACACCATCTTGCACAAGTTGTGGTGGAAAGTCACCAAATTGTAGAGAGACGACATTAGCTTTCACCGTCTTCTCATCCTGTTGAAGAGTAATTGCTCCAGAGTTGACCAACTCCTGTATTTTGCCCTTGAGCACGTAGCATGCTATGGTTGGATGCCCTATAAATCTGTGATAAACACAATATTTAGGTTGATCAGTTTTACCTACTTTTTCTGGCCGTTTTGCCTCTGGCAGTTGAAGCTTATTGCTTTTGATCAAGCAATCGAAGATGCTTGAAGTATCATCTTCGTCAAAAGAATACTCTTCTTTTGGACGATTTGTTTTCGACGGTGGTGCTGATAGAGTAGATGCTGTCTGAGTAACATTGACAGCCAAAGATTCCTTGTCTTTGAGATTGATGGCCAGTGTTTCTTTATCCTTGCGGTTATTCTGGCGATTATTACTGCCGGGTGTAGAATATTCGTCTTGGTTAGGATGAGTCATCTGAACTCCTAACTATTTGAACTTTTCGGCACTAACCTCAGCTGCCTTAGCATTCATAATGAAAGAAGGTCAATCTTAAAATTGTGTAGATCCCATCCACATATTGATAATAGGCAACAAGTTTGATTTATAAGTGTCTATTGTTACAACAGATGGAGTTCCTAAAGGCATTTTGAGTGCCTTTCAGCGGAACCTTTCAATGAAACTCTCCGTTGATTCATTGTGCCTTTGTTTAATCTTAATGAAGGCAGACATTGTCATGTCGTTAACTTTCTCATAAAATCATTCCAAGAACATTTGCTTGAAACCAGCAAAAAAAGTTATGCAGCCATCTGACAAACTACGATACCAGTCGTATGCTGTACCGACTAAACAACTGTCACGACCCGCACCCTAAAGTAAGTGCACGAGAAGTGGGTACGTCCAGCCTACGCCACAGTGACGGCGGTAGAACGCTGTCCTAGGTCACAACATCTAACAATTGAAGGTAATAACAGTTATACTCCCCGAATGGGGGTAACATAACAAAAATATAACTCAATCACAGCTAAGGTAGGACAGGAATAAGATTGAATGATAATAGATGATAATATCCAGGAAAGAAACATCACAGAGATACAAATCCAGAATTCTAAGTGTCTAAAATAAGTACATATCCCAAATCTCTGAAATCCATACACAGTAATCCAAGTAAAGTAAAGACAATCCTAATCTAAGGGATTGTCATCTACTGCTAGTGGATCTTGCTGCTGGTCTAAGTCCAGGCACTCATCTAATGTAGCACCATAGTAGGTAGGGTACACGCCTCAGCCTCGTCCTCTGTAAAATTTTCAACTGGTCCAGTCAGGACTGGAACGAGCACATATCTCTCAAACAGTTCATAGCAGGTTAGGAGTATAAATCATGCAATAGAGTAAAATACAGAAAGTGTTGAATGGAAGTACAAGTAAACAGAAGGTATTTTTAACTGAAAGTAAATACATGATAGTAGAGACTGTAAGTGGCTACGTGATTTAGAGTACAATATGGTTATGTAAACGGCTTAGGGGCACATGAACACAACTAAAGAGGCACATGAATACAGCTACTGGGAATAGTGTTCACATAACCAATACACAAAGATCCATTCAAGTTACGTTATAAGCACATGAATACAACTAAGATACGTGAACTCATGTAATGTGTAGTACATGAGGCACGTGATAAGCACATGAAAGCACATGAGAACATGTAATAACATGAACTAGTACGAGTACAAGGAGTACCTGATGCACATGATAAAGTATATGAACATTAAATACCCGATGCACCCATAGAGGGATAACTCTTGGCACATTTTATTTTGATTATTAACGGCATCTTCGTAGTTTAGTTTTCTGCGTCTTCAGATACATATCCTCTCAGAAGCTCACTACATAAAGACTTTCCGTTCGAGAGCATCCATCCTTCGCATCGAAGATTGAAGCAGCTACTGGCGCTCCTTGCATAAGATGGCGCCCTCCTGCTTAGAGTCTTCGTGTATGTACAAGTCTAGGTATATCTGTAAACACCTAAGCACGGATGACAAGTAAAAGAACAAGTCAAAAATCAAATACCTACAGAGCGGCATACTGGTGGCATGCTTCGGCATAACGGCGGTATACCGCTTTTAGAGCCCAGAAAGTTGCTGTGACGAATTGTCGGCATACCGGCGGTATGCTTCGGCATACCGGCGGTATACCGATTTTCGTGTCCAGAAAGTTGTTGTGACAAATTGTCGGCATACCGACGGCATGCTCCGGCATACCGATGGTATACCGTTTTTAGCGACCCAAAAGTTGCTGTGACAAATTGTCGGCATACCGATGGCATGCTCCGGCATACCGGCGGTATACCGTTTTTAGCAACCCAAAACTTGCTGTGACAAATTGTCGGCATACCGGCGGCATGCTCCGTCATACCGGCGGTATACCGAGTTTCAAATATTTGGTTTTTCAATTTCTCTGACTAGCATTAATGGCCGTATTTAATGCTCTCAAACGGTCATTAATATGACCGTTACTATTTGGCCGGTATACCGATGGTATGCCGCTTCATACCGACGACATGCCGGTCTGCCTGTATTCAGAAGCATTAAATGCCTCCAACTCTTGGTTTCTCTATAAAAGAAAGCCCTCTCTCTCTTGAGGACTTCACCAACTCTTGCCATAAATTTTCCAACAACCAAGAGCTCCACCATTAATACTCTTCAAGCTTTTAATTGTCATCCTCTCCCAAAGTGATAGAGTATTTAAGAGTTGTAAATTTTGATCTTCACGTGTTAGAAGATCAAAAAGTTTCTCTTCTCATTTGTTTGAAGTTGGCGAGCCTTTGTAAGAAAACTCGTGTGTTGAAGTTGGCGAGTCTTCGGATCCAAACTCGTGTTGAAGTTGGCGAGTTCTTCGGATCCAAACTCGTGTGTAATATTTGACTAAATAGTAGATTTAAGCCGGAGAGAGTTCCGGGACTGGATTGCCTCAAGCGAGCATACCAGGATACATCTTGTGTTTGATCTTCTCACTCTTTACTTTTATTTGTCCTATATTGCTTCTGTTGCACTAGTTATATTTTATTTCCCTATTCACCCCCCTCTAGGATTCTACAACTGGTATCAGAGCTTTATTCTCTTGATTTGGATTTACACCCTTTGAGTGATCCATGGCCTCTAACCCTAGTATCAAACACCTTCCACAATGAATGACACTCCACAAATAGGCCTCCCCTATTTGATGGAACCAAATATAACTACTAGAAGATTAGGATGAGCATTTATCTGATGTCCATAGATTTCGATTTATCGGATTGCGTGATAAATGGTCTTCCTACTCCTTCCAGAGTTATTGAGGATCTTGCTTCTGACACCCTTCGGGACACACTTACTGAAAAAACTAAGAAGCTTGTGAGTCGAGATGCCAAGGCAATGAATGCTCTTTATTGTGCTCTCGACAGTAGTGAATTCAACCGAATCTCTACTTGCAAGACTTCCAATGAGATTTGGAAGTTACTTGAAGTCACACACGAGGGAACTTCACAAGTGAAGGAATCCAAGATTAGTAGACTCACGGAAGAATATGAGTCCTTTAAAATGAAGCATGATGAATCTTTTACTTGCATGTTTACTCGTTTTGGTGACTTTATTAATCCTCTCTCTTCTCTTGGTAAGGAATATCCCGCTCATGAATAGATCAGAAAAATTCTTAGAGGATTGACGAAAGTTTGGAGTCCTAAAGCTACCGTAATCATTGAGGGGAACGATCTAACAGTCATGAACCTTGAGACCCTCATGAGTAAGCTTATGACTCACGAGCTCGATATGAAGGATCAAGAGGAATCCTCCATACAAGAGAAGGAGAAGGAGAAGACCAAAGAGAAGAAGAAATCTCTTGCTCTCAAAGCGACAAAGTCCTACTACAAGGATAGCTCCGACGACAATGAGTCGGACGATGATGAAGAAATAGCTCTCACAGCTAAGCACTTCCGGAAGTTCCTCAAATTCAACAAAGCCAACCGCTTCAGACGGGACAATGAGGAAGATTCGGCATGCTATCAATGCAGAAGAACCGGACACATCAAAAGGGGCTGTCCAATGGTAAGAAGAGACTCAAGCAAGTACGAGAAGCCTAGCAAAGGAAGCTCGTCCTCCAAGAAATTTGCCAACACAAGCATTTGGTGTGAGAGTGACGCAAGTGACTCCGACAACGATAAGGAGTGCAAACACAATGCCAACGTCTGTCTCATGACAACCGATGAGGTACTTGATGATCTCTCCTTAAACACTCTTACCTATGATGATTTGGAGAAAGCTATTCTTGAATTGCATGAAGAGCACAAAGGTGTTCGGAATAAATACAAGAAATCTCTTAAGGAGGTTGAGGCTCTTCAACTTGAAGTAGAGAGACTCTCAAGCATCATTATTGATGTGAAGGGAAAATCTTCTGCTTCTGACACGGATGAAATAGAGTCTTTGTGACTCAAATTTCAAGAATCTCTTGACACCATCAAGAAAAAGGATGATGAGATTCAATCCATGAGAAGCTCTTATGAATTTTCTTTGCACAAAGTTCAAGATGCTAATAGAAGAGAATATGACACTTCTATTAAGTATAATGATCTTCTTATTCAGTGTAAGAAATTTGGTAATAAGGACACTACTCACATGCATGCTCCTAGACATCTCCACACTCATCACAATGCTAGGCATACTTCTTACATGAACACTACACACAAATCCTTTCCTAACACAAGGAAAGGACCATTTGTTAAGAAAAATACTTCGCACTATGCTTTTTATTATCATCATCACAATACTAATGCTAGAGCTCCTCACACTAGAGTTTCACATATGCATGATTCTCACATATCTTCTTCTAAATCCTCTATGATTTGCAATTACTGTGGCTTGTATGGACATACGACCAATTATTGTCATACAAGGAAACTTGTTGACAAGAAAGTTTTTATGTGGGTTCCTAAGACTAATACTCAAGGACCTATAAGATTATGGGTACCAAAATGTTCATCTTCAACTTATGTTGTAGGTGAAGAGTCCTTCTCATGCTAGAAGCAAGTGGATTCTCAATAGCGGTTGTTCACGACACATGACCGGGAATGCTTCATTATTTACAACGCTATCGATGTAGAAGGAAGGACACGTCTCTTTTGGTAACAATCTCAAAGGTTACATTATAGGGAATGGTAATATAGGTTTCCCTCCTTATCCATGTATTAAGAATGTGTGTCTTGTTACTAATCTTAAACACAATCTTCTTAGTATTAGTCATCTTACCGATAATGGTTATGATATCAAGTTTGTTAAGCTCAAATGCTTCATTACCGATAGTTCTAATGGATCTATTGTTTATGAAGGGATTAGAGAAAACAATATCTATGTTTTATATCTTGTTGAAGATACTAACAATGACAGGTGCTTAGTTGCTAAAAATGATGAGAGTTGGCTTTGGCACATGAGGCTTGGACACGCCAACATGGATACCATCTCTCGTCTTGCTACCAAGAAGCTCGTAAGAGGACTCCCAAGTATCTCATTCAAAAAGGATATGGTGTGTGAAGAATACGAGAAGAGTAAGTTAGCAAAGTCATCCTTCAAATCAATCAACTCTGTGAGTACTTCTAGACCCCTTCAACTTATCCATATGGATCTTTTTGGGCCTAGTAGAGTTGCTAGCCTTGGAGGCAAGCTTTATGCTTTTGTTTTAGTTGATGATTTTTCAAGATTTACTTGGGTTATTTTTCTTGCTTGCAAAAGTGATACTTTTCGTGAATTTGTTGCCTTTTATAAACGTGTTCAAAATTAGAAAGGTTTTTCTATTAACAAAATTAGAAGTGATCATGGAGGAGAATTTGATAATGCCGATTTCAAAAGATTTTGTTAAAAGAATGGTTTTGGACATGACTTTGCTTGTCCACGAACTCCTCAACAAAATGTTGTTGTGGAGAGAAAGAATAGAACCCTTGGCGATATGGCCCGGGTTATATTAAACCAATATAAGCTCCCCCAATATTTTTGGACGGAAGCCGTTAATACAGCATGTCATGTTATTAATAGGGTCTTGATTAGACCTATTTCTAAGAAGACTCCTTATGAGCTTTGGTTTGACAAAATTCTCTCTATTGATTATTTCAAAGTTTTGGTTTGCAATTGTTTTATTTTGAATACCAAGGATAACCTAGGCAAGTTTGAAGAAAAAGCCTACGAAGGAATATTCCTTGGATACTCTACTCATAGTAAAGGTTTTCGTGTTTTTAACAAAAGAAGTCTTGTTGTCGAAGAGTCAATCAATGTCTCTTTTAATGAACTCAACTCTTCTACATTCTCCTCTTCCGAGGATATTGATGACATCTCGTTTGGGTTGGAGAACTCCTCTATTGAAGATCGTCCTTCTTCATCTAACAATGAAGTTGTGACTCCATCAAAAGAGTCTCCTCCTCTCGAGCCTCCTCAAAAGGATCTCCCAAAAGAATGGAGATTTGTCACCAATCATCCTAAGGAGCTTATCATTGGGGATCCTTCCTCCAGTGTTAGCACTAGATCCGCCACTCGTGATCTTTATACAAATGTGGCTTTTATCTCTCAAATAGAGCCTAAAAATGTTAATGATGCTTTTCTTGATGAGTTTTGGATGATAGCTATGAAAGAGGAGCTAAATCAATTTGAGCGAAGCAAAGTTTGGGAACTTGTCCCAAAACCTAGCAATCATCCCATTATTAGAACAAAATGGGTGTTTCGTAACAAACTTAATGAAGATGGGTTAGTGACTCATAACAAAGCCCGATTGGTTGCTCAAGGCTATAACCAAGAGGAAGGCATTGACTACGACGAAACCTATGCTCCGGTTGCACGTCTTGAATCCATTCGCATGCTTTGTGCTTTTGCTTGTTTTAATGACTTTAAGCTATTTCAAATGGATGTTAAGAGTGCTTTTCTAAATGGTATTATTAAAGAGGAAGTTTATGTTAAACAACCTCCCAATTTTGAAGATTTTCAATTTCTTAATCACGTGTTCAAGCTCCACAAAGCCCTTTATGGCCTCAAACAAGCTCCCCGTGCTTGGTATGAGCGCCTTAGCTCTTTTCTTGTTTCTCACAATTTTCGAAGGGGAAAGTTGACACAACACTTTTTATTAAATCCCATAATGGCACTCTCTTATTGGTTCAAATTTATGTCGATGATATTATTTTTGGTTCTACTAACAACACACTTTGTGTAGAATTTGCTAAAGTTATGCAGGAAGAGTTTGAAATGAGTATGATGGGTGAACTTTCCTTCTTCTTGGGGTTACAAATCAAACAAGGACCCAAAGAAACCTTCATCAATCAAGCAAAATATACAAAGGACCTCCTCAAGCATTTCGACCTCGACTCATCCAAATCAATGATGACTCCTATGGCCACAACGACAAAGCTTGACAATGATGAAGACGGCACATCGGTCGACATTCGTAAGTATAGAGGTATGATCGGTAGCTTACTTTATTTAACTGCTAGCCGTCCTGATATCATGTTTAGTGTTTGCTTGTGTGCATGATCTCAAGCCAATCCAAAGGAATCACACTTGTGTGCCGTTAAGCGAATTTTTCGTTATCTCAAAGGCACCATCAACATGGGGCTTTGGTATCCGAAATCCTCATCCTTTGAGCTTCATGGCTTTTTGGATGCGGATTTTGCCGGATGTAAGATTGACCGAAGAAGCACTAGTGGCACATGTCAATTCCTCGGGAAGTCTTTGGTATCGTGGTTTAGTAAGAAGAAAAGTTCTGTTGCTCTTTCAACCACTGAGGCAGAGTATATTGTGGCTGGTTGTTGTTGTGCACAAATTCTTTGGATGTCACAAACACTTTTAGATTATGGCATTTCTCATTCTGTACCCCTATTAAATGTGATAACACTAGCTCAATCAATCTCACGAAAAACCTGATTTGTCACTCACGTACGAAGCACATTGAAATTAGACACCATTTTCTTCGTGGCCATCAACAAAAGGGAGATATTCGTCTTGAATTTATTGATACTACCTATCAGTTAGTCGATATTTTCAGCAAACCGCTCCCGAAAGATCGCTTCACCTTCCTTTGCCGTGAATTAGGCATTTTATCTTTTGATCCATAATCCCTCTCGGCCGGCACACTGACGGTATACATCGGTATACCGACGGTATGCCATTTTTCGATTCAGAATTAGGTTCTGTTTCGAAACTCGACATACCGTCGGTACACGTCGGCACACCGCCGGTATGCCCGATGGAGGCGGACAGGATTTCAATTCCACAACTGGGCCCACCTTTATTCCTTCTCCCTTTATTCTCTCAACCCTCATTAAATTCCCTCACATCAATCTCTTCCCTATTAATTATTCGCTCTTCTTTCAACTTCTTAACCTCCCATCCTATTTATTATCCATCTCTTCACATCCCCCTTTTTTCTCCTCTTTTTACTCCACCTTCATTATTTCCAACCACTAACCTTTCATATCCCCTCTTTACTCCCTCTACATCCGTTCCCAAACTACCCTCCAAATTCAAATCCATCCTTTCATCTCCCTTCTCTATTAAAACCCTTTCTCTTCTATCTCTTCTTCCTACTCCGCTATCATCCTCTCCAAAACCCTAACCTTTCCCCATGGCAAATCCGAAGCATCCCCGCTCCTCCTCTTCCTCTTTCTTCAACCCTTTCATCCCGGTGGCTCAACCTCATGGGTATGACCAACGGGTCATTACAAATTCCTTGGCGGCCGAGCTATGGTTCCAACACTTCGTTCATCACAATGTCTTCAAGGGACGAGCGATAAATTGGAATCTCTTTCTAGGTGACGTCTCCTTGTTTGACAAGGCTGGACTCTCCTCTCTCCTTCGGCGTCAAATACCTGTCTACCCCGCTGCCGTCCGTCTATTCTATTGCAACTTGGTCCCGGACGACGACCACCCCGCCATTCAGTCCATGGTCAATGATCGTCACTTCCGTATCACGTCTCGGGACATCGGGCACATCCTCGGCATCCCGGACAAAAGGGAAGCCTTGCCATCCTTGGCTGCTCTTCACTCCTCGGCGGCGTCCTCCTTCGATGAATTCTGCCGCATCATCTGCAAGGGCCCCAACCCTCCTGCCATCCCGGTCCTTTCTGCACAGCTGGAGCCGTTTTACTACGAGCTCCACAGGATTGTGTGCCATACACTCTTTCCTAAGGGCGGAAACTACGACGCCATTACCGGCGATGCCCTTGTCTGCATGTATTATCTTTATGCTCGGAAGCCCTTCTCCTTCCCGAAGACTCTCATTCTTCTCTTCCGGCGTGTCATGCCCGCGGAAAAGCTGAACCTCTACTACGGCTCCCTCATCACTCTCCTTCTGGAAGCCCGGCAAGTTGATCTCTCTCTTTGCTCCTCGGGTGGCGTCCCCTCCTATCTTGCTGTTTTCCGTTCCCTTAGCGGCGCATCTACTTCACGTTCCTCGTCTTCCCAAGAGCCACCTGCTTCCACTCCTGCTGCTCCCGCATCTACTCCGCCTGCCTCCGGCCGATACATGTCGCTAACTCAACAACACTTCGATATACGCATGGCCCAGGCAGAGGAACAGATGAGGGCTCATACTCGTGGCCTTGGGAATCTGATTCAAGCCCGCTTTCATGATCAAGCTTATTTTATCCAGCGTACCATTCAAGACCGGGACATGTATCTGGATCTCAATCTTCAAGATCCAATGTACCAGGGTTCGCGCTTCTCCGATCCCAATGCCTATGGGTTCATGTACCCAGACGGCATTGATCCCTATGGTGCCTTTCAACAAGCTCAGGATGGTGGGGACGACCCGGCGGACGATTAGGGATGGCTACCCTTTGGATGATGGTCTCGAATAATGTGTGGTTTAGTTATGTGTGTTTGTTTGTTTTTATGTTTTGTCTTTTGCAGTCCTTCGGGGACCTTTGTGTGGTTGATCCTAGTACTTTGCAGTCCTTCGGGGACTTGGGTTATGTTTGTCTCTTGTTATCAAACTCTCGTGGGGAGAGTCTTTTTAGTTGTCTTTTGTAGTATGGCAATCTTGCATGTATTAAGCTTTCACTTCTATATATAAATACATGCTTTGTTATTCTATGCTCTTGTTCTCATTATTGTTTTTTTTAATTTGTTTTTCCATCTTTGACTAAGTGACAAAGGGGGAGAAAACGTATTGACGGGGAGTTGTCTTCCTACGGGGGAGTTACTCCCTGAAGATGCTATCTCTCTATTTTGTCAATTATCAAAATGGGGGAGATTGTTGGCACATTTTATTTTGATTATTAACAGCATCTTCGTAGTTTAGTTTTCTGCGTCTTCAGATACATATCCTCTCAGAAGCTCACTACATAAAGACTTTCCATTCAAGAGCATCCATCCTTCGCATCGAAGATTGAAGCAGCTACCGGCGCTCCTTGCATAAGATGACGCCCTCCTGCTTAGAGTCTTCGTGTCTGTACAAGTCTAGGTATATCTGTAAACACCTAAGGACGGATGACAAGTAAAAGAACAAGTCAAAAATCAAATACCTACAGAGCGGCATACCGGCGGCAGGCTTCGACATACCGGCGGTATACCGTTTTTAGAGCCAAGAAAGTTGTTGTGACAAATTGTCGGCATACCGACGGCATGCTTCGGCATACCGACGGTATACCGATTTTCGTGTCCAGAAAGTTGCTGTGACAAATTGTCGGCATACCGACGGCATGCTCCGACATACCGACGGTATACCGTTTTTAGCGACCCAAAAGTTGCTGTGACAAATTGTCGGCATACCGACGACATGCTCCGGCATACCGACGGTATACCATTTTTAGCAACCCAAAACTTGCTGTGATAAATTGTCGGCATACCGGCGGCATACTCCGGCATACCGGGGGATACCAAGTTTCAAATATTTGGTTTTTGAATTGCTCTGACTAGCATTAATGGCCGCATTTAATGCTCTCAAACGGTCATTAATATGACCGTTACTATTTGGCCGGTATACCGCTGCATACCGACGGCATGTCGGTCTGCCTGTATTCAGAAGCACTAAATGCCTCCAACTCTTGGTTTCTCTATAAAAGAAAGCCCTCTCTCTCTTGAGGACTTCACTAACTCTTGCCATAAATTTCCATCAACCAAGAGCTCCACCATTAATACTCTTCAAGCTTATAATTGTCATCCTCTCCCAAAGTGATAGAGTATTTCAGA
Source organism: Iris pallida (assembly GCA_029216955.1). NCBI lineage: Eukaryota > Viridiplantae > Streptophyta > Magnoliopsida > Asparagales > Iridaceae > Iris > Iris pallida. The sequence goes on from JANAVB010035617.1 coordinate 14,314,334, forward strand.
GTTGTAACTTTCGACCTTCACGTGTTAGAAGATCAACAAGTTTCTTTTCTCATTTGTTTGAAGTTGGCGAACCTTCGTAAGAAAACTCGTGTGTTGAAGTTGGCGAGTCTTCGGATCCAAACTCTTGTTGAAGTTGGCGAGTTCTTCGGATCCAAACTCGTGTGTACTATTTGACTAAAGAGTGGATTTAAGCCGGAGGGAGTTCCGGGACTGGATTGCCTCAAGCGAGGATACCAGGATACATCTTGTGTTTGATCTTCTCACTCTTTACTTTTATTTGTCCTATATTGCTTCTGTTGCACAAGTTATATTTTATTTCCCTATTCACCCCCCTCTAGGGTTCTACAATAACATCTCAGGAAAGGATCCATATAGTACTAATCCGTGAAGATACGTGTCAGCATCATGTAGAGTAATCTAGAGCAAGAATATAGTCCAGACAGGTATGAAAAGATCAGAGAATGTACTCGCCTACTAACTGAATGTCCAAGAAAAAAGTACTGTCCGAGGAGTGGTGTCTGGCTCCTATTAGAACAGCACAAGTGACAACAAGTCCAGAATAGTAATAAGATGCACTACGATGCATAATACATGAATCTAGGTCAATCTAGACCAAAGTCAACTCTTGGTCAACTCTGGTCAACCCTAGAAGTCAAACTAGGTCAACCAAGTCAAACCTAAGTCAAACTAGTCTATACTAGGCTAACAAGGCTATTCTAAGTCTAACTAGACTAAACAAGTCTAATCTAGACTCTATACTGGCAAGCAGGCACAACCATAGGCCATAGGCTAAGAGACTAGGCCATAGGCTAAACCAAGTCTAAACCAACCTATAACACACCTACACAAGGCTATTATATATCTAAAATAATACACAATTTACATATAGGTTAACTATATGAATACCACACCTACACATCTATCAATATATGATATGGTACACACAAAGGCATATAGGTATCTATAGTATATCACACATATACAATATCATATATATATATATATATAAAATAAATATATATATATATATATATATATATATATATATATATATATATATATATATACATATGAAATGAGAGAGGGGGACACATGACTATGTGTCCAAGTGTATGTGTATGTGTGTATCATGATAATTGGGTGTGTGTCAAATAGTGAGAGTGAGAGTGTCATATGGTATGTGAGAGAGAGAGTGTGATGCCATGTGTGTGTGTGTAGAGGACAGTGAGGCAATTACATAGGTGTGTGAATGTGTGATAGATTAGAGGGTGTGTGTGATACACATTAGTGTGTGAAAACAGTGATGGGTGTTAGAGGAAAAATCAGTGGGTGAAACAGTGAGGGGAATACCTAGGTGTGTGGCAAAAATATGTGTGAAACATAACAGTGAAAGAAAGCAAAACAGTGGCAAAACAGTGAGGTCAATTAGTGAGAACAAACTCAGATTTACATGTTGAAACAAAACAGTTCCATAATCATATTAACAAAGGCTATAAGACCCTAAATCTCAGTAAAACAGTCCCCTCCCGAAATCCTAGTTTTTAGTTCATTCTTTGCATTCTCAGTTTTGAGCCCAAACCACATCCAAACAATCCCAAATTTGACTCACCATTATAAATCATATAGGAGTACACATTTGGGCTTTATACTACACTAATTAACAGCATATAATGGATAAAAAAATAAGACAAAAATTGGATTTAAAAACTGGACAGAACAGTATAATAGAGGCTGATATGTAGGTATCAGGAATTAGGGGGAAAGTGGAAATTGAATAGTAAAATTTAAATTAAAACAGTAAATTAAGGTTGGTAATGCATAAACACAATGTGTACGTGTTACGTGGTGTGTTTGTGTCCACCAAAGTGGACACAAACGTGTCCAATCGAACTAAATACGAAAATAGTGCAAAAACAGTGTAATACAGACCAATCGTCGTGCACGTGTTCACGGTGTCTGTGCACACGACACGACACGACACGACACAACCCACGTGATCGTGTCCATATGTCGACCAAGACTAGGGCTAGATCTAGGACACCCTGCCACGTGTCCACGTTGCGTGTACGAGACACAAGACACGCGTAACAGCGGTCAAAATGACAGTCGACTGTGTAGTGCACAAAATAGTGCACGCGCTCGTACATGTCCAACACGACATGTGGGGATCTGAAACTTGGGGAGCCCCGTGTCAGTGTCGGTCCCGAGCCACATGTCAAATCTCACGTATTGGGGAGCCGTGTCCAGGGCGCTGTGTCCCCCGAAGTGCAGGGCATGCATAGTGCCCGTGCACGCACGCGCGACCCTTTGTTCGCGTGTCCGTGTGGACTCGACACGACACTAAGACTATCAAAAACACCAAAAACGTGTAAGCGACATCAAACCCTAATTTCCTATTCAAATACAATCTCAAAAATCACACGAAATGCCTATTGGGGCATTTCATCAAACACTTGGTATGTGACACTGATACGTGTCTAAAAAGGATACGAAACGGACACAAAATTTAGGGCTTCCTATTCCTACGGTTAGGTTAGGTTTAGGGCTCCCTAAATATGCAATAAAACGAGGAATTCAAGGAAGGAATTGAAATATACCTATGGTTGTTGTAAAGCTCAAAAAAACCTCAATGGAGATGGTTCCTCAAGCCACCAAAACTTCCTCAAATTGTGTCCTTCCTGAAAATACTCAACACCAACAGCAAGAACAGTAAAATTAGGTCCTAATGCAATTGGTTTGGAGGAAAAATGAATTAAAATGGATTTTCTAGGGATTAGGAAAGATGGAGACTCACCTCTTCCAAAATAGCAAATAATTTCTAAGGAGGCTAGCCTAATTTCTAGGAGGGGATTAAATAGGGGGAAAGGATCAATGGTGGCTGCTATGGGCTGATTAGGCTTAGGGTTGGTTCATGGTGTGGGCCTATGGGCTATTAATCCTTAAGTCATAAGTCATGACTTGTGAAATCACAAGCCATTCCTTAAACAATTCAAACCCTATTTTTCCAAAATAAATTCTAATGGGTTAATTATCACTAACTTAAGTCAACCTAGCTTTCCATATCCTAATCACGTAGTCATGACCTAGGTTAGCCACTAGGTTAGTCTCCATAGTCAACATAAGTCAAAGTCAACTAAAACACCAAAATCAATTATACTAAAAATCACATTAATTCTAATAAATCTAAATAACAAATAATAATTCCCAAAATTTTGAAAATGGCCAAAATACCCTCAAGCTAGAAAAGTGGTAGTGACAAATCTACCCCCCTAAAATAATTTCGTACTCGAAATTAAAGGCGAAACTAAACTGCTGAGAAGGATAGAAAAGTATACCTCAAGGTCCAAAAAGATAGGGGTACCGCTCGCGCATCTCATCCTCCCGCTCCCAGGAAGTCTCTCCTGGAGAATGATGCCTCCATGCGACGCGTACCAAGGGTATCACCTTGTTCCTCAATACCTTCTCCCGACGATCCAGAATCTCCACAGGCTGCTCTGGATAACTGAGAGTAGGTCCAACCTCAATCTCCAAATGATCGAGCACATGGCTAGGGTCAGCCACGTACCGTCTCAACTGTGACACGTGGAATACGTTATAAACTCCCACTAGTGCAGGTGGCAAGTCTAGCCTATAAGCCACGTCACCAACTCTTCCGCTGATAACGAAAGGGCCGATGAAGTGCGGGCTAAGCTTCCCACCTCCACCAAAACGTATCGTACCACGAGTCGGAGATATCTGCAGAAAAACCATGTCTCTAACCTAATCACAAGCAAGGTCTCAAGTTACTAAAAATCAAACACGATCAATCAAACAAAACAAAATACAACCTACTTCTAATCCTATCTCTAAATCTGTACCTCAAACTCCAGCGGCCTCCGGTGGCTATCGGCCCAGTGCCGATGTCTGTCCTGCGCCACGCGAAGTCTATCCCTGATGAGCTTCACCTTCTCGGCTGCGTCAACAACCATCTCTGGTCCCAGTAAAGCTCGCTCTCCAACATCATCCCAAGATAAGGGCGTATGACACCTACGCCCGTACAGAGCCTCAAACGGTGACATCTCAATGCTGGCCTGATAACTGTTGTTATAAGCAAACTCCATCAAATGTAGATGATCCTCCCAGGAACCTCCAAAATCCAGGACGCACGTCCGTAAAATGTCCTCAAGGGTCTGAATAGTCCTCTCTGACTGTCCGTCCGTCTGGGGGTGGTATGTAGTACTAAACTTGAGCTGAGTGCCCAAACTAGTCTGCAGACTCCTCCAGAAATAGGAAGTAAAGTGACTATTCCGATCTGAGACTATGCTGACGGGAACTCCGTGAATCCTGACTATCTGCCTCATATATAACTCCGCAAGCCTCTCCGTAGACGTACCCACCTTGAATGGAAAGAAGTGGGCCGATTTGGTCAACCTGTCAACGATAACCCAAATCGCATCTTTCCTTCCTGGTGTACGCGACAGTCCCGATATAAAATCCATGGTGATATGTTCCCACTTCCACTCTGGAATGGACAACGGCTGCAAAAATCCTCCGGGCCTCTGCCTCTCTGCCTTGACCTGCTGACAGATAAAGCATCTAGCTACGATGTGGGACACCTCCTGCTTCATCCCGTACCACCAGACATGCTCTCGCAGATCCCTATACATCTTGTTGGCACCAGGATGTATAGAGTACTGCGATCTGTGAGCCTCCTGCATAATCTGCTCTCTGAGCTCCCTGCTTGGCACACATAATCGGGAACCGTACCTCAGGGCACCATCCTCTGCAAGTGAAAACTCATCATTCACCAATCCTGCACTGATCTGCTCTCGGATACACCGCAGAGCCACGTCCTCGAACTGTGTCGCCTTGATCCTGTCTATCAAGTCCGACTGTATCTGAAGGCCCCATAACTGCATCTGCACTCTGGGCACGATCACCTCAATCCCAAGACTCTCCAAGTCTGTAAGCAAGTGCCGATCCATAGTCAAACATATGGCTGTCGAATACCTACTCAAGGCATCGGCAACCACGTTGGCCTTCCCCGTGTGATACTAAAGTGAGATGTCAAAGTCCTTCATCAACTCTAGCCATCTGCGCTGCCTCATGTTGAGCTCTTTCTGTGTAAATACATACTTCAAGCTCTTGTAATTTGTGAAAATCTCCACCCTCTCGCCATACAGATAGTGCTTCCACAACTTCAAAACAAAAATCACCGCCGCCAGCTCCAGGTCATGGATAGGGTAGTTCTTCTCATGGGGACGCAATTGCCTGGAAGCATAGACAATCACCTTTCCATGCTGCTGCAAGACACAACCCAGCCCCTTCCCTGAAGCATCACTATAAATAGTGAATCCACCTGATCCTGAAGTCAATGTCAGAATCAGAGCTGTCGTAAGCCGCTTCTTCAACTCATCAAAAGCTGCCTGACACTCCTCTGACCAAACATACTCAGCATCCTTCCGGGTCAACCGTGTCAATGGCTCTACAACCTGAGAGAAATCCTGCATAAATCTCCTATAGTATCCTGTCAGCCCCAAGAAACTCCTGATCTCTGCCACTGAAGTCGGCGCTGCCCAAGCCTCAACTGCTACAATCTTCTTGGGGTCAACTGAGATACCATCTCCAGTCACCACATGCCCCAAGAAGTCCATCTGGTCTAAGAAAAACTCACACTTGGAGAGTTTCCCATATAGCTGGTCCCTCCTGAGAGTCTCCAGCACTATCCGCAGATGCTCCTCATGCTCCTCCTCTGTCATAGAATATACCAAGATATCATCGATGAACACCACCACGAACTTGTCCAAATACTGGTGGAACACCTTGTTCATTATATTCATAAATACTGCTGGTGCATTGGTTAGCCCAAATGGCATAACCAAAAATTCAAACTGCCCGTACCGTGTCCTAAAAGCGGTCTTGGGAATATCCTCCCTCTTCACCTTCACCTGGTGGTAACCCGACCTCAAATCAATCTTCGAGAACACTCGAGCTCCACTCAACTGATCAAAGAGATCATCGATCCGCGGCAATGGGTATCTATTCTTGATTGTCAGGTTGTTAAGTGCCCTGTAGTCGATACACATCCGTACCGACCCATCCTTCTTGGGTACGAAGAGTACCGGTGCACCCCAAGGTGAAGAACTAGATCGGATGAAGCCCTTGTCCTGCAGCTCATCCACCTGCTTCTTCAGCTCCACCAACTCGTTGTTGTTCACTCGATAGACATGCTGGAAGATCGGTTCCGCTCCGGGAACCAAATCTATCGAGAACTCTACATCCCTGTCCGGTGGAAGCCCTGGCAACTCTTCTGGAAATACTTCTATAAACTCTGCGATCAAGGGATACGGTGCCACCTGCTCCTCGACTGATGCTCCACAGAAGACTCCGTCGTCCTGCTCTGCCTGGCGTCGGGTGTACTCAAACTCTGGCTCTCCTGGCGCCCTGAACAAAACTCTACCCCCTCGACAATCAATACGGGCATGGTGTCTACTCAGCCAGTCCATACCTAATACTATATCATAGTTCGGTAATGGCATGACGAGTAAACTCACTCTCAACTCTCGGCCTCCCAATAAGATGCTCGGCCCTCTGCAAACATCACTCACGAGGATGACCCCACCCCCAGTCGTAATCTTGCAGGTCCTAGGCAATGGTTCAGAAACCAAACTATGTCTAATAGCATACGAAACTGACACAAAGCTATGGGAAGCCCCGGAATCAAATAGTGCAAATGCTGGAAGGGAATCGAGAAGAACCGAACCTGCTATCAGCTCCCCGATGGCCTCAGCATCCGTAGCTGCCATGGCGAAAGCTCGCCCCTGCTGTCCACCTCGTGCCTGCTGCTAGTGCTGTTGGAATCTCTGCTGCTGGGTCTGCAGTGGTCCCCTATGCTGGCCTGCTGGAGCCTTGGCTCCACCTCTCTAAGCTCCTCGCCCAAAAGCTCGAGGGCAATCCCTCAAATGGTGATCTCCTGCACCACAAAGTAGGCACTTGCCTAGCTTCTTCTTGCACTCATGGATCATATGCCCTGGCTTCTTGCAGAAGGCACAAACGACTACCTGCTGCTGACGAGGTGCCTGCTGCTGATGCCTCTACTGCTGCTGCACCTGCTGAAAAGGTGTACGACCCTGCTGCTGATACTGCTGAGCTGGCCTCTGCTGCTAATACTGCTACTGGAAGTGAGGCCTCTTGGCCTGCCCCTAACTGCTGCTGCCACCCTGGAAGTCATGATCCCTCTTCTGCTTCAGCCCTAGGTCGTCTTCCATCGCCATAGCCCCAAAAAATATCTCAGCATAAGTAGCGTTCCGGTCGCTCTTAGTCAGCAACCGAACCTCTCTAATCAAGCCTCGACAAAACTTCATCGCCTTCGTCTTCTCAGACAAGTCATCAATGAACCGGGCCAACCTGCAGAACTCCCCGACATACTCAGCTACCGTCTGGTTCCTCTGAACCAGAGCCTCGAACTGTGCCTCGATACCTCTCAAGGCAACATCAGGAAAGAACTGCTCCTTAAACAGCTCCTTGAACTGGGCCCAAGTCTGGCCCTCAACTCCCACCCTCGGATCTGTTTGATACCACGCACGGGCTAAGTCCTGCATCTGACTGCCGGTCGCCTCGATCTTGAGTCAAGCTGGTATCTTCGCCAGTCGGAAGATCTCCTCGATATGCTCTATCCAGTCGTCTGCAACATGTATGCCCTCTGTGCCGAAGAACTCCCGAGGATGCATCTTCTGGAAGTCCTGAATGTCCTTCTCCCTCCGATGGGGCTGCAGCTGGGTCCCCTGAGCTGTAATCATCTCGACCGTAGTGCGAACCAGCTGGTGTGCCTCATCGATCCCCTGTCTGAAATCTACAGTCTGCCTCGTCTGCTGCTGCTGGTGGGACTCAAGAATCCTCTCCACGAAGGAGAAGAGATGTGCAGCGTCTACCATCCCTGCAGGCAAAGGCTGCTGCAGAGAAAGGATCTCAGGAATCACAGGGCTATGCCTCCTGGCTTCTGGAGGTGCTCCTCCAAAAGTCGCAGAGACACCGACTCCTGAGGGCTGCACTGGCCCTGTGGCACTGGGAGCTGGCTACTAGACACGAGAGATGGCAGACCCCTCTCCAGCCTCTCCCGTCAAGGGGCGATGCGATCTCGTCTCAACCATCCTGGAGACACAGATCAAATAAGAAACAATTACTGAGAATGAGTCAAAAAATCAAAGGAGGATAGTTTAAAATTCTAAGGAAGACAATAAGCAGCAAAATAGATATACGGAATCTGATAAAGAATTTTCCTAGTGTGATTGAGTACCTTCAAAAATATGCTAATTCCTACTACAGGCTGCAGCGATATTCTAGTTCGAATACCACTACATTTCCAACCTAGACCTGCATGGCCACCACTAAAAACGTGTCACGACCCACACCCTAGAGTAAGGGCACGAGAAGTGGGTACGTCCAGCCTACTCCGCAGTGTCGGCGGTAGAACGCTGTCCTAGGTCACAACATCTAACAGTTGAAGGTAATAACAGTTATACTCCCCGAATGGGGGTGACATAACAGAAATATAACTCAATCACAGATAAGGTAGGACAGGAATATAATAGAATGATAATAGATGATAATATCCAGGAAAGAAATATGACAGAGATATAAATCCAGAATTTTAAGTGTCTAAAATAAGTACATATCCCAAATCTCTGAAATCCATACACAGTAATCCAAGTAAAGTAAAGACAATCCTAATCTGAGGGAGTGTCATCTACTGCTAGTGGATCCTGCTGCTGGTCCAAGTCCAGGCACTCATCTAATATAGCACCATAGAAGGTAGGGCAACACGCCTCAGCCTCGTCCTCTGTAAAATTTTTAACAGGTCCAGTCAGGACAGGAACGAGCACATATCTCTCAAACAGTTCATAGCAGATTAGGAGTATAAATCATACAATAGAGTAAAATACAGGAAGTGTTGAATGGAAGTACAAGTAAACAGGAGATATTTTGTAACTGAAAGTAAATACATGATAGTAGAGACTGTAAGTAGCTACATGATTTAGAGTACAATATGGTTATGTAAACAGCTTAGGGGCACATGAATACAACTAAGGAGGCACATGAATACAGCTACTATGGATAGTGTTCACATAACCAATTCTACTCACCCCGCCCCAATCAATACACAAGGATCCATTCAAGTTACGTTATAAGCATATGAATACAACTAAGATACGTGAACTCATGTAATGAGTAGTACATGAGGCACGTGATAAGCACATGAAAGCACATGAGAACATGTAATAACATGAACTAGTACGAGTACAAGGAGTACCTGATGCATATGATAAAGTACATGAACATGAAATACCTGATGCACCCGTAGAGAGATAACATCTCAGAAAAGGATCCATATAGCACTAATCCGTGAAGATACGTGTCAACATCATGTAGAGTAATCTAGAGCAGGAATATATACCAGACAGGTATGAAAAGATCAGAGAATGTACTCGCCTGCTAACTGAATGGCCAAGACGAGCGAGGAGTGGTGTCTGGCTCCTATTAGAATAGCACAAGTCACAACAAGTCCAGAATAGTAATAAGATGCACTACGATGCATACTACATGAATCTAGGTCAATCTAGACCAAAGTCAACTCTTGGTCAACTCTGGTCAACCCTAGAAGTCAAACTAGGTCAATCAAGTCAAACCTAAGTCAAACTAGTCTATACTAGGCTAACAAGGCTATTCTAAGTCTAACTACACTAAACAAGTCTAATCTAGACTCTACATTGGCAAGCTGGCACAACCATAGGCCATAGGCTAAGAGACTAGGCCATAGGCTAAACCAAGTCTAAACCAAACTATAACAGACCTACACAAGGCTATTCTATATCTAAAATAATACACAATTTACATATAGGCTAACTATATGAATACCACACCTACACATCTATTAATATATGATATATTACACACAAAGGCATATAGGTATCTATAGTATATCACACATATACAATATCATATATATATATATATATGCACCTACTCATATATATAGGAACCTATATGTATATCTCAATTCATATATATATATATATATATATATATATATATATTTTATATATATATATATATATATATATATATATATATATATATATATATATATATATACACATATGAAATGAGAGAGGGGGACACATGACTATGTGTCCAAGTGTATGTGTTGTGTGTGTATCATGAGAATTGGGTGTGTGTCAAATAGTGAGAATGAGAGTGTCATATGGTATGTGAGAGAGAGTGTGTGATGGCATGTGTGTGTGTGTAGAGGACATTGAGGCAGCTACATAGGTGTGTGAATGTGTGATAGATTAGAGGGTGTGTGTGATACACATTAGTGTGTGAAAACAGTGATGGGTGTTAGAGGGAAAATCAGTGGGTGAAACAGTGAGGGGAATACCTAGGTGTGTGGCAAAAATATGTGTGAAACATAACAGTGAAAGAAAGCAAAACAGTGGCAAAATAGTGAGGTCAATTAGTGAGAACAAACTCAGATTTACATGTTGAAACAAAACAGTTCCATACTCATATTAACACAGGCCATAAGACCCTAAATCTCAGTAAAACAGTCCCCCCCAAATCCCAATTTTCAGTTTATTCTTTGCATTCTCAGTTTCGAGCACAAACCACATCCAAACAATCCCAAATTTGACTCGCCATTAGAAATCATGTAGGAGTACACATTAGGGCTTTATACTACACTAATTAACAGCATATAATGGATAAAAAAAGAAGACAAAAATTAGATTTAAAAACTGGACATAACAGTATATAGAGGCTGATATGTAGGTATCAGGAATTAGGGAGAAAGTGGGAATTGAACAGTAAAATTTAAATAAAAATAGTCAATTAAGGTTGGTAATGCATAAACACAATGTCTACGTGTTATGTGGTGTGTTTGTGTCCACCAAAGTGGACACAAACGTGTCCAATCGAACTAAATACGAAAACAGTACAAAAATAGTGCAACACAGACCAATCGTCGTGCACGTGTTCACGGTGTCCGTGCACACGACACGACACGACACAACCCACGTGATCGTGTCCACGTGTCGACCAAGACTAGGGCTAGAGCTAGGACACCCTGCCACGTGTCCACGTCGCGTGTAGAAGACACGCGTATCAGCGGTCAAAATGACAGCCGACTGTGTGGTGCACAAAACAGTGCACGCGCTCGTGCGTGTCCAACACGACACGTGGGGATCTGAAACGTGGGAATCCCCGTGTCATTGTCGGCCCCGAACCACATGTCAAATCTCACGTACCGGGAAGCCGTGTCCAGGGCGCTTTGTCCCCCGAAGTGCAGGGCATGCACAGTAGCCGTGCACGCACGCGCGACCCTGTGTTCGCGTGTCCGTGTGGACTCGACAAGACACTAAGACTACACAAGAACACCAGAAACATTTAAGCGACAGCAAACCCTAATTTTCTATTCAAATACAATCTAAAAAATTACACGAAATGCCCATTGGGGCATTTTATCAAACACTTGGTATGTGACACTGATACGGGTCAAAAAAGGACACAAAACGGACACGAAATTTAGGGCTTCCTATTCCTACAGTTAGGTTAGATCTAGGGTTCCCTAAATATGCAATAAAACCAAGAATTCATGGAAGGAATAGAAATATACCTATGGTTGTTGCAAAGCTAAAAAAAAGACTCAATGGAGATGGTTCCTCAAGCCACCAAAACTTCCTCAAATTGTGTCCTTCCTGAAAATACTCAACACCAACAGCATGAACAGTAAAATTAGGTCCTAATGCAATTGGTTTGGAGAAAAAATGAATTAAAATGGATTTTCTAGGGATTAGGGAAGATGGAGACTCACCTCTTCCAAAATAGCAAATAATTTCTAAGGAGGCTAGCCCTAATTTCTAGGAGGGGATTAAATAGGGGAAAAGGATCAATGGTGGCTGCCATGGGCTGATTAGGGTTAGGGTTGGTTCATGGTGTGGGCCTATGGGCTATTAAGCCTTAAGTCACAAGTCATGACTTGTGAAATCCCAAGTCATGACTTGTGAAATCACAAGTCATTCCTTAAACAATTCAAATCCTATTTTCCTAAAATAAATTGTAATGGGTTAATTATCACTAACTTATGTCAACCTAGGTTTCCATATCCTAATCACATACTCATAACCTAGGTTAGCCACTAGGTTAGTCTCCAAAGTCAACATAAGTCAAAGTCAACTAAAACACCAAAATCAATTATACTAAAAATCACTAAAAATCACATTAATTCTAATAAATCTAAATAATAAATAATAATTCTAACTAATTTCCAAAATTTTGAAAATGACCAAAATACCGTCAAACTAGAAGAGTGGTAGTGACAACAACCGACGAATACTCTTGTAAGGAGAGCATCATTTAGCTGTAGTTGGCCAGCCATCACTTCAAAGTGATTAATGTACTGACTTGGAGAAGTGCTGCCATTAAACAACATAATGGTTGGAAGATTGTATTTGGGAGGGAATGGAACCTCCTTCCACTCTGTAGGATACGGTTGCTTTATGCCCAATCTTTGTAGGCCATCTTTCTGTTTGAAGGCCTCAAAATGAGTACGTAAGAGTTTCACATCCTCATTAGCATCCCCTGATGTTTAGGAATTAGTGGGCTGGTTAGAAGTGTTGGAAGGAGGAACAACGTGATAATTACCACCCCAGTACCAGACTGACTAGCATCAGCTTGAATTGACACAGAAGCAACCTGAGGAGACGGTACCCCCAGACTAACAGGTACAAAAGATGCTATAAGTTTAGGATTTATAGCAGGGTTTATAACCGATGGTACTGTATGTTGAGCCACGATTATAGTATGCATACTTGCGACCATCTCAGCCATGGTCTTCAATTTGTCCTCAAGTGAAACAATTTGTTGCTCCTGACTGGTCGAAGTAGAGGCATCTTGATCTTTTGTAACGGTATATATCGTTACTTCTCTTGCTGCTATTAATTAGATAGTTTGTTCAGAACTTTTACTATCTGCATCAAACTTTGAAAAAAAGTCTTCTCCTACATGAACGATGGGGAGATCTTCTTGATTAAAGACACCTTAGTTCAAATGTCAATTTCTTGATCTAGTGTATTGAAAGACCCCTTCACTGGATGCATGAATCTGATCCAAGTATTGCTGACTAGGATTACGGGATGCATTACATCTTGGACGTTTTTCACCCCCATTGCCTTGAGAAGTCATGTTAACAGAAGCATATAATAGCTCGTCTTCATCTTCTATTATAGGTTCAGGAGTTGAAGCATAATTCAGACGATCGAAGACAGATCGTCTAGCTAATTGGCAACAACACTTGATGACGACTTCATGAAGGCAGTGGCGATCTAAAGATTAATTTATAGGTGAATGAGACGTCCTCACGATCTCCTGTCTTTGTGTAAGACGTTTCCGGAGGTCAGTTACCACTACCGGACGAGAAGAAGTCAGAGGAACATATTCCATGATGATGTTAGGAACATGTCTCCTATTCTTCAGATGCTTAGTAACCTGAGTATACAGAGAAGTAATCAACTCATTAGCATAAGTGGTTGGGTCTTTCTTTTTAAAATTTGGCTTCTGGTACAGATTGGCCTTTGGCATAGGGTTTTTACATTTCACCAAAGTTGATACTTGTTGATGCCTATTGAGATAAGCGCGTAGATCAGAAAATTCTGCTCCACGTGTCTCTGTTTGTGATACCATTAATTTTCCTTGTTTAGATCTTAAAATTTGCAAGGTTGGAAGATCTTGACCAGACCCCATAGGAGTAGGCAAGATGCCTCTTTGATCAGTATTCTTTTTGATATCAGAGATCCGAAGACCTCTATTTAAAGGAATATAATCTGATATATCTTCTTCTGGGTCATAGACCAGGAAAGTTTGAGAAAAGACCAAAGGGTGCTTTCCTTTATTTTGTAGAGGGTTAGCTAAGAAATGTTTCCCACCATTTTGTTATTGAACCGTCTTAGACGCAGGTAACGTGAGTTGAGGAAGTGTCAAAGGACCCTTTCCTTTGTTCTGTCTAGTGCTAGCACTAGATTATTGCTTCTCCAAGTTTAGAACTGGAGAAGAAGACGGAATAGCCAAAAGACTAGTTCCCTTGGGTGGCGCCAGAGCAGCATGATGTGCAAACTGTGCCTGGGCAGCAAGATGAGTAGGTTGTGCCCGGGCAAAAGGGACCACTGGTTGTGCCTTGGCAACAAGATGAGTAGGTTGCGCTCGGGCAATAGGGTGAATAGACTGCACCTTGGCAGCAAGATGAGTAGGTTGCGCTCGGGAAACAGAAGCAGGCTGCACGTGGGCTACTGAGGCGGATTGTGCCTTAGCCACTGAGCGCTCAGGTTGCACCTGGGCAACAGCGACTGTGGAGGACTTAGGAGCCCATACAGTCCTGTTCTTGGTAATAGCCGCAGTACGCTTGTTGCTTTTGGTGCTAATCATATCCTCGTAGGCTGTCTGGTTGACTTGAACAACCAGAGTCTTCTGCATCTTGCCGATTGATGCAGTATCATATTGAGTTGTCACCTTCTCGTCGGACGAGCGTCCCCAGCAGAGTCGCCATTTTGTTTGCAAAAACAAAAAGTTTTTTACAAACTAAGAAAAAGAGTACAAGAGTACAATTTGAATTTTGTGGAAGTACAACTGTAGGAATCTGATAAGAAGACGATCACTTTATCCCTTGGACTACGTGAACTTGAAGACTAGAGCCTTTGGAGAATGCAACAGCAATTTTGCAAGAGTTCTTGATCTCTCTGCGCGATGCTTTAACAATAATTGGAAACTCTATTTATAGAGTTCTGGAAATAACTGTTTTAGCAGTTATTCTGATGTGCGCGAGGCTAGATTGTGCCACATTGGGTTGCGCCAACCTCATGTTTTGCCAACTTTCATTCAGTTATCAGTCGTATTACTAACTGTATTTAGACGTATGGCACCATGTGATTGAGATACGCGTAGTCGTGTACAGGATAGTAGACACGTCTTGAGAGATTAGTGGCATATGTGCCACGTTATCCTGCTTTGAAAATAAAAATTATCTTAACTTTATCAGGTTGCACGAGCTTCAGTCAACAAGTTAAACAACGCATGATTAGGCTGCGCCTAAGCACGTGATAGCTTTTGAGAAGAAGTCATTCAGATTGCGCCTAGGCACAACAAAGGATTTTGTTTAAATTGTGCCTAGGCGCAACTCACAGGACGTATAGGACAGTTGTCACTCCTTGAGGGGCACAATTTGAGGGATTCGAAGAGATTTTCCACGTTCATTGTGCTGTCAGCTATCAGTGCTGTCAGGTAATGATGGCCATTAAATGTCATACGCCACGTAGACTTTGGCACAACTATGACTGGGCACAATCTGATATGTGGCACAACTTGATCAGCGGCACAGTTTGATCTATGGGCTTCATATCAGTGGCACAGCTTGATTTTTGAGGTGCAATTTGATTGCTGAGTAGTAGATACATGGCGTAACTTGATTTTTAGGCCCTACAGTAAGCATATCAGTGATCTTAGCAAATGCTGTTTTAAGACCCTCTAGCCGTTTGTTTGCCTGATCACTGGCTTCTTCTGGTCTCTCTCCATCTGTATACATATAGATAACATGCGAGGATGAACAGAGGAAACAGTACAACTGGTGCTGATGTTGTATGTCTCTGAGTTGAAAAGACTCTCATCTTCAGGTAGGGGAGGTAGATAGTCGTCATCAGACTCGGAAAGATCATCGTCATCTGGAAGGCTACCCCCGGTATGAAGGTCATCTGCTTCAGGCTCTGAGGGAATACTACCCCCAGCTGAAGGATCATCACCTCCAGCTTGGGAGTCCTCTTCATCTATATAGAATCTCGTCCTCGACTGTGTACCCATATAGACTCCTTAAAATGTGACAGCCTGCTGGCTATCTATTGGCAGACTTCTTCTTCTTCTGTTCGTAGAACTGAGGAAAAAAGTTGGGTTCGTGGTCCACCTTCTTTGATTGGGGCTCCCGTAAGGAGGACCCCATAAAGCCATGTTGGATAAAACACACAGTGGCTTTTCATCGTCAGAGCAATGCAGTCGTTGAAATACGGACCGCCTCTGAGGCATTCTCGTTGCTTTGGAGCAGCAACAGTTGATGACAATACTGGTATACGAATGTATACCATGAATTGTTGTATCCTTCCTCGCTTTACGCTTATGACTTATTATATCGCATAAGTCAGAGGAAGGGAGTTTTGCTTTAAAACCCATGTCACATGCATCGCCGAACTTTGCATATGGGTTCGTAAGGAGAGTTGTTGCATCCAGACTTAGTTCACATGCAGGGGCAACCCCCACACCTAAGTTCTTTGATGACCTTGAAGACAACCCCGTGCCATACGCGTTGGGGCCTGTCGTTTTGCTGTGGGCTCATAGGCCTTGGAATCTGCCTTTGGGCGTATGTTTCTTGGCAGCATGCCTAAGCTGCCTCGATATGGGCACATAGTATGGGTCAGTTGAGCTTGGGCGCATGACCCTGGATGCATAATCTATCGAAGACAGAAGTCTTCTGGCCAGAGTTATGCGCCCACACACCCTCTTGGGCGCATAGCTTTGGGCGTATGCTTGGTGGAGCAGCACTATTTTCTTCCAGCTTCGCCTCCTTTGTTTGTGAGCCTCGCTAAGTTTGCCCAGAGTGTCGAACACTCCGATTCTTGGCATCATAATATTTTCTTTTGCCAAGTCTCGAGTGTTGAACACTCTATTGTTGGTTGCACAAGAGAGAAATCGCTGGGCTGGTAGAGCCTGGAACGGTATGATCCTTCTTCATTTGTGGAGCTTCTGGGGCAGAGCCATGTTCCTATAAAGGAGCTCTATGCGCCCATGTGACAGAGACCTTTAGTTACATATCTGCTATGACACTGGCAGGATATGCACTGCGAGCCTTCGGAAGCCAAGTCTTGCGAGACTTGTTTGGCTTCACTGATTTTGAGGGAGTAGAGCCGTCCCTCGAGAGCATCTCTTCGAATGCCTGCTAATCGAACTTCACGATCAACATCTTCTGAGTGCTCCCCACTTTATCGGTATCGTATTACGCCACCACCTTCTCGTCAGAGGAAAAGGTAGTCCCCAGTAGAGTTGCCATTTTTGTGGACACACACAAAAAAGAAGAAGAAATACTATCTTTTCTTATTGGCGCAAGGCACCATAAATCGAGTACGCCAGAGAGATCCTGTGCTGAGGATCCCTGAGTACAAAAAAAATTCTGGGGAATGGGACGATGGAGATCGAGCGACAGTTGCTCCTTTACTCCGTTGATATTCGATTACAAAAGCAGAAGAAAACCTAAGAAAATTGCTAACTCTCGGCTCACTGGCAAGAAGTGCAGCAATTTAGCTCTTGAAAATGCTCTCCGTTCTGTGTTTTGAAAAGGTATGAGACCCCTTTTTATAGTCGTTCTTGTGCTGGAATGATGTTATGTGCCCATATGAGAAAACATACTAGTTTTTACGTGGGCACATAGTCCTGCTTTGGGCGCATAGGGTGTAGGCATATGCAAAATGCATGATCGTGGGTTGATCGTGGTGTTAACGTGGCCGCATGCTTTGGTGCAAGACTGCTCGTGGAGACTTACGTGGCCTTATGCTTCGGTGCACGATTGATCGTGGGTTTGACCTAGTCGAAGACTGTTCTGGCTTGGGCACATAGCCTGAAACAGGGCTATGTGCCCCTTCTGGAGAAGCCTAGAGTAGGTGCATGGGCGCATAGCTCACTCTGATGGCTTTGGCGCATATGACCTCACTGGTGACTTGGGCGCATATGACTTAACTGGTGACTTGGGCACATATGGCTTCACTGGTGACTTGGGTGCATATGTCTTCCCTGGCTTGGGCGCATGGTTGTCAAGTCTACTGAAATTTTCATGCTTCTACAGCACGGTCACGTGGAAATTGGGTACTATCGTGCAGTCGTGTCTCTTATTATGTGTCGAAAGACAAACACGACATGATAGGTTAACGTTTTTGGTACGAGAAGGGTCTAAAGGCAAGGTCTAAGTTGACGTTGTTATTACAAGCACGGGATGGTCGAGAGACACAAAATAGGCCAAGCGTCGATCCTAAGATAAGAGTAGAAAGACAATCAAAAGGGTTATATTGCACAAAGTAAATGACCGTGTCGGTTTTGTATGGGTGGGCGAGGAGCTCATTCCACTAGTACAGTTGAGTACTGACACCCACACAGTTTTCATGTGCAGGCACAGGTTGAAGCTCGTGGCACTGAGCTCTTATTGGATGCGTCGAGGCACAGAGTTCTTTGGCGATTTGAGGCGTGTGGTCGCGTGGAGCCAGGACTTATATAGGACATAATGTTTGGATGTCGCCTATCTTAAGCATCCGCTGGCTCGAGACATGTATTGAGAGATGAGGGAGAGCTCAGTGACTTGTAATGTGAGAAGAGTGAGCTTGAGTGATTGTAATCTTGGCCTTGCGCCCCATTGTAATCCTTGTTTCAATATCAATAAAATGCAACTTTTGAATGACTTGTGTTTTATTCTAAATTTTTGCTACTATTATTCAAAGCCTCTGCTTGGGACTTTTATGCGACGACCCCATCGCAGCCGCTGTAATCGGCCGTTATGGAATTCGCCTTGTACGAGCACAATCTAGGCTCGTACGGGATCACGCCTTAGCGAGAACGATCGCTCCTACGGGAGCGGGGCGTGACAGTCATAATCTTATCAGAAATAAAAAGCTTTCTCTAAATTTATAATTCACGTAAGGAGAGAAAAGGAGACTGCCAAGGAGAAGAAAAGGTTGGGAGATCGTCGCCCACACAATGTCCAACCCGAGGAAGGAATACGTATAGAAGATCTTGGGGTCGTGACTGCTCGAGATTACTAGGAACTGTTGTCTTTTTCCCGCCGCAAGTATAACACCATAGTAATCTCGAGTTTACTAGGAGCTGCGGCGAGAAAAAGATAACAGTTCCTAGTAATCTCGAGCAGTCATGACCCAAAGATCTTCTGTACGTATTCCTTCCTCGGGGTGGACGTCGTATGGATGATGATGTTCCAACCTTTTTTTCTCCTTGGCAGCCCTCCCTTTCTCTCCTTACGTGAATTATGAATTTAGAGAAAGCTTCTTATTTCTGATAAGATTATGACGGCCAGATAATGAAGGATATATATATATATAAGGCTACGGCAGGGAACATGAGAAAAAATTAGGGTTAGGTCTCCTAATGGATCTGTGTATCCCATGTTCAGCCCAAACACACAATCCAGGCCCATTAACAATAGCTCGGTCCACTAGAGAGCTATTGTTGCACTACCTTCCTAATCGCAAATTATAATTATAGGTTCCTTTTATTATATGCTCGTTTGGCTCCCCATGTTAAGAAATCGAATGTCCGTCGATCAAATTAAGTTACTTACAACTATATTGATCGACTTCTTTTATCCTTATGTAGTACCACTCAATTTTATTTATCATGTCGGACATAATCCACCTACAGGGTTTACATGACAATCCTTATGAGCTCCTTAAGGGGACATCATCAACCCGACGTATCGGGACATGGATTCCTTTTATAATCAACAGTCCATCATACATACAATGTTATTACCCAATTCATAGAGGTTGTTGACCCATAATGAATCTCACTCTTTTATAAGTCAAAGTAATGCACACTGCATATACATTTCTGTTATTATATCCCGATTAAGAGCACAAGCATCCATAATAACAGAGGTGTTTGTTCACTTATGTAGTCAGTACAAAGAGAACAACCTCAAGTGGTCCTGTTCAAAATACACAAAGTGTACTAGTATAAACCTATAGTCAAGATAAACTAATACCAGATTACACTACAACCTTTCCAATGGATTTTCCAAGTCCATCCAGGTTGTGAACTATTTATATATTCCATAGGAAAATGATAATATGATCTTCTGTGTGACACCACACACCATATTATCTACAATATAGAATATCAGACACTTGTATTAACACTTGCAAAAAATACAATATGCAAACATTTGCCTATATGATTCTCATTCAAAATTTAAGGAAATAAAATTAATACAAAAGTTATGCTTTTAGTATATAACATAACAGTCTACCACTTATACTCAAAATATTGCTTTTCAGTATATTGTTACAAATCTCGCACTTATACTTAAAGCCATGCTGCTACACATCTGACTCCCATTCCCTCAACATGACCATCAAAAGCCTTAGCTGGTAAGCTCTTTGTAAAGGGATCAGCTAGGTTGTCGGCGGATGCTATCTTGATCACAACAACTTTTCCTTTCTTTACGAAATCTCGTATCAGGTGGTACTTGTGCTCAATGTGTTTACATGTCTTATGGGCTCGTGGTTCCTTCGAGTTTGCAACTACACCACTATTATCAAAATAAAGTTTGATATCCTTAGGAAAAATAGGTACCACATCCAAGTCCAACAGGAAGTTTCTTAGCCAAACCGCTTCTTTGGCTGCCTCAGAGGCTGCCACATACTCGGCTTCCATAGTAGAATCAGCAATACATTTTTGCTTGATACTCCTCCACACAATGGCTCCACCTTCCAAAGTAAATAAATAACTTGAGGTAGATTTCCTAGAATCCCTATCTGACTGAAAATCTGAGTCTATATACCCCAAGGGAACTAAACTATCTGTCTGGTAAACTAGCATATACTCTTTAGTCCTTTTCAGGTACTTCAAAATATGCTTTATGGCTGTCCAGTGCTCTTGTCCTGGGTTAGACTGATATCTGCTGACCATGTCGGCAAAGCAGATGTCTGGTCTCCTACATAGCATTACGTACATTAAGCTTTCTACTGGTGAAGCATAAGAAACTGCTTTCATATTCTCTATCTCTTTAGGTGTCCTCGGACACTGCTCCTTTAATAGAGCAATTCCATGCCTAAAAGGTAAGAAACATTTCTTAGAATTTTATATGCTAAAATGAGTTAGTACAGTATCGATATAGGAAGCTTAGGACAAGCCCAACATCCTTTTCTTGCGATCTCGTAGAACTTTGATCCCAAAGATGTGACCTACTTCTTCCAAGTCCTTCATATCAAGCTGTTTGGATAGTCATAGCCTTACATCAGATAACACCTTCACATTGTTTCCAATAAGCAAGATTTCATCTACGTAAAGTACTAGTAATACCACCACGTTTTCGTCATACTTTCTGTATACACATGAATCATCTTGACATTGATCAAATCCATAGGATTTTATCACCTGATCAAAACATATGTTTCAAGATCTGGAAGCTTGTTTAAGTCCATAAATAGACTTCTTGAGCTTACAAACAAGATACTCTTGGCCCTTTTCAATGAACCCGTCTGGTTGCTTCATATAGATGTCTTCCTCAAGACTTCCATTAAGGAAAGATGTCTTAACATCCATTTACCAAATCTCATAATCGAGATGAGCTACAATAAATAATAGAATATGGATAGACTTAAGCATGGCTACTAGCGAAAAGGTTTCCTCATAATCGATACCCACTCTTTGAGTAAACCTTTTACAACAAGCCGAGCTTTAAAGGTTTCAACCTTACCGTCTGATTCTCTTTTTCTCTTATAGACCCACTTGCATCCAATGGCTTTTACACCAGCGGGTTGTTCTATAAGCTCCAGACATGATTGGAATCCATATATTATATTTCAGATATTATTGCTTTTTGCCAAGACTCTGTATTTTTATCTTGGAGTGCTTCGTTGTAGGTACAGAGATCATAATCTTGTTTCTCATGGACGAAGTCTAATGACTCATCAAAGAACATATATCTATCAGGTTGTATCCCAACCCTCCTACTACGACAAGGTATTATCGGTTGTGGTATAACATTTGTGACACATTATGCAATTATTTCTGGTTCATCCTCTTGTATTGTTGGTATTGAAGTACTTGGTGTCTCACCTCTTAGTTCTTCTAGAACAACTCTACTTGTCGATTTATGGTTCATCACATAGTCTTCCTCTAAGAATCGGGTATTGGTGCTAACGATGACCTTCTGATCCTTAGGAATTTAAAATAAACCTCCTTTCGTTCCTCTTGGATAGCCTACAAACAAGCATACTTCTGTACGAGATTCTAACTTATCTGCTTTCCCATTCAGCACATGTGCTGGACTATCCCAAATGTGAACATATTTCAGACTAGGCTTCCACCCAATCCGCAGCTCTGTGGGAGTAAGAGGTACTGACTTAGAAGGAACGAAGTTCAAAATATAAGCTGCAGTCTCCAAGGCATATCCACAAAATGAATCTGGTAAATCGGAATAACTCATAATTGATCTAACCATCTCCATAAGAGTTCTATTCTTTCTTTCGGATGCACCATTCTACTGGAGCATTCCAGATGCAGTCAATTGGGATGTAATCCTAGCCTCTGATAAATAATCCCTAAATTCTCCAAAAAGGTATTCGCCACCACAATCTGATCATAGTGACTTGATACATTTTCTATGATGTTTCTCCATTTCTACTTTGTACGCTTTGAATTTCTAAAAGCAATCAAACTTACGGTGCATCAAATAAATGTATCCAATCCTTGAATAATCGTCAATAAATATGACAAAATATTCAAAGCCACCTTTAGTCTGCATTGCCATAGGTGTAGTGCCCTACTCCGCGAAGGCACTAGATAGACAGAAAGATCGAATTTCTGGCTCTACAACAGAAGACAATTTATCTGGGTGAGTGGACAATTTATCTCGGTGAGTGGACGAAGTCTCATTTTATGATTCGCTTGAGACTAATAAGAATCTGAGCTTTTGAATGAATGTATTGCTAATAACAAGACAGTAATATTGAGTATGCTTATAAGAGAATTCATACACTGTCTGCTAAGAAGGAGAAATGTTTTCTGCTTGAAAAAAGATGTAATTGTTCATGACTTGCTCGATTGATGCATGATGGTTTCATTTGATATTGCATGTGCATTGGGGTATCCACTTAGTGATGAGCTGAACCCTAGAGAGTCACAGCGGCTAGTGACGAGCTGAAACCATACGAGTCACAGCGGTTAGCGACAAGCTGAACCCAAGAGAGTCACAGCGGCTAGCGACGAGCTAAACCCATGCGAGTCACAGCGGTTAGCGGCGAGCTGAACCCGTGGGAGGCACAGCGGCTAAGATGGAATTGAAATGTTAGATTTTTAAAGATGTTTTCAAAAGAATGTAAACTGACTCTATATGCATGAAACTAATATAGGTAAAAAGTAGTAAGATCATATCACAAGAAACATTTTCTCACTAAATGAATAGTGATCGTTTCAGACAAATGTAGCTCTTTGTTCATAATCACCAGTATGCTGATATAATGACCTACCATCAGTTTGTATGCAGGTGCACTATACATCGAGAAGGATAGTCCGAAGTGATAGTCCGTACCTCATTCTCAGGAGCCAGAAATCAGAAGAGATGCCAAGAGATGACATTTGTTGCAAGAGTTGGTTTTGTATATAAATAGATGTAATGTATGGGAACGAGATCATTGTAATATGTAAAGTTTTGAGAGAATGTAACATTGTATCAGGGAGAATCGAGAGCTTGTAATCTATTCAAATAAAATCAATAAAGAGAATTGTTTCTTGTTACCATTGTGTTCAATGCTTGTATTCTGAAATATGTCAGCTGCTGCTTCAATTATCTGCGATACGTTCCGCTACGTATTGTCAACCTTGTCTTGCTTCAGTTCTTGGCCTTGTGCAAGCGTAACTTAGGCTTGTACGGCATCACGCCTTAGCGAGGACGATCCGTCGCAAAGAGCCCGAAGCGAGGACGAAAGGACTCTGCGGGATCGGGGCGTGACAGAATGGTATCAGAGCAACATGATCCTCTGGCCAATTGATTCGATTGAATTCAAATATGTTCTCCTGATCAAAATTTTCTTGTCTACTTGATATCATCAATGAGATGAATGTTTCATACAATAAGTCCGTAAATATTTTTATGATGCTAGCATATATTTTATCGATTTGATTGATTAAGATTAAAATGCTTGATTGAACAAGAGTTTTGATATGATCTGAATTATGATTTCATGGATTGATGATGGCAAAGGATGAGGATTATCGCTGCTAAGGATATCGTAAGTTTCTTCTTAAGTTTTAAGGACGAAACTTCTTTTCGATGGGTAGTTATGTAGTGCTCTGCTCCGCGAAGGCACTAGATAGACAGAAAGAACGGATTTCTGGCTCTGCAATAGAAGACGATTTATCTGGGTGTGTGGACGAAGTCTCGTTTTATGATTCGCTTGCGCCTAATCAGAATCTGAGCTTTTGAATTAATGTATTGCTAATAACAAGACAGTAATCTTGAGTATGCTTATAAGAGAATCGGCACACTGTCTGCTAAGAAAGAGAAATATTTTCTGCTTGAAAAGAAGATGGAATTGTTTATGACTTGCTTGATTGATGCATGATGGTTTCATTTGATATTGCATGTGCATTGGGGTATCCACTAAGTGACGAGCTGAACCCTAGAGAGTCACAGCGGCTAGCGACGAGCTGAACCCATGCGAGTCATAGCAGTTAGCGACGAGCTGAACCCAAGAGAGTTACAGCGGCTAGCGACGAGCTGAACCCATGCGAGTCATAGCGGTTAGCGATGAGATGAACCCGTGGGAGGCACAGCGGCTAAGATGGAATTGAAATATTGGCTTTTCAAAGATGTTTTCAAAAGAATGTAAACTGACTCCATATGCATGAAATGAATATAGGTAAAAAGTAGCAAGATCACATCATAAGAAACATTTTCTCACTAAATGAACAGTGATCGTTTCAGACAAATGTAGCTCTTTGTTCACAATCACCAGTATGGTGATATACTGACCCACCATCAGTTTGTATGCAGGTATACTATGCATCGAGAAGGATAGTTCGAAGTGATCGCCCGTGCCTCATCCTCAGGAGCCAGAAATTAGAAGAGATGCCAAGAGATGACATTTGTTGCAAGAGTTGGTTTTGTATATAAAGGGATGTAATGTATGGGAACGGGATCAATGTAATCTGTAAAATTTTGAGAGAATGTAACATTGTATCAGAGAGAATCGAGAGCTTGTAATTTGTTCAAATGGAATAAATAATAAGAATTGTTTCTTATTACCATTGTGTTCAATGCTTGTATTCTGAAATATGTCCGCTGCTGCTTCAATTATCTGCGATACGTTCCGCTACGTATTGTCAACCTTGTCTATCTTGTCTTGCTTCAGGTCTTGGCCTTGTGCAAGCGCAACTTAGGCTTGCGCGGCATCACGCCTTAGCGAGGACGATCCGTCCCAAAGAGCCCAAAGCGAGGACGAAAGGACTCTGCGGGATCGGGGCATGACAATAGGTCCACACAAATCAGAATGAACAAATTCCAACACATCACCCTTTGCCGTAAAAGGACTTTTGGTCATTTTACCTTCTAAGCGGGATTCACAGACTGGTAGTGCCTCCACTTACAATGAACTCAAAGGTCCATCTTCAACCAGTCTTTGAATCCTTCTTAGGTTAATATACCTCAAATGCAAGTGCCAAAGATATGTTTGGTTCATACAAGAAGGTTCTTTTCTCTTATTTAAGTTAGATGACATATTATTCATTTCTATAAGTTGCATTGTGGGCAAAATAGGATTAATGACATACAGATTATCAACTAATGCACCAGAACAGATAAAATATTTATTCTTTCTGATAACAATATTGTCATTAAAATAAACTGAATATCCATCCTTAACTAACATAGAAACAGAAATTAAATTCCTTCTACGTGAAGGTGCATAAAGACAATCTCTCAATGTCAAAGACTTATTTCTACCAAAAGATAAAGTAACATCTCCTAATGCAACGGTCGCTACTTTTGTAGCATCACCCATGAACAAGCATATCTTGTTGACCCAAACAGGATCACAGTCAACCTAATCTTGAAAATTAACAAAATAATATTTATCATAGTGCAATTTGACACATCGAGCTCGAAATCAATCTACTCAGCTCATTGTTCAATATCACAGCTGCTTGAAGATTTACTATTATGTGTATACTAGAGTCTGTATTTTTATTGTATTTAAGTATAGGATGATGTATGTTGGGTCATACTGAGCACTTTGGGCTAGACGTAGCTTTTTAGGTTCACTTAGCCCAAATCCCAATCAACCCATTCATCCAAAAGCCCACTGAGAACATTCTGTCCATAGGAGACAGAGTTCGGGCCGAACTCTACCTCCACACAGAGTTCGAGCCGAACTCTACCCTCTAAATTAAAGGATGCTGATTTTTAGGTCTTGATCACTGCTAGTTGTCCAACGGCCAAAAATTTGAATTCCACATACAGAATTCGGGCCAAATTCTGCCTACCCCGAACCCTATAAATAGGCCTTGGTTTCTCTCATTTGAAACCATCCAATCTTCCCTTCTTCTTCTCTTACATAGCCTATATATTAAAGAGCCTTACCTTCCCATCTACTTAGCATTCAAACTTCCAAACCGTCCAAGTTGCTCGGTACGATCCAGCTAGAAGTTTGAAGTACAAGAAGTTGTAAGTCACTTGGAAAAGTCCAAGTTTTGCCAAAGCGATCATTGAAAGAAGTTTGGCATGCTCTTCTGTGAAAAGGTACGTGGTTGTAATCCTATTTCACAAATAGTGGATTTCAATCCTGAGCTAGAGTTCTCAGGCCTGGACTAGTCCTCCATGTGGAAAACCAGGTTAAAAATCTTGCTGTGTTGTGCTTGCTCTCTACTCTTTATTTTCGTATTTCTTTTACTCTGATTATTTAGTTGGTGAAGAGAGTTTAATTTTTTAATTGATCATTTTTGTTATAAACTCTATTCACCCCCCTCTAGAGTTGCTTACCTGTACTTCAATTGGTATCAGGGATCTGTTCTCTTATCAAGGACTAACATCCTAGAGCTGATTCATGGCAACCACTCAACCCATGTTTTTCAATCACGGTGAAGGGCAGTCCACTCATAGGCCTCCCCTATTTTATGGAACAAACTATACCTATTGGAAAACAAGGATGAGTTTTTATCTCAAGTCGCTAGACTTCGACCTGTGGACCATTGTTACCGATGGTTACAAAAACCCGCCAGGATAGTTGTCAATGGTGATCTCGTTGAGAAACCCTACGACAAATATTCTGACAAGGAGAAGAAATAGGCGAGTCTTGATACAAGAGCTATTAATGCTTTATTCTGTATAATAGACATGAATGAGTTTAACAGGGTCTCAACATGCACCACCTCTCACGAAGTATGGAGACTTCTAGAATTGACGCATGAAGAAACCACCCAAGTCAAAGAGTTGAAAATGAGTCGTCTCACTTAAGAATATGAGGCATTCAAGATGAAGCCAAATGAGACGATCACACAAATGTTTACAAGATTCCTTAACATCATCAACTCCTTGTCATCTCTCGGCAAATAATATACAAATCACGAGAAGATCCGTAAGTTGCTTAGGGGGCTACCAAAGATTTGGAACCCTAAGGTAACAGCTTTCATAGAAGGCAATGATCTCACTATAATGTCTATGGAGACTTTGATAGGAAAGATGATGACTCATGAGCTTGACCTCAAAGACTTCGAAGAGCCTGCTCCAAAGTCAAAGGAGATTGCACTTAGAGCACATCGTCGGAGAGCTGATCCTGAAGAGACTGATGACGAAAATTCGAAAGGTGATGATCAAGCTCTCCTCGTCCGTAACTTCTAGAAGTTCTTTCGCTTCAATCGAACAAAGAAGGAACAACAAGAAGATAACGAAGAAGAGCCAACATGCTACGACTGTAAGAAGATTGGACACGTCCGAAAAGACTGTCCATTCGCAAAGAAGAGCAACCGATATGAAAAACCATACAAGAAGGCTTCCTCAAGAAAATATGCCAACACAAGCATTTGGCATGAAAGCGAAGCTAGTGACTCCGAGGAAGAAAAGGACTCTCCTCAAGACACCGCCAATGTATGCCTAATGGCAACATCCGATAAGGTAACTAGCGAAACTCTCGATGATTTCACTTTTGATGAACTTGGCGATGCATTCAATGATGTACTCAGTGACCACAAGAAATTCATTAGTAAATATAAACATGGCAAGGAGAAGATCAAAAGTTATGAAGTCGAGATTCAAAAACTCTCTTCTTTGCTTGATAATATTAGAGACACTTCACCCACGAAAGTCACAAAAGAGGTGTCTAAGCTTAGATTAATCCTACATGATGCCAAAGCACGTATTGGAAAGCAAACACGTGAGATCACAGCGCTCAACACTGAGCTTGCTGAATAAAAGAATAGACACAAGATCTCTATTACTAAAATTTATGGTTTGAGTGCTAAGGTTAGTGAATTGCAAGCTACCTCTAAGAAATTAGAGACTAGATTGGGAAAACAGGTTGCTCAACCTCAAACCCAATCACATGAGACACACACAAAGCACAACACTACTCAAAATAGTCAAGCATGTCATCCACCTACAGCACGCAAACATGCTTACATGTACACCCACTTCCATACAACACACAAACCACATGCACGTAGAAATTATTCTCATAACTATGCGACACATAATCACCATTCTACACAAAGATATAATCATCACTATGTTGCACATAAACAAAATTGCTACCATACTACATATAGATATAATCATCATCCTGCTGCCACATATAGTCATTATCATGCTGCTCCACACCACTCTTACCATGCTACATATAGACATCGTCAACATGCTCCAAACACAAATAGGAATGCTATTTGTACCTATTGTTGATTATATGGACACATCTTACCACAATGTAGAGTTAGAAGATTAGTAGATATGAATATATATAGATGGATGCCAAAAACTAACTTTTCAGGACCCTCAAGAACATGGGTACCAAAGGTCACATCTACTTTTAATTTAGGTGGACCTTCCTACCTCAACTAAAAGTAAGTGGATTCTCGATAGTGGATGCTCGCGATATATGACGGGAGACGCAAATCTTTTCGTATCACTATTGACGAAGAGAGAAGGGTATGTATCCTTCGACAACAACCTAAAAGGGTATATCATAGGGAATGGAAGTATTGGTCATCCTCTTTCTCCTGTAATAAAGGATGTCTGCCTAGTGACCGAGTTAAATCATAACCTGCTCAGCATAAGTCACCTTGCTGATCATGGATATGATATTAACTTTGGACAAATTAAATGCTTTATTTATGATAGGTCAACAGGAAACATCGCTTTTGAAGGGATAAGAGAGGATAACATTTATATTTTCTATCTATCTAGAGATACTAATAGTGCAGGAAGATGCTTATATGCTCACAAGGATGAGAGATTACTGTGGCACAGCGTCTTGGTCATGTCAATATGGATACTATATCCAGGCTATCGACTAAGAAGCTAGTTAGAGGCTTGTCCGACATCACATTCAAAAAGGACACGGTATGTGCCGAATGTGAGTTGAATAAGGCAACCAAGTCCTCATTTCATTCCATAAACTCTGTAAGTACTACTAGACCCTTGCAATTACTTCATATGGATTTATTTGGTCCTAGTAGAGTAGCCAGTCTTGGTGGAAAACTCTACGCTTTTGCTATAGTAGATGACTTTTCTAGATTTACTTGGGTTTTTTTCTTATAAACAAAAGTGATGCCATTTCTGTTTTCAAAATTTTTGCTAAAAAGTTTAAAACGAAAAAGGCTACATGATTACTCGAATCCGAAGTGATCATGGAGGCAAATTCGAAAATACTGATTTTGAAAAGTTTTGTGATTCAAATGGTTTTAATCATGAGTTTTCTTGTGCAAGAACTCCTCAACAAAATGGTGTTGTAGAGCGGAAGAATAGGACTCTTGGCGATATAGCTAGAGTCATGTTGAATAAATTTTCACTTCCGAAATATTTTTGGGCTGAAGTTGTCAGTACAGCATGCCATATTTTAAATAGGGTGCTCATTCGTCCAATTACGAAGAAAACACCCAATGAGCTTTGGTTTGGAAGAACTCCAAACGTTTCATATTTTAGAGTTTTCGATTGCCGATGTTTTATCCTTAACACCAAAGATAACTTAGAAAAATTTGATGCCAAAGCTGACGATGGTATTTTCCTTGGCTATGCTGCCAAGATCAAGGGATATAGAGTGTTTAACAAACACTCATTAATTATGGAAAAGTCTACCAATGTGACTTTTGATGAGGATAACAGTACAGCAGCTACTCTTGACGATGATGTTGAGCCATCAACTTCTACTCCGATGAATACCACCACTGAAACCAATTCTCTGGAGGGCTTGCCAAAGAAATTCTCTTTCAAGCCATCATATCCAGAAAACTTGGTAATATGTGAGGTTTCACGCAGAGTAAGTACTCGATCATCATTAAGAGACTCCATTGCTAGCACTGCCTTTATTTCAAAAATTGAGCCTAAGAATGTTTTAGAAGCTTTTAATGATGAGTTTTGGATTTCTGCCATGCAAGAAGAACGCAACCAATTCGAGAGGAGCCAAGTCTGGGAACTTGTTCCTAAGCAAGCCAATCACTCGATTATTGGTACTAAATGGGATTTTCGAAACAAAGTAAATGAAGATGGTTCAGTTACACGCAACAAAGCTCGTCTAGTAGCTCAAGGATACAACCAAGAGGAAGGTATCGACTACGATGAGACGTATGCTCCTGTTGTAAGACTGGAATCCATTCGGATGCTTTGCGCATTTGCTAACTTTCAAAATTTTAAATTCTTTCAAATAGATGTTAAAAGTGCTTTTCTGAATGGATTTATTAAGGAGGAAGTTTTTGTAAAAAAAACCCCTGGTTTTGAAAATCACAAATTTCTCGACCACGTTTTACCACGATGTTGTAAAAAAACTTTTTGAATTAATTAAATATTGATTCCCTCAAAACAATAATAAAAAATTCACCAACACCTTGACCACCATGAATCTAGCATGCCACGATAGTGTGGACATATACAAATTCAACTTTATTAAAGTAGGTTTTTTTAATAATTTTACTATCATGTCAACATAACTTTATAACAAATAAAATTAATATATTGGTCTTGCTCTGGTCATAAAATAATAGCAGTGTCTCCGATGGGGACGATACCATTATTTGTATCTAAGTGTATATCATTACTTAATACTAAGTCCATTACCTTGTAATGAGTTGCTTCAGATGGAGAAGTGAACACATACTAGGTAACTTTCTATAATTAATCTAAGGAAGTTTGTACTGGTGATCCATAATTATACTCATCCGATATGGAGGAGGGCACTAAAGCCAACACTCAAGTATAATTACATCACCTACAAACCAGTAATGGAGACCATAGGATTAATGCTAAATATATTTCCTCTCCCACTTAGTTATTTAACAAATGAGAGTTTTTCCACTAGTTGATATTATGTCCATGTTGTCCATTATTAATGCAGGCTTAGTTTTTCATAAAAAAACATCCACAGAATAATAAACATGAATAATCATGAAAAGCAAAATGACAACAAACAGAAAAAAAATATCCAACTATTATAGTCATCTTTCCTGCTCCGTTCTCAACTATCCGAATCCAAAATCTGGCACTGCGCAGACTTATTCGGGGTTCGACCTGACCGATTATTAATGCAGGCTTAGTTTTTTTAGGTTTTGGCTGTCGATTCCTTGATCAAAAATCATCCGTCTGTCTCTGGACTGCTTAAAACCAGCATCTCGTTCGGTGTCAGAAACAACCACCACCGCCATCACGATTGATAAAAATAATTAAAATTACATCAATCCTATGCCTCCCGAAGGAGTTCACACATAATCTAGATTGAAACATTAAAATTATAAGCACGAGCAACCCTCATGATTTTAATTACATCCAGAATAATGACAACATCTACGACATGTCCGTGGTTTAAAACAACACAAACAAAAACATGCATTGGACCATAATAGTTGGATCTAAGATGCTTGTAAAACCGAGTTAGAACAGATCTACATCTACCGACTATTACACAATGCAAGTTTTATTTGACAACATGGACGTATCAATCCATACACAGATCCAAAGTGGGTCTGATACCAATTGATGGAAATAGGGATTCCTAAGACCGTAGTTTGGTGTGTGTATTGATCGATAGAAAGTTAAACAAATATAAATGTGGTCTAACTCTTCATAGGCGGAAACTAGGGTTCACGAAATATACCTGCGGCTGGAAGAAGACAACAATTCCTAGTAATCTCGAGAAGTCACAACCCTGAGATCTTCTGCACGTATTCCTTTTTCGGGTTGGACGTCGTGTGGGCGACGATCTCCCAACCTTTTCTTCTCCTTGGCAGCCCTCTCTTTCTCTCCTTACGTGAATCACGAATTTAGAGAAAGCTTTTTATTTCTGATAAGATTATGACGGCCAGAGAATAAATGATATATATAAGGCTACGGCAGGGATCATGATGAGAAATTTGGGTTAGATCACCTAACGGATCTGTGTATCCCGTGTTCAGCCCGAACACACAACCCAGACACATTAATAATAGCTCAGTCCACTAGAGAGCTATTGTTGTACTACCTTTCTAATCCCAAATTATGATTATGGGCTCCTTTTATTATATGCTTGTTTGGCTCCCCATTTTAAGATATCGAATGTTCGTCGATCAAATTAAGTTACTGACAACTATATTGATCGACATCTTTTATCCTTAAGTAGTACTACTCAACTTTATTTCTCATGTCGGATATAATCCACCTGCAGGGTTTGCATGACAATCCTTATGAGCTCCTTAAGGGGACATCATCAACTCGACCTATCGGGACATGGATTTATTTTATCATCAATAGCCCATCATACATATAATGTTATTACCTAATTCATAGAGGTTGTTGACCCATAATGAATCTCACTCTTTTATGAGTCCAAGTAATGCACACTGCATATACATGTTTGTTATTATATCCGGATTAAGAGCATAAGCATCCATAATAATAGTGGTGTTTATTCTCTTATGTAGTCAGTACAAAGAGAACAACCTCAAGTGGTCCTGTTTAATACACACAAAGTGTACTAGTGTAAACCTATAGTCAATATAGACTAATACCATATTACACTACAACCTTACCAATGGATTTTCCAATTCCATCTAGGTTGTGAACTATTTATATATTCTATAGGGAACTGATAATATGATCTTCTTTGTGACACCACACACCGTATTATCTACAATATAGAATATCAAACACTTGCATTAACACTTGCAACAAATATAATATGCAAATATTTGCCCATATGATTCTCATTCAAAATTTAAGGAAATAAAGTTAATACAAAAAGTGATGCTTTTAGTATATAACCCTAACAAACCCAACCTTCGATTGGAAGCAGCAAGAAAAGATTCAATAGATAACAACAAAATTGACGTGTGACTTGAAACACTCTATGATTGTAATTGTAGTGGACCATTCTTCGACTATATATATCGGTCTGCTATAAAAAAGAGGATTATTATAAAAACTTAATGAATATGTTGCTTGTAAAGCAGGATATATAAATTGCAGAATACCCCAAAAGATTCACCTATTTAAGAGTGAAAGTGGAGCCACTTTCTATGGGAACTCGAGCTGTTCTCTAGAGCTCTTAGGAAACCGAGATGGGCATATGGCCGAAAAGCACAACTATTTATTCGATCAAAATGCTCACACAATGTGTTTGTATGTATGTTGAGTCTGTACAAGTAAGGTCCTAAGACTTATGTCACTTTGGGTCTGTATAGATGAAATATATGAGACTAAGTGGATGTTGAAGTTCGAAAGACACATTCTTCTGATACACGGTGCGATTGCCCATATCTTGTTTCTTTTTCGTATAATTTTATTGCTTTATATCTCCTTAATTATCTTGGTTTCCCTTAATAATTGAATCATATAGCGGATTATTGGATGTGTTGCTTGTTGGAGCAACATTTAAATTTCTAGGTGATTCAATAAGGAGAAAACTTTAATCCCACATCAGATATGAGACAGAACTCTCACTTTTTTAAAGTGCTTTACCAATTTTATTAGGTAAGTGGATTTTATGGGAGATGGGCTAAATTCCACCCAACCCGTAGTGGTTGTGCAATTTAATGAGCATTTTTTATGCCGTTATTAGTCGCACACTTAGCCCTTTGCACGCTTGCATGTCGCAAATCAGATCAGGATATAAAGATAATTTTTCTAACTCCTTTTTTTATTTATTCAGTCGGGTTAGTTGCTAGTCTTCCTTGTGCTCATTCTCACATAATTTTGTTACGAGATTAGTGGAAAGGGATTACATGGGAAATATATCCCGGATCGTGTCTAGAAGATATGAGATCAAGTGGCATGTATTCTTTTATCTCTTTCTAAAAATTCTATTTGTGCAAAGAAAGAAAAGCGACTGCAAATAGAACCCTAAATCCTCCAAAAATCTCCTCCTTCGTCCGTCTTTTCTCCCGGGCAAATTCTATGATCATTTGTTGAACTCGTCACCGGGTGCACAATGTCGCAGGTCACTGGATCATTGTACCTTTGGGATAAATCACCAGGAACCTACTTCAATTTTTATTAGGGGCAATTCTCTTCTATGGACAACGTTGTAACGTGCCTCGGATGCTATACTTTTAATTCTTGTCATTAGTTTCTACATCTTCTATTTGCATGTTTTTGGAATAATATCCAACATCTCTTAGGTTCTCCTTATTTACTTTTTCTGGTATTGGGAGTTATGAAGTTGTAGTGATTTTCTAAATGTTTATAACCTTATTTAATAGTGATCCCGCTTCTGGTATTTTTTTACCTGTTAAGATTTTCTACTATATTCCTTGCGTCTTTGTGCTTGGATTTTATAACCTTTATTGTACTAAAGATCTCTCAAGAAAACTAGTGTTAGAGACGAAAAATAAAATAGGGTTGAAGCTTATAGATTGAATCACCTCAAAGGTAACCCAACCTTCGATCGAAAGCACCAAGAATAGGTTCAATAGTAACAACAAAATTGATGTGTGACTAAAAAAACTATATGATTGTTATTGTAATGGACCATTCCTCTACTATATAGTGTTGATCTGCAATGAATAAGATGATGATTGTAAAATCCTAATGAATATGTAGCTTGTAACGCAGGATATATATATTGTAGAATACCCAAAAGGAATCACCTTTTTTAGAGTGAAAGTAGGGCTACTTTCTATTGGAACTCGGATTGTTCTCTAGAGCACTCTTGACACCGAGATGAACACATGGCCAAAAAGTGCACAACTGTTGATATAATCAAAATGCTCACATAATGTGTGTGCATGTATGTTGAGTCTGTACAAGTAAGGTCATAAGTTCAAGACTTATATCACTTAGGATTTATATAGATGAAATGTATAACCTTAAGGGGAGGTTCAAGTCCAGAAGACACCATCTTCTGATACGCACTTTATTTGTCCATATCTTGTTTTTTCTTTATATAATTTGATTTCTTTGTATCTCCTTAATTATCTTGTTTCCCCATAATTGAATCATGTGGGGGATTTTTGGGCGTGTTGCTTGTTAGAGCATTCTAGGTGATTCAATAAGGAGAAAACTTTAGTCCCACATCAAATAGAAGAGAGAACTCTTATTTTTTAAAGTGCTTTACCCACTTTATTGGGTAAGTGGATTTTGAAGGGGATGGGATAAATCCCATCCAACTCGTGAGGGGTGCGTGATTTAATAGATATTTTTGACGTGTTTATTAGTCATACACTTAGCACTTTTCACGCTTGCATGTCGCGAATCGGATTTGGAGTATAAAGGTAATATTTCTAATTCCTTTTTATTTGATTTGGTCTAGTTAGTTGCTGGTCTTCCGTAGACCCCTTCTCACGTAAGTTCGTTACGGGATTAGTGGGAAGGGATTACATGAGAAATATATCCTGGATTGTGTCCAGAGATCTAAGATCAAGTGATATGTTATCTTTGTTGTCACTCTCGAAAAATTCGAATTGCATAGAGAAAGAAAAGACACCGCTACCAGAACCTAAAATCCGCCAAAGATATCCTCCTTCGTCCGTCTTTTATCCCAGGCAAGTTCTGTGACCATTTGCTGGACTCATCACCGGGTGAATGGTGTCGCAGGTTATTTGATCATTATATCTCGGGTATAGATTACCTGAAAGCTGTTGCACTGTTCGTCGGATGCTTTTCTATTCTAAGGATAACGTTGTAACTTGCCTTGAGTCCTACACTTTTAATTCATGTCTTTAGTTTCTGTATCTTCCATTTACATGTTTTAGGAATAGTATCCAACATCTCTTAGGTTCTTTTTGTGTACTTTTTCTTGTATTGGAAGTTATGAAGTTGTAGCGATCTTGTAAAGCTTTGTAACCTTATTTAATAGTGATTCTGTTCTCTAGTGTTTTTTATCGATTAAGATTTTCTATTGTATTCCTTGCATCTTTGTGCTTAGATTTTATAGTCTTTATTATACTAAAGGTCTCTCAAGAAGACTAATGTTAGAGATGACAAGAGGAATGGGGTTGAAGGTTATAGATTGAGCCACCTCAAAGGTAACCCAATCTTCGATTGGAAGCACAAAGAAAAGGGTCAAAGGATTACAAAAAACTTGATGTATGATTGGGAACGCTATATGATTGTTATTCTAATGGACTATTCCTCTACTATATAGTGTTGATCTGTAATGAATAAGAGGATGATTGTAAAATCTTAATGAACTTGTGGCTTGTAAATAAGTGTATATAAATTGCGTAATACCCAAAAGGATTCACCTATTTGAGAGTGAAAGTGTGGCCGCTTTCTATTGGAACTCGGGCTATTCTCTAGAGCTCTCAAGAAATCGAGATGAACATATGGCCACAATGTGCACAACTGTTGATACGAACAAAATGCTCACACAATGTGTTTGTATACATGTTGAGTCTGTACAAGTACTGTCCTAAGTTCAAGACTTATGTCACTTTGGGTCTGTATAGATAAAATGTATAACACTAAGGGGAGGTTAAAGTCCGGAAGACACCTTCTTCTGATACACAGTGTGATTGTTGCCAATATCTTATTTTTTCTTCGTATAATTTGATTGCTTTATATCTCATTAATTATCTTGTTTTTCTATAATTGAATCATATAGGGGATTGTTGGCTGTGTTGCGTGTTGGAGCAATAAGGAGAAAACTTTAGTCTCGTATCAGATAAAAGAGATATATCTCCTTTTTTTAAAGTGCTTTACCCACCTTATTGGGTAAGTAGATTTTGTGAGGGATGGACTAAATCTCATCCAACCCGTGAGTGGGTGCGCAATTTAATGTGTATTTTTGACACATTAATTAGTCATGCACTTGGCACTTTGCACGTTTGCGTGCCGTAATCAGATCAGGGGTAATTTTTTACTCTTTTTTTATTTTTTATTTTGTTTTATTTTATTCAGTCTGGTTAGTTGCTGGTCTTCTGCGGACCCGTTCTTACGTAATTCTGATACGGGATTAGTGGGAAGAGATTATTTGAGAAATATATATTGGATCGTGTCTAGAGATTTGAGATCAAGTAATCTGTTTTTTTCTCTCTATCTAAAAATTCCAATCGTGCAGAGAAAGAAAAGCCACTGCCACTAGAACCAAAAATCCTCTATAAATCTCCTCTCTTTTTTCTTTTCTTTCGGACAAGTTATGTCATCGGTTGCTGGACTTGTCACTAAGTGTACGGTGCCGTGGGTCATTGGATCATTGTATCTTGGGGATAGATCACTTGGAACCTTCTGTACTTTTCGTAGTGGACCAAATTCTACTCTAAGGATACGTTGTAAGCCTCAAATCCTATACTTTTAATTATTCTTTTTAGTTTCTACATCTTCTCTTTGCATGTTTCAGAGATAGTATCCAATATCTCTTAGGTTCTCTTTGAGTACTTTTTTTGGGTATTAGGAGTTATAAAGTTTTGTTGGAGTCCAGTCTGGATTTGGTAACAATATATTTGTGGAATCCACATCTAATTAAATATTTGATTAGAATAGATTTGAATGTCCATAATTGGTGTTGTGCTATTTTAGGTATAATAAGATTCTTATTTTAGGAATTACTGTTATAATCTAAAATAGGATGTTGATAGAATATTTTAGGCATAATAGGATTCCTATTATGTTAATATTTAAAAATTCCTATTATGACAAGAATATGATTTTTTTCTCATCATATATAATAAGGTAAGGGTGGAGGCACAAAGCACAACACAAAGTGGAGATTCGGGATGCTTGTCCACAAAAAAATCTAAAAGAAAGTTCATACTTTACTCTTAGGACTTCGCCATCCAAGACAGGAGGAAGAAGAAGATCTATCGAGGAGTCGTCAACTTCTGTTAGGGAGACTTCTACGAGTTGATAAGTGATCTCAATTATAATCTTCTATTGTTCTTCTTGAGAGTGGTGAGGGGGTTGAACCTATTAGGGCAAAGGGTTCAATGTGAGTTTTGTCAATCTTGTAATTCATCTAAGTTATTAAAGGTTGGGGTTTGTCTAGGTGATGTACATCACCGCCATATACTTGTCTTTATCTTGTGCTAGGTGTCCATTAGACGGGGGTTGATTTTGATCAGGTGGGTTGGCAAACGCTTCCGTACGCGCCCAACAATTAGTATCAAAGCTTTGGGGTTCTGGCAACCTATCAACGGAGCAGATGAACACTTGTATCATCACCTTCACAGAAAGAAATTGGGCATTTTGGACGCCAAGTATGGAGGATCTACTCTGGTGCAAGGACTTGCATGGTCCATTAGAGGGCGACAGAGCAAAGCCATCGAACAAAGCTGCTGAAGACTGGAAATAACTGGATCGGATGGCCGTTGGATTCATCCGCCAATGGCTGGATGACTCGGTGTTTCACCGTGTGTCTATGGAGAGTTTCGCAAAAGCATTGTGAGATAAGCTGCATTCATTGTTGTTTGCCATAAAAATCAACAACAGGTATTACAGAACACTGGAATTGATTGCAAACTCGCTTGTACAAAGAAGAGCCTAGAAAGAAAGCCTAGGAAATAATCTAAGTACAATTGTTTAGTTTTGATTCTGGGGGGTGACGGTGGAGGCTCGGAAAAGTGCTATAAACTCTGCTTTACTCCGTGGACTATCTGATGCAGTCTCTAACTCGTGAAGATATTGCTTTTCTCTTGAAGGTTTCCAGCCTTGGATTGCCAACCATCTTGCAGGGGTGTGGCATCCTGCTTTTATAGTGATTTCGGGATGAAGGATACTTTGAGCCGTATAAATGACCACGTGGCAAATCGCCGGGCCACATGGACATAATCATACCTTGAGACTCGGTCTGTGACTGATAGCTGGGGATTTGTTAGGATTTATTGTGATTTGTTGTTGAGAAGTTCAGACCTGGTTAATTTCTCACGTGTACCAACTAAGCTTCTGAGGCGAGCCGCATGAAGGTTGTCTCCTGGCCGAGCCGTATGAGAAATGTCTCATGGCTGAGCCACACGAAAGAATTTCTCATGAACGAGCCGTATGAAGGAATGTCTCATGACCGAGCCGCATGAAGGACGTCTCATGACTGAGCCGCATGAGGAATGCCTTCTGACCGAGCCGCATGAGGCCACCTCATGACTGAGCCGTATGAGGAATGTTTTATGACTAATCCGCATGAAGGATATCTTCTGGCTGGATGGGTATGGGGGCCCTAGGAGAACGTGTTGTGCCGAATGACATGATTTGAGAGAGTTTTATTTGTCTCCCTCTTGACTGATCTCCTTGTTCGAAGAAGATTTGACGGTAGACTCCTTCAGAAGATTGTGATGCTCTTGACTGAGACGATGCGCCTGACTGAGGCATATGAGTAATGCATCTAGTTGAGAGCAGGCCGTTACAAAGTCTTCAATTGGCATCATGTTTTCGAGATGATGTTGGAAAGGCGTGGTAGGTCGCAGTCGCTAGAACCCGGACTGCCTTGATAGTGCAGCCACTATCTTGTGGTAGCAGCAGTTGATAATGACTCGGGTGCAATGACGCCCCGGGACTCACTGCCTACCAATGCTGCCACCTTGTATTTGTGAGTAATCACCTCACGCAGGTCGGTAGCAAGCTGATCTACCTTTGCACCAAACTTGTGGACTCGGGTATCCCAAGCGCATGGGTGCTTAGGCATCATGTTTGCTCCCT
This sequence comes from Iris pallida, assembly GCA_029216955.1. Lineage (NCBI taxonomy): Eukaryota > Viridiplantae > Streptophyta > Magnoliopsida > Asparagales > Iridaceae > Iris > Iris pallida. Next base: position 14,354,418 of record JANAVB010035617.1, read on the forward strand.
GATCCGTGGCTAGTAAAAGTACTTGCTCTGGATCTTTAGAGGGAGACTTTGAAGACCCACCCTGTCTGTTAGCCCTGGGGGACTGGACGCAGGTGGTTCTGTGTAACTTTCTGTCAGGAGCCCGTGTAACAGTCAACGGGGCCCACTGACAATCAACAACTTGGACAGTTGACTGGGCTTGTTGAGCCTGCACTACCCTAGACTTCTTCGACATAGCACCCGAAGGTGCGTAGTAGGAAGAGTCCAAGTTGGAAGAAGGGAAGGGAAGTTGGTGCCCTTTTCAAAAGAGGCAAGGGGGCTCTATTTATAGAATGGTGTGAGCACTTTCTTCTTCTCCTTTCCGATGTGGGACTAAAAGTTATATTTTCCATGCTTCTACAAGACCCCCTTCAATGTTTTCAAATTGTAAATTTGGAATACTTTGAATAAGAAGCATGGAAAGTAGAGTTGTTTAGGTGTTGCAAGCCTATCAGATGTAGCATGCGATAGGTTTGGGTACTTCCACTGGAGATTTTATGTGGACTTGTCATCCTTGGCGTACCTTGGTTTTAGGTACGGATAATAAGTTGAGAGAGGGAACCATCATATTTACTCAGAGGTGGTGAGAACGTGGTGAATATGGGGTTGATGGTAATGAAGACATGGTGGGAGTGGACTCAGATGAGGATACATAGAACAACTCAGAGGTAATATAGACGTGGAAGTTCTATGTAACGGGTAATGAATGCCACGGAACAACTGGGTTCCAGAAGTATATGATTATGAAAAATGGGTGCATGTACTAGAGGACCTAATACAGCATTTGTGGTCAACAGAGGACATTTGTGGACCTATTATCCTTTTTGTGTACTGGCGGTGCGAGTACGGATAATAAGTGGAGAGAAAACCAACATATTTACTCAGAGGTAATGAGGACGAGGTAAATATGGGTCTAACGTAGAACCTTTCTACTCAGAGGTAATAAGGACGTGGTAGGAGTGGATTCAGATGAGGATACATAGAACAGCTCAGAGGTAATATGGACATGGAAGTTCTACGTAACGGGTAATGAATGCCACGGAACAACTGGGTTCCAAAAGCATATGATTGTGAAAAAGGGGTACGTGTATTAGAGGACCTAATACAGCATTTGTGGTCAACATAGGACATTTATGGACCTATTATCCTTTTTGTGTACTAGCGGTGCGAGTACAGATAATAAGTGGAGAGAAAACCAACATATTTACTCAGAGGTAATGAGGATGTGGTAAATATGGGTCTAAAGTAGGGCCTTCCTACTCAGAGGTAATGAGGATATGGTAGGAGTGGACTCAGATGAGGATACATAGAACAACTTAGAGGTAACGTGGACGTAGAAGTTCTATGTAATGTGTAATGAATGCCACGGAGCAACTGGGTTCCAGAAGCATATGATTGTGAAAAAGGTATGCATGTACTAGAGGACCTAATACTACATTTGTGGTCAACAGAGGACATTTGTGGACCTATTATCCTTTTTGTGTACTGGCGGTACGAGTACGGATAATAAGTGGAGAGAAAACTAGCATATTTACTCAGAGGTAATATGGACGTGGTAAATATGGGTCTAAAGTAGAGCCTTCCTACTCAGAGGTAATGAGGACGTGGCAGGAGTGGGCCTAATGAGGATACACAGAATAACTTAGAGGTGCTATCAACGTGGAAGTTCTATGTATTGGATGGTTTGTTTGTGATGGACGAAAAAACAACTCAGAGGTAATATGGACGTGGTTGTTTTTCTCATTGGAGAATTTTGTGGACCTATGACCCTTTTTGTGTACTGGTAGTGCGAGTAATAGATTTAAATGATATTTTGTGGATCTACTACTCATTGGTACACTGATGGTGTGAGTAGTAGATTAGGATAACTTTTATGGACCTATTATCCTTCTTTGCATTGGTGGTACGGGCAATAGATTAGGATAACTATTGTGGACCTATTATCCTTCTGCGCACTGGTGGTGCGGGTAATAGATTATGATAACTTTTGTGGACCTATTATCTTTCTGTACACTGGTGGTGTGGGTAATAGATTTGAAACAAAACCCAACAGAGATGATAGGTTTTATGGTCTTAACACCGTATTTTTGATCTCGGGTTGGGGTACAGGTGTTAAGTCGAAAGATTATCGGTATCAGAGGTAATATGGACGTGACACAGGATAATCAGGACCAAGAAGTTTGCTCAGGGATAATGATGAACTGGGCAAACTCCTGCGAGGTAAAGCATTAGAGTGGGAGTTCAGAGGTACCATCGTACATGACTCGCCACTCAGGAAGATGTGATGGAGTGTGAGTTCAGCGGTACTATCGTATATGACTCGCCACTCAGGGAGATGTGATGGAGTGTGAGTTCAGTGGTACTATCGTACATAACTCGCCACTCAGGAAGATGTGACAGTTTTGAGGGAGTACCATCATGTCCTTTAGACATAGTATTTCTTCAGAAATTTGCCATAATAATACCAGGGTTGATAGCTACAGAGGCGATCGCCGACCGCTACCATAATTCAGACCTGGGGTAGCCTACATGTCGTACCCCTATTTTTGCATGAAGTATTTGGCCTGAGGACTATATAGGTAGAGTGGTAGTCTCCCAGTATCGGGTTCAAGATCAAACAATTGATACATGAAGGGTTGAGATCCTTATTTTCGGTCAAAGATACCTGAGACTATGAAGTAGGCATCTTTAATGGGAGCAAGTCTGCTTGCAGTATGGACGGTTGTCACATCATCAGGAGAGGGGGCTATCCACCTGTGTAACCAAGTATTTGGCGAGTTCTTTGTCCTCCTTGGCTACCCCCTGCGAGCTTGGAGGTCGGGATGCTGTCTTGGGCAACTTGACCACCAAGGGTTCTACTTGAGGTATTGATTTGCCTGAGCATGTTGGATCGACACTTGGCTGCTGACTCGTCTTGGGAAGATGGATGAAAATGGGCTCAGCAAGGGATTTTGTGTCTTAGGATGGTCTTCGAATGGATTTTGACTTTTGAATTTAGGAATCGGATGACCATTGGTTCCGACTGCGCAGCTTGAATGAGAGAACTAGGCACCTCTTCATGCATGGTTGCAATAAGGGATGCGACCCTGCCCGATCTGTAGGGTTGGAGACAGATTCTCAAGGGTTCCTCTGGCCCTGCAATGGCCTCCGGCTCGTCCGTTATGTGTTTCCTGGATTCGTCATATAGACAAGCCTCTGATGAGTAATAAGATTCAACCCCTTTGAAGGGGTCAATGTCAGCGAATTCGGTCTTTACGAAACAGTATTTACTAACATATTTGAAACACTGGTGAAGGGTGGATGGCACGATCATATAGTTATGTATCTACGGACGTCCCAGGAGGATGTTGTAGTAGGTGTCTGCATCTATGACGCAGCAGGTAACTTCCGTCCTCAGGTCACCAATTTGGTACTTCAACCGGATCTTCCCTAGGGGATAGCTTCTCCTTGAGTTAAACCCGCTAATGGCTGTAATGGTTGCTGCTAGCCGTTGCATAGGGATGCCAAAAAGTTGGAGCAAGCTTTTCAGGATGATGCTTATTGATGATCCCGGGTCGATATGTATCCTATCCACCTTGATGTCGCCTATGTATCCGGTGTAGTACAAGGGGCGATCATATAAATTGGTCTTAATCAACATGTCCTGCGAAGTAAATATGATGTTGGGCATTGCATCTGTGCTACTATCGTTCTGTAGATCTGCTGGCAGATTATCCTCTGGAGGCTTGACCTGGGCTAAGTAGGCATCGACATTCTGGAGTGCTTCGCTTAATGCGACACAAAGATCCTTGGAGAGCCTTAGGAGCTTATATAGCGACAACTTTGCTGGCATATTAGCCAATTGTGCTAATATATCGAAGTTGTAAGGTCTCTCTAGTCCCTAAGGTACATCATTGCGGAGTGGCCTATCGAAGCGGGTTTCCTTTGTTTCGAATGCGTCAGAGTCGCCATCGTGTTTGCCATAAAAATTAACAACAGATATTACAGAACACTGGAATTGATTGCAAACTCGCTTGTACAAAGAAGAGCTTAGAAAGAAAACTAGGAAATAATCTAAGTACAATTATTTAGTTTTGATTCTGGGGGTGACGATGGAGGCTCGAGAAAGTGCTATAAACTCTGCCTTACTCCATGGATTATCTGATGCAGTCTCTAACTCGTGAAGATATTGCTTTTCTCTTCAAGGCTACCAGCCTTGGATTGCCAACCATCTTGCAGGGGTGTGGCATCCTGCTATTTATAGTGATTTCGGGATGAAGGATACTTTGAGCCGTATAGATGACCATGTGGCAAATTCTCGGGCCACATGGCCATAATCATGCCTCGAGACTCGGTCTGTGACTGATAGCTGGGGATTTGTTAGGATTTGTTGTGATTTATCGTTGAGCAGTTGAGACCTGGTCAATTTGTCACGTGTAATGCCCCGCTCCGCGCGAGGCATTTGGTTGGCTTGTTGGATAGGATCAGAATGTTGGACTGTGACTTGTGTTAGAGATCAAGAGAGTTGAGATTGATGTAGTCTCTCTTAGCTGGCTAGACGGACTAAGTGTTGGAACATGGCTTGCTGGTAGAGCTACGCATAGGGGGAATGTGTGCAACCAGAATAAGAAGAACCTTTTGTGCAGGCAAGTGAAACTGTCCTCCTTCTTACTTATTTATGTATGCTTAATAAATAGAATAACGTGATGCTATAAATTGTCCCTAAATGTTCCATGTTTTAGTTGCTGAATAATAGAGATGCCTATGCTGAGAATTATTGACATGAATAAGATATGAATATTGAACTGCTGATTGAATCACACTCGAACTGCTAATGTAACTTGATGCCTGAGAATGAATTAATAATTATCCCAGTGAAATGAATAAGATGTTATTGGTTCCTCATTGAGAGAAATGCTATGAGAAATGTGCAATAAATCAAGGAAAGAGGAATGATGAGGCTTGGGATCATGGAGATCACCAAGTAGAATGATGGAAATAATTAGTCGTTGAACACGGCTCGGGATTGAGATGAGATGTTAAACTATTGGCTCTGCTTACTTTCAGTTGCTTTACCATGCATTTGTGTTATCGAGTCGACACACATTCGCATGGTCATGGACGTACTTGTACAAGTCTGAGTAAGTTTTCTCGAACGGTACCTGGGGTACCGGGACTGATTCGACCCGGGAGGAAACATTGGTCATGCTGTGGTGGCACGAGGTATTACGGGACATTCGGCTAGGCTTGCAACCTACCCTGGAATGGTGCGTCATAATACCCATTGGAAAGTCCTTTATGGTACAGTTTCACCAACGACCATGTAGTCAGGATGCATGCTAACGAATGTTTTGTGCAGACAGAGTAAGTATATCATATTAATCTGTATTTTTATGCAGGTACAAGGGAGTTGGCTATCGGTAAGAAATCACTTAAATATAATATACTCAATATATGTGTTGGTTTAACTTGCGTGCTTAACATGCCAAGTAAATGATGCTATGCGTAGTATTTCAATATGAGAACCTTCTTAATATGTTAAATTCAGTATGCTAGAAAGATGCCTTGCTATGAACATTGCTCAAACATAACATACATGCTAAGTAATGCTTGAAGTGAGATTTGTCATAACATGTTTAAGATGTTAATATTAACGTTGCCTCAATGATGCCTTTGCATGATAATACCAAGAATGCTAAAATGATATGTCCACATGAATATTGCTAAGAATATGTTTACATGCTTCACTGTGATTATTACCCATGAAATGTAAATTGATGCTAGGCCCAAGTAGAAAGATCATTCTATTAAATGCTTGCTAAAATTGACCGGTTAGTGTTGGTTTAGGCGAGTAGGTTGGATTCGGCTCGCCAGTACATAGATGATGTGCTGACCCACATTTTTGTGGGCAGGTACTCGTGCTTGGGATGTTCTACACACGAAGATTGGCTTGATTGGTCCCGCAGCATCGAAGATTTGTTGGGCATACAGAAACTCTCCTTGTACAAGATGATGTCTTCTGTTTATAAAGGGCATAATGTATGGAACATTGTAATCAGTTATACCAGTGAGTTGTAAGCCAAGTCGGTATATTGAGTGGTAATCCAATGTATCCAAGTATCAATTGTTAGCTGTATAGCATTGTTCAGTTAGCTTTCAATGTAAAGAGGGATTTATTGTAAGCATTGTACATCAATACAAGTCTTGTACTCTTCTTCAATTATTAATAAAGAGGATAAAGTTCTATATATCTATGTGTGACTTCAAGATATCCTTTTATCTCCGCTGCTATAAAAAAGTGATGTACTTCTATTTAATAAGAAAGATTGTCCTCATTAACTTCAATTTGTCTGCTTCTGCCGCTGCGATGTGTTCCTATTTGAAGATTATCACTTATGTACCATCTTTGCCTTGTACAAGTGCAATACCAGACTTGTACGGCATCACGCCCAAGCGAGGACTATCTATTCCAAGAGATAAAATATATGAATAAATGACTCTACGAATCGGGGCATGATAAATTGGTATCAGAGCACGGCTTTACATCCTTGGTCTCTTCTTTGATTCGTTTTAAATCAAAATTGCATCGACGATTATCTAAAGTTGTTTCTGCGATCACTCAACGTTGCTTCCGCGATTAAATTAGAGGTTGCTTGCGCGATTATGCTGTTGTTGTTCAGTAATCATCCTATGTTGTTTGTGTCTGAAAGTTCGTTGACCCTCTTGGCTGCTCACTGGATGTTCCATACAATAAGTCTAAATACAATGTGATGCCCCTGAATGAATGATTGTTGTTGGTTGGGACACAAATAACCCAACAATGACTCGATGCCATAGTATGCTATGTTGTGAATGCTGTTGGGAATGTGAGAATATAGAAAACTGGCTATGTATGCTGTAACAAGTTAAGAATTGCAAGTGATGTTGGAAAAGAATTGTGAATAGGATAATTGTTGGATGAGTTCAACGGAACTAGTTATAATGCCCCGCTCCGTACGAGGCATTTGGTTGGCTTGTTGGATGCTATCAGGATGTTGGACCGTTACTTATGTTGGAAATCAAGAGAGTTGAGACTGATGCAGTCTCTCTGAGCTGGCTAGACGGATTAAGTATTGGAACGTGGCTCCTTGGTGGAGCTACGCTTAGGAGGAATGTGTGCAACCAGAATAAGAAGACCCGTTTATGCAGGCAAGTGGAACTGTCTTCCTTTCTTCTTTCCTGCATACTTAATAAATGGAATAATGTGATGCTATAAATATGTCCCTAATGTCTCTTACCTTGAATGTTGAATAATTGTGATGCGATGCTTTGGTTGCTAAATCGATAGAGATGCATATGTTGGAAATCATTGAATGAATAACACATGAACTTTGAATTGATGAACGAATCATACTCGAACTGCTAATGTAACATGATGCCTGAGAATGAATCGATAATGTCCCTTATGCTTAATGTTGATGAAATGAATGAATCACTTGAATAATGAGATACTGTACGAATGATACATGAGAAAAGAATTAAATATGCTATTGTTCCTATGAAAAGAATAAAATGCTACAGGTCCCTTCGAAATGAATAAATGTTGTTGTTCCTCCTTAGAAGGAACATATTAAGAAATGTTGCAATAAAGCAATGAATGACAAATGATGAGGCTTGGGATCGTTGAGATCACCAAATGAAATAATGGTAATGTTAGGAATGAATAAGTCATTGAACATGACTTGAATGAGATGAATGATGATGCACTGTTGTCTTTACTTCAATATTTCACCATGAATTTTATGTTCACGATTGAGTCGGACATGCATTCGCATGGTCATAGGACAACTTATGCATAAGAGATGGGGATATGTTTTAAAGGACGGTACCCCGAGACGTTAGGGCGACCGATCCGGCCTAGGAGGAAACATTGGCGTGCCAGTAGGGACACGGGTTTTACGAGGCATCCTTTGGGGCTAGCTACCTTCTCTGGAGTCATCGCATTACCGATGAAGACCTATATGGCAACGTCCGTATGGTTAAACACCAGTGACCATGTAGTCAGGATGTATGCTAATGAATGTTTTGTGCAGGAAGAGTAAGTATATCTGCTAACCTGTATTTGATGCAGGTACGAGGGAGTGGCTATTGGTAAGAAATCACTTAAATGTGATATACTCAATATATGTGTTGGTTTAACTTGCGTGCTTAACATGCCAATTAAATGATGCTATGTGTAGCCTTTCAATATAAGAACCCGTTTAACATGTTAAATTCAGTATGCTAGAAAGATGCCTTGCGATAACCGTTGCTCAAACATAACATACATGCTAAGTGATGCTTGAAGTAAGAACTGTCATAACATGTTTAAGATGTTAATGCTAACGATGCCTCAACGATGCCTTTTCATGATAACACTTAGTATGCCTCAATGATGCCTTTGCATGATAACACCAGGAATGCTAAAATGATATGTCCACATGAATGCTACTAAGAATATATTTACATACTTCACTCTGATTATTGCCCATGAACTGTAAACTGATGCTAGGCCCCAAGTAGAAAGATCATTCTAATAAATGCTTGCTTAAATAATCACTTTAATGTTGGTTTATGCGAGTGGGTTGGATTCTGCTCGCCAGTATATAGATGATGTGCTGACCCACGTTTTATGGGCAGGTGCTCGTGCTTGGGATATTCTACACACGAAGATTTGGCTTGATTGGTTCCGCGGCATCGAAGATTTGTTGGGCATACAGAAGCTCTCCTTGTACAAGATGATGTCTTCTGTTTATAAAGGGCATAATGTATGGAACATTGTAATCAGTTGTACCAGTGAGTTGTAAGCCAAGTTGGTATATCGAGTTGTAATCCAATGTATCCAAGTATCAAATGTAAGCTGTATGGCATTGTTCAGTTGACTTTCAATGTAAAGTGAGATGTGATGTAAGCATTGCTCTTCAATACAAGTCTTGTACTCTTCTTCAATTATCAATGAAGAGAATAAAGTTCTGTATATCTCTGTGAGACTTCAAGTTATCCTGTTATCTCTGCTGCTATAAAGAAACTGATGTATTTCTATTCAATAAGAAAGATTGTCCTTATTAACTTCAATTTGTCTGCTTCTGTCGCTGCGATGTGTTCCTATTTGAAGATTATCGATTATGTACCATCTTTGCCTTGTACAAGTGCATACCAGACTTGTACGGCATCAAGTCCAAGCGAGGACGATCGATTCCAAGAGATAAAATATGTGCATAAATGACTCTACGAATCGGGGCGTGACAAATTGGTATCAGAGCACGGCATTACGTCCTTGGTCTCTTCTTTGATTCATTTCAAATCAAAGTTTCATCGACGATTAATCAAAGTTGCTTCCGCGATCACTCAACGTTGCTTCCGAGATAAAATCAAAGATTGCTTCCGCGATTATGCTGTTGTTGTTCTACAATCATCCTATGTTATTTGTGTCTGAAAGTTCGTTGACCCTCTTGGCTGCTCACTGGATGTTCCATACAATAAGTTTATATACATTGTGATGCCCCTGAATGAATAATTATTGTTGGTTTGGACACAAATAACCCAACAATGACTCGATGCCATAATATGCTATGTTGTGAATGCTGTTTGGAATGTAGGAATAAAAGAAAAGTGGCTATGTATGCTATAACAAGTTGAGATTGCATGTGATGTTGGAAATGAATTATGAATGAAATAATTGATGGATGAGAACAACAAAACTGGTGAATTGACTCATGTGTGTTGGCTAGTGCTATTGAGACCCCGAGATGTTGGCTAAGTATTGCGATCATTGTAGATCACGAATGTCTGGAATAGAATTGGATTGCTATGGTTTAAGGATGGCTTCGTTTCTGAGCGGTATATTGCCTCTACCATCTCAGAACGGAATGTATGTTGACCCTTTCCATAGGATAGTAAGGAGACTATCTGTGGGTACTGAGTAGTCCGAGACTTAGCTGGGAGTCATGTATTATGGCTAGATGACTCGAGTGTCCTTTGACGGTGATGTTATATTGAGTAGCAAGATTGTCGAAAATTGTAACTGCTGGCTTGGTTAGAAATTATTTAGTCGAGTGATGACTCAGACTAGTAAGACAGCTAGTATGCTATGGGTAAATGGATTTGGCTAGAGAATGTTGTGGCTAATACAAAGTTGGTTGCGTAGCTAAAATTTTTAGAAATATTGTCGGTAAACCAAAGGAATATTAGAAATTTGTGTCTTGACCCTAAGGTGTAATAGATGTTAATCCATCTTGATCACCAAAGGATAGTCGTTGCATATGTGCATGAATGCTGAGAAATTGAATTGTACTAGAAAAGTAACAAGTAGCAAATCGAAATAATTATGTTGCATAGAGAATAGTTAATTGATACATGAATTGTCAGATTGAATGGAATGAATTACTCGACCCTTGCGATATGAGATTTAAGAATGTCCATATGAGATTTTGATGATTGAGAAACGAATGGGATTGAGGAATTACAAATGTGTTGGTTAATGTCGGTATATGTGACTGTTGGATTAGGATATAGTTTGCTGGCTTATGACTTGTTGGTGTGACTTGTCATACAGACCGAATAGTATGATTCCATAGTTATGTTAAGACTATCAGAATCGACGACCCTTGAATAGTTAGCCTTGGCTTATGGGTTCGTGTGAGTACAAAGGATTTGAAATAGAAATTGAATCATTGGGAATTTACTTGATGGATTATTAGAACGATGAAAATCATATGTCGGGTTGGGAATTGACCGTAATGTTGATAGATCGATCTTAGTCGATCGTTGGATAAGTCTAGATTGAGCCTCTGTGGGAATTTTTTTCCTTGAGAAAGACCCTGGATAGATAGACTTGACCACAGCGACCAGTTGAGGACTTACCAATTGTTGGCATAGCCGACAATGACTGTTAGTTATTCAGACTATGTTGATACCCATAGGTTTGGGTAGAGCTCCTTAGAACTGTCGGTTGCTTGTTGGCCCTAAGAAAAAAAAACTAGTATAACCCTAGTAGCCATCCACTCTAGGGAAGTCACCTGAAGGATGAGGTATAGCTGTCGGTATAGCTAACCATTAAGACTGGACCGAATAATAGATGGCCGTTGGCGACCCATAGAATGACCTTGTGGCATTGAACGAGAGATGGTGATGAGTACGACCTAAGAATGATATGTTGTATGTATATGCTTCAATATGAAACTTAGAGACGTTTGACCCTTGAGGATTATGTGTCGGTCTATAGCGGGAACTAGAATCGTGGGATGAGACTTGAGTTGTATGTATCGAGTAGTAAATTATTCCATGAGATGGACTTGACTGCTCATGACGGAAATATTGGATAGGTATCTATAGTCGGGTAGCTGGGTTAACCCTATCTATTACATAGAATTGTACCCTTGGCTTGGGTAATCGATGGTGGGTGACGTCGGATAGTGTCTTATAGAAAAGATGAATTGCCTCGGTGAGAAATATTATTGGATTTGGGAAGGAATATGATTGCATATTGTGAACGCTTGATATGATTGGCTCTAAGTTAGACCCTTGACAGAATGTTAGAAATATTATGCCTTGATAGAGAGCTTACCTGAGTTGTCCCTGATGTTAAGTATTGTGGCTTGGAAGATGGTGATTGTGGCAAGTGAATCAAGAAATAAGTCAATTGAAAGGATGCTAAGTCGAATTTGGAAAAGAGAGTTATAACGTGGCTGATCGAATCGCACTAACATAGAAGTTGGCTGAAGTACACATGTTTTGGGGACGCCTAAAATATGTGTACGGATCCAGCCGAAGTGATAGGTTGCGACTGAGATAACATTATGGGAAGAATTTATCGCACTAGCGCAGACTTTGGCTGAAATGCATATGTTTTGGGGACTCCTAAAATATGTGTATAGATCCAAATGAAGTGATGTGTTGCGACCAAGATAGAATGCAAGGAAAATGTTGGTGAATCAATAAGAAGTTGCAAGTATTTGGAAAAAAAAAAGATGGATTGAGTCGTTGATGGATTAAAATAATACAGTTGGATAGCTATTTTGAAATGACCGAGTGGGCTGAAATGAATATTGAATTGAAGCTGAATGAGTAACTCATTGTGATTAAGTGAATCTAGTAGATGAGTTGTTTTCTTAAGTTTCGAGGATGAAACTTTTTCTGAGTGGTATATTATGTAATGCCCCGCTCCGCACGAGGCATTTGGTTGGCTTGTTGGATGCTATCAGGATGTTGGACCGTTACTTATGTTGGGAATCAAGAGAGTTGAGACTGATGCAGTCTCTCTGAGCTGGCTAGACGGATTAAGTTGGAACGTGGCTCGCTGGTGGAGCTACGCTTAGGAGGAATGTGTGCAACCAGAATAAGAAGACCCTTTTATGTAGGCAAGTGGAACTGTCCTCCTTCCTCCTTATTCCTGCATGTTTAATAAATGGAATAATGTGATGCTATAAATATGTCCCTAATATCTCTTACCTTGAATATTAAATAATTGTGATGCGATGCTTTGGTTGCTAAATCGATAGAGATGCATATGTTGGAAATTATTGAATGAATAACACATGAACTTTGAATTGCTGAACGAATCACACTCGAACTGCTAATGTAACATGATGCCTGAGAATGAATTGATAATATCCCTTATGCTTAATGTTGATGAAATGAATGAATCACTAGAATAATGAGATGATGCATGAATGATACATGAGAAAAGAATTGAATATGATATTGTTCCTATGAAATGAATGAAATGCTACAGGTCCCTTCGAAATGAATAAATGTTGTTGTTCCTCCTTAGAAGGAACATATTAAGTAATGTTGTAGTGAAGCAATGAATGAGAAATAATGAGGCTTGGGATCGTTGAGATCACCAAATGAAATGATGGTAATGTTGGGAATGAATAAGTCGTTGAACATGACATGAATGAGATGAATGATGATGCACTGTTGTCTTTACTTCAATATTTCACCATGCATTTTTTGTTCACGATTGAGTCGGACACACATTCGCATGGTCATAGGACAACTTATGCATAAGACATGGGGATATGTTTTCTCGGACGGTATCTCGGGACGTTAGGGCGACCGATCCGGCCTAGGAGGAAACATTAGCATGCCAGTAAGGACACGGGTTTTGTGAGGCACCCTTTGGGGCTAGCTACCTTCTCTGGAGTCATCGCATTACCGATGAAGACCTATATGGCAACGTCTGTATGGTTAAACACCAGTGACTATGTAGTCAGGATGCATGCTAATGAATGTTTTGTGCATGCAGAGTAAGTATATCTGCTAACCTATATTTGATGCAGGTACGAAGGAATGGCTATTGGTAAGAAATCACTTCAATGTGATATACTCAATATATGTGTTGGTTTAACTTGTGTGCTTAACGTGCTAAATAAATGATGCTATGTGTAGCCTTTCAATATGAGAACCTGCATAACATGTTAAATTCAGTATGCTAGAAAGATGCTTTGCGATAATCGTTGCTCAAGCATAACATACATGCTAAGTGATGCTTGAAGTGAGAACTGTCATAACATGTTTAAGATGTTAATATTAACGATTCCTCAATGATGCTTTTTTATGATAACACCTAGTATGCCTCAATGATGCCTTTGCATGATAACACCAGGAATGCTAAAATGACATGTCCACATGAATGCTACTAAGATTATGTTTACATGCTTCACTCTGATTATTGCCCATGGACTGTAAACTGATGCTAGGCCCCAAGTAGAAAGATCATTCTAATAAATGCTTGCTTAAATAATCACTTTAATGTTGGTTTATGCGAGTGGGTTGGATTCTGCTCGCCAGTACATGGATGATGTGCTGACCCACATTTTGTGGGCCGGTGCTCGTGCTTGGGATATTCTACACACGAAGATTTGGCTTGATTGGTTCCGCGACATCGAAGATTTATTGGGCATACATAAGCTCTCCTTGTACAAGATGATATCTTCTGTTTATAAAGGTCATAATGTATGGAACATTGTAATCAGTTATACCTGTGAGTTGTAAGCCAAGTTGGTATATCGAGTTGTAATCCAATGTATCCAAGTATCAAATGTAAGTTTTGTGGCATTGTTCAGTTGGCTTTCAATGTAAAGTGAGATGTGATGTAAGAATTGCTCTTCAATACAAGTCTTGTACTCTTCTTCAATTATCAATAAAGAGAATAAAGTTCTGTATATCTCTGTGAGACTTCAAGTTATCCTTTTTTCTTCGCTGCTATAAAGAAACTGATGTATTTCTATTCAATAAGAAAGATTGTCCTTATTAACTTCAATTTATCTGCTTCTGCCGCTGCGATGTGTTCCTATTTGAAGATTATCGATTATGTACCATCTTTGCCTTGTACAAGTGCAATACTAGACTTGTACGATATCATGCCAAAGCGAAGATGATCGATTCCAAGAGATAAAATATGTGCATAAATGACTCTACGAATCGGGGCGTGACACTAGTGAGTTGACTCATGTGTGCTAACTAGTGCTTTCGAGACCCTAAAAATGTTGGCTTGTGATATTGAGACCCGTTGGCTAAGTGTTGTGATCATTATAGATTACGAATGTCCGGAATAGATTTGAGTTGGTATTATTTGGGAATGGCTTCATTTCTGAGTGGTATATTGCCTCTACCACCTCAGAACGAGATGTATGTTGACCCTTTCCATAGGATAGCTATAAGACTATCTGTGGGTACTGGGTAGTGCCGAGACATAGCTGGGAGTCTTCTATTGTTGCTAGATGACTCGAGTGCCCCTTGACGGTGATGTTATGTTGGGTAGCGAGAATCCTAAAAATTATGACGGGTGGCTTGGTTAGAATTGTTTAGTCGAGTGATAACTCAGACTAGTAAGACAGTTAGTATGCTATGGGTAAAAGGATTTGGTCAGGAAATGCTGTGGCTTAGAACATCCATGTTGGCTTCGATTGGTTGGATGCAAATCAAATGTGGCTAATACAAAGTTGGTTGCTAAGCTGAAAGTTTTGGAAATATTGTCGGAGAACCAAAAGAATATTAGAAATCTGTGCCTTGACCCTAAGGAGTAATAGATGTCAATCCATCTTGATCACCAAAGTATAGTCATTGCATATGTGCAGGTATGCTGAGAAATTGAATTGTACTAGAAAAATAATGAGTAGTGACTCTGAGTATTGGTGTTGCCTAGAGGATGGCTAAGTGATACATAAATTGTTGGATTGTATGGAATAAACTACTCAACCCTTGCTACATGAGATTTAAGAATGCACATAAGATAGTTTGATGATTGAGAAATGAATGGGAACGAGAAATTACAAACGTGTTGGATAATTTCGGTATAGGTGACTGTTGGTTGGGATATAGATTGCTGGCTTATGACTTAGTGGTATGACTTTGTCATACGGACTGAATAGTATGGTTCCATAGTTATGTTAAGACTATCGAAATCGATGACCCTTGAATAGTTAGCCTTGGTTTATGGTTTCGTGTGGGTACAAAGAAATTGGAATAGAAATTGGATCATTGGGAATTTACTTGATGGATTATTAGAATGATGAGAATCATATGTCGGGTTGGGATTGACTGTAATGTTGATAGATCGATCTTACTCGATCGTTGGGTAAGTCTAAGAATGAGCCTCTGTGGGAATTATTTCCTTGAGGAAGACCCTGGATAGATAGACTTGACCCTAGTGACAAGTTGATGACTTACCAATTGTTGGCATAGCCAACAATGGCGAATAATTATTTAGACTGAGTAGATACCCATAGGTTTGGGTAGAGTCCCTTAGAACTGTCTGTTGCTTGTTGGCCCTAAGAATAAGAAACTAGCTTGATCCCTAGTATCCGTCCACTCTAGGGGAGTCACCTGAATGATTAGATTTAGCTGTCGGTATATCTAACCATAGAGACTTGACCGAATAATAGGGTGACC
The DNA here is from genome assembly GCA_029216955.1 of Iris pallida. NCBI lineage: Eukaryota > Viridiplantae > Streptophyta > Magnoliopsida > Asparagales > Iridaceae > Iris > Iris pallida. The sequence continues at coordinate 14,370,330 of JANAVB010035617.1, forward strand.
ATTGGCGACCGTAGGATAACCTTTTGGTATTGAACGAGAGATGGTGATGAGTATGACCTAAGGATGATATGTTATATGTATATGCTTCAATATAAACCTTAGAGATGTTTGACCCTTGAAGATTATGTGTCGGCCTATAGCCGGAATTTTGGATCGGTATCTATAGTCGGTTAGCTGGGTTAACCATGACTGTTGCATAGAATTATACCCTTGGCATGGATAATCGACAGTGGGTGATGTCGGATTGTGCCTTGTAGAAAAGATGAATTGCCTCGATGAGAAATATTGTTGGATTTGGGAAGAAATATGATTGCATGTTGTGAACTCCTGATATGATTAGCTCTAAGATTAGACCCTTGATCGAATGTTAGAAATATTATGCCCGGATAGAGAGCTTAACCAAGTTGTCCCTGATGTTAAGTGTTGTGGCCTGGAAGATAGTGATTGTGGCAAGTGAATAGAGTGATAAGTCAATTGAAAGGATGCTAAATCGGATTTGGGAAAGAGAGTTGTATCGTGGCTGATCAAATCGCGCTATCATGGAAGTTGGCTGAAGTACATATGTTTTGGGGACACCTAAAATATGTGTATGGATCCAGCCGAAGTGATAGGTTGCGACTGAGATAACATTATGGGAAAAAATTATCGCACTAGCGCGGACTTTGGCTGAAATACATATACTTTAGGGACGCCTGAAACATGTGTATGGATCCAAACGAAGTGATATGTTGCGACCAAGACAGAATTGCAAGGAAAATGTTGGTGAATTAATGAGAAGTTGTAAGTATTGAAAAAAAGATAGACAGAACGAATCGTTGATAGATTTAAATAGTACAATTAGATAGCTATTTTGAGATGACCGAGTGTGCTGAAATGAATATTGAATTGAAGCTGAATGAGTAACTTGTTATGACTAAGTGAATTAGTAAGATGAGTTGTGCTCTTAAATTTTGAGGACGAAACTTTTTCTGAGTGGTATATTATGTAATACCCCGCTCCGCGCGAGGTATTTGGTTGGCTTGTTGGACGGGATCAGAATGTTGGACCATGACTTATGTTGGAGATCAAGAGAGTTGAGACTGATGCAGTCTCTCTTAGCTGGCTAGACGGACTAAGTATTGGGACGTGGCTCACTGGTGGAGCTACGCTTAGGGAGAATGTGTGCAACCAGAATAAGAAGACCCTTTTGTGCAGACAAGTAGAACTGTCCTCTTTCCTCCTTATTCCTGCATGCTTAATAAATGGAATAATATGATGCTATGAATTGTCCATAAATGTTCCATATTTTAGTTGCTGAATAATAGAGATGCCTATGCTGAGAATTATTGAAATGAATAAGACATGAATATTGAATTGATGATTGAATCACACTCGAACTGCTAATGTAACTTGATACATGAGAGTGAATTAATAATTGTCCCAATGAAATGAATGAGATGTTATTGGTTCCTCATTGAGAGGAATGCTATGAGAAATGTGTAATGAATCAAGGAATGGGGAATGATGAGGCTTAGGATCATAAAGATCACCAAGTAGAATGATGGAAATAATTAGTCGGTGAACACGGCTCGGGATTGAGATGAGACGTTGAACTGTTGGCTCTGCTTACTTTCAGTTGCTTTACCATGCATTTGTGTTATCGAGTCGACACGTATTCGCATGGTTATGGACGTACTTATACAAGTCAGAGTAAGTTTTCTCGAACGGTACCTGGGGCACCGGGACCGATTCGACCCGGAAGAAAACATTGGTCGTGCTATGGTGGCACAAGGTATTACGGGACATTCGGCTAGGCTTGCAACCTACCCTGGAATGGTGCGTCGTAATACCCATTGGAAAGTCCTTTATGGTGCAGTTTCACCAACGACCATGTAGTCAGGATGCATGCTAACGAATGTTTTGTGCAGACGGAGTAAGTATATCATATTATCCTGTATTTTTATATAGGTACAAGGGAGTTGGCTATCGGTAAGAAATTACTTAAATTTGATATACTCAATATATGTGTTGGTTTAACTTGCGTGCTTAACGTGCCAAGTAAATAATGCTATGCGTAGTCTTTCAATATGAAAACCTGCTTAATATGTTAAATTCAGTATGCTAGAAAGATGCCTTGCTATGAACATTGCTCAAATATAACATACATGCTAAGTGATGCTTGAAGTGAGAATTGTCATAACATGTTTAAGATGTTAATGTTAACGATGCCTCAATGATGCCTTTGCATGATAACACCAAGAATGCTAAAATGATATGTCCACATGAATATTGCTAAGAATATGTTTACATGCTTCACTATAATTATTGCCCAAGAACCGTAAACTGATGCTAGGCCCAAGTAGAAAGATCATTCAATTAAATGCTTGCAAAAATTGACCAGTTAGTGTTGGTTTAGGCGAGTGGGTTAGATTCTGCTCGCCAGTACATAGATGATGTGCTGACCCATATTTTTGTGGTCAGGTGCTCGTGATTGGGATGTTCTAACACGAAGATTGGCTTGATTGGTCCCGCAGCATCGAAGATTTGTTGGGCATACAGAAACTCTCCTTGTACAAGATGATGTCTTCTCTTTATAAAGGGCATAATGTATGAAACATTGTAATCTGTTGTACCAGTAAGTTGTAAGCCAAGTCGGTATATTGAGTGGTAATCTAATGTATCTAAGTATCAATTGTAAGCTGTATAGCATTGTTCAGTTAGCTTTTAATGTAAAGTAGGATTTTTTGTAAGTATTGTACTTCAATACAAGTCTTGTACTCTTCTTCAATTATCAATAAAGAGAATAAAGTTCTATATATCTCTGTGTGACTTCAAGTTATCCTTTTACCTCCGCTTCTATAAAGAAGTGATGTACTTCTATTCAATAAGAAAGATTGTCTTCATTAACTTCAATTTGTCTGCTTCTGCGGCTGCGATGTGTTCATATTTGAAGATTATCACTTATATACCATCTTTGCCTTGTACAAGTGCAATACCAGACTTGTACGGCATCACGACCAAGCGAGGACGATCGATTGCAAGAGATAAAATATGTGAATAATAAATGACTCTACGAATCGGGGCGTGACATCACGTGCATCAACTAATCTTCTATGGCGAGCCGCTTGAAGGTTGTCTCCTGGCCGAGCCGCATGAGGAATGTCTCATGGCTGAGCCGCATGAAAGAATGTCTCATGATCGAGCCGCATGAAGGAATGTCTCATGATCGAGCCGCATGAAGGATGTCTCATGACCGAGCCGCATGAGGAATGCCTTCTGACCGAGCCGCATGAGGCCATCTCATGACTGAGCCGTATGAGGAATGTTTTATGACTAATCCGCATGAAGGATATCTTTTGGCTGGATGGGTATGAGTGCCCTAGGAGAAGGTGTTGTGCCGAATGTCATGATTTGAGAGAGTTTCGTTTGTCTCCCTGTTGACTGATCTCCTTGTTCGAAGAAGATTTAACGGTAGACTCCTTCAGAAGATTATGATGCGCTTGACTGAGACGATGCGCCTGACTGAGACATCTGAGTAATGCATCTAGTTGAGAGCAGGCCATTACAACGTCTTCAATTGGCATTATGTTTCCGAGATGATGTTGGAAAGGCACCGTAGGTCGCAGTCTCTAGAACACAGACTGTCTTGATAGTGGAGCCACTATCTTGTGGCAGCAGCAGTTGATGATGACTCGGGTGCAACGATGTCTTGGGAGGGACTCATTTCCTGCCAATACTGCCACCTTACGTTTATGAGTAATCACCTCACGCAGGTCGGTAGCAAGCTGATCTACCTTTGCACCGAACTTGTGGACTTGGGTATCCCGAGCGCACGGGTGCTTAGGCATCATGTTTGTTCCCTGATCCGTGGCTAGTAAAAGCACTTGCTCTGGATCTGTAGAGGGAGACTTTGAAGACCCACACTGTCCATTAGCCTTGGGGACTGGACGCGGGTGGTTCTGTGCAACTTTCTGTCAGGAGCCCGTGTAATAGTCAACAGGGCCCGCTGACAATCAGCAACTTGGACAGTTGACTGGGCTTGTTGAGCCTGTACTACCCTAGACTTCTTCGACTTAGCACCTGAAGGTACGTAGTAGGAAGAGTCCAAGTTGGAATGAGGGAAGAAAAGTTGGTGCCCTTTTCAAAGGAGGCAAGGGGGCTCTGTTTATAGAATGGAGTGAGCCCTTTTTTCTTCTCCTTTCCGATGTGGGACAAAAAGCAATATTTTCCACGCTTCTACAATTGTACGGAAGGAAGATGGCAGGCAACAAGGCATTTCTTATTCGCCAACTCGTTAACACGAAGTACACGAAGGGTGCCTCGGTGGAACAACATCTGAACAAGGTTCAAAGTATCATCAATCAGCTGTCTACGATGAAGATGGTGATTGATGATGAGCTTCAAGCCCAACTGCTTTTGATTTCTCTGTCGGAAAGCTGGGAGACATTGGTAGAGGCAGTCAAAAGTAGCTTGTTCAATGAGGAGGTCCGGCACAAGCAAGTTGAATCATCACCGGAGTTCGATCTGGTGGCTTCCTACGGATAGGAAAGTCTCTAGTCACAGGCGAGGACATGGGTGTTAGGGTTATATACTAAAAGCATCACTTTTGTATTAACTTTATTTTCTTAAATTTTGAATAAGAATCATATGGGCAAATGTTTGCATATTGTATTTGTTGCAAGTGTTAAAGCAAGTGTCTAATATTCTATATTGTAGATAATATGGTGTTTGGTGTCACCCAGAAGATCATATTATCAGTTCCTTATGGAATATATAAATAGTTCACAACCTAGATGGACTTGGACATTTCATTGGAAAGGTTGTAGTGTAATCTGTTATTAGTCTATCTTGACTATAGGCATATACTATTACACTTTGTATGTATTGTACAAGACCACTTGAGGTTGTTCTCTTTGTACTGACTACATAAGAGAACAAACACCTCTGTTATTATAGATACTTATGCTCTTAATCCGGATATAATAACAAACATGTATATGCAGTGTGCATTACTTTGACTCATAAAAGAGTGAGATTCATTATGGGTCAACAACCTCTATGAATTGGGTAATAACATTGTATGTATGATGGGCTGTTGATTATAAAAGAAATTCATGTCCCGATACGTCGGGTTGATGATGTTCCCTTAAGGATCTCATAAGGATTGTCATGTAAACCCTCCAGGTGGATTATATCCGACATGACAAACAAAGTTGAGTGGTACTACTTAAGGATAAAAAATGTCGATCAATATAGTTGTCAATAAATTAATTTGATCGACGGACATTCGATATCTTAACAAGGGGAGCCAAACGAGCATATAATAAAAGAAGCCCACAATCATAATTTGGGATTAGGAAGGTAGTGTAACAATAGCTCTTTAGTGATTTACGGTCCCTGCATTACTTTGACTCATGGTTCCTGTCAAAGCCTTATATATATCTTCTATTCTCTGGCCGTCATGTTAGCATCAGAAATAAGAATCTTTCTCTAAATTCGTAATTCATGTAAGGAAAAAAAAGGAGGGTTGCCAAGGAGAAGAAAAGATTGAAAGGTCGTCGCCCACACGACGTCCAACCAAAGAAAGGAATACGTGCAGAAGATCTTAGGGTCGTGACTACTCGACGTTGCTGAAAAGTGTCTTCTTCTTCTCGTCGCAGGTATAATTCGTGAATCCTAGTTCCTCTATGAAGGGTTAGAACATGTCTTAGATCTGTTAAACTTCCATCAATTATTACGCACACCAAATTAGGGGTCCTGGGAATCCCCAGTTCCATCAATTGGTATCAGAGCCACCTTGGATCTGCGTATTGATTGATACATCCATGTTGTCCAATAAAACTTGCATTGTGTAATAGTCGATAGATGTAGATCTCTTCTAACTCGATTTTACAGGCATCTGAGATCCAACTATTATGGTCCAATACATGTTTTGTTTGTGTTGTTTTAAACCACGGACATGTCGTGGATGTTGTTGTTGTTGTGGATGTAATTAAAATCACGAGGGTTGATCGTGCTTATAATTTTAATCTTTCAATATAGATTACGTGTGAACTCCTTCGGGAGGCATAGGATTGATATAATTTTAATTATTTTTTGATCAATCGTGATGGCGGTGGTGGTTGTTTCTGATGTCGGATGAGATGCTAGTTTTAAGCAGTCCAGAGGCAGACGAATAATTTTCGATGAAGGAATCGACAGCCAAAACCTAAAATAAATAAAAAAACTAAGCCTGCATTAATAATCGGTCAAGTCGAACCTCGAATAAGTCTGCGCAGCGCCAGATTTTGGATTCGATAGTTGAGAACGGAGCAGGAAAGATGACCATAATAGTTGAATATTTTTCTTCTGTTTATTGTCATTTTGCTTTTTTTTTATTATGCATGTTTACTATTCTGTGGATGTTTTTTATGAAAAACTAAGCTTGCATTAATAATGGACAACATGGACATAATATCAATTAGTAGAAAAACCCTCATTGTTAAATAACTAAGTGGGAGAGAGAATTTATTTAGTATAAATTCCATGGTCTCCATTGTTGGTTTGCAGGTGATGTATTTATACTTGTGTGTTGGCTTTAGTACCGTTATCCATATCGGTTGAGTATAATTATGGATCACCAGTACAAACTTTCTTAGGGATAATTATAGAAATTTACCTAGTATGTGTTCACTTCTCCATCTGAAGGAACTCATTACAAGGTAATGGACTTAGTATTAAGTAATGGTATACACTTAGATATAAAAAATGGTATCCTCCCCATTGGAGTCACTGCTATTATTTGTATGACCAGAGCATGACCAACAGATTAATTTTATTTGTCATAAAGTTATGTTGACATGATAGTAAAATTAATAGGAAAAATCTACTTAAACAAAGTTGAATTTGTATACGTCCCCACTATCGTGGCAAGCTAAATTCATGGTGTTCAAGGTGTTGGTGAATTTCTTATTATTGTTTTGAGGGAATCAATATTTACTTAATTTAAAAAGTTTGTTGTCCTACATAATTTTTATTTATGCGATTCTCAGGATTTCAAAAATGGGTTCTTTCAGTCCACTTATGGTGATTCTTAAATAAAACAAACTTACTGGACCTAATTATATTGATTTAAAACGTAATTTGGATACTGTTCCAACTGCTGAAAAGCACAAATATGTACTCAATAAGGAATGCCTACCTAAGCCTGATGCTACTTTCGATGAAGAGATCAAAGAGGCTTATAAGAAGTGGATCAAGGCGAATGAGATGGCGCGGTGTTACATTCTGGCATCTATGTCAAATATACTGTAACATCAGCATCAGGCCGTGGCCACAGCTTATGACATGATGTATAACCTCAAGGAACTCTTCGTACATCAGAGTAGAGCAGCTAGGCAGTTTGCTATGAAGTTTTTGATGAATACAAAAATAGCTGAAGGTATACCAGTAAGGGATCATGTTCTCAAGATGATGGGTTATCTGAATGAGATGGAGATCCTTGGAGCTAAAATCGATGGGGAATCCCAGGTCGATATCATTCCTGGAACTTTGCCTAAAAGTTTTGACAATTTTTTCCTTAACTATAACATGAACAAAAGGTTGTATAGTTTGGCAGAACTTGCGAAAGAGCTACAGGATGTTGAAGCTCTCTTTAGGCAGAGTGGTCATATTTATGTTTCTTAAAAGGCTTCTACTTCTAAGCTAAAAGGCGGTAGGAAGAAGAATAACATTCAGAAATAAGCAAACTCAGCAAAGAAGGGCATGGGACCTCAAGGCATTGTGAAAAAGCCAAAAGGCAAATGTTTCAAGTGCAAAGGGTTAGGACATTGGAAGAGTGACTGTCCACTTCTAAAACAAGGAAACAAAGATGGTATATCTCATTTACTAGTAGTTGAAACATATTTAGCGGTATTATCTACCGGCACCTAGTGTGTGTAATGCCCCGCTCGCACGAGGCATTTGGTTGGCTTATTGGATGGGATTAGAATATTGGACCGTGACTTATGTTGGAGATCAGGAGAATTGGGACTGATACAATCTCTCTTAGCTGGCTAGACGGAATAGGTATTAGAATATGGCTCGCTGGTGGAGCTACGTTTAGTGGGATTGGAACTAGAAGACAGTTATACAAGGTAAGTGGAACTGTCCTCCTTCCTCCTTATTCCTGCATGTTTAATAAATAGAATAACATGATGCTATGAATATGTCCCTAATGTCTCTTACCTTGAATGTTAGATAATTGTGATGCGATGCTTTAGTTGCTAAATCGATAGAGATGCATATGTTGGAAATCGTTGAAATGAATAAGACATGAATATTGAACTGCTGAATGAATAACATTGAACTGCTAATATGATTTGATGCCTAAGAATGAATTGATAACAGTGTCACTTACGCTTAATGCTGCTGAAACAAATAAAATACTTGAATAATGAGACGCCTTGTGAATGATAGAATAAGAAGAGAACTGGCTATGCTATCGACCCAGTGATCCAAATAAAATAATAGAATTATGTATCTTCTGCATAACTGTTGTTGTTGCTTGTTTTAATATAAGCAATGAAATGAATGATATTGTCCTTATGAAATAAAATGTTGCATGTTCCTTGAGAAATGAATAATATGATAATGCTTCAATGTGGCTGAGTTGATGGAACAAGTAATAAATGATTGGAAACAATAAGAATTGATGGGGCTTGGGATCGTTGAGATCACCAAGTGAAATGATGGTAATGTTGGGAATGAATAAGTCATTGAACATGACTTGAATGAGATGAATGATGATGCACTGTTGTCCTTATTTCTTTTATTATTTTACCATGTATTTTATGTTCACAATCGAGGCGGACACGCATTCACATTGTCATTGGACAACTTATGCATAAGAGATGGGGATATGTTTTCTCGGATGGTACCTCGGGACGTTAGGGCGACCGATCCAGCCTAGGAGGAATTATTGGTGTACCAGTAGGGATACGGGTTTTGCGAGGCATCCTTTAGGGCTAGCTACCTTCTCTGGAGTCATCACATTACCGATGATGACCTATATGGCAACGTCCGTATGGTTAAACACCAGTACATAGATGACGTGCTAACCCATATTTTGTGGGTAGGTGCTCGTGCTTGGGATATTTTGTACACGAAGATTTGCTTGATCGGTCCCGTGGTATCGAAGATTTGTTGGACATACAGAAGCTCTCCTTGTACAAGATGATGTCTTCTGTTTATAAAGGGCATAATGTATGGAACATTTTAATCAGTTGTACCAGTGAGTTGTAAGCTAAGTCGGTATATCGAGTTATAATCCAATGTATCCAAGTATCAAATGTAAGTTGTATAGAATTGTTCAGTTAGTTTCCAATGTAAAGTGAGATGTGTTGTAAGCATTGTACTTCAATACGAGTCTTGTACTCTTCTTTAACTATCAATAAAGAGAATGAAGTTATATATATATCTCTGTGTGACTTCAAGTTATCCTTTTATCTTCGCTGTTATAAAGAAGTGATGTATTTCTATTCAACAAGAAAGATTGTACTCATTAACTTTAATTTATCTGCTTCTGCCGCTGCGATGTGTTCCTATTTGAAGATAATCAATTATGTTCCATCTTTGTCTTGTACAATGTCACGCCCTGCTCCTGCAGGAGCGATCGTCCTCGCTAAGGCGTGATGCCGCACGAGCCTAGATTGCGCTCGTGTAAGGCGGGTTCCATAACGGCCGACTACAGCGGCTGCGACCGGGTCGTCGCACAGAAGTCCCAAGCAGAGACATTGAACACGCAGCAGAAATTTAGAACAAACACAAGTTATTCAAAGAAGCTCTTTATTGATATTGAAACGACGGTTACATTGGGGGTGCAAGGCCAAGATTACAATCACTTAAACTCACTCTTCTTATATTACAAGTTCACTCAGCTCTCTCTCATCTTTCAATACATGTCTCGAGCCAGCAGATGCTTCGGAAGACGACGTCAATACATTATGTCCCGTATATGTCATGCCCCGCTCCCGTAGGAGCGATCATCCTTGCCAAGGCGTGATGTCGCACGAGCCTAAATTGTGCTCGTGCAAGGCGTGTTCCATAACGGTCGATTTCAGCGGCTACGACGGGGTCGTCGCACAAAAGTCCCAAGCAGAGACATTGAATGATAGCAGCAGAAATTTAGAACAAACACAAGTTATTCAAAAGAAGCTATTTTATTGATATTAAAACATAGATTACAATGGGGCGTAAGGCCAAGATTACAAGTCTCTCAAGCTCACTCAAGCTCACATTACAAGTCACTCAACTCTCTCTCATCTCTCAATACATGACTTGAGCCAGCGGATGCTTCGGAAGGTGACGTCCATACATTATGTCACATATAAGTCTTTAGTCCATGCAGCTGCACGCTTCGAATCGCCAAGGAACTCTGTGCCTCGACGCATCCAAGCGAGCTCCGCGCCACGAGCTTCTACCTGCGCCTGCACATGTAAACTATGTGGGTGTCAGTACACAACTGTACTGGTGGAATGAGCTCCTCGCCCACCCATATAAAACCGACATGTTATTTTACTTTGTGCAACATAGTCCCTTCTTATCAATTGTCTTTCTATTCTTGCCTTAGGATCAGTTTTAGGACAAATGTCTTGGCCTATTTTGTGTTTCAAGACCATCTCGTACTTGCAACATCGACATTACCCTATTAAGTCATGTTTGCCTTATGACACTTAATCAGAGACGCAACTACGCGATAAGGCTCCATTTTTATGTGATCGTGCTAGGAATACATCGTGCCATGCCTCGCAACTCAGGGTGACTAAACCATATTGCCGTCTCGCTGCCCTTGCTACATTGATCACCAACAAACCCAATCAAGACTTGTGAATGTTAGTGTCACTCAACCAACTTTGCCTTGCGGTGGTTTCCCGACTTAAACTCAAACAACTCAACCAACTTATGCAACTTATATGTCGACAACTCAAGACTCGATGCCACATCTCGTGCCGAAGCACATCGCCTATGTTGTAGCCATTCTTAAGCCCAAACTATTGTATTCTAACTGTACACACATTCAACAACTCAACTCAATCAAAAGGCACAAACGCGGATTGCCGCCATGCCGACTCATCTTTATGATTTGGTCACTGACTCCCAGAGCTATCGTGGACTACTCTAGCTTTTGCTAGACGGGCGTCCCTTTCAGCGCAAGGCAGCTAGCCCCGCTGCAAGTTCAAGCCTAACCAGTGCCCAGCACAGCTAATTACTCGTTTCGAATCGACGGCCGTAATGGTCCCATGGCCGCTAGGTTGTCGTGCGGGAAAATGACCCACCTTGTCGACAAGTTATCCATGACCATGCAAGACTCGACACAAATTGACGTCTCACACAGTCATGCTACTTTTTTCTTCTGAGACCGCCTCGCCGACCTATAGCTGTGAGCATACTTCTTTCTTCTTAGACCGCCTCGCCGACCTGTAGCTGCGAGCGTACTTCTTTCTTCTTAAACCGTCTCGCCAACCTGTAGCTGCGAGCGTTCTTTCCATGTTACCATATCATTTTATTCAACTCAATGCCTGTTTGATAGTCCATTCTTCAAAACTCATCGAATCAACCGTGGTTTATGCCTTAAACACTAAGTCCATGCATCGTGCCTTATGCCAACCGTGTTCTACGCGACACTCATGCCCAAGTCGACGGGGCTTGAGATCTTGGGACTACTTAACTTTGACAAACCGCGAAAGAACGGGACGATATTTGTAATGTCTTAGGTCGACCGACATAACTTTGCCTAACTTAACTTGTCTGACTTAAACGCACAACGACTCGACGCGCAAAGGCTGCATCAAGCCTTGCATTACGGAAACGTGTCGCGCATGCATTCGACTTCTGAACGAACAAGTCATTTGGGTGCCTAGACTTATATTATAAGCCGTGCAACGCAACTTAACTCATGGGGCAAGCCAAAGCTATGCCAAGCCTTGGACGATAGGACCGTGCATGCTTTATGAAGCATTTATTCGGGCGACGACTATGACTTAGGCTACATTCATACTTCGCCTACTCAACCAACTTTCCTTCTTCCAAGCCACGGGAAGAAGGATCGATTATCATTTTCAAAGCACGTCGTGCACCAACTCTAAGCCGACCGTTGGACCTTTCTATATTCTAACTCAATTCGACCCATCTGGATTATTCCCTTTAGCTATGTAGATTCGTCTCTTTTATTATCAAGCCTACTTGTGCAAGTTAAAAATATGCAATTTATTATGTAAAGGTTAAGATGAGGCAAGTTCACCGAAACTACCCCACCTGAGCGAGCGGTCGCCTCGATCGAGCGATGTCTCCGAGTAGCCATTTAAGGCTAAGTTCGAACGCCGTCGGCGTTCCTATTCCTCTGATTGACTGAGCGGGATGGGACACTACATCATACACCCCTCAGAAAAAGTTTTGTTCTTAAAACTAACTGACTACTTACTTATTGACTTATCACTTTTACTCAACATTCAAGAACTCTTGCACACACTACGCCTATGCGTTTCCCAAATTTGAGCCACGCTCGTGCTACTCTCAATCTTTCCTTCAATACGATTTCAACATCCTCGACACTTTTTCTATTCCTCAAGTCTCATTTGATTCAACGTATCACTTAGTTGGATCGTGCACATATTCTAGGCGTCCCTAAAATACATACATTTTAGCCAAGCCTCGTTATAGAGAATCCGCCATCACCACTTGAGTCGAATCTTGCACATATTTGAGCGTCCCTGATATACGTGCATGTCAACCAAGACTCGCGAGTGGTGCCTCCATCAATCCTACCACTTCGCACTCGGACGTCTGCCTAACCGCTAGGCTATGTCTTTCCGTCAGTATTGGAATCATAGTTCCCAAACAACAATATCAACACTGACCCCATCCTATGGTTAAACCAAATTGATAGTACGGGATTTTCTACCCAAGCTCGCATCACTCCAATTTCTAAACATCGAGCATGGATTGCCTACACACATCCCAACATTTGTCGTACGGGGTCCGAGTCATTCAGCAGAGCCATCCTACGATAAGTTCACTTAACCAATCCTCGACAGTAACATATCGCTCGTTCATCAAGCCATTTCGTATAGTCTATCTCTTCGAACACGTTCGACATATCCGCCTATCAATCTCTCCAAGTCAAGCATGCTACGACGTAATTCATCGCTAACCAAAATTTTACATTCCATATTTCCTAAGTTATCTATTCCAATTCAAGTAATCGATCATGAGGTCGTCTAGCTTAGCAATATGTTGTCCTCCGATCTAACGCGAGTCAGATTATCCACGGTGGGTATGAATCACCATGCACGCTCCCGTGGAATAATTATCCTCATCGGGATGTAACTCTTGTTTTGCATCTAGACTAATTTATTCTCGATGCACGGATTGGACCTACTCAATCCTCAAATTTATTTAATTCATCAATAGAAAGTCCTCACTGATGGAACTGGGGATTCCGAGGACCCTTCCTTTGGTGTGCGTATTGATCGATAGAAAGTAAAACAGATCTAATACGTGTTCTAACCCTTCATAGGCGGAAACTAGGGTTCACAAATTATACATGCGGCGGAAAAAAGACAAGTAATTCCTGGCAATCTCGAGCGGACGACCCCAAGATCTTCTGCACGTATTCCTTTCTCGAGTTGGACGTCGTGTGGGCGACGATCTCCCAACCTTTTCTTTTCCTTGGCAGCCCTCTCTTTCTCTCCTTACGTGAATCATAAATTTAGAGAAAATTTCAGATTTCTGATAAGTAATCTGGCGGCCAGAGAATAGAAGATATATATAGGCTACGGCAGGGACCATGACGAAAAATTAGGGTTAGGCCTCCTAACGGATCTGGATATCCCGTGTTCAGCCCGAACACATAATCCAGGCCCATTAACAATAGCTCGGTCCACTAATGAGCTATTGTTGCATTACCTCCCTAATCCCAAATTATGTTTGTGGGCTCCTTTTATTATATGCTCGTTTGGCTCCCAATGTTAAGATATCGTATGTCCGTCGATCAAATCAAGTTACTGACAACTATATTGATTCGACATCTTTTATCCTTAAGTAGTACCGCTCAACTTTATTTGTCATGTCGGATATATTCCACCTGCAGGGTTTACATGACAATCCTTATGAGCTCCTTAAGAGGTCATCATCAACCCGATGTATCGGGACATGGATTCCATTTATAATCAACAGCCCATCATACATACAATGTTATTACTCAATTCATAGAGGTTGTTGATCCATAATGAATCTCACTCTTTTATGAGTCAAAGTAATGCACACTGCATTTACATGTCCGTTACTATATCCGGATTAAGAGCACAAGCATCCATAATAACAGAGGTATTTGTCCTCTTATGTAGTCAGTAAAAAGAGAACAACCTCATGTGGTCCTGTTCAATTCACACAAAGTGTACTAGTGTAAACCTATAGTCAAGATAGACTAATACCAGTTTATACTACAACCTTTCCAATAGATTGTCCAAGTCTATCTAGGTTGTGAACTATTTATATACTCCATAGGAAACTGATAATATGATCTTCTGTGTAACACCACTCACCATATTATCTACAATATAGAATATCAGACATTTGCATTAACACTTGCAACAAATACAATATGCAAACATTTTCCCATATGATTTTCATTCAAAATTTAAGGAAATAAGGTTACTACAAAAGTGATGCTTTTAGTATATAAACCTAACAATCTCCCACTTATACTCAAAGCATTGCTTTTCAGTATACTGTTACAAATCTCCCACTTATACTTAAAGCCATACTGCTACACATCTGACTTCCATTCCCTCAACATGACTGTCAAAAGCCTTAGCTGGTAAGCTCTTTGTAAAAGGATCAGCTAGGTTGTCGGCTGATGCTATCTTGATCAAAGCAACTTTTTCTTTCTTTACGAAATCTCGTATCAGGTGGTACTTGCGCTTAATGTGTTTGCCTGTCTTACGGGCTCGTGGTTCCTTCGAATTTGCAACTGTACCACTATTATCACAATAAAGCATAATAGACTTAGGCAAACTAGGTACCACATCCTAGTCCAACAGAAAGTTTCTGAGCCAAACCACTTCTTTGGCTGTCTTAGAGGCTGCCACATACTCGGCTTCCATGGTGGAATCAGTAATACATTTTTGCTTGATACTCCTCCACACAATGGCCCCACCTCCCAAAGTAAACAAATAACCTGAGATAGATTTCCTGGAATCCCTATCTGACTGAAAATTTGAGTCTGTATACCCCAAGGGAACTAAACTATCTGCCTGGTAAACTAGCATATACTTTTTAGTCCTTTTCAGGTACTTCAAAATATGCTTTACGGCAGTCCAGTGCTCTTGTCCTGGTTAGACTGATATCTGCTGACCATGCCTATGGCAAAGCAGATGTCTGGTCTCGTACATAGCATTGCATACATTAAGCTTCCTACTGCTGAAGCATAAGGAACTGCCTTCATGTTCTCTATCTCTTTAGGTGTCCTCGGACACTGCTCCTTTGATAGAGCAATTCCATGTCTAAAAGGTAAGAAACCTTTCTTAGAATTTTGCATACTAAAATGAGTTAGTACAGTATCGATATAGGAAGCTTGGGATAAGCCCAACATCCTTTTCTTGCGATCTCGTAGAACTTTGATTCCAAGGATGTGACCTACTTCTCCCAAGTCCTTCATATCAAACTGTTTGGATAACCATACCCTTACATCAGATAATACATTCACATTGTTTCCAATGAGCAAGATGTCATCCACATAAAATACTAGGAACACCACCACGTTTTTGTCACACTTTCTGTATACACATGATTCATCCTGACATTGATCAAATCTATAGGATTTTATCACCTGATCAAAACATATGTTCCAAGATCTGGAAGCTTGCTTAAGTCCATAAATAGACTTCTTGAGCTTACAAACAAGATGCTCCTGGCCCTTTTCAATGAACCCGTCTGGTTGCTTCATATAGATGTCTTCCTCAAGACTTCCATTAAGGAAAGCTGTCTTGACATCCATTTGCCAAATCTCATAATCGAGATGAGCTACAATAGATAAAAGAATTCGAATAGACTTAAGCATGGCTACAGGAGAAAAGGTTTCCTCATAATCGATACCCTCTCTTTGAGTAAAACCTTTTGCTACAAGCCGAGCTTTAAAGGTTTCAACCTTACCGTTTGATCCACTATTTCTCTTATAGACCCACTTGCATCCAATGGATTTTACACCAACGGGTGGTTCTACAAGCTCCCAGACCTGATTAGAATCCATGGATTCTAATTTAGATATTATTACTTTTTGCCAAGACTCTGCATTTTTATCTTGGAGTGCTTCATTGTAGGTACAGGGATCATAATCTTGTTCCTCAGGGATAAAGTCTGACGACTCTCCTAAGAACATATATCTATCAGGTTGTATCACAACCCTTCCACTACGACGAGGCACTATCAGTTGTGGTGTAACATTTGTGACACGTTGTGCAGTTATTTGTGGTTCATCCTCTTGTACTGTTGGTACTGAAGTACTTGGTGTCTCACGTCTCAGTTCTTCTAGAACAACTCTACTTGTGGGTTTATGGTTCATCACATAGTCTTCCTCTAAGAATCGGGCATTGGTGCTAATAATGACCTTCTGATCCTTAGGACTATAAAATAAACCTCGTTTCGTTCCTCTTGGATAGCCTACAAACAAGCGTACTTCTGTACGAGATTCCAACTTATCTGCTTTTCCATTCAGCACATGTGCTGGACTACCCCAAATGCGAACATGTTTCAGACTAGGCTTACGTCCAATCCACAGCTTTATAGGAGTAAGAGGTACTGACTTAGAAGGAACCAAGTTCAAAATATAAGCTGCAGTCTCTAAGGCATATCTCCAAAACGAATCTGGCAAATCCGAATAACTCATCATTGATCTAACCATCTCCATAAGAGTTTTATTCTTTCTTTCGGCTATACCATTCTGTTGGGGCGTTCTAGGTGAGTCAATTAGGATGCAATCCCAGCCTCTGATAAATAATCTCTAAACTCTCCAAAGAGGTACTCGCCACCATGATCTGATCGTAATGACTTGATACATTTTCCACGACATTTCTCCGTTTCAGCCTTGTACTCTTTGAATTTCTCAAAGCACTCAGACTTACGGAGCATCAAATAAATGTATCCATACCTTGAATAATCGTCAATAAATGTGACAAAATATTCAAAGCCACCTCTAGCTTGGATAGTCATGGGTCCACACAAATCAGAATGAACCAATTCCAACACATCTTTGTCCCTATACCCCTTTGCCGTAAAAGGTCTTTTGGTCATTTTACCTTCTAAGCAGGATTCACAGACTGGTAGTGCCTCCACTTCCAATGAACTCAAAGGTCCATCTTCAACCAGTCGTTGAATCCTTCTTAAGTTAATATGCCCCAATCATAAGTGCCAAAGATATGTTTGGTTCATACAAGAAGGTTCTTTTCTCTTATTTAAGTTAGATGACATATTATTCATTTCCATAAGTTGCATTGTGGGCGAAATAGGATTAATGACATACAAATTATCAACCAATGCACCAGAACAGATAAAATGTTTATTCTTTCTAATTACAATATTGTCATTAAAATAAACTGAATATCCATCCTTAACAAACATAGAAACAGAAACTAAATTTCTTCTAAGTGAAGGTGCATAAAGACAATCTCTCAATGTCAAAGACTTATTTCTACCAAAAGATAAAGTAACATCTCCTAATGCAGCGACCGATACTTTTGTAGCATCACCCATGAACAAGCATATCTCTCCATCACTGAGCCGTCTGGTTTCTTGGAACCCCTGCAATGTATTGCATACATTATTAGTGGCTCCTGTATCTACACACCAGGTGCCGGTAGATAACACCGCTAAATATGTTTCAACTACTAGTAAATGAGATATACCTTCTTTGTTCCCTTGTTTGAGAAGTGGACAATCAGTCTTCCAATGTCCTGACCCTTTGCACTTTCGGCTTTTTCACCGCGCCTTGAGGTCCAATGCCCTTCTTTGCTAAGTTTGCCTGTTTCTGAATGTTATTCTTCTTCTTACCGCCTTTTGGCTTAGAAGTAGAAGCCTTTTCAGAAGAAAAAAACATGACCACTCTGCCTAAAGAGAGATTCAGCATCCTGTAGCTCTTTTGCAAGTTCTTCCAAACTATACAACCTTTTGTTTATGTTGTAATTAAGGCAGAAATTATCAAAACTTTTAGGCAGAGTCCCGAGAATGATATCGGCCTTGGTTTCCCCATCGATTTCAGCTCCAAGGATCCCCATCTCATTCAGATGACCCATCATCTTGAGAATATGATCCCTTACTGGTGTACCCTCAGCCATTTTTGTATTTATCAAATATTTCATAGCAAACTGCCTAGCTGCTCTACTCTGATGTCCGAAGAGTTCCTTGAGGTTATAAATCATGTCATAAGCTGTGGCCATGGCCTGATGCTGATGTTGCAGTACATTTGACATAGATGCCAGAATGTAACACCGCGCCAACTCATCTGCCTTTTTCCACTTCTAATAAGCCTCTTTGACCTCTTCATCAGAGTTAACATCAGGCTTAGGTGGGCATTCCTCAACAAGTACATATTTGTACTCCCCAGCAGTCAGAACAATGTCCAAATTATGTTGCCAGTCAATATAATTAGGTCCAGTAAGTTTGTTTTCTTTAAGAATCACCATAAGTGGACTGAAAGAACCCATTTTTGAAATCCTAAGAATCACATAAATAAAATTATATAGGGCAAAAAAACTTTTTGAATTAACTAAATATTGATTCCCTCAAAACAATAATAAGAAATTCACCTTGAACACCATGAATTTAGCATGTCATGATAGTGTGGACGTATACAAATTCAACTTTGTTCAAGTAGATTTTTCTTATTAATTTTACTATCATGTCAATATAACTTTATGATAAATAAAATTAATATGCTGGTCTTGCTCTGGTCATACAAATAATAGCAGTGACTCCGATGGGGAGGATACCATTATTTGTATCTAAGTGTATACCATTATTTAATACTAAGTCCATTACCTTGTAATGAGTTCCTTCAGATGGAGAAGTGAACACATACTAGGTAACTTTCTACAATTATCCCTAAGGAAATTTGTACTGGTGATCCATAATTATACTCATCCGATATGAAGGAAAGCACTAAAGTCAACACGCAAGTATAATTACATCACCTACAAACTAGTAACGGAGACCATAGGATTTATACTAAATAAAACTCCTCTCCTACTTAGTTATTTAACAATGAGGGTTTTTTTACTAGTTGATATTATGTCCATGTTGTCCATTATTAATGTAGGCATGGTTTTTAAAAAAAACACGCAATAATAAACATGTATAATCAGAAAAAGCAAAATGACAAAAATAAGAGAAAATATCCAACTATTATGGTCATCTTTGCTGCTCCGTCCTCAACTATCTGAATCCAAAATCTGGCACTGCGCAGATCTATACGGGGTTCGACCTCCTTCATCGAAAATGTAGGCTTGGTTTTTTTAGGTTTTGGCTGCCGATTCCTTCATCGAAAATCATCTTTCTGCCACTGGATTGCTTTAAACCAGCATCTCGTTCGGCCTCAGAAATAGCCACCACCGCCATCATGATTGATAAAAAATAATTAAAATTACATCAATCCTATGCCTCCCGAAGGAGTTCACACATAATCTAGATAGAAAAATTAAAATAATAAGCACGATCAACCCTTGTGATTTTAATTACATCCACAGCAACAACAATATCCACGACATGTCCGTGGTTTAAACAACACAATAAAAAAAACATGCATTGGACCATAATAGTAGGATCTAAAATGCCTGCAAAACCGAGTTAGAACAGATCTACATCTACCGACTATTACATAGCGCCAGTTTTATTGGACAACAAGGACGTATCAATCAATAGGTAGATCCAAATGGCTCTGATACTAATTGATGGAACTGGGATTCCCATGACCCTTCCTTTGGTGTGCGTGTTAATTGATAGAAAGTAAAACAGATCTAATACGTATTCTAACCCTTCATAGGCGAAAACTAGGGTTCACGAATTATACCTGCGGCAGAAAGGAGACAAGTAATTCCTGGCAATCTCGAGCGGACGACTCCAAGATCTTCTGCACGTATTCCTTCCTCGAGTTGGAAGTCGTGTGGGCGACGATCTTCCAACCTTTTCTTCTCCTTGGCAGCCCTCTCTTTCTCTCCTTACGTGAATCACGAATTTAGAGAAAATTTCAGATTTCTGATAAGTAATCTGGCGGCCAGAGAATAAAGGATATATATAGGCTACGACAGGGACCATGAGAAAAAATTATGGTTAGGCCTCCTAACGGATCTGGATATTCCGTGTTCAGCCCGAACACATAATCTAGGCCCATTAACAATAGCTCGGTCCACTAATAAGCTATTGTTGCATTACCTTCCTAATCCCAACTTATTTTTGTGGGCTCCTTTTATTATATGCTCGTTTGGCTCCCCATGTTAAGATATCGTATGTCCGTCGATCAAATCAAGTTACTGACAACTATATTGATTCGACATCTTTTATCCTTAAGTAGTACCGCTCAACTTCATTTGTCATGTCGAATATATTCCACCTGTAGGGTTTACATGACAATCCTTATGAGCTCCTTAAGAGGACATCATCAACCCGATGTATCGGGACATAGATTCCATTTATAATCAACAGCCCATCATACATACAATGTTATTACCCAATTCATAGAGGTTGTTGATCCATAACGAATCTCACTCTTTTATGAGTCAAAGTAATGCACACTACATATACATGTCCATTATTATATCCGAATTAAGAGCACAAGCATCCATAATAACAGAGGTATTTGTTCTCTTATGTAGTCAGTACAAAGAGAATAACCTCAAGTGGTCCTGTTCAATACACACAAAGTGTACTAGTGTAAACCTATAGTCAAGATAGACTAATACCAGATTACACTACAACCTTTCTAATAGATTGCCCAAGTCCATCTAGGTTGTGAACTGTTTATATACTCCATAGGAAACTGATAATATGATCTTCTGTCTGACACACTACCAAAATAAGTCACATCAGCGACGTATTTAGCGACTCTGTGAAATTTTGTCGCTAATTTTTGGGTTTTTAGCGACGTTAATATAAGACATCGCTGTTTGTTGCCAACAGCGACTAATAGCGACGTCTAGCGGCTACATTTTGTTAAATAGGGTAGTGCGTCGCAAGTTCATCGGTACCCGTCGCTGATATAGCGACGTGTAGCGACGCATTTTAAGTTGCGCCGCCGTTTATTATATATCAGCGACGTTTAGCGACGTCCTACAAGGACGTCGCTAAACGTTTCATATAGCCAGCGAGGGTTTCCTTTTCGATCATTCACAATTTTTTCCCCGCCAATTTTGGGCGCGCTCCTCCTCCGCGACGCTCCTCCGGCGATTTCCCTCCTCCGGCCTCCTTCTCCGCGGCGCTCCTCCGGCGATCTCCCTCATCCGGCCTCCTCCTTCTCCTCCTCCTCCTTCCTCAGGTAGCTCCTCCTTCTCCTCCTCCTCCTTCCTCTGGTAGCTCCTTCCTAGTTTCTCCTTGTCTTCTAGCTCTCTCTCTCGCTTCTAGTTCGTGTCCACGAGAGCGTGGACTCGCTGCAGGGGACACGAGACTGACAGTGGACTCGCTGTGGGGGATACGAGAGCGTGGACTCGCTTCTAGTTCGTGTGACACCTATTTTGTTGGTTTGGACACGTCGTGTCCCACTGTGTGGACACAAGATTCACAATGTGACACCTATATACTAAAAAATCTCGTTTATTTGGGCATATCAACTGTCAATTTGATGTTTTGCTTGGATTCGAATTCTAATTTAGGGTTCGAGCCCTATTTACTGATACTGGGAGTTTTTTTGGGCATTTTCAGGGTTTTGAAATGATGAATAAATTGACTAATAATTATTATCGAGCCCTATAAAATTTCATCTATGTCACGAAGGATGGATACTAATCCTGTGAATGAGTTTTCTCCTAAGTATTCTCGACAATTGAGTATGATTTAGCTCACTGACATTACTGAAATATGGAATAATTAGACTTTCTGTTCAGTACCCTTTGACCGAATTAAGTTGACCTGAATACCATATTTTAAATCCTAAATCTACGGTACGACGTCGTGATCAGGACATAGTCCCTGCAGCAATTCGACTGGCGAGGCAGAAACTATGTAGCCGTAGATAAAGTTGACTGTCCTCCGACCCTCATCCCTCGGCAATGATGATACGACAACCTATCACTATATCTTATATATATAGTAGTAGATGATGTCTTAGTATTATATTATGTGAGTTCATCTTGATTCTGTTACATTCTTCAGATACTACATACGATAAGAACATATACTACACCATATGTACAGAACATAGATGATTCACACTAATGTATGCTAGAATGAATTTTAGGTTGTGTTCTGAGCCATCCTTCATCTGCCCCCTTCCCTGAGCCATCCTTTATCTCTCATTTCCCTCCGGGTCTACTCTACTCCCAATTTCTTCCTCTTTATACACGGATCTACAGAATCAATGCCATCCGAGGAAGGCAAAACTGAATCAGCATTGTCTTCCGGATCGTCCTCATCAAGGCATAACGGGCTGCTCAGCGTGCCCAGCTTTTTCAACTTCTCGATGGCTGCAGAGTCGAAATGGGAACGGGTCCTCTTTGCCGGCCAGGAGCTCTTACTCGCACTCGTCGCCTCGCTACCGGTTTCCTCTCCTCCTCTGACGCGGCTCATAAGAAAAGAAATTTCGTACCTCTTCTTCACATAAACATGATTGCCGCCTTGTACTCGAGCCTCCTCGTCTGTGACGCTATCCAACTTCTCGGTGCCAACATTGTCACTCGAATCTTCCCTTCGACTCGTATCATCCTCTTATTCGCCTGTCTTTTTGCTTCCTGTCTTGTAATCATCTGCTATCACCGCCGTCTCATTTGACTCCTTCTCCGATGACTCCGAGGAGGAGGAGGAAGACTCGGAGAACGAGTCGAATGAGTCGGCGGTGATAGCAGATGATTGCAAGACAGCGAACGAAAAGACAGGCGAATAAGAGGACGATACGAGTCGAAGGGGTGATTCGCGTGACAATGTAGACACCGAGAAGTTGGATAGCGTCACAGACGAGGAGGCTCGAGTATAAGGCGGCAATGATGTTTATGTGAAGAAGAGGTACAAAATTTCTTTTCTTATGACCCGCGTAAGAGGAGGAGAGAAAATCGGTAGCGAGGCGACGAGTACGAGTCAGAGCTCCGGGCCGACAAAGAGGACCCGTTCCCATTTCGACTCTGCAGCCAGCGAGAAGTTGAAGAAGCTGGACACGCTGAGCAACCCGTTATGCCTTAATGAGGACGATCCGGAAGACAATGCTGATTCAGTTTTGCCTTCCTTGGATGGCATTTATTCTGTAGAGCCGGGGGAAGTGGCTCCTCCTCGGCAATGATGATACGATAACCTATCACTATATCTTATATAGTAGTAGATGACATTTTAGTATTACATTATGTGAGTTCATCTTGATTCTGTTACATTCTTCAGATACTACATTCGATAAGAACATATACTACACCATATGTACAGAACATAGATGATTTACACTAATGTATGCTAGAATGAATTTTGGGTTGTGTTCTGAGCCATCCGTTCTGATCAAGCATCTTTCTTCTCCTCTCCTCCACCATGGCTCTGAACCCATCTGCTCCTCCCTACTTCCCTTCTTCTTATTTGACTCTCTCAGCCGCATATGATATCCAGCTCAAGTGTAGAGTCGGGGAAGAAGAAGTGGACAGGAAGAAGAGAGAGAAGCAGCACAGCCGGCGGCATAACCCGGAGGAAGTACAAATGTTTTCTTCAAATCCGTAGGAGAACTATAAGGATATATCTTTTAACAATATATCATCTTGTCAAAGACCCTTAATGTGACAACCATGTTACCGCGGTGTCGGAAGACTAACATATCATAATTTTCTAAGCTGTGTGTTTTGACATAATCCTCCCAACTCTTTCCTCCTATGTAGTAATCTTGTATTATTATATAGAACTGAAATCCGATTAGAGGATTATGTCAAAACACACGGCTTAGAAAAGTATGACATGTCAGTCTTCCGACACCGCGGTAACATGGATGTCACATTAAGGGTCTTTGACAAGGTGATATGTTGTGAAAAGATATATCCTTATAGTTCTTCTACGTATATTGAAGAAAACCTCTGTACTTCCTCCAGGTCATGCCGCCGGCTGTGCTGCTTCCCCTCCTCTTCCTATCCACTTCTTCTCCCCCGACTCTACACTTGAGCTGGATATCATATGTGGCTGAGAGAGTCAAATAAGAAGAAGGGAAGTAGGGAGGAGCAGATGGGTTCAGAGCCATGGTGGAGGAGAGGAGAAGGAAGATGCTTGATCAGAACTTGAGGTAGAAAAGTTGTGACGTTGATAGCGTGAGAGAGGGAGAGGGTGGAAAAGTTCTTCTCCTCCGACTCTACACTTGAGGTGGATATCATATTTTGGTTTCTGTATTTTGGCTCCAGCTCCATTTGTATTAATCTACGGTACGACTTCGTGATCAGGACATAGTCCCTGCAGCCATTCGATCGGCGAGGCAAAAACTATGTAGCCGTAGATAAAGTTGACTGTCCTCCGACCCTCATCCCTCGGCAATGATGATACGACAACCTATCACTATATCTTATATATATAGTAGTAGATGATGTCTTAGTATTACATTATGTGAGTTCATCTTGATTATGTTACATTCTTCAGATACTACATACGATAAGAACATATACTACACCATATGTACAGAACATAGATGATTCACACTAATGTATATGGTAGAATGAATTTTAGGTTGTGTTCTGAGCCATTCGTTCCCATACTTGGCAATTAAGTTGTGGACCATTATGTTTGACATTGTTGTTACAAATTTTCATATATCTGTGTTGATTGATGAGATTGTTTCAAACGTATTCGTGATTGTGTGTATCTGTGTTGTTTGATACTGTGTTCATGATACACACCATTGTTGTCGTAACAAATGGTGTGGGGGATGCTACAAATGCTGCAGGGGATGCTGCAAATGCTGTAGGGAATGCTGCAAATGCTGTATTTTTTTTATTTTTTATTTAATATTAGCGACGTTCAGCGACGATTTCCGACGTTCAGCGACGAAAATGACGTCGCTATCAACGTCGCTAACTGTGAGGAATACCGTCGCTGATCGTCACTAAACGTCGGTACTGTAGTAACGTAGAAAAGTTGCAGAACGTCGCCATATTGCTCTCAAGCCAGGTCAGTATCGATGCATGTCAAGTCGCTTAACGTCGCTAGTATATGTCGGTAAATGATGACGTTTTACGTCGCTGGCATTCGCTAAATTAGCGACGTAGCAGCGTCGCTAAAGCTCATCGCAATAGCGATGTATTGCGACGTTTTCTTGTTTAGCGACTAGGTTAATCGCGACTACGTGCATACGTCGCTAAATACGTCGCTAATAGGAATTAGCGACGTAATTTCCCTATTTAGCGACGCATTGAGGCGTCGCTGATTTGACAGATTTTAGCAGTGACACCACACACCATATTATCTATAATATAGAATATCAGACATTTGCATTAACACTTGCAACAAATATAATATGCAAACATTTGCCCATATGATTCTCATTCAAAATTTAAGGAAATAAGGTTACTACAAAAGTGATGCTTTTAGTATATAACCCTAACACTCACGTCCTCAAATCTGCCTTCGCATCAAACCGGCAAGTCGAAACAATCAAAGTTGCCGCATCCTGACTTTCCGAGTTCGATCATTCCCGTAACAAGAATTACCATATTAGCGCTCACGCGGAAAGATCACCCCAAATCCTACGCAACGCATGTACGAGGCTAGAGTTGCACTCGCATAAGACAAGAATGTCGACGCTGTGGTTATCCGCGTAACCCTCAAGACACGATCATTTTCATCTAACATTCATCCCAATCCAAATCCTAAATATAGCATCCAACCGAACAATAACACTTGCACGATCGTCGTTCGCCGAGTCAGAGTACCCCCGAGTTATCACATATTGATCTTTGATACGCCTCAATACCATCGACGATATGCGTAACCTGACGATCTTCCTTTGCAACCAATTTCGAGTCGTACAAATAATGCTCTCGTCCGACTGGATAATCTTCTCAACATTCAAATTCAAGTTCGATCATTATCCCTCAAATCATTCACACGTTAATTCCCTCAAACCCGAGTTCACGTGTTGTTCATCCGTCTATCTTAATTCATCGACCAATGTATTTCCTCAATTTGCATCTCTCTTTGCTAATTCAAATCATCGAGCAACATTCAATCCAATCCTTAGAGTCATTCGTGTAACTTCAAAATCAAACCTTTTCATGCACGCTATCTTCCGATCATGCTAACTTTTCATAAACTATCCGTATCAATTTCCTCAATCAAGTCATCCATTCGTACACCCTAACTTTTCCTTCGATTCGATTTCACCTACTTAATCATTTTCGCATTTCATACTCGTACAATCCTCAATCCCGTGCACGTTCCGTACGTGTGTCACGACCCGCACCCACTGTGAGGGTACGAGCACGTAACAATGCCCAGCCTACGCCGTAGTGTCGTCGGTAGAACGATGTTCTAGGTCACTATCTAACCAACCAATCACGCAATTATATAATGTACTTGTCAATATAACTCCGAACGGAGGACAAGTATAGATATAATGTAACCTCAATCACAGTCTAAGCACGAAATAATAACACAGAATATTATAACTAAGACTAAATAACAGAAATAAAACTAATAATTAAATAATATAATCTCAGACAATCTCGACTACAAAACTCAACTTATATACAACTCCAGTTCTAAAACATGAAAGCTAAACAAAACAACTAGCTAATCTCCCGATCACTCCTGAGTATCGGGACCATAGGTAGCTAAGCCATCTCCTGGTCAGTAATATGTAGGGCATGTGTCCTCAGGGCAATCATCTGTAAAATTTTCAACAGGTCCAGCCAGGGCAGAAACGAGTACAACTCATCAAGAAAAACCCAAGTAATAACAGAGAACTATAAAGCAGTTATAGACAGTTTTAGTGATGAATATGGCAGTTTATATACAGGTGGTGGTATGGAGAACAGATAAGATACAAGGAAAGTAAGTAACTAAAACAAGAGAAGAATGATGGCAACGAAGACTGTAAAATAAATCTAGCTGAACTAAAGTAACATAATAAGTCCAGGCAGTAAATGTAAAACAAGTGTAAAACTACTATAAATCATGTATGAGATGAATCTAATACAAGATGAATCCAGTACAAGATGATTCTAGGTAGTGATCAAGAATCCAGGTGAGTCCAACTATTCTAACAGTGTGTTTTAAAATACCGAGTTCGACATGTAAACGGCTGTAGGTAATCAGGCACATCTCTCACTGATCAGGCGAGTGATGGCTATGCTTCTAGTAGATTCCAGTTGGAGATTCCAGATTTAGGGTATGTCTATATGCCTTCCTCAATATTTCCCCTTCCCGCAATACAAATGAATCCAGAATTCGACACGAGAATCGAGATGACTCCAGCCAAAATATGATGATTCCAGAAATAGATTTCGGAATGATTCCAGTGATTCCAGTAATGGAGGCCAGATAAGTAAGGTATGTGTGTTGCATATATGAATCCAGAAATATCCATACATGTTGTAACAGAGAATCACATAAAACAAACTATAACTGAAGTACAGTAATTGACAATTAAATGAAAGAACTATCAGAGAATGTACTAGCCTGATACTCTGAAAAGAGTAGTGTGATATCAGATGTCTGTACCAGAGTCACAATGTCCTAAATAGAGCAGTACAGGTTATAACATGTTTAAAATAAGGTAAATGAAGTCTAGGATGCAATCTACATGAATTCTAGGTCAATCTAGGTCAAGTCAACTCTAAGTCAACCTGGTCAACTGTCTAGGTCAAACTAGGTCAATCCTAGTCCAACAAGTCCTACTAGGCCTAACCAAGTTTAGACTAACAACCCAGCAACAATCACCAATCCACAAGCATCACACATTATATACCATATATATGAATACATTATATATTCCTATTTATAGAGAAAGTGCAATGGTGAGTGTCCATACATCAAGGTGAAATAGTGTGTGTGTGTGCTTTACAAATAAATGGCTTGCATTCATATATACATTCCTACAATATCACATTCTTACATTCATTTGCATATATTCACCATATACATACATTCATATTTACACACTTTCATACATAGATATATATATTGAGATAGAGAGGGCAAAGGTTGTGTGTGTGTCAAATAGTGTAATAGAAAAACAATTCACTATATAGGGTGTGTGTAGTGAATAGGCATGCATATAGAGGGGGTTAAAGTTGTGTGTGTGTGAAGGAGTATAGGAAATCAGTGATGTGTTTGTGTCAAGTGATAGTGTTCTCTGTTAACAAACTCAGGAATTGAAATTAATGTCTACCACACATTTAGAGAGGCATGCTTTATAACTGTTAAACAAACATTTCAACATATCACTAGCTAACTCACCACTCACTCACAAGGGTTAGGGGGATGGATGGACTGTCATCATGGAAGGGGCTGTCAAGTGTGGATCAATTGGACTAGATGTAGGTTTAAATGGGGCTGGGAATGGTCAAGTGATTAGTGAAATGGGGGTTCAATTAAATGGGTGAAAGGGGCTTTGAACTAGACATATGGTTGCACATACATGAAAGGGGAATTAACTTAAATGGAGATGCAAGACTGAACTCACCACTCCACTGCCATTTTCTATTTCTGATTACCATGCCTTCCTTACTAACTGAACACTAATTCAAATACTAATCTTAGACACTACTACACTTGGGTGCCCAAAAGATCCATTTACACCATCAATTTCCCATTGCCAATGTTCTCAAAACCTGGGACTGGTTCATCATACAAATGGGATGAACCTATGTAGCATCTGAAACATAAGGGAAAGGGTTGACACTACCTGACACTCAAGCTCGACACATGGCACACTACCTATATTAAATTCTAGGATACATTTGACACTCGAACCCAAGCTCACTCTCACTGCCTCTCATCCAATACATACATCTCATAGGAAGAGCCCATCTGGACACTCTTGACACCTCACATCTAACACCAACACCCATAGGCCTATGGCCTCAAACTGGGCTCGAACAGGGAGTCCCCTCATCTTTTGATACTTAACTGACACACGAACACTCACTCTTACATACATGAAGTGGTCAAGCCCTCACTAAACACTCCTCCTCCTCTGATACTCTCTGAATATAGATCGATACCACTCACAAAAGGAAAGGCCAAGTAGCCAAGCCACTGCCCAAGTTCTCACTCACTTACCAAGTTCTGATACACAATATATCAAAATCTGATACATGGCTCAGATACAACCAACACTAACAAAACCCCACTCAAAACCCCCATACACTCACAACTGGTCTGGAAAGGTAGTAGCTCAAACATGCCTACTCGATTGACCTGGCCTTAACACTAACCCACACTCAAATAAAACTGTAAAAAAAACTAGAACATGAATCAGTTCAGCCAAATACCTATAGATACAACCTAGAACCTAAATTCTCTAACTAAAACCATGGTTCAACATAAACAATTAAATCCTGAACCAAATGAACATAAAAAGAACAAGGGATAACTAAGAAATAGCACCCCTTCACTGTTCTCAGGTTTAGAATTTAACAGGGAATAGGTCAAGTTCACTCCATGTGTCATGTACACTGAATAACTTCAGGAATTCAGACTTTCAAATTTCGAAACCAATCTAAACAACAACTCGAAATCACAATACCACTTCAAAGTAACCCCAAACACTAACCCATGACATAGTAATACATCAAACATATAAATTATCAGTAAATAAAATGAATCAACACATTTGAATTCCTCAAAATAAAACTACATTTCGAAACTGTCAAACTGGAAAATGAATTCGGTCCATACACACGTACATTCGAAACCAATCGAAAACCCAATTAAACCCAGTAAATGCCAAATGTGAATGTGCCCACATGAAGTATGTGTCAACGTGTGTCAAGGAAGTCATTCGTGTCCAAAAAACTGGACACGAGTGTGTCCAAAAAACTGAATCGAAACAGTATCTGAAAAAGGATTTCCAAATCCTCGTGCACGCGTGCACATGGTTCCATCACACGATACAGGCCACGTGAAGACACGTGGACGTGCACACGTGTTCACCTAGACTAGGGGGGCGTGTCCAAGTGCCTGTCCCATGTCCACATGGTGTCTACATGTCGATACAAGACCGTATCAGTGGCTCGAATTTTGCGTGTGTGCGTGTCAGGAATTTCAATACGAGCTCGAGAACTTCCTCGAATCGCGACCAAGTGTCACAAAACTTGGTGAGGGTCCATTCAGACATGGGACCCATCACCTCGTCAAATTTCACGTGTTCTAGTAGAGTGTCGTGTCCTGTGTCAGCCCCGAAATGCAGGGAAAACGCACAGCGTGCACGAGCAGTGCAATATCAGTGCGCGGATGATTTCTTCGCGCGCACTGATCGAGAACCCATGAAATTTTGTGGGGATGACGCCAGTGGGTGCTCGCACGTCTCCACAACTTTTTGTGGTGTCTCGTGTCGTGTCGTGTCCGCTAGGACACTCGAACAGCAGGGGGCTGCACGAGGCCTGTGCTGTGTCCCGTACGTACGGTACATGTCCGATTTGGACACGAAATGTGCATCGAATCGTGCTCAGTCCTCAAAATAATTAATCTACACATCAAGAGCTTCGAAAACATGTAATTAGTTTTGTAAAATACAAAAATTCATTCCATAGCGACATTTCGTCGAACACGTAAGCACACACATAGACACGTGTCCGATACGGACACCATACGGACACAAAATCCTACCAAACTTGAGGGACAGCAAGGGGACACCTAAACCTATCCAAATATGCAAAGAAATCAGAATAAAAATGCAATTTGTAGGGTTTTACCTATAAGTACAAATTGCAAGAAAAAGCTTCAAATGGGAGGTGTTCTTCTTGATGGCCAAATGCTCCAAATTGATCCCAAACTGAAATAGCCCTCCACCAAAAGTCCATAAACTTCAATTAGAACCTAATGCAAAATACTATGATGAAAAAGGAGATTAAATGAATAAAATGGGAATTTAGGAGCACGGGGATTTACCTTTTCTTTCTCTAAGTGTTGGAATGACACAAATGACTCAAGACCTAAATAAGAAGAGTATTTATAGGGAGGGGAGCCCTAGTGGCGGGTCACTTATGGTTAAATTATGGTTAGGGCTTCTAGTTATGGGCCATGGGCCAAGTCATAAGTCATTAAGTCATTAAATCACAAGTTATTTCATTAAACCATAAATCATGAAATGATTTCACTTAAACTAATCCTCCTATTCCAAATTTAGTTTCTAATGATTAAAAGTAGATTAACCTAAGTTAGACTAGGGTCACCATGGCTAGGGTTAGCTTCTAGGCTAGTCTACAAGTCTCTATAAGTCAAGCCCAAACTAGGAATCACCAATTCAATAAATTAAGAATAAATTCAAACTTCACTAAATGACAAAAATACCCTCAAGCTAAAATGATAATTAAATCATCCTAATGACATAGTTAGGCTCTAGATCATGCAATCTTTAGGGTTTGACTAGCAGCAGATCAAAATCACAAGTCATGACTTAAAACAGTTTTTTAAATTGTTTAAAATGATTAAAAATCACCAAAAATCACAATGTGAAATAAATATCAATAATAATAATAATAATTACTAAATTTCAAAATTATCCCCATCTGGAAAACTGGGTGTTACAATCCTACCCCCCTTAGAAAAATTTTGTCCTCGAAATTAAGATGATTGCACCCCTTCTAGGTCAAACCCCCCCAACAAATCAAAGTCGATAGATAACATGCAAACATAATCCTACTGGTCGTGATATCACGGTCTTGATCAGGGTCACTATACTATCTATCACAACACTAAACATCCTGACAGATACTAATGGAATCACACAATAAGATGGAAAGAAGAACAGAAAAGACAGACCTGCTAACCCATCACCCGTAGCGTCGGTCAACTCGACTGTTAGCGCAAAATCCCTGCCCCTCTGGGGTGTATCCCTCTGATGGTATGGGGCAAGATGCTGCGCTACAGGTGGCCTAGCTCCTTCTATATAATCTATGACACTCAAGTAATATCCACCCTAAAATTCTACTCAGTGATACTAGGGCACCATCCATATGGTATCTATTCTGCAATCTGTTAATCATACCCGTATATCCAGAACCATGTTGCCAGAATCCTCGTCACACCAGTAAGTATGGCTGTGATAATCCATAGAGTCCATAAATAATGTACATACCTTTAGAATCATGGTATTTAAAATTTTTGTATTGCCGCTAGCTTGGCTGCGAAAACTTTAAATTTTCACACCCGAGAAATACATCCAAAATCAGACTCTATCTCATCGCCCAACCAGCTGATATGGCTGTAAAAGACTCTAGATTCTATGACTGAGGCAACCTAGCCCATAATGTTATCTTGGTAGAAAATCAAGTCAAAAATGAATACCAAGAATCAGTTCAACGATGAATCAAGGAAGATAGACAAATACTGTCAGAATCGAATTTCGAGATAGTTTATAATAAGATTCTCAAGGGTCATCCCAGGAATCATCTCAAGTAGTCCTAACTGTGATTGAGTACCACTCCGTTATAGCCTATCTCTCAATCCTATCGCAGGCTCGCAGCAGTACAACTATGTCGCCGTACTACAGCGATATCGCACTAATGCGACTCTCGACCTGCATGGGCCACCACTAAAAATGTGTCACAACCCGCACCCACTGTGAGGGTACGAGCACGTAACAACGCCCAGCCTACGCCGCAGTGTCAACGGTAGAACACTGTTCTAGGTCACTATCTAACCAACCAATCACGCAATTATATTATGTACTTGTCAATATAACTCCGAACGGAGGACAAGTATAGATATAATGTAATCTCAATCACAGTCTAAGCACGAAATGATAACACAGAAGATTATAACTAAGACTAAATAACAGAAATAAAACCAACAACTAAATAAAATAATCTCAGACAATCTCAACTACAAAACTCAACTTATATACAACTCCAGTTCAAAAACATGAAAGCTGAACAAAACAACTAGCTAATCTCCCGATCACTCCTGAGTGTCGGGGCCATAGGTAGCTAAGCCATCTCCTGGTCAGTAATATATAGGGCATGTGTCCTCAGGGCAATCATCTGTAATATTTTCAACAGGTCCAGTCAGGACAGGAACGAGTACAACTCATCAAAAAAAACCCAAGTAATGACAGAGAACTATAAAGCAGTTATAGACAGTTTTAGTGATGAATATGGCAGTTTATATACAGGTGATGGTATGGAGAACAGATAAGATACAAGAAAAGTAAGTAACTAAAACTAGAAAAGAATGATGGCAATGAAGACTGTAAAATAAATCTAGCTGAACTAAAGTAACATAATAAGTCCAGGCAGTAAATGTAAAACAAGTGTAAAATTGCTATAAATCCAGTACGAGATGAATCTAATACAAGATGAATCCAGTACAAGATGATTCTAGGTAGTGATCAAGAATCCAGGTGAGTCCAGCTATTCTAACAGTGTGTTTTAAAATACCGAGTTCGACATGTAAACGGCTGTAGGTAATCAGGCACATCTCTCACTGATCAGGCGAGAGATGGCTATGCTTCCAGTAGATTCTAGTTGGAGATTCCAGATTTGGGGTATGTCTACATGTCTTACTCAATATTTCCCTGCCCCGCAATACAAATGAATCCAGAATTTGACACGAGAATCGAGATGAGTCCAGTCAAAATATGATAATTCCAAAAATAGATTCCGGAATGATTCTAGTGATTCCGGTAATAGAGGCCAGATAAGTAAGGTATGTGTATCGCATACATGAATCCAGAAATATCTATACGTGTTGTAACAGAGAATCACATAAAACAAACTATAACTGAAGTACAGTAATTGACAATTAAATGAGAGAACTATCAGAGAATGTACTCGCCTAATACTCTGAAAAGAATAGTGTAATATCAGATGTCTGCACCAGAGTCACAATGTCCTAAATAGAGCAGTACAGGTTATAACATGTTTAAAATAAGGTAAATGAAATCTACGATGCAATCTACATGAATTCTAGGTCAATCTAGGTCAAGTCAATTCTAAGTCAACCCTGGTCAACTGTCTAGGTCAAACTAGGTCAATCCTAGTCCAACAAGTCCCACTAGGCCTAACCAAGTCTAGACTAACAACCCAGCAACAATCACCAATCCACAAGCATCATACATTATATACCATATATATGAATACATTATACATTCCTATTTATAGAGAAAGTACAATGGTGAGTGTCCATGCATCAAGGTGAAATAGAGTGTGTGTGTGTGTGCTTTACAAGTAAATGGCTTGCATTCATATATACATTCCTACAATATCACATTCTTACATTCATTTGCATATATTCACCATATACATACATGTATATTTACACACTTTCATACATATATATATATATATATATATTTTAGGGCTAAGGTTGTGTTTGTGTCAAATAGTGTAACAGGAAAACAATTCACTATATAGGGCGTGTGTAGTGAATAGGCATGCATATAGAGGGGGTTAAGGTTGTGTGTGTGTGAAGGAGTATAGGAAATCAGTGATGTGTTTGTGTCAAGTGATAGTGTTCTCAGTTAACAAACTCAGGAATTGAAATTAATGTCTATCACACATTTAGAGGCATGATTTATAACTGTTAAACAAACATTTCAACCTATCACTAGCTAACTCACCAGTCACTCACAAGGGTTAGGGGGCTGGATGGACTGTCATCATGGAAGGGGCTGTCAAGTGTGGATCAATTGGACTGAATATAGGTTCAAATGGGGCTGGGAATGGTCAAGTGATTAGTGAAATGGGGGTTCAATTAAATTGGTGAAGGGGCTGTGAACGAGACATATGGTTGCACATACATGAAAGGGAAATTAACTTAAATGGAGATGCAAGACTGAACTCACCACTCCACTGCCATTTCCTATTTCTGATTACCATGCCTTCCTTACTAACTGAACACTAATTCAAATACTAATCTTAGACACTGCTACACTTGGGTGCCCAAAAGATCCATTTACACCATCAATTTTCTATTGCCAATGTTCTCAAAACTTGGGACTGGTTCATCATACAAATGGGATGAACCTATGTAGCATCTGAAACATAAGGGAAAGGGTTGACACTAACAGACACTAAAGCTCGACACATGGCACACTACCTATATTAAATTCTAGGATACATTTGACACTCGAACCCAAGCTCACTCTTACTGCCTCTCATCCAATACATACATCTCATAGGAAGAGCCCATCTGGACACTCTTGACACCTCACATCTAACACCAACACCCGTAGGCCTATGGCCTCAAACTGGGCTCGAACAGGGAGTCCCCTCATCTTTTGATACTTAACTGACACACGAACACTCACTCTTACATACATGAAATGGCCAAGCCCTCACAAAAGGAAAGGCCAATACCACTCACAAAAGGAATGGCCAAGTAGCCAAGCCACTGCCCAAGT
The DNA here is from genome assembly GCA_029216955.1 of Iris pallida. Taxonomy (NCBI): domain Eukaryota; kingdom Viridiplantae; phylum Streptophyta; class Magnoliopsida; order Asparagales; family Iridaceae; genus Iris; species Iris pallida. Next base: position 14,406,037 of record JANAVB010035617.1, read on the forward strand.
TCTCACTCACTTACCCAGTTCTGATACACAATGTATCAAAATCTGATACATGGCTCAGATACAACCAACACTAACAAAACCCCACTCAAAACCCCCAAACACTCATAACTGGTCTGGGAAGGTAGTAGCTCAAATATGCCTACTTGACTGACCTGGCCTTAACACTAACCCACACTGAAATGAAACTGTAAAAAAAACTGGAACATGAATAAGTTCAGCCAAATACCTATAGATACAACCTAGAACCTAAATTCTCTAACTGAAACCATGGTTCAACATAAACAATTAAATCCTGAACCAAATGAACATAAAAAGAACAAGGGATAACTGAGAAATAGCACCCCTTCACTGTTCTCAGGTTTAGAATTTAAAAGGGAACAGTTCAAGTTTACTCCATGTGTCATGTACACTGTACATTATGAATAACTTCAGGAATTCAGACTTTTAAATTTTGAAACACTAACCCAGGACATAGTACTATATCAAACATATAAATTATCAGTAAAAAAATGGATTAACACATATGAATTCCTCAAAATAAAACTACATTTCGAAACTGTCAAACTGGAAAATGAATTCAGTCCAAACACACGTACATTCGAAACCAATCGAAAACCCAATTAAACCCAGTAAATGCCAAATGTGAATGTGCCCACATAAAGTATGTGTCAACGTGTGTCAAGGAAGTCATTCGTGTCCAGAAAACTGGACACGAGCGTCTCCAAAAAACTGAATCGAAATAGTGTCTGAAACATGATTTTCCAGTCCTCGTGCACGTGTGCACATGGTTCTATCACACGATACAGGCCACGTGGAGACACGTGGCCGTGCATACGTGTTCACCTAGACTAGGGGGACATGTCCAAGTGCCTGTCCCGTGTCCACGTGGTGTCTACATGTCGATACGAGACCGTATCAGTGGCTCAAATTTTGCTTGTGTGCGTGTCAGGAATTTCAATACGAGCTTGAGAACGTCCTCGACTCGCAACCAAGTGTCACGAAACTTGGTGAGGGTCTAGTCAGACATGGGACCCATCACCACGTCAAATTTCACGTGTCTTAGTAGAGTGTCGTGTCCTGTGTCAGCCCCGAAATGCAGGGGACGCGCACAGCATGCACGAGCAGTGCAAGATCGGTGCGCGGTTGATTTCTCCGCGCACACTGATCGAGAACCCGTGAAATTTTGTGGGGGTGACGTCAGTGGGTGCCCGCACGTCCCCACAAATTTTTGTGGTGTCTCGTGTTGTGTCGTGTCCGCTAGGACACACGAACAGCAGGGGGTTGCACGAGGCCTGTGCTGTGTCCCGTGCGTGCGGTGCGTATCCGATTTGGACACGAAATGTGCATGAAATCGTGCTCAGTCCTCAAAATAATTAATCTACACATCAAGAGCTTCGAAAACATGTAATTAGTTTTGGAAAATATGAAAATTCATTCCATAGCGACATTTCGTCGAACACGTAAGCACACACATAGACACGTGTCCGATACGGACACCAAACGGAGACGAAATCCTACCAAACTTGAGGGACAGCTAAGGGACACCTAAACCTATCCTAATATGCAAAGAAATCAGAATAAAAATGCAATTTGTAGGGTTTTACCTATAAGTGTAAATTGCAAGAAAAAACTTCAAATGGGGGGTGTTCTTCTTGATGGCCAACTGCTCCAAATTGATCCCAAACTAAAATAGCTCTCCACCAACAGTCCATAAACTTCAATTAGAACCCAATGCAAAAGACTAGGATGAAAAAGGAGATTAAATGAATAAAATGGGAATTTAGGAGAATGGGGATTTACCTTTCCTTTCTCTAAGTGTTGGAATGACACAAAGGAGGCAATAACTAAATGAGGAGAGTATTTATAAGGAGGGGAGCCCTAGTGGCTGGTCACTTATGGTTAAATTAGGGTTAGAGATTCTAGTTATGGGCCATGGGCCAAGTTATAAGTCATTAAGTCATTAAATCACAAGTTATTTTATTAAACCATAAATCACGAAATGATTTCACTTAAACTAATCCTCCTATTCCAAATTTAGTTTCTAATGATTAAAAGTAGATTAACCTAAGTTAGACTAGGGTCACCATGGCTAGGGTTAGCATCTAGGTTAGTCTACAAGTCTCTATAAGTCAAGCCCAAACTAGGAATCACCAATTCAATAAATTAAGAATAAATTCAAACTTCACTAAATGACAAAAATACCCTCAAGCTAAAATGATAATTAAATCATCCTAATGACATTGTTAGGCTCTAGATCATGCAATCTCTAGGGTTTCACTAGCAGCAGATCAAAATCATAAGTCATGACTTAAAACAGTTTTTTAAATAGTTTAAAATGATTAAAAATTACCAAAAATCACAATATGAAATAAATATCAATAATAATAATAATAATTACAAAATTTTAAAATTATCCTCATCTAGAAAACTGGGTGTTACAGCGTGTCATTTCTAATTTGTTCGAATCCACTTATCAAACTTCATGACAACAACTCACTCAATCTAAGGCTTTGTATATGTGCGACGCTTGCGGATAGACTCACCGAGACCCCGTATCCTCAATCGACCGATCGACATCCCTGAGGCTATCGCATACACCACTCAGAAATGAAGTCATTCAACAAATCCTCAAAACTATCATTCGAACCATTCATTAAATTTTATGCACGCTCTATCTATATCGCACCGACGTTAACGTCGCTCGATAGCACCCCTATCGATAGTCATCTCATTTACTCAATCGAGTCCAACCCATTTTGTACTCGAAACATTACAAATCCCATACTCGACTCTTCTAAGGTCGACGCAAATCCTTGGTGTATATGCCCAGCCCAACTTAGCCAACCGTGCTTACGCAAACCATCTTTTTGTTTTATCAAAAACTGTTTTCCTACATTTTTGTAAATTATTTAGACTTATTGTATAGACATCCCGTGGGACAATTGAGAGAGAGCGCACCAACGATATCAACTTTGCGGAAGCATAATTCAGAGTTTGCGAAAACAACGAAGTTAAAGAATTCAATCGATAGTCCAAGGACGTAAAGCCGTGCTTTTATACCATTATGTCACGCTCCGCTCCCGTAGGAGCGATCGTCCTCGCTAAGGTGTGATGTCGCACGAGCCTAGATTGCACTCGTGCAAGACAAGTTCCATAATGGCTGATTTCAGCGGCTACGACAGTGTCGTCGCATAGAAGTCCAAGCAGAGACATTGAATGATAGCAGCAGAAATTTAGAACAAACAAAAGTTATTCAAAAGAAGCTCTTTTATTGATATTGAAACATAGATTACAATGGGGCACAAGGCCAAGATTATAAGTCTCTCAAGCTCACTCAAGCTCATATTACAAGTCACTCAGATCTCTCTCATCTCTCAATACATGTCTTGAGCCAGCGGATGCTTCGGAAGGCGACGTCCATACATTATGTCCCGTATAAGTCTTTAATCCATGCTGCCGTATCTTCGAATCGCAAAGGAACTTCGTGCCTCGACGCATCCAAGCGAGCTCCGTGCAACGAGCTTCTACCTGCGCCTGCACATGTAAACTATGTGGGTGTCAGTACTCAACTGTACTGGTGGAATGAGCTCCTCGCCTACCCATACAAAACTGACATATTATTTTACTTTGTGCAACATAGTCCCTTCTTATCAATTTTTTTTTCTACTCTTGCCTTAGGATCAGTTTTAGGACAGATGCCTTAGCCTATTTCGTGTTTCACGACCATTCTATGCTTGCAACATCGACGTTACCCTATCAAGTCGTGTTTGCCTTACGGCACTTAATCAGAGACGCAACTACGTGATAAGTCTCTATTTCTATGTGATCGTGCTAGGAATGCATCATGCCGTACCTTGCAACTCAGGGTGACTAAACCATATCGCCGTCTCGCTGCCCTTGCTACTTCGATAACCAACTGACCCAATCAAGACTTGTGAATGTTAGTGTCACTCAACCAACTTTGCCTTATGGTGGTTTTCCGACTTAAACTCAAACAACTCAACCAACTTATGCAACTTATATGCCGACAACTCAAGACTCGATGCCACATCTCATGCCGAAGCACGTCGCCTATGTTGTAGCCATTCTTAAGCCCAAATAATTGTATTCTAACTGTACACACATTCAACAACTCAACTCAATCAAAAGGCACACACGCGAATTGCCGCCATGCCGACTCATCTATATGATTTTGGTTACTGACTCCCAGAGCCATCGTGGATTCCTCCAGCTTTTGTTAGACGGGCGTCCCTTTCAGCGCAATGTACCTAGCCCCGCTGTAAGTCCCGACCTAACCCATGCCCAGCACAGCTAATTACTCGTTTCCAATCGACGGCCGCAACGGTCCCGTGGCCACCTGGTTACCGTGCGGGGAAACAACCCACCTTGTTGACAAGTTGTCCATGACCATGCAAGAATTGACACAAACTGACGCCTCACACAGTCATGCTACTTCTTTCTTTTGAGACTGCCTCGCCGACCTATAGCCGCGAGCATACTTTTTTCTTCTTAGACCGCCTTGCCGACCTGTAGCCACGAGCGTGCTTCTTTCTTCTTAGACCGCCTCGCCGACCTGTTGCCATGAGCGTTCTTTCCATGTTACCATATTATTTCATTCAACTCAATGCCTATTTCATAGTCCTTTCTTCAAAACTCATCGAATCAACCGTGGTTTATGCCTTAAACACTAAGTCCGTGCATCGTGCCTTAAGCCAACCGTGTTCTACGCAACACTCCTGCCCAAGTCAACGAGCCTTGAGATTGTGGGACTACTTAACTTTGATAAACCGCGAAAGAGCGGGATGATACTTGTAATGTCTTAGGTCGACCGGCATAACTTTGCCTAACTTAACTTGCCTGACTCAAACGCACAATGACTCGACGAGCAAAGGCTGCATCAAGCCTTGTATTGCGGAAACGTGCTGCGCATGCGTTCGACTTCTGAACCACCAAGTTATTTGGGAGCCTAGACTTATATTATAAGCCGTGTAACGCAACTTAACTCATGGGGAAAGCCAAGGCTATTCTAAGCCTTGGACGATAGGACCGTACATGCTTTATGAAACATTTATGCAGGCGACGCCTATGACAAAGGCTACGTTCATAATTTGCCTACTCAACCAATTTTTCTTCTCTCAAGCCACGGGATGAAGGATCGAGTGTCATTTTCAAAGCACGCCGTGCACCAACTCTAAGCCGACCGTTGGACCTTTCCATATTCTAACTCAATTTGACCCGTCGGGATTATTCCTTTTAGCTGTATGGATTCGTCTCTTTTATTATCAAGCCTACTTGTGCAAGTTAAAAGCATGCAATTTATTATTTGAAGGCTAAGATGAGGTAAGTTCTCCGAAACTACCCTACCTGAGCGAGCGGTCGCCTCGACCGAACGATGTCTCCGAGTAGCTGTTGCAAGGCTAAGTCCGAACGCCGTCGACGTTCCTATTCCTCCGATTGACTAAGCGGGACGGGGCACTACAGTATAAGTCTTGACTCCACACGGTTGTACGCTTTGAATCGCCAAGGAACTCCATGCATCGACGCATCCAAGCGAGCCCCGCACCACGAGCTTCTACATGCGCCTGCACATGAAAACTATGTGGGTGTCAGTACTCAACTGTACTGGTCGAGTGAGCTCCTCGCCCATCCATACAAAACCAACACGTTCATTTTACTTTGTGCAACAAAGACCCTTTACGATTGTCTTTCTACTCTTACCTTAGGATCAATTTTAGGACATATATTCTAGGCCTATTTAGTGTCATCAGACCGTTACCGTGCTACCACACTGAGAACTTCCATATCATTGCCTCTAAACCTTTCTCGTGCTTGCATCGTTAATACACCGACTCATACTTGTCTTTCGTGCTATACTCTGGAACGTAACGACTTGGTCGTACAATGAACTCGATTCGTGCTTATCTCTGAGGCAGTGCCTCCTCGCTATATTTTGCCTATACTTGTGTTGTGACGACGCTCTCGTGCCTCACATTTCGAGGTCGTGCCCTGCAACTCAACATAACTTAACTAAACTTGTCCTACGGCCCTTTTCGACTTAACTTGTAATGTCTAACCCAACTTATGGAACCGGTGTTGAGAACTCAAGCACGACGCCATATCTCGTACCGAAGCACGTGTCTTTACGTATAGACAAGTATTAGGCTTGTAATAACTTATGTGCATACCGTGAACGCATTCCACAACTCATCACATACCGTGCTTACACTTCCTTTGTTACGACTGACATCGTGCATGCGGATTTGCCGCTTAGCCTGCCAATTATCTATATGAAAAGCCACTGGCATGATAAGCCATCGCGGACATAGCTCGGGTAGGTGGCGGGTCCTTCAGCGCAGGTAGCGAGCCCCGTTGAAAGCCCCCGACTACCCACGCAATACGTGCGTTGCTATAACGTCTACCCCCTAGGATGATTGGGCCCGGTATCCCGGCGTATAACCAGTCTAGGCAGAAATCCTTGTCGACAAGTTGTCCATTGACCACGCACCTACGAGACATCTAGACTCACATAAATGCATGGCCTAATTTGTCGGTACGACTGGAACAATACTTAGCAACACATGCTCTGAACAACACTTTGCATAACGTGTATCGGGACCGTGAGACTCCCAACCGAGGGACCGCCTCATACCTCTTAACGTGCATAGAAACGTGAGACTCCCAACCGAGGGACCGTCTCATACTTCTTAACGTGCATAGAAACGAGAGACTCCCAACCGAGGGACCGCCTCATACTTCTTAACGTGCATAGGAACGCAAGACTCCCAACCGAAGGACCGCCTCATACTTCTTAACGTGCATAGGAACACGAGACTCCCAACCGAGGGACCGCCTCAGCAACAAACGGTCGCGTGAACTTACTTCTTTGGAATTAAGGGAACGACTACTACATAGCGTTCCAACTTAACTTGCATAGAACATGCCTAACACTGGCCATAGCCCGTGGCATTTCTATTATCGAAAAAACCGGGTTTCATGTCTTAAATCTAATGTATTCCGTGGGACATTATCGTCCAAGTCATACTCTATGTGACAAGCCTTAAGACCGCGGGAACAAAATGGCTATATGTAGCCGTAGAACCGTAGGACCTATCAAAGATATGCCAAGCCTTGGATGACGGGACCGTGCATACTTATCAAGTGTTCACGCGGGCGACGCCTATAACTTAGGCTAATTCGAACGTTGTGGCAACTTAGCAACTTAGGCCAACTTCCTTCTCCCAAGCCACGGGACGAAGGGCCGAGTGTCATTTGAAAGCACGCTGAGCCAACTTCTAAGCAGACCGTGGGACCTTTTTCATGTTCTAAACTCGATTCAACACGTCGGAATTATTCTTTTAGCTATGTGGATTCGTTCTTTTATTATCAAGCCTATTGTGCAAGTTGAAAACATACGATTTATTAAGTGAATGCTAAGATGAGGCAAGTTCTCCGAAACTACCCCACCTGAGTGATGTATTCGAGTCGCTATTGTAAGGCTAAGTCCGAACATCATCGACGTTTCAATTCCTCCGATTGCCCGAGTGGGACGGGGCACTACATATAAGTGCAATACCGGACTTGTACGGTATCATGCCAAGTGAGGACGATCGATTCTAAGAGATAAAATACGTGAATAAATGACTCTACGAATCGGGGCATGACAGTATGTAGATGCATGAGCCACTAATCATATTTGTAATACATTGTAGGGGTTCCAGGAAACTAGGCGGCTCAGTGATGGAGAGATATGCTTGTTCATGGGTGACGTTACAAAAGTAACGGTCATTACAATAGGAGACGTTACTTTATCTTTTGGTAGAAATAAGTCTTTGACATTGAGAGATTGTCTTTAAGCACCTTTGCTTAGAAGGAATTTAGTTTTTGTTTCTATGTTAGTTAAGGATGGATATTCAGTTTATTTTAATGACAATATTGTTATTAGAAAGATTAAACATTTTATCTGTTCTGGTGCATTAGTTGATAATATGTATGTCATTAATCCTATTTTGCCCACAATGCAACTTATGGAAATGAATAATATGTCATCTCACTTAAATAAGAGAAAAGAACCTTCTTGTATGAACCAAGCATATCTTTGGCACTTGTGATTGGGGCATATTAACCTAAGAAGGATTCAAAGACTGGTTGAAGATGGACCTTTGAGTATATTGGAAGTGGAGGCATTACCAGTCTGTGAATCCTGGTTGGAAGGTAAAATGACCAAAAGGCCTTTTACGACAAAGGGGTATAGGGCCAAAGATGTATTGGAATTGGTACGTTCTGATTTGTATGGACCCATGACTATCCAGGCTATAGGTGGCTTTGAATGTTTTGTCACATTTATTGACGATTATTCAAGGATTGGATACATTTATTTGATACGCCGTAAGTCTGAGTGCTTTGAGAAATTCAACGAGTACAAGGCTGAAAGGAGAAACGTCATGAAAAATTTATCAAGTCATTACGTTCAGATCATGGTGGCGAGTACCTTTTTGGAGAGTTTAGGGATTATTTATCAGAGGCTGGAATTACATCCCAATTGACTGCACCTGGAATGCCCCAGAAGAATGGTGTAGCCGAAAGAAGGAATAGAACTCTTATGGAGATGGTTAGATCAATGATGAGTTATTCGGATTTACCAGATTGGTTTTGGAGATATTGCTTAGAGATTGCAACTTATATTTTGAACTTGGTTTCTTCTAAGTCAGTACTTCATTCTCCCATAGAGCTGTGGATTGGGCGAAAGCCTAGTCTGAAACATGTTCGAATTTGGGGTAGTCCAGCACGTGCTGAATGGGAAGTGCCATGACCCGCACCCGCTTTTTGGGATACGAGTACGTGTCCAAGCAAGCCTACACCGCAGAGTCGGCGGTAGAACGCTGTCAAGGCCATGATGCTCAATATAACATTATAATTTCTAGGTTTCTAGGTTTATATTTAAAGAAAATACATGATTCCTATAATTAATAAAAATGATACCACTTTTATATAATTTTTAGGTTTCTGCCTACAAGTACACCCGTATCTCTCAATGCTAAGTAAAGCCACAGCTAACCTGAAAATTGTTGGTTTCCAGTCAGGAATGGAATAAGCACACAAACCGACCGCAATGCGAAAACACAATAGAATTCACAAGACATGAAAATAACATATGTGAAATGAAACTAGAAAGTGACTGGTATCGTGGCATGTCTAGAAAACAAGTAGGTAACTCTATAACGTGATGTATAAACTGGAGAAAATATGTAAATGGGGTGACATGGCAAGTGGTGAAGAAAATAAGGAAAGCCAAGTAAAGACAATTATCTGTGTTTTAAAATATCAGTTTCGACATGTAAACGACTAGGGGTAAATCAGGTACCCTACACGTGTCGTACGCAGCTGCTATTCTCCATGATAGGCACGGGGGATAGTTTTGGGTAGTCCACATGTCTACTAAGATATTTTCCCTCCCGACTAGTACTCATGGACTCGAATAAGTCATGAAACACGAAAATACGACAATCACGAAATATAGTATGTAGAGATCCATAATACTAATCCATGTAACAATGTGTCAACAAGTAAGAGTATATATATAAACATAAAATGGAAATACTACTCTGAATCGAAAGCAATCAGAAAGTGCACTTGTACGAGGTCCTTAGCTGGTGAAATCGATAATACAACCACTTAGATGAGTCACGAAAGTCGACTCATACAAAAGTCTCCAGATGCTGAAATAGATGTTACCAATATGTTCATAATAGTCAAATTAGCTAGGATTGCTTGTCCATAAGTCCAATACTGGACACAGGGGCAAAACGGTAATTTCGAGCAAAAATAAAGTCCACCGTTGGACTCGCTTTGCACCGAAAAGCGTACCAGAGTCTATGGTCTCTAAAGTCATCAAAATATATGACTACGAGTCCGATTTGCCGAGGCGATCCCAACCTTACATCCATAGTTGGATTTCGGCGGGCCGTGCACAAAATTGTCCGTTGAGTCGGATCGTGGAGCCCACAAAATGGCGATCCGATCAACTGTCTCAGAATCGGACCAAACTTGGCATACAGGACCAAAAAAGTGATATGGACCTGTTGGCATAAGTTTCGTTTCTATTTGATGAACGTGCACAAAGTAATTAGGAAATTAGTAAAGAGGACGATACGGTAAATTTCGACGAATATGCATCAAATTCGTCGCGAACACACAACCAATTTAAATTTCGTCAAAGCCCACACGTCTGCGAAGTTGACAAGCACCTTTCGATGCTTTCGGTTCACGACCACGTCGCCCGGTTTAGCGGAACGCAGGTGGTATCGAAGGTTTTTCCTAAAATTCAAGTTTTCGAAACTAACTTTTTTTTCCAAACTTTAACAGCGAATTAAATTCTGCATAATCGATGAAAGATAAAATTACCAGTTAGATTTCCACCCCTTATAGGTTGTCTAGGATTGCCTTTTTTCAGTTTCCTGGATTGCTCAATGGGTCGACCAATTTTGGTCTTCCAAAATGGGGTCGGGGCTGTATTGTTTGTTATTTATAAAATTGGTTTTTGTTGATGTTTGCATCGATTTATCACAAGGTTTTAATCTGTTTCAATTAAAACTAATTGATGGCATAAATAGAAGTATAGTTTAGGATCGTACCGGAAGAAACGATTCGTAAAATGAAGCAGCGAGTGCGAAAAATTTGAGTGACGAAGTTGTGTTGCCATCTCACCCCTGCTGTCGTAGCTGCTCTGCTTCCAACCATGCGCGCGCATTTGTTGGCTGCCAGGTGGTGCTCCGGCACGGCAGTGACGGCGTGCGATAGCTGTTCAAGTCGAGGGTTGTGAATGAGGTGAAGGCACGCGGCTAGGTTAGGGTTCGCGATGGTTTTTATTAGGGTTCACTCCCTTTCTCCGCCTCTCTATCGCGTTCTATATGGTGTAGGCTCTGTTGTGAATTGGTTACAAAGGGGGGTGTCGAGCTGAGTCCCTCTTGGGCTCGGCTGGGCTTGGAATTTTACTTTGATTTATTTTCTTTTCTATTTCTTTTACTAAATTTGCATGCATATATTTTCAATATATATATGATATATGCATATGCCCCCATATACTTTATAACAATGTTTAGAAAATAGCCTAAACAAATAACCAATTGCTATAGCATATATACATGTATATATTAATTCCATTGACTAAATTTTATGTAAATAAAGATTAATAATCCTAAATTTTACAAATAATATTCAAATAATAAAATTTTCTACTTTCTATTTTTTATACTTATTATATATATATATATATATATATATATATATATATATATATATATATATATATATATATATATATATATATATACCTATGTTTTATTGTTCCACGAAAATCTAACCAGTACTCTAAGAGAAAATATTACCTATAAAATATCAATAAGATATATATATTATTTATAATAATTATTTGTGAAAATGAATAATAGGCCATAAAAAAGTAATATGAAATATGTCCTCAGAACATATTTACATGGAACTTTTGGAATCACTACATGACTACCCGGGCCTAGGTTGGGTTCGGGTCAGGTCTGGACTAGTTCGGTACAACCGGATCTCCTAAAAGTTAATGTCCTTAATAATAACTAATTAAATTACCTATAAGGATAAAGTCACAACTTGGCCTGGTTTTTCTAGTTAGAACACCCTTATGGTTGTGCCTTCCCAACCTTGGCTAATACCCTAGTCAAAGCACGTCACTGCAGTATCTGTGCCACGATCTCTGGTCATCTTGCACTCCAAAACTTAATCATGACTAAGGTCTCATTTCGTAATAACTATTTAAATAAATTATTTATATCATCTCAAAAATCACCGTTTAAGTCAAATAACATAAAATAAAAATACATTAAAATTTCGGGAAGGGGGACTACAAGAAAGCAGATAAGTTGGAATCTCGTAAAAAAGTACGCTTGTTTGTAGGCTATCCAAAAGGAACAAAAGGAGGTTATGTTATAGTCCTAAGGATCAGAAGGTCATTGTTAGCACCAATGCATGATTCTTAGAGGAAGACTATGTGATGAACCATAAACCCACAAGTAGAGTTGTTCTAGAAGAACTGAGAGATGAGACACCAAGTACTTCAGTACCAACAGTAAAGAGGATGAACCATAAGTAACTGCACAACGCGTCACAAATGTTACAACACAACCGATAGTGCCTCGTCGTAGTGGGAGGGTTGTGATACAACCTGATAGATATATGTTCTTAGAAGATTCGTCAGAATTTAGCCCTGAGAAACAAGATTATGATCCCTGTACCTACAACCAAGCATTCCAAGATAAAGATGCAGAGTCTTGGCAAAAAGTAATGATATCTGAAATAGAATCTACGGATTCTAATCTAGTCTGGGAGCTTCTAGAACCACCCGTTGGTGTAAAAACCATTGGATGTAAGTGGGTCTATAAGAGAAAAAGAGGATCAGATGGTAAGGTTGAAACCTTCAAAGCTCGGCTTGTTGTAAAAGGCTTTACTCAAAGAGAGGGTATAAATTATGAGGAAACATTTTTGCCAGTAGCCATGCTTAAGTCTATTCGAATTCTTGTATCTATTGCAGCTTATCTCGATTATAAGATTTGGCAAATGAATGTTAAGACATCTTTCCTTAATGGAAGTGTTGAGGAAGACATCTATATGAAGCAACCAGACGGGTTCATTAAAAAGGGCCAAGAGCATCTTGTTTGTAAGCTCAAGAAGTCCATTTATGGACTTAAGCAAGCTTCTAGATCTTGGAACATATATTTTGATTAGGTGATCAAAGTCCTATGGATTTGATCAATGTCAGGATGAATCATGTGTATACAGAAAGTGTAACAAAAACGTGATGGTATTCCTAGTACTTTACGTAGATGATATCTTGCTCATTGGAAACAATGTGAAGGTGTTATCTGATGTAAGGGTATGGTTATCCAAAAAGTTTGATATGAAGGACTTGGAAGAAGTAGGTCACATCCTTGGGATCAAAGTTATATGAGATTGCAAGAAAAGGATGTTGGGCTTGTCCCAAGCTTCCTATATCGATACTATACTAACTCGTTTTAGCATGCAAAATTCTAAGAAAGGTTTCTTACCTTTTAGTCATAGAATTGCTCTATCAAAGGAGCAGTGTACGAGGACACATAAAGATATAGAGAACATGAAAGCAGTTCCTTATGCTTCAGTAGTAGAAAGCTTAATGTATGCAATGCTATGTACGAGACCAGACATCTGCTTTGTCGTTGGCATGGTCAGCAGATATCAGTCTAACCCAAGACAAGAGCACTGGACTGTCGTAAAGCATATTTAGACGTATCTAAAAAGGACTAAAGAGTATATGCTAGTTTACCAGGAAGATAGTTTAGTTCCCTTGGGATATACAGACTCAGATTTTCAGTCAGATAGGGATTCCAGGAAATCTACCACAGGTTATGTATTTACTTTGGCAGGTGGAGCCATTGTGTGGAGGAGTATCAAGCAAAAATGTATTGTTGATTCCACCATGGAAGTCGAATATGTAGCAGCCTATGAGGCATCCAAAGAAGCGGTTTGGCTTAAAAACTTCCTGTTGGACTTGGATGTGGTACCTTGTTTGCATAAGGCTATTACACTTTATTATGATAATAGTGGTGCAGTTGCTGTCACGCCCTGGTCCCGTTGGACCGATCGTCCTCGCTAAGGCGTGATACCGTACGAGCCTAGATTCCGCTCGTACAAGACGGATTCCATAACATTCGATTACAACAGCTTGGGATGGGGTCATTGCAAAGAAGTCCCAAGCAGAAATATTGAATAACACTAGCCTAAACTTGAAGAAAAACACAAGTCTTTCAAAAGATGCTCTTTATTGATATTGAAACAAAGATTACAATATGGCACAAGGCCATGATTACATTAACTCAAGCTTACGTTTCTCTATGATTACAACTCACTCAGCTCTCCCTCATCTCTCAATATAATTTGACGAGGCAGCAGATGCTTCAGATAGGCGATGTCTATACATTATGTCCCGTATAAGTCCAGACTCCATGCGGGCGCACGCCTCGAAACGCCAAGGAAATCTGTACCTCGACACATCCAAGCGAGCTCCACACCAATGAGCATCTATCTGAGCCTGCACATAAATACTGTATGGGTGTCAGTACTCAACTGTACTGGTGGTGTGAGCTCCTCGCCTACCTATACAAAACTGACACGTTCATTTACTTTGTGCAACATAATCTCTTATGATTATCTTTCTATTCTTGTCTTAGGATCAATTTTAGGACATAGATGCCTGGCCTATTTGTGTCTCTAGACCATCATCGAGCTATCGCACCGATAACTTCCTTATCCTTGTCTCTAAACCATTCTCATGCTTGCAACATCAACGTGTCGACTCGTGCTTGCCTTATGGCCCATACTTTGGGATGCAACAACATGATTCGTGTCATCGACTTGGTTTGTGCTTCAACATCAAGGTCGTGCCTCGCAACTTAGCATAACTTAACCAAACTTGCCTTACGACCCTTCTTGACTTAACTCGAAACGACTCAAGTCTGACTAATGCAACTCTATGCCAACGACTTAATACTCGATGCCATATTTTGTAACAAAGCACGTATCTTTTCTATAGCCAAATCTTAGGCTGCTTAAGACTAATATTACAACTGTGCATCATCTTTATCCCATTCGTGCTGTGCTTGCACTTTCTTTGATTCGATCGACACCGTACATGCGGATTGCCGCCCAGCATGCCAGCTTATCTATATGAAAGGTTACTAGCAATTCAAGCCATCTCGAACATGTAGGTGGTGCAGACAAGACCCTTGCAGCTAAGGGTTGTCATGCCCCGATTTGGGGAATCGTTCGCGTCCGCTTTGATTTACGCCGAATCGTTCGTCCTCGCTAAGGCGTGATGCCGTAAAAGTCTGGAATTGCACTTGTACAAGGCGTGCACATGTTCCTTTTATAGAAGAGACATTTTTAATAGATATTCCTAGCAGGTTAACAAAGAAGTTGGGCAACACAGATATGATCTAAAATAAGTTCTTTATTGATATCTTTGAAAATGACATAAAGCATAAGGCTCTCAAACAGCCGAGATAAAATGCCAAACTTGGCTACAACTTGCTGAAATATTGAAATGTGATACAACTTGTTCCATACATCATATCCCTTTATTAATAATGCGGCAATAACCACCTTCAGCAAAATGCCTTCTTCTTCAAGTGGAAACTTCAAGAATGTACGAAGCTTCTAAAGAGTCGGACAGCAAGCCTTCAGTGTCTAAGAAGATCCACTAGGTTTCCGGCACCTGTGAAGACGAGGGTCAGTATATTGCCACATATGTACTGGTAAGCGGCCGTAACCAATCTCACTATAAATCAACAGTAGTAAAATTACATGAATGTTTGCTATTGATTTATGATCTTTCTATCTTGCCTTAAGGTCCATTAACAATTCATATATTTGATAAGAAATATAAGAAGCACACAGTGATGTTAGAAACATAAGAAATTTATGTTGTTCTAACATAAGCAATTTATATTGATCACCAATTTGGTGAATCTTACCCACGGTCAATAGCTATCCCCATATATATTTATGAATACCACTTACTCTTGCCTGCATAAGACATTGTTAGCAATGAAACCTATCTATATGAAGGTCACTGACTACACGCCATCTGGGACATCATGGTCGGACGGCTCCCCTTCAACGATGGGTACCTAGCCCAACCGAAAGGTTCCCGAAAGACCGTGCTTCTACTTCAGCACTGTGCTACGACTTCAGCACTATGTTCCTCCTAGGCCGAATCGGTTCCGTGGCCTCGGAGTACCGTTCGAGGAACTATACCTTGTATACAAGTTGTCCATGACCATGCATGTGAATGCAAGTTAACTAAATAATAAACATGCATGCATGATAACAGAATTCAAGTACATAAGCCATAGTTCTCATTCATCTTGCCACCTTATCATCTCGTCTTGAGCCATAGGCTCGTATATTCGTTCATCCAACCAAGGGACTATTCATTTGTAATATCATTCTCTTGAACCGAAGTCCGATATACTTACCGCCCAATACTTGGGTCTTTGTATCACCTGTTCCACAATTTATATAGCAACATATGAGCATCATTCGATTTGCAACATAAGCCTAGCCATGTGATAATTTATCTTTTATTATCTTTCCGAGTTATTACTAGGCATCTTTTATTAAGCACCGAACGCAATAACAAGTCTACCATTGTTATGCGCAAAGATTAAGGATCGTCGAAGGATAAAAGCCACTCACTTGTTGGTGAATTATCAAGAGATAGAGGTCTTCTACGCAACGTCAAGCTCGGTTCACTGTATTAGCACATGCATTGGCACCAACGTCTGGTCAGCATACTTCTTCTCTTTCTCTCAGTGATTCGATATGAAATGCGTAGACAGTAAAAGTAAATCCATGAAAACCTTCATCGAAAACAATCACAAAAACACATACAAAAGCCAACAGCAAAAGCGACATCAAAAACCAGCAGGGCAACGGTCTCGGGGTAAGCGACTCTTATATAGAACTCTTCCCCCAAGATGCACGCCACTACATCTTGGGCATCATTTCAAAAGAGTCCAATCCATAATGAGGAAAGGATCTCAATTCAATATTCCGTTATCCTGGTAAAGTTTCCCAAAGCAAGGTTCCCTAATTCTCATCTGACTCGACCATTCGGCCGCTAGCCTGATCCGTGCTCCGCAACGGGATTTAGGGCATTACATATTAATACACTAGAAAAAAGTTTCGTTCCCGAAACTTAAATACAAACCTACCTAGGTCCAACAACGAAGGAAACTTTTCCTTCACATCCGCTTCAAGTTCCCAAGTCGACTCTTCGACGGAATGATTTCGCCAAAGCACTCGAACCAAAGAAACAACTCGGTTCCGCAAAATTTTATCCTTCCTATCCAAAATCTGCACGGGTTCCTCCACATAAGACAAGTCAGCTCTTAGTCCTAACTGACCGAAGTCTTCCACATGGTTTGGATAATGTACATACTTTCGTAGTTAGGAAACATGGAAGAAATCGTGCACACCATCCAATGCCGGTGGTAACGCTATCTGATAGGCAACTGGGCCGACTCACTTGAGAATTTCAAACGGACCAACAAATCTCGGACTTAACTTCCCCTTCGTACCGAATCGCATAACTCTGTGCATCGGTGACACCTTCAGAAATAAGTGATCGCCCACCATAAATTTCAATCGTCGTCGATGAGTATCCGCATAACTATTCTGTCGACTTTGTGCCACAAGTAACTTCTCCTGAATCATGCGGACCTTCTCGACGGCCTACTCCACCATCTCTGGACCAAGTACCTGTCTTTCACCGACTTCATCCCAACAAATCGGAGATCGACACTTTCGTCCGTATAATGCTTTATACGGAGCCATTTATATACTCGACTGGTAACTATTATTGTAGGCAAATTCTGCTAGTGACAAGTGAGTATCCCAACTGGTTTTCAGATCAATTGTACAAAGCCGTAGCATGTCTTCAAGTATCTGATTCACCCTCGCGGTCTGGCCATCTGTCTGCGGATGGTATACAGAACTAAATTTTAATTGTGTTCCCATGGCCGAATGTAAACTAACCCAAAAATGCGATACAAATCTTTTATTTTGATCCGATACTATTGATGTCGGCACTCCATATAATCGAACAATTTTATCCAAGTATAGCTGAGCTAACCTGTCGCCGCTCCATGTGGTTTTCATTGCGAGAAAATGTGCAGATTTGGTTAATTGATCAACGATGACCCAAATTGCATTATTCCCCCGCTGCGTCTTCGGCAAGCCAACTATAAAATCCATGGTTATATGATCCCACTTCCATTCTGGAATCATGAGGTTTTGCATCTCCCCGTCGGGCCTTCGGTGTTCCACCTTGACTAGTTGACACGCTAAGCATCGCAAGGCAAAGAGGGCCACATCTTGTTTCATACCATGCCACCAAAAGGTCGTACGCAAATCCTTGTATATTTTTATACTTCCCGGGTCCAACGAATACTTGGCATAATAGGCCTCCGTCAAGATTTTTTTGGAGTTCTTCATCTTTCTGGACACATAGCCTCCCCTTGAGTCACAACATTCCATCCTCGTGCCTGGTGAAGTCGCTTGCTTCACACCATTCCCTTATTCCTCTAATCTTAATAAAGAACTCATCCGTCCTCTGTGCCATCTTTATCTTTTCCTACAAACTCGGCTCAAGTTGAAGTTGAGCCAGTTGTGCAGTGCGGCCACGAATCTGGAGTTTAATCCCTATGCTCTCTAATTCCTCTAGTATTCGTTTGTCAATACTGATTGCTCCCATAAAGTTTTGACTCAACGCGTCCGCCACCACATTGCCTTTTCCTGGTGTGTATACGATCGTCAAGTCGTAATCTTTTATAAGCTCCAACCAACGCCTTTGTCGCAAATTTAAATCCTTTTGAGTAAAGATGTACTTCAGGCTCTTATGATCGGTGAAGATCTCGTAAGCCACTCCATACAAGTAATGCCTCCATAATTTCAGTACAAACACTATCGCTGCCAATTCCAAATCGTGCGTTGGATAATTTTTCTTGTGCGGCTTAAGCTGTCTCGAGACATATGATATTATCTTCCCTCTCTGAGTCAGCACACATCCCAAACGCAATCCGGATGCATCACTGTATATCTGGAATCCCTCAACGCCGTTTGGAAGCGTAAGGATTGGAGCTGACACGAGACGTTGCTTCAAATTTTGAAAGCTAGCCTCGCACTCATCAGTCCAATCAAATGCAACTCCATTCTGGGTTAGCCGAGTTAAGGGCGCTGCCACTTTCGAAAAATCCTTGACAAACTTCCTGTAGTAGCCTACCAAGCCGAGGAAACTTCGGATCTCGCTCGTCGACGTGGGTTGCTTCCAATCCACTACGGCTTTAATTTTCTTTGGGTCAACGAACACACCTTCCGCCGAGATAACGTGCGCTAGGAATGACACGCTACTCATCCAAAATTCATACTTGCTCAACTTGGCATAGAGCTGATTTTCCCCTAGAGTCTGTAACACTGTCCTTAAATACTCTGTATGGTCTTCTCTATTCTTCGAGTAGATTAGGATATCATCGATGAACATAACCGCAAATTTATCCAAAAAGGTCCTGAAGACTCTGTTCATCATATCCATGAAAGCGGCAGAGGCGTTGGTCAGTCCGAAGGGCATGATCAAGAATTCATAGTGTCCATATCTAGTTCAGAATGTGGACTTAGGAACGTCACCGGGTTTGATCTTCAACTGATGATAGCCTGAGCGAAGATCAATCTTTGAAAATACAGACGCCCCTAGCAACTGGTCGAAGAGGTCGTCTATTCGAGGCAATTGGTACTTGTTCCAAATTATAACTTTTTTAGCTCGCGATAGTCGATGCACAGCTGCATCGATCCATCTTTCTTCTTCACAAATAGCACCGGAGCCCCCTACGGAGAAACACTGGATCTGATATATCCCTTATCCAACAATTCTTATAGCTACACTTTGAGTTCCTTTAATTCAGTAGGCACTATCCTGAACGGAGCCCTTGAGATCGGACGAGCATCTGGAAATGTATCGATAGTGAATTCAATCTCTCGGTCCGGAGGCATTCCGGGTATCTCGTCAGAAAACACATCAGGAAATTCTGCCACGAGTTCAGTGTTAGCTGAGTCTGCACCATTCTTGCGTGTGTCTCGAATAGAAGCAAGGTACCCTTTGCAGCCAGAATGTAACATTCGCAGGGCCGTAGTGGCTGAAATCACTATCTATGACTTCGCCGACGAACTGACCGAGTAAGAGAATTTTGTTTCTCCAGGTAGTCGAAACACAACTCGCTTTTCGCACCGTCAATCGTCGCACAACATGTACTTAACCAATCCATTACCAGAATGATATCATAATCCCTTATATCTAGCATGACTACATCAAATGTTAGCTTTCTCTCCCCAATACATATGTAACCATCCCTACATATCATGTTAGTAGGCATCTCCATTCCTGATGGAGTACTAACACTAAGATATACATTCAACCTTGACATTTTTATTTCATGTTCCTTAACATAGTCTGCAGATATAAAACTATGTGTGGCACTAGAATCAAATAAAGTGTGTGCAGGAATGCCATTAAATAACAATACACATGTCACGACAGTATCTGATGCAAGTGCTTCTTCCTGAGTCAATGCAAAGACTCGGCCCTGAGCACCGGGCCTCTGATTTTGTGGTGGCTGATGGGGTCTTGGTGCTTGTCCACGATTCTGTTGATATTGGTGACGGTGCTGCTACCTCGGAGGGTTCTGATGGCCCCTCCCTGGACAGTCTCTGAATCTGTGGCCCATGCGACCACATTTGAAGCATCCACCCTCTAGCACCTGACATTCGTTAGCGAAGTGCCCTTTGTTGTGGCACTTATTACAGAATGGTCCACCCCGGTTGGGTCGTTGAAAGCCACCGTAATTCTGGCGCTTTGGCGCCTTATACCTACCGTCACTGTTCGGTCTCTTATTATGCAAATTCTGCACCGACGCTTGCACTGGTGCCGTCGCAGGATAGTGTGGGTCCAATTCTTTTGCCTGCTCGTAAGACTACTGAAAAGTCTTATACTTCTGAACCACAACTTGAGCCTTCAGAGCAGGCCTCAAGCCCTGCTCAAACCGACGAGCCTTAGATGCTTCGTCAGTAAACTTCGTGATTGCATACTATGACAATCTTGAAAACTCTGTCTCATACTCCTTCACCGTCAAGTTTCCCTATTCGAGCTTCTGGAATTCCAATTTCTTAGCTCGTTGCTCAGTCGAAGAGAAGTACTGACCCAGAAAGGGCTCTCAGAACATTTGTCAAATAATTTTTGTTGTCCCATTCACCCCCGCAAGGATCCTTTTCTGACCTTGCCACCAGTAGTGTGCGTTGGAAGCCAGGAGTAGTTTTACATACGATATCCTTTTGGATCCAATAATACCCAAAGCTTCCAAGTGGTCCTCCACTTCAGCTAGCCAATCCATAGCAATGGTGGCTTCTTTTGTCCTTTTGAATTCTTTGTTACAGATTTTCTTGAACTTAGTAATATCGGTCACGGCAGTGGTTTTCTTAGCTGCCGGGGGTTCCTCTTCCTCCACAAGCTCGCTCTCCCTAGAGACCGGAGTACCTTGAGCCCCATTTTTCACTACTAATCGGACCAACTATTGCAGGGTTTCTAGCTGCTTTTGTTGGGCTTCAAATTGCTTTGCGTTTTTCTTCTGCTGACTTTCCATCATAGCCAACATCCTCTCCATCGGGTCGGTTGAGGCTACCGCCCTTGAGCTACTCGCGTTGTTCGTGGTACCCGCCTTCGTCATCTCTACAAAAACAAAGAATCTTGTTAGTCTCATAAAATATTTATGGACTTATTTTATGGAACATCTCATTTCGGGACATTTAAAAGCAATTTTTTTTTCAAGAAGCAATAAAGCTTGTGTCATTTTCGAAATATTAAAACCAAGAAATTCCTAAGAATGTAAAGTGGTGATTTGATACCAAACTGTCACGTCCCGATTCGAGGAATCGTTCGCCTCTGCTTTGATTCACATCGAATCGTTCGCCCTCGCTAAGGCGTGATACCGTAAAAGTCTGGAATTGCACTTGTACAAGGCTTGCTCGTGTTCCTTTTATAAAAGAGACATTTTGAATAGAGATTCGCAGCAGGTTAACAAAGAAGTTGGGCAATACAGATATGATCTGAAATAATTTCTTTATGGATATCTTTGAAAATTACATAAAGCATAAGGCTCTCAAACAGCCGAGATGAAATGCCAAACTTGGCTACAACTTGCATAAATATTGAAATGAGATACAGCTTGTTCCATACATCAAGAATGTACGAAGCTTCTAAAGAGTCGGACAAGAAGCCTTCAGCGTCTAAGATGATCCACTAGGTTCCCGGCACCTGTGGAGACGAGGGTCAGTACATTCCCACATATGTACTGGTGAGCGACCGTAACCAATCTCACCATAAATCAACAGTAGTAAAATTACATGAATGTTCACTATTGATTTGTGATCTTTCTATCTTGCCTTAGGGTCCATTAACAATTCATATATTTATTTCATAAGAAATATAAGAAGCACATAGTGGTGTTAGAAACATAAGCAATTTATGTTGTTCTAACATAAGCAATTCATATTGATCTCCAATTTGGTGAATCTTACCCACAGTCGATAGCCATCCCTGTATATATTTATGAATACCACTTACTTTTGCCTGCATAAGACATTGTTAGCAATGACACTTGTCTATATGAAGGTCACTGACTACACGCCATCTGGGACATCATGGTCGGATGGCTCCCCTTCAACGCTGGGTAGCTAGCCCAACCGAAAGGTTCCCGAAAGACCGTGCTACTACTTCAGCACTGTGCTACTACTTCAGTACTATGTTCCTCTTAGGCCGAATCGGTTCCGTGGCCTCGGAGTACCGTTCGAGGAACTATACCTTGTATACAAGTTGTCCATGACCATGCATGTGAATGCAACTTAACTAAATAAGAAACATACATGCATGATAACAAAATTCAAGTACATAAGCCACAATTCTCATTCATCTTGCCATCTTGCCATCTTATCATCTCGTCTTGAGCCATAGGCTCGCATATTCGTTCATCCAACCAAGGGACTATTCATTTGTAATATCATTCTCTTGAACCAAAGTTTGATATACTTACCGCCCAATACTTGGGTCTTTGTATCACCTGTTCCACAATTCATATAGCAACATACGAGCATCATTCGATTTGCAACATAAGCCTAGCCATGTGATAATTTATCTTTTATTATCTTTCTGAGTTATTACTAGGCATCTTTTATTAAGCATCGAACGCAATAGCAAGTCTACCATTGTTATACGCGAAGATTAAGGATCGTCGAAGGATCAAAGCCACTCATTTGTTGGTGAACTGTCGAGAGAAAGATGCCTTCCACGCAACGTCAAGCTCGGTTCACTACGTTAGCACATGCATTGGCACCAACATCTGGTCAGCATACTTCTTCTCTTTCTCTCAGTGATTCGATATAAAATGCGTAGACAGTGAAAGTAAATCCATAAAAACATTCATCGAAAACAATTACGAAAATGTACACAAAAGCCAACAGCAAAAGTGACATCAAAAACCAGCAGGGCAACGGTCTCGGGACAAGCGACTCTTATATAGAACTCTTCCCCTAAGACGCGCGCCACTGCATCTTGGGCATCATTTCAAAAGAGTCCAATCCATAATGAGGAAAGGATCTCAATTTATTATCCCGCGATCCTGGTAAAGTTTCTCCAAGTAAGGTTCCACAATTCTCATCTGACTCGGTCATTCGGCCGCTAGCCTGATCCATGCTCCGCAACGGGATTCAGGGTATTACAATGGTAGCTAGCCCTGCTCAAGTCCTCGAATCACTAGCGGCGTGTTCTTGCCTAACTACCTTGCTTCCCTCTTGGGATGATATGGTCTTGTGGCCCCAGGCTACCGAATCGAGGGCACAAAACCTTGTCGACAAGTTGTCTATGACCACGCACCTACGAGAACATCTAGACTCAACGTAAATGCATAGCCTAACCGTCACAACTTACTTTCCTTTGGTTTACTTTTTTTTCTTTTCCATACTTCTTTTGTAGAGCCCAAAACCAGGGTTGCCTCGGCGACTGACCACAGTCCCGACATCTTTCCTCGACGACTGGCCTACAGTCCCAACATATTTCTTCTCAATGACTGGCCTACAATCCTGACATGTTTTCAGTGTTTCTATACTCCTATTGACTCAACTTATGAAAGGCTAATTGATAGCTTTCAAGCTTAACTTGAACAGAACCTATTCTCCATGTGCCATAGACCGTGGCTAACTTTTCATTGAGCCAACTGTGGTTTGTGCCTTAAACTAGCTTGTGTTCTATGCGACAGTACCACCTAAGTCATAGTTTATATGACGAGCCTTGCGATCGTGGGACTAGGTGACTTAACAACCGCAGAAAGTGTGGGACAGTGCTTAGAACGCTTCGATAAGCCGACATAACTTTTGCCTAACTTAATCATGAAACAACTTAACCCGTTGGGACGAGCAAAGGCTATGCCAAGCCTTGTATTGTAGAAATCTGTACTAAGACTTAAGGGACACTTTGGCTATGCCAAGTATCGAACGATAGGACCGAGCATGCTTTATCAAGCATTTACGCATGCGACGCCTACGACTTAGGCTAAGTTCATAACTTTGTGGCAACTTAAACTTACTTTCCTTCTTTTAAGAATGGGACGAAGGACCGAGTGTCATTTTGAAAGCACACCGTGCAACACTGCTAAGCCGACCGTGGGACATTTCCATATTCTAAATCAAATGAAGCGACTTGGGATTATTCCCTTATCTATGTGGATTCGCCTCTTTTATTATCAAGCCTACTTGTGCATTTGAAAACTTTCATTTTATTAGTGTGAAGGCCAAGCTGAGGAAAGTTTACCAAAGCTACCCACCTGAGCGAGAAGTCGCCTCGACCGAGCGGGTCTTCGAGCAGCCGTTGCATAGCTAAGTCCGAACGCCATTGGCGTTTTGATTCCTCCGATTGAGCTGAGTGGGACGGGGCATTACAGTTGCAAACTCCAAGGAACTACGAGCACATAAGACAGGTAAACACATTGAACGCAAGTACCACCTGATACGAGATTTTATAAAGAAAAAAAAAGTTGTTGTGATCAAGATAGCATCAGCCGACAACCTAGTTGATCCCTTTACAAAGAACTTACTAGCTAAGGCTTTTGATAGTCATGTTGAGGGAATGGGAGTCAGATGTGTAGCAACATGGCTTTAAGTATAAGTGGGAGATTTGTAACAATATACTAAAAAGCAATGCTTTGAGTATAACTGGGAGATTGTTAAGGTTATATACTAAAGTCATCACTTTTGTATTAACTTTATTTTCTTCAATTTTGAATGAGAATCATATGGGCAAACGTTTGCATATTATATTTGTTGCAAGTGTTAAACCAAGTGTCTGATATTCTATATTGTAGATAATATGGTATGTGGTGTCACACAGAAGATCATATTATCAGTTCCCTATGGAATATATAAGTAGTTCACAACCTAGATGGACTTGGACAATCCATTGGAAAGGTTGTAGTGTAATATGGTATTAGTCTATCTTGACAATAGGCTTATACTTGTACACTTTGTGTGTATTAAACAGGACCACTTGAGGTTGTTCTCTTTATACTGCCTACATAAGAGAACAAACACCTCTGTTATTATAGATGCTTTTGCTCTTAATCCGGATATAATAACAGACATGTATATGCAGTGTGCATTACTTTGACTCATAAAGTGTGAGATTCATTATGGGTCAACAACCTCTATGAATTGGGCAATAACATTATATGTATGATGGGCTGTTGATTATAAAAAGAATCCATGTCCCGGTACGTCTGGTTGATGATGTAATGCCCCGTCCCGTTCAGCTCAATCGGAGGAATCGAAACGCCAACGGCGTTCGGACTTAGCCATGCAACGGCCTGCTCGAAGTCCTGCTTGGCCGAGGCGACTCCTCGCTCAGGTGGGTGACTTCAGTGAACTTGCCTCAGCTTGGCCTTCACACTAATAAAAGAATATTTTCAACTGCACAAGTAGGCTTGATAATAAAAGAGACGAAACCACATAGCTAATGGAATAATCCCAAGTCGGGTCGATTGAGTTAAGAATATGAAAAGGTCACACGGTCGGCTTAGAAGTATTACACGACTTGCTTTCAAAATGGCACCCGGTCCTTCATCCCGTGGCCTGGGAGAAGGAAAGTTGGTTAAGTTGCCACAAAGCTATGAACTTAGCCTAAGTCATAGGCGTTGCACGTATAAATACTTGATAAAGCATGCACGGTCCCATCGTTCAAGGCTTGGCAAAGCCTTTGCACCTCCTACAGATTAAGTTGTTGTACGATTAAGTTAGGCAAAAGTTATGTTGGGCTGTCGAAGTCGTTCTAAGCACTGTCCAGCGCTTTCTGTGGTTGTTAAGTCACATAGTCCCACGATCTCAAGGCTTGTCATATAAAGTATGACTTGGACGATAATGTCACATAGAATACGAGTTGGTTTAAGGCATGAGCCACGGCTAGCTCGAAGAAAAGTTAGCCACGGTCTATGGCACTTAAGGAACACGTTTTGTTCAAGTAGGAAGCCTATGCAATAGTCATTCCCTGGATTTCAAAGAATGGAAAGTTCATGCGACCGTTTGTCGTCGAGATGGTCCCTCGTTTGAGAGTCTCCAGAGATGCAAGTTTTGCATAGTATGGTTCTAAAGCACGTTTTGCTAAGTATGGTTCAAGTTGTCCCATAAATTAGGTCATGCATTTATGTGAGTCTAGACGTTCTCATAGGTGCGTGGTTATGGACAACTTGTGCACAAGGATTTCTTCCTCGACTAGTATTACGCCAGGGCGTCAGGGCCAGGTCGCCCTAGGGGGAAGACATTATAGCAGCGCTGGATTGTACCACGTAGGTAGTCGGGGAATTTCCATAGGGCTAGCTACCGCTACATTGCATCGAAAGACCCGCCGCCTCCCCGAGCTATGACCACGATGGCTTGAATTGCCAGTGACTTTCATATAGATAAGTTAGTATGTTAAGCGACAATCCGAATG
Organism: Iris pallida; assembly: GCA_029216955.1. Classification (NCBI taxonomy): domain Eukaryota; kingdom Viridiplantae; phylum Streptophyta; class Magnoliopsida; order Asparagales; family Iridaceae; genus Iris; species Iris pallida. The sequence continues at coordinate 14,432,690 of JANAVB010035617.1, forward strand.
CACGATATTGGTCAAATCAAAGATAGTGCAAGCACGACACGAATTGATTTAAGAAGGTGTGCACGGTTGCAACACCATTATGGGCCTAAGATTTGACTAGAGTACGGACACGTGCTTCGGTACGAGATATAGCGTCGAGTAATAAGTCGTCGACATAGAGTTGCATAAGTTGGAATTGAGTACTTTCGAGTTAAGTCAAGAAGGGTCGTAGGGCAAGTTCGGTTAAGTCATGTTAAATTGTGAGGCATGGCCTCGATATGTTATGGCACGACCACGTTTTTACGACACAAGTATAGAAAAGTTACTAAGTAGCGAGGCACTGCCTCGATTATGTTATACAAAAGGATTTATGGCACGACCAAGTTGTTGCGTACCAAATATGGGCCGAAAGGAAAGCACGAGTCGATAAGATGACGTTGTTCGTACGAGAAGGTCTAGAGGCAAAATATAAGTAAGTTGTTGGTACAAGGCACGGTGATGGTTTAGAGACACAAAATAGGCCAAGAGTTTATGTCCTAAAATTGATCCTAAGGCAAGAATAGAAAGACAATCGTAAAATAATATGTTACATAAAGTAAATAAACGTGTTGGTTTGTATGGGTGGGCGAGGTGCTCACTCCACCAGTACAGTTGAGTACTGACACCCACACAGTTTTTATGTGCAGGCACAGGTAGAAGCTTATTGGCGCGAAGCTCGCTTGGATGCGTCGAGGCACGGAGTTCCTTGGCTTTTCGAGGCATACGACTGCATGGAGTTCGGACTTATATGGGATATAATGTATGGACATCGCCTATCTGAAGCATCCACTGGCTCGTCAAATTATATTGTGAGATGAGAGAGAGTTGAGTGACTTATACTGTGAGAAGAGTAAGACTGAGTGATTGTAACCATGGCCTTGTGCCACATTGTAATCTTTATTTCAATATCAATAAAGAGCATTTTGAATGACTTGTGTTTTGCTTTAAGTTTTCGCTGTTGTTTATTCAACGTTTCTGCTTGGGGTTTCTGTGTGACGACCTTATCGCTTAGCCTGTAATCGATCGTTATGGAACCCTCCTTGTACGAGCGCAATCTAGGCTCGTGCGACATCACGCCTTAGTGAGGACGATCGGTTATACGGGACCGGGGCGTGACATAATGGTATCAGAGCACGGCTTTACGTCCTTGAACTTCCTTTTAAATTCTTTAACTCTGATGTTGTTTTTGTAAACTCTAATGTTGCTTCCGCGATTGATATCGTTAGTACGCTCTCTTTCAATGTTCCGCGGGATTTCCATACAATAATTCTATGTAATTTATAAATCGTATTAGAATAGTTTTTGATAAGAACAAAAGATGGTTCATATAAAGCACGGTTTGCTAAGTCGAGTTGGGCATATACACCAAGATTGCGTTGACCTTAGCAAAGTCATATACGGGATTCAAAATGTTTCGGACAAGAATGAGTTAGACTCGATTCATAAAAGTATTGGTTAGTTGCGATAGAGGTGCTATCGTAAGACGATATCGTCAATGCGATATAGATGGAACGTGCTTGAAATTGAGGAATAGTTCAAACGGGGATTCAAAGTAATCGATTATAAATCGAATGATAGTTTCGAGGATTTATCGAATGACTTCATCCCTGAGTGGTGTATGGGATATTCTCAGGGATGTCGATCGATTGAGGATATGGGGTGCCAATGAGTCTATCAGCAACCATCGCATGTATGCAAAGCCTTAGATTGAGTAAGTTGTAATCTTAAAGTTTATGACGAGTTGGTTCGAACAAACTAAAAATAATGCGCACGAGATTTGAATTGCACAAGTATGAAATGTGAATATGATTCAGTAGGTAGATTGAATCGAGGAAACGTTAAGGTGTACGAATGGATGACTCGATCGAGAAAATTGATATGAATCGTATATAAAAAGTTAGCAAGATTGGATTATAGTGTGCATGGAAATGATTCGAATATTTGAGAATGACTCTAAGAATTGGAATAGATGTTGCTCGATGATTTGAGTTACCATAGATCGATACATTTTGAGAAAATATGTTGCTCGATGACTTAAGATAGACGGATGAATATACGTGATTATGGGTTTGAACGAAATGATCATGTGACTAGTTATCACGCCCCAGAACTATAATACTGGAGAGCGGGGGCAGACACAGCCAGCTACGTATATTGAAGTGCAACCCACCTCGCTATACGGTCACGGCTGTCTAGATACATGAGGGTTTAACTACAAGCTGTAGAAGCATGGAATTTCAGGACCAGAAATCCTATGCGCCAAACATTACATGCGCCAGGTAGCTCAGATGAAGTACTTGGCACAGCAAATAGCAAAAGCATAGACATTAAAAGAAGATTTTTATTTCATATAAAAGTCTATTACATGTCTAAAAAATGAGCTGTATAAAGGAGAATTTCTACAAAGAAAAGACCCAAAGTCTACAGCTAGGCGCAGTAACCACCATGCGCTCTCAAACAGGCGCATCTCGCCATGCGCTTTCAAACAGGCGCATCTCGCCATGCGCTCTCAGCCAGGCGTATCCCTTCAGCAGCTCAGTTATGTGCATCCTCAGTTATGTGCATCCCTTCAGCGGCTCAGTTATGTGTATCCCTTCAGCAGCTCAGTTATATGCCGTCCTTTCAGTCAGGTGCATCATGAGTCTCAGCATATGCACCATCAAATGCTTCGACTAATGAAGCATTTATTGAGCAGAACAAGGGTGGACAATCAACCCTCTAGCTGGAGGAAGAGATCTTCAAACCAAGGAAAATGAGAGCACCGCAATCGACCCGCGACTAAAGGAGCAGCTTTCAACCCAACCAGAATGGGCAACACCCACTCTAGCGGGAGGAGGAGCTCTTCCAAAGCCCAAAGAAGATGATCGGAGCACCGTAATTCCGATGTGCGGCTCTTCCAGCATAATGGAGATGAGGCTCGAGCATCCCGATCATTGGATGCAACAGGCACCTTCTGCCTACCTCAGAAAGCCCTCGACTCCGACTTTTGGATGTAACAGTCGCCTTCAAGTGCATCAATGAAGACAATGTGTCGCATCTTCACCCTCGGAAGCATCTCGTCAACAGAATGTGCTCGTGCAAACAAATTCATTTCGGGAGGACGTGAGAGAACGAGAAGCGAACTCTCTCCATGCCACTATTTATAGGCCAGGCAAATCAAACCCAGGCGCCAAGTGACTGGCTCTCCGAATCCTGTGCAATAAATTTGCATTAAATGGTGATGAACCTGACGCTTCGAATTCAGCCAAGTCAAAAGCGGCTATTTAAAGTACTCGAAGAACGTAACAGTCGGGCCAATAAAGACGTGTCATACAAACGGATGCGCCGGTCAGACCGCGCATCGTAGAGACGTGCCTATCAACTCCAAGCGCCTCATAAGGATGCGCCCCCATGCGTCCCCATGTGCCTAGTGGAACGTCGATCGATGCGCCCACTCAACAGTCCATCACCCGTCAAAGAATATTAAATGCTGAAGTCTGACGGAGTTGGCAGCACGTCCCCCGAGGACTGAACAGTTGACAGCTTTTCAGAAGACGAAGCGTCACCAAAGTCAGCATCATCATTACTTTCCTCCGGCGGTTATAAAACACGTGGCCGCCCAACCATCTCGCATGCGCCTCCGTAGCCGTGCGCCCAAATCTCTGCATGCGTCCCAAAAGCCATGCGCCTCAGACTTTTTTTCTGATCCCTAAAGACATAAGTCAAAGTCACTACTGAAGCCCCGCATGTGCCTCAAAAGCCATGCACCCCGACTGGTTCGTGACTGCTAAAGGTTACGAGCCAAAGTCTCCTCATGCGGACAATCCCAGGCGCATCCTATCAGATCACTCCCCACCAAATCCGAGATCTTCGAGCCATGGACCTACGACACACGTCCTTTAACTTGATTCAGCCTATAAAGGGGTGCTAATCACCCAAGATCTCAGCAACTGAAAGATCCTCTATATTTGCTACGTGTCAGCTCGGCCGCAGCCCACAAAGGCAACATGAAGGGTTCAACTCCTCAATTAGAGCACACCGTCTATGCGCCTCCATCAGCAATCACTACGTGGCATCCCCACAAACAGGCGCATCCTATATATGCGCACATGAGCAGCCAGCCTGCAGACTATAAATAGAGGGATCATTTCTTTCTTTCACACACATCACACAACCACCGATATACATATACAGAGACAGACCTACGGGCACAGAAAGAAAGGCAGGTACAGACACTCAACGTCTTCCTCCTATCCGCAAGCTCCAGCACCCAGAGCAACTCATACCTTCAGAGAACCGAGAACCATCGTCAGATCGTCAACGGAGTCAACGCATTACCACTCGCTCCATCGGCACAACGGACCCAGATAAACAAAAGTGTACTCCTAGGACTCCATCTAAGTCCTACATTATAATACTGTACTGTTTGTAATAGAAATTTGCAATCAAAAGATTTTAATGGCAAACAAGCTGGCGACTCTGCTGGGGACTTCTTTCTCCTCCACCAAAAAAGTTGTGTCACAATCCGACGACGTGAAGGTGGACTCCTCCCACAAGACGCTGGTCGTACGCCTCAATCAACAGGCGTATGAGGAGTTCATCTCTGAAGGCAGTACGAGTTTTTCGAAGCGGCTGCCGAAGCCGAAGAAGACTCGCCAAGTCTGGGTGCGCAAGGTCGACGCCTCTGGCACTGCCACCGAAGGAGATGCGCCAATACAGCCTTCCCTTCCTGCTGACGTCCTAAGCAACCAAGATGCGCCCACCGATGCAGTGCATCTCTCAGGGAAACGTACGGATGACCATATTCCCAGCCATCTCCCTCTCAGCGAGGAAGTTGCATCGATGGAGCAGGGGCGCAGCTAATGCCCTGCGTATCACCTCTGATGTGCCATAGCAGGTCTCTGTCTTTGACAGACTCACTCGCTGTAGTGGCGAGGAGAATTTGGACTCTGAGTACTATGCACCCCAGCAGGCTGGTATGAAGAAGTCCAAGGCAGCACGGGCCATGCGCCTCAAACGTGCTATACCGGCAGCAAATCAGAAGCATGCGCTCACAATCAAGCGCGCTGCTGATGGTAAGCTGTATAAGGTCGACTCGGGTGCTTCTGCGCCGAAAATGAGTCGACCTTCAAAGTCCTTGTCTCACTTGGGCGCATCTGTTACGTTCGTAACCAAGTCGAGCAAGGTAAACCCTGTGGTCTTGAACTCCCGCGCCTCCACTGGTTGTGCGTCTAAGGTTCTTTCAAGTCACTGTAAATGTTGTTCCCCCACTACTGATCTGAGCGCCTGTTTGGTATTAGATCATAGAGCGCAGCATTCACTTGACCACCCCGGTGCTTGGCCTTGCCATGTGCCTAATGGGGTGTGAAGGTGGCACTCTCCTCCAACGATCTGCGTAACGTGATCACTCATAAATGCCGATCAGGAGAGTCGATTGACAAGCCTAATACGCCCTTCACAGGGCACACATGTGCTATAGTCACCATCAACTACTGTTGCAACGCAGCAGTCCTACCAAGACAGTCGGTGTTCCAGCGGCTGCAATCATCAACACCCCTCCGACGTCGCCTCGGGAAGAAGGTGTCAATAAAAGAGGAGCCAGAACTAAAGGTTGCTTCATACAAAATAATCTCTAACTCTTCGTCAGTCCGAAAGGCGACTGGCAATTCCTCGTCCTGGTCCAAGAGCCAGCCAAGGAAAACCAAGACAACTGTCCCGTTCTCTGGAGTGTTTGAAGGCACTCGGGGGAGAAAGAAGATCTTGGAGGAAGCTGGGGGTAGTCAAGCCCTTGTTGATCCTCCTTCTGAAGACGAAGATGTCCTCCTGAGCACAGCTGGGGTGGATCTTCATCCTGGAGACGAAGTCAGCCTCCTGGACATAGCTGGTGGTAGTCTAGCCCCTGTGGATTTGCGTCCCGAAGACGAAGAAGTCCTCCAAGACAGAACTGGAGGTAATTAGGCCCTTACGGATACTTCTCCTGAAGATGAGGGTGTCCTCCAAAACATAGCTGGGGGTAGCCAGGACGAAGCTCCAGGAGAGGCAACTCCCCTACAGGAGAGTGAAGCCGAGAGTGAAGCCTCAACTGATCCATCCGACTCCAGCCGTGTCATGACAGTATACATGACTGGGGGTGATGCCGAGCCTGATGCACCACCAGCATACCTCGTCCAGCGCATACATACCTTCGATGGAGGACTCAAAACCCTCTCTGCCTCCATGCAAACACTGACTCAAGCAGTGTTTGAGATACGGTCAGCTTTGGCCAGGGCACCGTCTACTGGTCCTGACCCCGGGGCCAATGGAGAATCAAACGTACCCCTTCAACGGGTATCCTTGGATACAGATCGCCGCGAGGCACCTCGGATGTCGGAGCCCTCAAATGCTCAACTCCAAGCTGTACCACCTTTCCTGACTCCCAGCTCCACAAAAGACGTGGTCGAGATGATCAGGGACTTGCACGAGCTCTTTGAGTCCAAGAATAGACAAGAGGAGCGCCAAAAGATGGGCATCCCCCAACCTTATCCCCTCGAATGGAACAAAGTGGTTTATCCTCCTAAGTATAAACCACAAACACTGACGTCATACGACGGGAAGGCCTCTCCACGTCGTTATCTGACGTACTTCCAGTCTCAAATGGGACATCTCTCGAAGGAGGACGCACTGCTCACCAGTATATTTGTCGGGGTACTGAAAGGAGTGGCGTACGACTGGTACTGCAGTCTCCCCGATAACTCCATATCTTCCTTCGACGACTTGATACGTCTCTTCCTCGACCATTTCTACGACGGCGGGAAGAACATGACAATGGCGTCCCTCATAGAGATACGCCAGAAGGAGAAAGAAACAGTTCGAGTATTCATCGAACGCTTTATACAGGCCTGCTTCAGACTGCCCCCGGGCATGCCAAAACATGCACTCCTCTTCTCCTGCAGCATGAACGTGCTGCCTGCAGTCAAACTCTGGCTCAACTCTACTCCTCCTCCCGACTAGAGTTCCTTGATCATCGAAGCCGAAGCAGCAGAAAAGAAGGCGTCTAATGCTCGCCTTCTGGGAGTTAGTTTTCCTGCCTTTGAGGACAAGGGAAAACGGCCAGCAGCCAATAACCCCGGACGAGAGACGAAAGGGAAACAGGCATTGACTGTCAATGCCTCCAAAGGTGCATCAGCACCTACTCAGAAGCCTCCACTTGCACCAAGACAAAGTACCTTATCCAAAAGATGGGTTACGACCTAAAAAGCAACAAAGGCCTGAACTACGGCATGGGTCGACGTCTTCCTCTCCGGCTTCCAACACCTAAAGGAAAGCCGCAGGACTACTATCATCGAACTCGACGGGGGGTGGGCTATGTCACGCCGCCGTCAACTCCAGAGAGTTTGGAGGCAGAAGAAGTAGAACATTCTCATTCATCCGAAGCATCAACTTGGGATTCGAATACCAGTATCGGATCAGTCTTCAAAAAAGTGCTATCAGCTAACATGATATCTGTATAATCTCAAGAAGATGAAGGCGAAAACCAAATGCCAGAATTCTTCGAGGAAGAACCCTGGGCTCAACGCCTAGGAGAACAGTGAGAGTCTCGTTTTGAATTACGCGAACCCCTATCGAAGATGAAGTCGAGCAGATCGACCATGGGGATGGATCTTCTTCCAAATCCATCTTCACCAGCAAAAGCCTAAAAGGAGAAGACCGGGAATCTTTAATCCAACTGGCTAAAGAATATATCGATGTCTTCGCCTGGACCTACAAAGATACGTCAGGACTTGATCCCCAGATCGCGATGCATAGGCTGAACATCTTACCTGATGCCAAGCCTATAAAGCAACAACAGCGACGTTTTCGTCCTAACATCATGAATGATATCGATCAGGAAGTAGACAAACTCCTGACCAGCAGATTTATTCATAAAGAACAACACCCGGATTGGGTGGCCAATGTCGTCCCTGTCACCAAGAAGAATGGAAAGATATGAGTCTGTATCGACTTCGAGGATCTCAACACTGCTTGCCCGAAGGACGAATTCCCGCTTTCAATCACCGACGTGATGATCGACAATACATGTGTCTTCGAACGCATGTCTTTCATGGACGGGTATTCGAGCTACAACCAGATCAAGATGTTCTCCGATGACGCAAAATACACGTCATTTAGGACTCCGAAAGGGGTTTTCTGTTACACAGTGATGCCCTTTGGCTTGAAGAACGTTGGTGCGACATACCAACAAGCTATGAGCACCATCTTCTGTCAGTATCTTTGTAAGATAGTCGAATGCTATATTGATGACATCGCAGTCAAGAGGCGTCTCAAAGGAGATCACCTACAAGACCTTAAGACAGTCTTCGATCTCATGCGAGCGCATCAACTCAAGATGAACCCCGCTGTAGAAGTATGGAAAACAATAATAAAGAAAGATCCATGCAGCCAGGAAAACCCATACGGCTCAGAAAGCCCATGCGGCTCAGAGAGTCATGCGGCACAAGGGACTATACGGCTCGAGACATTCCATGCGGCTCAGAAGACACGTGGCTTGCAAAAACAGTTCTCCTCTCCTGTATTAATTACTTTGACGGCTGACAGCTCTGACGAAGTGACAGCCGTGACACAAAGAGGTAATTATGACTCTGTCATAATGACAGACCCCTAGGGAAGCGAAGGAGATCTCTGACACAATCCCTCGAGATCCAGAAAATGCCACGCGGACTTGCCACGTGGGCGTTCGTATACGGCTCGAGCGAAGACTTCCCATACGGTTCAGCGTGAAGCTGCCCTATGCGGCTCAGGCCGAAACAGTCTCATGCGGCTCAAGCGGAGGCCTCCTCATGCGGGTCAAGAGGACCATCTCCATGCGGCTCAAGCAGAGGCCTCCCCATACGGCTCGTAAGGATCATCTCCATGCGGCTCACTACCCATCATATGGTTCGAAGGTTCGGGGGGCCACTCCCCAAGCAGCCCTGACACATGGCCAGTCGTATGCGGCTCCATCCTTATGCGGCTCAATCTTCATGCGGCTCAGATCCCCTCAGTGACTCCCAGGACACGTGTCATAAATCCAATCAATTTCCCAGATTTACTACAATCAAAGATTGGGTCAAATCCCAATAATCTGGGACACGTGGCAGGAGAATGAATTAAACTTATTCATTCAGATTCGCAGACATCAGCAAATCATCATCACGGAGATTTATTCCAATCAGCATTAATTACTGATAGGATTTGGTGCAATCTACATTAAGTGGCCCATATTCATCACACTCATGATTAATGACCCAGATTGATCAATCAACAGGCCGCCGCCATTCTAAGGGAAAATCATTGCAAACCCTAATGATTGCATTCCCCTTCTTATAAATAGCAAGGTGCCATTCCCTTGTAAAGGACCCTCTTTTGGAGATCAGAGAGCACCAGAAGACTTGGAGAGAAAAGCAGAGAGAGCAAAGAGAGCATTTCTTCAACGCCAAGCAATCTTCTGGAGCCAAGGCTGCGTACCGATCGTCCAAGGAGTAAGGCAGGGCTGTCGTCGCCTTCCCGAGCCTCTATCGTCACCCCCCAGAATCTAAAATAAACAATTGTACTTAGATTACTGTACCTAGGCTTTCGTCCCTAGGCTTTCTTTGTACAAGCGAGTTTCTAACGTGAAGTAAAAGTCCAGTCCTCCGATAATTGTTCTGCTCTTTTATATTTTATGGCAAACACCCGCTAAATCCTTCCTAGGGGTTTCTAGCGGAAAGTTCTTGGATTTTATTATCACGACGAAAGTCATTCATGTCGATCCCGAGAAGACCAAAGCCATCCTTGACATGGACCCTTCGAAGAACCTTCGAGAACTTCGAGGCCTGCAGGGCGTCTGGCATACATCCGGAGGTTTATAGAAAAACTTTTGGGGAAATGTCAACCCTTCATCCAGCTCATGAAGAAGGGAGTCTCTTACGTCTAGACAGAGGAATGACAAAAAGCTTTCGACGACATCAAGGCTTACTTGACGAGCCTGCCAGTCCTGGTGGCACCCGTCGCCGGCAAACCATTTCTCCTCTACATTCGTGCCATGGATCATTCCCTCGGTGCTCTGCTGGCTCAGAACAGCGATGCAGGATATGAGCAAGCTATCTACTAACTAAGTAGAATACTGATCGGGGTCGAACACCGGTACAATCCCGTTGAAAAAGAGTGTTTAGCTTTGGTATTTGCCATCCAGAAGACTCGCCAATATCTCTCGGGCCAGAAAATTCATAACATCTCCCGAGTCAATCCACTCAGAGTTCTCATGACGAAGACAGGGTCATTGAACTCCTGGCTATCTATATGGGCGATCCTGCTAACACCATACAACATGATGTTCGTTCCACAAAAAGCTGTCAAGGGTCAGGCTCTGGCCGACTTTATAGCTGCATACCCCATCCCAGATTCTTCAAGACTCTATGAAGACATCCCGAATGAGGTCCATGAATCTAACGTCACCGAAGAAAGCTCCGTCTGGCGGATGTTTTTCGATGGCGCTTCAAGAACAGGCTCCAAAGGCCAAATCATCGCAGGAGTAGGGGTAGTCTTAGTCTTCCCCGATCAGCTGGTCATCCAGCGTGCCTACTTCCTTTTAAAGCCGTGCTCCAACAATGTTGCCAAGTATAATGCGCTCATCATGGGACTCCAGCTGGCACAACGGCTGGGGTTGAATCATCTGAAAGCCTACGGCGACTCAAAACTCGCCGTTAACCAGATCAAAGGGCAATACGAAGTTCGCCATGAAGATCTGATTTCTTACCATGAAGTTGCGTTGAACATCATTTCAACATTCACCAAGTTCTTCATCGAACATGTACCTCGTTTACAAAATTTGGAGGCTGACGCTCTGGCTGGCCTCGCAACCTCGTTGGCAGTACCCCTCGGGACTCAATACTACGTCACGGTAGTTGGTCGAGACTTGGTCTGTCCTAAAAATAACCTATGCTCACAAATGGCCCATGCCATATCAACAAGTGCTGGTGTTAATGTCCGAGACTGGAGGTTCCCGTTCATCGACTTCGCTGTCTACGAGATTCTTCTAGAAGACCCGAAAGAAGCCGTCTCAGTCAGGAGGCGTTTCCTTCGATTCTATTATGATACAGCTACTAAAATGCTGTACCGACGCTCCTACGATGGACTTCTCCTTCAATGTTTATCCAACGAAGAAGCGGCCGAAGCCCTTCGAGAAGCTCACGACGGAACCTGCGGGGCCCATCAACCTGGCCCTAAGTTGCAAGATCGACTGCGACGCATGGGCTACTACTGGCCAACCATGGCAGCCGACGCTGTCGCCTATACTAAAAAGTGTCATGCGTGCCAGCTTCACGCTGACTTCATCCATACACTGTCAGAACCACTACATCCTACGGTCGCCTCCTGGCCCTTTAAAGCCTGGGGCATGGACATTGTTGGACTGATCACCCCTCCTTCATCAAGGGGACACTGCTTCATCCTAGCCATCACCGACTACTTCTCCAAATGGGCAGAAATAGTTCCACTAGCGAAAGTGAAGAGCTCCAGGGTGGTCAGCTTCATCAAGCACCATGTCATCTACCGTTTCAGGGTACCTTGGAAGATTATCCACGATAACGGTCCTCAATTCATCAGCCATGTTTTCAGCAGATTTTGTGACAAGAATCGTATTCAAAACGTGGCATCAACCGCCTATAATCCGGCAACAAACGGATTGGCCGAGGCATTCATCAAGACTATCGTAAGGCTACTCAAAAAAGTCGTATCATCCAACAAACACGACTGGGACGAAAAGCTCGAAGAATGCCTTTGGGCCTACCGCACAACAATACGGACCCCGACAGGCAACACACCATTCTCTCTGGTCTACGGGAGCGAAGCGGTACTGCCTCTCGAGATCCAGATACCCTCATTCCGTGTAACGATCATAAATCAACTAACAGAGGAAGACAATCAACATCGCCGTCTACGAGAATTGGAGGTACATGACGAAAAACGTCTCCTAGCTCAACAACGCATCGAACTCTATCAAGCCCGTATATCACAGACTTTCAACAAGAAGGTCAAGCAGAGGACTTTCCAAGTAGGCGACCTGGTTCTGGCAGTCAGGAGGCCGATGGTGTTGACTCACAAGATACCAGGAAATTTCGAGCACAAGTGGGAGGGACCTTTCATCATAGAGACGGCATACTCAAACGGTGCTTACCGCCTCGCCAAGCCCAATGGGGACTTGTTCATGATGCCCATCAACAACAAGTTCCTAAAGAAGTACTATACTTGACATCTTTCAGACATGTACTTCCATCTCCACCCAACAAGGGAGTCTGTGGACCCAATCATCAGGGCTCACATACAATTTTCTTTCATAAAATCTTGCGCTTCCGGAACCCAGCTGTTCCGTAACATTCTCTCGTAAAAGGACAACCACGTCCACATTACCTCTGAGTTGTTTCCCTATGACCTACAAAGCGGAATCTTATGCTCCGTAAGACTACGCTACCCATCATGTTTACCACGTCCACATTACCTCTGAGTAAACATCCCGTACAGACAACCCCTGCGTTGCCGTATATTGATCGCAGAACTTCTACGTCCACATTACCTCTGAGTAGTTCCGCGTATCCCCTTGAGTCATTCCTACCACGTCCATAACACCTCTGAGTAGGAAGATTCCATCATTTGAATCCTATATTTGCCACGTCCACATCACCTCTGAGCAAACATGTTGGTTCTCTCGAACTTATTATCCTTACCTAAAAACCAAGGTGCGAAAAGATAATAGGCCCACACAAATCATCAAGTTCGTGATAGCAAAAATGAACACACCACAAAACTCTGTATTCTTTATTCAAAAGTAAAGGATTACACCTCCAGTAAGAGTTGCAAATTATATAAAAAAAGAAGAGATTACAATCCCTAAACATCCCCGTGGTTGGCCGAAAGCTCTTCAATCCGACGCTTCAAGTCTGCCGCCCGAGTCTCTACGGTCGCCAGGACCCGGCGTTCGGCTTCTTGACGCATCGTTTCTATGGCCTTAGGAGAAGTGTCATCCTCATGCTTCTCGTCCAACTGTTGCCGTTGCTGGGCCAGGGTAAGAGCCCGACGGGTGAAAGCTGCTTCCTCCTTCTTAGATGCTACATGTTCAGCCTGGACTCGCTCAGCATCTAATAAGAGTTGGGCCTGCTGGTCTTCAAGGAGGCGAATCTTGGCATCAACCTCCGCTATACTAGCATCCAACGCAGCTCGCAACTCCACCTTCTCCAGCGTAGACTGAGATAACCTCTCCACCGCAGCCTCAGTTTCAGCCACCTCGCGTTCCCAGACACCCACGGTGGTCTGATAAGAGGACTCAGTCTCAGCGATCAACTTCTCTTTTTCCGTATTTATCAGGGCGGAGAGATCATTTTGCTGGATACACTGAAACTCGGAAAGTAGCTGGTCCAGCTCGGCCACCGAGGCCTCCAGAATCTCGGCCATATGATCATAGCCCTGGTGGGAACGTATCAGACTGATGTGAGGGAGTGCCAGGATTTTTACCGTCGTAAAACTCCCATTGGCATCTATCACTGCCGATACGCCCCTCTGCAGCATCTTATACACCGCCTTAATAATAAACTTCACATACTCATCTGCATCTACCAGCACCTGCGGCGTCATAGCAGGAGTTGAAGGAGCTGCTCTAGACAGCGGACCGGAAGAAGGCCCGCCAACTTCAATCTGCAAGGCTGAAACCTCGGCATCAACGGACTCTTCCTCAACAGTGGCTTGAATTTCGCTACTAGCCTGAGGAGCCAAAAGAAAGGAAGGAGCCGAGAGAGGCATTGATATCGTACCCCAAGTAGAAGGAGAAATAGAGGGTTCCAGCAAACCCTTACCCTTCTCAAGCTCGGAGGGACCACCGACGTCAGCGGCTACCTCATCCGTCCCCAGCACTCTATCAGCAGGCCGTATGGGACATTCCTCCTCCGGCAGAGTAGCAAGATCAGCACTTATTTCCTGACTCGGCCCCCTTGGAGTCAGGATCGGCGGACGAGTCTCATTTTCACCATCAAATCCCTCTACGGGGATAGAATCTGTCGCTACCTCCCGGTCGGCAGCCACCGCAGCCTCCACTGCTGAGTCTGGGGTAGGGCTCGACAATGCTGCAGCCGACCTCCCTTCATCATGACAAGGAGGGGAGTCAACCCTCTCCTCTGTTTTAATCACGTCTGTTGCCCCCGCAACAGGCTCACGCATTTCTGGAGAAACGTCATCTGAAGACGAGAACTCCACTCTACTTCCTCATCTGGAAGCCCCGTGTCTGCTGGACCCTCAACGTCCAAGGCCTCCACGGTGGCTTGCACCATCTCGGGAACTGCTTCAACCCCAGCTTCCCTTCCAACATAATCTGGAGATACTCAAATCTCTGCCGAAATAACATTGTCAGGATTCTTCCCCACGGGAGACATTATAATCGGAGTAATGCGCTCATCAGAAGAGCTTGCCACCTCCTTCGGTTTACTGACGCCCGATTTCGAAACTTGGGTCTTCTTCTTCAACGATTCCTACAAAAGGAAAGCATATATCACAAAAATGACAGAAGGAGCCAGATTATGGAAAATGTCTTTACCTCAACAGAAACTGATTCCATTGGCGTTACAGGCAGCACTCCTGTAGCCTTTGGAGTCATCATTTTTCTCGGCCTTTTTGGTTCAGACGAACCGGCTTCTGCGTCAGCCCGTCTTTTTCCAGCAGGGGATCTTTCCGAATTCCTTCCGTTGATGCTACAGCAGCAGCCCGATATCCCGCCAACTCTGGTGGACGATATGACCGAGCCGCCAATAACATGTTCTTCATAGCCTCTAACTGAGTTTCGATGATGAAACTGGTCTCCCTATCATAATCAGGAGGCACTGTATTCATGGTGCAATACAGCTTAACTGTCGAATACAGGATCTGTGGCCGAGGGTTGCGAACTGGCGTATTGAAACGAACACCAGTGCACCCGGCATTGTAATATTGCCAACCCCGGGCTCCATCCAGTAAACTCCCAGCAAATCCCAGACTGGGGTTCTGTAACATTAACTGGGTGTAACCAAACTGGAGAGCAAATCGGCTTGGCAGATATGGCTCCAGATAACACTTATTTTGGTTACGGTAGACCAAGTGGGAAGGTCGAATACTCTGCAACCAACGAAATCCCCATTTTGGCAGAGTAATCGCATCCTCACCAGAGTCTTCCAAATCTTGGTCAGCCTCAAAATTTGAAGATAGGACTGACCTTGACGATCTCCCACCCCTGAAGATAAGACAAGACTCTCATGCAGACGGGGACGCCAGTGTGCAACCACTTCCTCTTGTAGAAGCGGCGGATAAAGGCATCACCTTCAAGGTGATCCTCTTCAGGACCTGGACTCATCACGTTCGGGTGATACAGAATCAACCATCCCATCAGATAATGGAATGGTAGCTCGGTCAGGGAAAGTTGTCGTTCCTACCTCTCCCATGGATCTCATCATCAGCAAAAGTCCTCAAGCCCCGTAACAGGTTACACACCATCGCGGGGAGAAGAACCAAAAGGCGACCAAAAACCAATTTCACTGCTGGCAAAATGAGGTTCCGGTTTACCCTCTCCACAGAGCCACATCCGCCCGAGAACACACAATCCCGGAGCCATATCATCAAGTATGCAGTCAATACTGCCTTGGATGACATCCGGTGCACACAGTGCCAGAAACAGCTGTACGCGTCTTCGCCACTCTCATTTGAACGGGGGGTCCTCTCGTCTAGTCGGCTCATTTTGAAAGTTACTTCCGCGGGTTTCAGCCCCTGCGGAGTCGTAAATCGGATCTTTGAGGAGTCTGCCAAATCCTGCTTGAAGACGTAATCCCTCCAAGCAGTTACATGAGGCTGAGACTTGCCTTTGTCCTTCCGTTGCATCAGATAATGATGGCTCACCACCTCTTTGAAAATAGCCATCATCTCTGGGTCCTTCTTTTCCAGAACGACGATCTCTTCGTTTGAGAGGAAATATTCCTCGTACGGTTTCGAGCCCCATGAAAGCTTGGACACCTCGTATATCTCATGGAGAGTCAGTCCCAACTCCCCCACTGGAGTAAAAAAAAGTGCCAGTCTGGGTATTGAACGTTTCCAAAAGCACAAGAAACATATGCTTGTTGAGATCCACGTCGGCCTGTGTGGCACGGATTGCGGCCGTCAGCCCAATCTCTTTAAGCTCAGCCTTAAACTTCGATAACACCCAAAGGGTCAACTCGTCCCACTTCAGCACGTGGTGACACCAACCTTCAATACTAAAGCCATATTTCGGATACATAACCTTCGATGTTAGCATCCGATTTGCAAAGGTCGAAGCACTAAAGGCAAAGGTGTCATTAGGGACCTCACTATAAAGGCTCCCAGGACGCAAAGTTCGACAATTGAACGAGGTACAGGGTCGCGAGGCAGCCAAGGTATCTCTTTGATTCGAAGTAACATCAATCAAAAGAGTACCCCCCACTACTCCTCCTTGAGAAGGAGTAAGTTCCTATGACATCCTTCTCTTGGAAGCTAAACGGTAGAAGGCCGTCAGCGGCAATTAGCGTTCAAGTTGTCGTATGTACAGAACCATGCCCTTCGCAGAGAAGAACCAGTCTTCTTTGATCTTCAGTATCTTCGCCTCGGAGGAGATCAGTTGGTCACCAAACAGAAAGGTAGGTTTCGAGAATGTCACATCCTCGGACTCAACAGATTCTAGTTTACCGCTCTCCATCATACTCTAAAGGAAAATAGGAGACTGATTCTGGATTTGCAGCATTCTCTCGGAAGGCTGATTCAGTAGGATAGTAGCCTTCGCAGGGTTAATAACCTCCTCGTCGAAATTAACTCCCATTTGACAAAGAGAAGCATCCAGAAGGACTTCATTCAGCAAAGGGATAGTCATCGACACTGACACAGCAAAAACAAAAGTCAGGCAAGAAGCATTAAAAAGACAAAGTGTGTCAAGCAGCCTGGCGCATCATCAGGGTCTAAACCCATGTGCGTCAGCAGTGAAGCTTCGGCGCATCACCAGGGTCTAAAACCCATGCGCATCAACAGTGAAGCTTCGACACATCATGAGGGTGTAAACCCATACGCGTTAGCAGTGAAGATTTGGGGCATCATCAGGGTGTAAACCCATGCACATTAGCAGTAAAACCTCGGCGCATAATCAGGGCCTAAACCGATGTACGTCGACGGAATAGCCTCGGTGCATCATCAGGACATAAGTCCATGTGCGTCGGCGACAAAGAGTTAGGGCACAAAAATGATGCAACTCAGCCATGTGCTCCAAACTCGTCTAAAAAAGTTGAAAGATGACACCCACCCCTCACCGCAGGCCGAACGTCGGCCGGAGTCACAATGGTGACAGGAGCATCCTCCTCGACGAACTCCGCAGGCTCCTTTCCCTTGCCAGTACCGCCGCGAGGAGTCTTGGGAGCCATTTCGTGAAAGAAGAAAGTTAGGGTTTTTTCAAAAGAAGAACTCTAAAAAAGAAAGCAAAGAGAGGAAGAACTCTCTCTCTCTCCATTCGACACCTATTTATAGGCTCAGTCGCACGCATGAACCGATGAAGTGTGACCTCAGCCACCGCATCGGGTTCTGTGAGGAGATAACTGCAAATAAATCCAAAAAAGATCATCTTTAATCTTCTTGGTTATCGAAATGTTATCATTTGCATTTACAAAGAGGAGCATGCGCCCCATCACTGATGCGCAGAGTATCCATGCGCCTTAGACAGTCATGCGCCCCGACCACCATGCTTCTTATTCAAAGTATTCCAAAACTTGAACAAAATTTTGAAAACTTTGAAGGGGGTCTTCTAGAAGCATGGAATTTCAGGACCAGAAATCCTATGCTCCAAACATTACATGCGCCAGGGAACTCAGATGAAGTATTTGGAACAGCAAATAGCAAAAGCATAGACATTAAAAGAAGATTTTTATTTTATATGAAAGCCTATTACATGTCTAAAAAATGAGTTATACAAAGGAGAATTTCTACAAAAAAAAGATTCTAAGTCTACATCCAGGCGCAGTAACCACCATGCGCTCTCAAACAGGTGCATCTCGCCATGCGCTCTCAAACAGGCGCATCTCGCCATGCGCTCTTAGCCAGGCGCATCCCTTCAGCTGCTCAGTTATGTGCATCCTCAGTTATGTGCATCCCTTCAGCGGCTCAGTTATGTGCATCCCTTCAGCAGCTCAGTTATGTGCCGCCTTTTCAGTCAGGCGCATCATGAGTCTCAGCATATGCGCCATCAAATGCTTCGACTAATAAAGCATTTATTGAGCAGAATAAGGGTGGACAATCAATCCTCTAGCTGGAGGAAGAGCTCTTCAAACCGAGGAAGAGGAGAGCACCGCAATCGACCCACGGCTAAACGAGCAGCTTTCAACCCAACCAGAATGGGCAACACCCACTCTAGCGGGAGAAGGAGCTCTCCCAAAGCCCAAGGAAGATGATCGGAGCATCACAATTCCGATCTGTGGCTCTTCCAGCATAACGGAGATGAGGCTCGAGCATCCCGATCTTTGGATGCAACAGGCACCTTCTGCCTGCCTCAGAAAGCCCTCTACTCTGACTTTTGGATGTAACAGTCACCTTCAATTGCATCAATGAAGACAATGTGTCGCATCTTCACCCTCGGGAGTATCTCGTCAACAGAATGTGCTCGGGCAAATAAATTCATTTCGGGAGGACGTAAGAGAAGGAGAAGCAAACTCTCTCCATGGCACTATTTATAGGCCGTACAAATCAAACTCATGCACCAAGAGGCTGGCTCTCTGATTCCCGTGCAATGAATTTGCATTAAATGGTGATGAACCTGACGCTTCGAATTCAGCCAAGTCAAAAAAGGCTATTTAAAGCACTCGAAGAACGTAACAGTCGGGCCAATAAAGGCGTGTCATGCAAACGGATGCATCGGTCAGACCATGCATCATACAGACGCGCCCATCAGCTCCAAGCGCCTCATAAGGATGATCCCCCGTGCGTCCCCATGCGCTTAGTGGAACACCGATCGATGCGCCCACTCAACAGTCCATCATCCGTCAAAGAAAATTAAATGCTGAAGTCTGACAGAGTTGGCAGCACGTCCCCCGAGGACTGAACAATTGACAGCTTTTTCAGAAGATAAAGTATCACCAACGTCATCATCATCATTACTTACCTTCGGCGGTTACAAACCATATGGCTGCCCAACCATCTCGCATGCGCCTCCGCAGCCATGTGCCTAAATCTCTGCATGCATCTCAAAAGCCATGCACCTCAGACTTTTTCTCTGATCCCTAAAGACAGAAGTCAAAGTCACTACCGAAGCCCCGCATGCGCCTCAAAAGCTATGCGCCCCAACTGGTTCGTGACTCCTAAAGGTTACGAGCCAAAGTCTCCTCATGCGCCCAATCACAGGCGTATCCTATCAGATCACTCCCTACCAAATCCGAGATCTTCGAGCCATGGACCTACGACACGCGTCCTTTGACTTGATTCAGCATATGAAGGGGTGCTAATCACCTAAGATCTCAGCAACTGAAAGATCCTCTTCATTTGCTATGTGTCAGCTCGGTCGCAGCCCACAAAGGCAACATGAAGGGTTCAACTCCTCAATCAGAGCGCATCGTCCATGCGCCTCCATCAGCAATCACCACGTGGCATCTCCATTAACAGGCGCATCCTACATATGCGCGCATGAGCAGCCAGCCTGCAGACTATAAATAGAGGGATCATTTCCTTCTTCCACACACATCACACAACCACCGACATACATATACAGAGACAGACCTACAGGCACACACAGAGAGACAGATACAGATAGTCAACATCTTCCTCCTCTCCGCAAGCTCCAGCACCCAAAGCAACTCAGACCTTCATAGAACCAAAAACCGTCGTCAGGTCGTCAACGGAGTCAACACATTACCACTCGCTCCATCGGCACAAGGGACCCAGATAAACAAAAGTGTACTCCTAAGACTATGTCTAAGTCCTACATTGTAACACTGTTCTGTTTGTAATTGAAATTTGCAATCATAAGATATTAATGGCAAACAAAAGCTATCAGTCTCTTATGGTCATGAACAAGCCTATTGTCTCAATCTCAAGCAAATAACAGCAGTTACAAGATGTCCGAGCACCAAATATACAATAGTAAGGCGTCCCATACATTATATATTTAGATGATCATGAACCTAGTCGTATAAAATGTGAAGATTAGCAAGATTTTCAGTCATACATGATCAACCCTAGGATTTGTCAATCATGTTACAACCCGTAGGCAGACAGTAAGTAAAGTTGCAAACGAGCTAACACTTGCTCGGCAGCTAAATGCCTCAAAAGGATAATTTTACAATGGAGTAGTAGAGCCAAAATAAAACCCACTCGTTGCCAGGGTTACGCTTGGTGGTCACCATCTGGCTGGAAGGTAGAGGGATCCTCTGGAGCTGCTTCGATATCTGTCACGCCCCGCTCCTGTAGGAGCGATCGTCCTCGCTAAGGCGTGATGCCGTACGGGGCTAGATTGCGCCCGTACAAGGCCAAGTCCAGAAACGGCCAATTTGAGTCTAGGCCACAGAGTCGCACAGAGTGTCCCCATTTACAGCAAAAAGTAAAATGAACACAAGTAAAAGCGAATCCAAACTCTTTATTAATTTTCAAGAAGTTTACAAGCGGCGCTAGGCCGATATTATAAATCGCTCAAGCTCTCTCTCTGAAACATAAAAGGTGTGCCAAGCGGCTTACAACATGGAATGATTCATGGTGATGTTCCGATACATTATGTCCTGTATAGGGTGCTTCAGCTTCTTGCAACGCTCCAAGGCCCCAGAGTTGGCTCCGTGCCTTGACACGTTCGATGGAAGCTCCGCACCCGCCGGCGTCTCCTGCGTCCTGCAAGCATACTGTGCGGTTATCAGTACATTGTTATGCACTGGTGGGGAGGCTAGCTCGCCCACAATGCTATCATTACCAAACACGCTATATTTACTTTTGTGCACCGTCTATCATTCATTGTCTTTCTAATCTTGCCTTAGGATCAATTTCATGGCATGTTGCATAGCCTATCTCGTGTTGCCAAATTCAAGTATGTGCATGGAAATGAATGCACGACTTACCCATACTTACCGTCCGGCCTTTTCTGTCCAAAGTAAACCAAGTTAGACAACAGTACATATATTTCAATTTAACATGATTCATGAGAGCATTCAGTGTCAAGGGCTTGTTCCTACCTCAGGTTCTAGCACGTCGTGGGCATGTTCTAGCACGTCGTAGGCACGTTTTAGAGTGTTACAATTCAAGCATGTTCCAGATATTTCATTCAAGCATGTTCAGGAGTGTTACATATCGAGCATGTTCAGCATGTTACATTTCAAGCATGTTCTGAGTGTTGTATCTCGAGCATGTTCAGGAGGCACTTATTCATTTAACTTAGACTACTTTGATTTCAATGCAAGAACATGCACGTGGATTGCCACCAGCATAGTCCACTTAATCTACATGCACGGGTCGCTGGCTTTACAAGCCATTTAGGACATTCCCCTATGGTATTTCTCAACTTAGCGTAGGGTGATGGCTGGTACACCCCGTTAAGTCTCTTGAATATACCCTGCACTTACGTCTCTTGGTGCCCAAGCCCGCACCCAAGCAGCCCGTAAGCCCCGTTTTGATTCCGCCTAGGCCGGCCACGGTTTACCCCCCCAACGCCCGTGCCGCAGAATCCTTCCACTCGACGGCCAAGGTTTACCCCTCCATCGCCCGTGCCGTTTGTCCACGACCATTTCGTATTATCTTGTCTTTTACTTAGCGGCTATCTCTGAGCCGTAGGCTAACCCTTAGCCATAATGCGTTATCGACCAGGTTGGCGTCCGTGCAGCGCGGGTAGTAAGCCCCGTTGCACGTGTCCATCACACATGTCGCTAACGTCTTTGTTTGCCATTGATTGTAAAAGAACAGAACAATTATCGGAGGACTGAACTTAGACTCACAATACAAACTCGCTCGTACAAAGAAAGCCTAGGGACGAAAACCTAGGTACAACAGACTAAGTACGATTGTTTATTTTTGATTCTGGGGGGTGACGATAGAGGCTCGGGAAAGCGACAGCCGCTCTGCCTTACTCCTTGGACGATCAGTATGCAGCCTTGGCTCGGGGAAGATCTGTTTGGCGTTGACGAAGAAAGGCTCTTCTTACTCTCCTCGGGTGGCTCTCCTGGCTTCTCTCTCTCTGTGAGTATCAAGAAGAAAAGGGGGGAGCTCTCTCTGTGTAGATCTCTCTCTTTTTATTTTTTTTATTTTTTTGTTGCCGACCTCTCTCTCTCTCTTCTTCTCTTTCTCCCCTTTTTTCTTTTTTTTTTTGGGAGGATGCTGGCTATTTATAGGAGTGGGGTGTGATCATTAGGGTTTGCTGATGATTATCTGTTTGGAATGTCGGCGCTTCCTTCATTCTATCTGAGCCCTTGATCCTGATCATAATGAATCTCGGCCACTAATGCTGATAGCACCAAATCTCATGAGCAGTTAATGCTGACTACTTTAAATCCTCGTGATTGATTATGCCAATATTTGATTGCTCGCCACGTGTCCTATTGGCTTGATGATAAATGATATGCCCTGATCTCGGCAATTATGATAATGGTGTCAAATATTCTTATTGGGATTCGGTTGAATCTTCAAAGCCACGTGTTTTAATTGAAGGTCCTGCCAGGGCCACATAGGATGGCCAACACTTGAACCGCAGAGAGATACTCTTCATGAGCCGCATGAGTCAATGCCTCATCGAGCCGCAGGGGACGAACTTTCTGTGAGCCGCATATGCGTAGTCTCTGCGAGCCGCAGGGGACGAACCCTACATGAGCCGCATATGCATAGTTTCTGTGGGCCGCCTGAGTTAACATGGTATTGAGCCGCATAGACCGGGCTAATGGGTGGACCGCATATGGCGGATTCCTGTTAATCATATTAGAGTGATTCCTCGCTGAGCCGCATGAAGCTGTTTTCTACCCGAGCCGCATGAGACTTTTGCCACGTGGCAATCTAGGATTTCTGACAGATCGGGTCAGAGATTGTCTTCTTTCCCCGAGGAGTCTGTCATTATGGCAGAGCCATTATGACGCTTTATGTCAGAGACGTCGCAGCCGTCGAGTCGTGTCAGAGCATTAAATGAGGCCATTACTCCCGTAGCCAGCTGTGGGGGGATTACACGTGGCGTCAATTGAGCCGCATGTTCCTGCTGAACCGCATATATGCCCGAACCGCATGAGTCTGAGGGTCTTCTTTCGGGCCGCATGGGGCAACTCCAGTTATGAGCCGCATAGGCTTGCTATCCAAAGCCGCATGGGCTATCTATGCTTTTATTCTAATATTTTCCATGCTTCTACAGGACCCCCTTCAAAGTTTTCAATTTGTAAAATTGAAACACTTTGAATAAGAAGCATGGCCCCGTTTATGCCGCATAGGATGTTCTGTTTACCTGAGCTTCCTGGCTGCATTAGCATCTCGGCTGCATAGCTCCTTCTGGCCGCATAGGCTCTTTGCCACGCGTCCTGACCTCGTGAGCAAATCTTCATTAATTGCTTTCGATTTGATTTAACGCCGTCTTTTGGGGAAGGATCCCAAGGGTCGGTTTTTGCTTTGACCGAAGCGTTCTCGTCTTTATTTTTGGAGGCGGCGCGTAATCCGAGGCGTCTTTCTACTTCATGGATCGCCTATAAATAGGAGTCTTTCAGCTCTTGGGGATTTCTTTATCTCCTTTCTTTGCTTGAATTTCCTGTTGTCAGTTTTGCTCTTCGTCGTCCTCCTTCATCTATCGACCATGGCTCCTAAGAGATCTGCTGCATCGAAGGCCGCGAAGGGCAAGGCAGTTGCTGCGGCGGCGACTGCAGCGACGAATGTGGTCGCTCCTCCGTCGGCTGCTGTAGGCGTTGTCCATCCTGATGTTCACCCGCCCATCGCTGGTAAGGGGGTCACTCCGAAAAACCCTAACTGCTGCCATGGCTCTGTTGCATACTTTATGCACAAGCCACATGTACGAGATGTATCGATGTGGCCGCATAGGCACTTCGCCCATTATGGCCGCATGAGTTTGTCATATTCGATCAGTGCCGCATGTGTATTTTCGACTTGGGCCGCATAAGCGTTGCTCACTTTTGAACCGCATGAACTTGATGGTTTGTAGCCGCAGTGGTTTATATGAGTCGGGCTTAGCCGCATGAATTTATAAACCCTTCTGAATCTGAGTCGTACGGATTTGGTTAATTCAGAGCCGCATAGAGCTATGACGCGCAGAGCCGCATGGACCTATCTGCTGATGAGCCACATGAGGCTGTGGCAACCTTAGCCGCATAGACTTCAGTAATCTTTTCTAATACTTCTGTCTTCTTTATTTGTCTTCTGACCTTGTTTCTTTTGCATGTCTTCTAGTGAATCTGCCCGTAAATCCTGTGGGGGAACTTTTGGTTGGTTCAAATCAATTCGCTTTGGGTGTGCGTCTTGACGACCTAATTAAGCATGTATTGAATCAGTTCCCTGCTGATGAGCCTTTGGAGAGGTTGAACGCCATCGAGAATCAGACCCTTCATTACCTTCGTTCTATGATGAACACTGGGAGGCTGGATGGGAAATTCCTGAAGCCTCTATTCCTCTTTGGAGATGCTCTAATCATAGGGAACTCTCGAGTGTTAGAGATTTCCGAGAACTGGGATTTCTCTTTGGACGGGGAGTCAATCCATATTCCTTTTATGGAACGCCATTATCCCATATCGTGGTTCAACATGGTGCTGTTGAACAGGAAGATGGTGTGCAACTTAACCCCTACTCAATCGGGGATGTTGATGGGCGACATCCATTACAATCCGAATATGCGGTCAGCGTACCCAGGTAAGGATCCCGTCCCTCGGTATATGATGGGTCTGGCCCCGGGCTCCTTCATGAATGCATACGGCCCCAACTTCTCATTTGCTCAGGCTGACACCTTCTTGAATCGGCTTGTCCGTAAGAAGTCCTATCCTGTTGGTAGGATAGCGTTGTCGAACTGGATAAACCCTACTTCTGCGTGGGTCCAGTTGACCACCTGGGTCCTGCAGACCTACGGAACACCCTTGCGGGAGGTGGGACTTTATCATGCTGTTCGAGGGACTTGTCACGGGCTCCCTATTAACAAGCCGCTATTCATGGCGCTCTTGGAGATGTATAGCCAGCGAACGGGGACATTCTTCTCACCAGTAGGGAAGCTGGGGCTTGCTCTTCACGAGATGTATACTGTCTCTAAACTCCCCTGGGGAAATGAGCCTTTCGAGGTGTACACCCCTTCGAATGATGAGTTTGAGGACTTGAACCGAAGATTCCCAGGTTTTGTTGCAGTATACCGGGAGTTGCTGTGCCACCATAGTGCTTGTCATCAGATGGCTATAAAGACAACGGATAGCTCCGAAGGGGCCGCTCCCCACACCACATCATGGATTAATTACCTTTTCAAAGTTGGTCCTTCTGGCGAAGTTACTCCTCGAACCCCTAGAACGCACGAGGAGGTGAAGGATTTGATGTCAGGTGTCAAGAAGTCGCGGTCCAGGAGCGACATATTTGGGAGTCAATCTGACTCTCTTAGCTACTTTTACTATGGGACCACGCAGATGTCAGAGAAGGCGCTTCTGGCTGGCTTTTTAATGATATGGCTACGGAATTGCGTCGTCTCGGGAGGATCAGGTTCTATCGAGAGGATCGGTCGCCATTTCATTCTTCCTGCCGTTAAACTGGTGTTCGGAGTTAGGCTGGCCCTTCTCCCCGCCATGGTGTGCAGTATCCACCACGGTCTTCGAACCTTCTCATCCAAAGTTGTTGCTCGTAAGAAAACCTTGGATTTTGAGCGCGTAGAATTGCCTTTCCATTACTTGATGGGGTGGTTGGCGATGCACTACAAGTCTTTGCTGGGACCCGGGATAGCAGAAGATGCTACGGATGAAGATGCTTTCCTCTTCAAATGCCATCGCCAGTCTTGGGAATACAATACTATACCGGCTTGTCGGAGGGCGCTGGCGAGGGTAGATGGGTGTCATCTTTTTGTGTCCGTTCCTCCTTTTTCTGATAAAGATGTGAGTAAGGTACACCTTGATGGTACTGGACCTCCTCACTTTCTATCTCCAGATATGCTCACCTGGTTGCGTAACATCCGTCCTGCTCATTTGGTTTATCGCAACCGCGATAGGGTGTACCTGGAGCCTTACCTACCTAGTAGGTTTTCTCGGCAGTTCGGTTATAGCCAGTTATTCCTTGATCATCCCAATCCTGGTTTGGGCTTCGAAGGTAGCGTTCTTGATGGCGTCAGGGCGTGGAATTATTATGATGCTTATCATACTCGAGCCAGCTTCTCGGTCCCTGATGCTCAGGCGCCAAGGGAAATTTTATACGTGGCTGCTTTGTATCATGTCATGGCGAACAAGCCTCCTATCAATTTCGATCCGAGTACCAGTTTTATCGTGGGTACAGGCTTAGAGGAGAAGCCAAAGGGGGCTAAGGCTAGAAAGCAACTAGCGCTTCAGACTCCTCTTCCTGAATCAGAACCTTCCGAATCGGCTGGAGAGGAAGATGACAGCGAAGATTCTCTTTTTGATGGAGGCGAAGAAGTAGCAGATCAATTGCTTCCCATCCCTGACGAACTGGCGGAGGGCCCATTGCTTTCTACAGAAGGTGGAAGAGTGAGGGAAGAACAGCTTCCGACTGTGTCTAGTTCCTCACGTAAGCGAGTCAGGCACGAATCTTCTGGCAGTGGTGCGACCTTTTCCGTGAAAAAAGCTGCCGTTAAATCTCGTGGATTGCTTATTACCGAAAGGGATGACGGTACCGATGCTACTCCGGAGGTAAGGCTAAATTGGATTTGTTTCTTTGTTGTAGTTCCCTTTCCTCTCGCAGATATGATTTAATCACTTTTCTTTGTAGACGTCCGACGGACCGGGGTCTTCTGAACCATCTACTGCCTCCGAGGTTGATCCCGCCCTCGCTGTCTTAATCAACGATATGTGCGCCGCGGTCCTTTCTGCTGGGGCTCTCACGGAGGCGGATGGAAGTTCCCGGGTTGCTGAAGCATCAGCTCGGGGGAACAAAGGTTCCTCTGGGCCCGCCCCCGCGGTCGTTGAGCTTCATCGAGACGACACCGTTCTCAGTACCTCTTCTTCCGGGGACGACTCTCTGATTCCTGATTCGGAGGTTATTGGTGAGGAGGCTATGGTAGCTGTAACCGAACCTCAGCCTCCGTACTCCTCCATTGGTAAGATAGGCCATATATTGACTACCGAAGGGGCTTATTCGCTCTATCAACATATCCTTCGGGTCAAGTCGATTCATGGTTGCCTTGGCCCTGCAGGTCCTGACCTTTTACCTCCCGTCGCGGATGTTCCCAGGGAGAGTTCGGTTGGCCATCATCCGGACGAAAGGAATGTTTCTTCTCCTCTCTCTCATGTTGAAGAGCCTCCTGCCGTCTCCAGGCAGACGGGGAGGGAGTTGGCAATGGTTTCCGCCTCGTCTTCCGCTGTTGACACGGCTCCGGAAGTCGACTTCTCGACCTTGTCGAGCATCCAACTCCTGCGGGCTGCTGAAGAGGAGTTGGCCGCTGTTCAAGCGTCTTTTCGTGCAGATTTGGTTTCTCTGGTGGCAGGAGCGGCAGACTCCGTCGCGTCTTCTTCCGTGCTACCAGCCACACTCCCGCTGACACCGGTTTCCTCGGAGGCTCTGGACGAGGTGACGCAGGATGTGGTTGACAGCTTTTATCGCCACTTAGGGAGGGGTATAAATGCTGCCGTGGACCGGGGGGTCCCTTTTTCTCTGTCTCTACGGGGAGCTCGGGGTCAAATTGACACTCTGAAGGGTCTTCCTGGCGGGCTGGGGTTAGCAGCATTCCTGGAGCCTAAGCTGACAGAGGCTGACCAGCTTGTGACCCAACTGCTGGCAGTACGGCAGGCTGGTTTGCCTGCCACGATCGAACGAGAACGGGGCTTCCTGGTTGCGGCTCGGGACAGGATCAAGCTCGCTCGAGAAACTGTCGGGCCGGCTGTGCAGGGGGATCTTGACAAGTTTTCCGTCTCCTATGACCGGCTGGGTCGTCGGAGTCAGGCTTGTAGGGCCCGGGAAGAGTCTGCCTCTCGTGGAATAGCTGACACGAAGGAGCGGATTCTCGCGCTCCAGGAGGAGTTAGCCTTCTTAGAGTCAGAGCGGGAGGCTGCTCATGCAGAACAGGAGTCGATTGCTCGGGAGGCCGAGCGGATTTCTCGAACTTCTGCCAACCTGGAGCGATCTTTTAAGAAGTTCGAGGACAACTGGCAGGCCCACGTTCATCTGGAGGACCCGGCGGTGTTGAACCAGGAAGCTGAGCGCCGAGCCAAACAGAGGTTTGAGCGGTCGGTCGCCTTGATAAAGGACCGCCTCACGGTGTTATGTGCCCCGGAACAGTGATCCGCCCTCTGTCTTCTTCTGTTTCTTCTTTTTTTTTTTTTCCATATGTGTATATTTTTATTTGGAAGGGATGTGATCCCCAATGATGTAGCCCTTTGATTTCTTGGATAAATGAGCATGTTTCAACTCATCTTTTCTTCCTTGTATCGGCGTTCATGGAATCGGACTTGCTGAGGGGTTATTTGTGGACCTGTTAACCTAGGCGTACCTTGGTTTTTGGTACGGATAACAAGTTTGATCAGGATGTCCGGGACAACCATGACAAAATGGTCATGGATGTTCTCGGTACTGGGGAAAGGAATGCCGTAGAGCAGCTGGGCTCCCGGGGCATGGTAAGATGGTGGATTTATGCCAAGAAGCTTAGCAAGGGATATTTGTGGACCTGTTACCCTAGGCGTACCTTGGTTTTAGGTACGGATAACAAGTTGGAAGGAAGCCAGTCATATTTGCTCCAAGGTTACGAGGGCGTAGCAAACATGAGGGTTTTACCGTGGAATCTTCCTACTCAGAGGTAATGCGAACATGGTAGGGGGAGACTTCACAGAAGACTTTTCTATAATCAATAGTGGTCAACAGAGGATATTTGTGGTCAACAGAGGACATTTGTGGTCAACAGAGGACGTTTGTGGTCAACAGAGGACATTTGTGGTCAACAGAGGACATTTGTGGTCAACAGAGGACGTTTGTGGTCAACAGAGGACATTTGTGGTCAACAGAGGACATTTGTGGTCAACAGAGGACATTTGCGGACCTATTATCCTTGTCGCACCCCGGTTGTGGGTGCGGACAATAGGTTGAAAGGGAACCAACATACTTGCTTAGAGGTAATGTGGACATGGCAAATATGGCGATTTCTTCGACGGAGCCTTCCCACTCAGAGGTAATGAGGACATGGCAGGAGTGGGCCCAATGAAGAAGGGGTGCATAGAATTACTCAGAGGTAGGAGGACATGGATGTTCTATGCGAGGGGGCGGTTTGTTTTTGGTGGAAGTGAAAACGACTCAGAGGTAATGATGACATAGTCGTTTCGGAGATTAGTGGATCGATTACCCTTTTTGTGCACTGGGAGCACGGATAGTGGATCATGAGGGAGGATCTCTTTCAGAAAGAAAGTTCAGAGGTATGATTATACGTGACTTACTATCTGAGAGAGTGACCGGAATGTAAGTACATAATTTGGATTTTCTAGAATATTGAGGAAATGAGAGTCCAGTGGCACCAGCGGGTGCATGGCTCGGTAATCTGAAATGTTGTGGATGTGGGTTCAGTGGTATCAATGGATACATGACTCGATAATTCGAAAAATGGTGGGTACGAGTTCAGGGGTACTAAGAGAGTACATGACTCGATAATTTGGAGAATGTTGTCTAAACATAGTATTTCTTCAGAAACTTGCCGTTGACGGGCAACATAAGAAAGTCCCCATTCTGCTTGGCGAGGCGATAGGCGCCGTTGGAGAACACGGTCTCGATGACAAATGGACCTTCCCATTTTGGCTGGAACTTGCCTACGGTTTTGTGAGTCATAACCATTGGTCTCCGAACTGCCAGAACGAGATCGCCCACTTGGAATGTTCTGATTTTGACCTTCTTGTTGAAGGCTCCTGAGATACGTGCTTGGTATAGCTCGATCCTTTGCTGGGCTAGTAGGCACTTTTCGTCTAAGGCCTCCAACTCTTGTAATCGACGTCGATAGTTATCATCCGTTGTCAATTGATAAGTGAGAGCGACGCGGAGTGAGGGAATCTGAGTTTCCAGTGGGAGGACTGCCTCACTCCCGTATACTAAAGAGAATGGTGTATTCCCAGTAGCTGTTCGAACTGTGGTGCGATAAGCCCATAAGCATTCGCCGAGCTTCTCGTTCCAGTCGTATTTGTTGGAGGAGACAAACTTCTTCAGGAGTTTGATGATTGTTTTATTGAATGCCTCTGCCAACCCGTTTGCTGCTGGGTTATATGGTGTCGAAGCGACATTCTGAATGCGGTGCTTATCGCAGAATCGGTAGAATGCATGGCTTATAAACTGTGGACCATTATCATGGATGATCCTCCGCGGTAGTCCGAAGCGGTAGATGACGTGATGCTTAAGGAAGCTGATCACGTTTGAGGTCTTAACTTCTGCGAGTAGGACGGCTTCCGACCATTTGGAGAAGTAATCGATGATCGCAAGTATGAAGCGATGTCCTCGGAAGGAAGGTGGGGTGATTGGGCCAATGATATCCATTCCCCATGCTTCGAATAGCCAGGATGCCACCGTTGGATGTAGAAACTCAGAGGGTTGGTGAATGAAGTCTGCGTGGACTTGGCAAGCCTTGCATTTTCTGGCATAGTCTATTGCGTCTGCCACCATCGGGGGCCAGTAGTAGCCCATACGGCGAAGGCGGTCCTGTAGCTTAGGGCCAGGCTGATGGGCCCCACAGACACCATCGTGAGCTTCTCGTACAGCTTCTTTGGCTTCTGCGTTTGACAAGCACCGGAGTAATAATCCATCGTAGGATCGTCGGTGCAGCATTTTTGTCTCTGTATCGTAGAAGAATCTGAGAGAACGCCGTCTGATGGAGGTGGCTTCCTTTGGGTTCTCCGGGAGGATGTCGTATACGACGAAGTCAATGAACGGCTGTCTCCAGTCTGGTGTTTCGTCGACCGTCCGGACGGAATAGCTCGCCACGAATTGAATATTGTTCTTGGGACAGACCAGTTCGTGGCCTATCACTTCAACCGAGTGATGCGCTTGGTTCGGCACTGCTAAGGAAGCGGCAAGGCCTGCTAGGGCATCGGCTTCGATATTTTGAAGTATGGGGACGTGTTCGATGAAGAATCCCTCGAAAGAGGAGATAATATTGATTGCTATTTGGTGGTAGGGGATCATGTCTTCATGGCGGACTTCGTACGACCCCCGAATCTGATTGACGATTAATTGTGAATCGCCGTATGCTTCGAGATGTTCTACACCCAGCTCCTTTGCGAGTTGGAGGCCAATGACCAAAGCGCTGTACTCGGCCACATTATTGGAACAGGGTTCCGTGAGAGAGTAGGCGCGATTGATCACTAGTCCGGTAGGAAAGATCAATACCACTCCGACCCCCACGACGATATTTCTCTTGGGTCCGGTTCTTGAGGCGCCATCGAAGAACATTCGCCATATGTTATCGTGAGTGGTTGTATTCGAATCGGCGACCTCGTCTGGGATCTCTTCATAGATTCTGGATGACTCCGATCCTGGGTGGGCTGCCAAAAAGTCTGCTAGGGCTTGACCCTTGACAGCCTTCTGTGGGACGAAGATCATATGATATGGGGATATCAGTATTGCCCAGGTAGCGAGGCGAGAGCTGAGCGCCCCTGGTTTAGTCATGAGGACTCTGAGGGGATTTACCCGTGAGATCACATGTATGGTTTGTCCTGTAACATAGTGCCGCGTCTTTTGAATAGCGAACACCAAGGCGAGGCATTCTTTCTTCACGGCTGTGTATCGGTGTTCGGGCCCGACCATCATTTGGCTGAGGTAGTATATGGCCTGTTCGTGTCCTGCGTCGTTATTTTGTGCCAGCAGGGCACCGAGGGAGTGTTCCATTGCTCATACATAGAGCAAGAATGGTTTTCCAGGGACCGGGGCCACCAGGACTGGAGGATTTGACAAATATTCTTTGATGTCGTCGAAAGCGCGTTGGCATTCTTCGTCCCATGCGAATGAGACTCCCTTCTTCATGAGGTGTGTGAACGGCCGGCATCGTCCGGAGAGATTGGAAATAAACCTTCTGATATAGGCTAGCCTCCCTTGGAGGCCTCTGAGTTCGCGGAGATTTTTCGGGGGACCCATCTCCATTATTGCCTTGGTTTTCTCAGGGTCTACATGGATACCCCGTGCAGTGATGATGAAACCTAAGAACTTCCCGCTGGATACGCCCAAAAATGACTTTGTAGGGTTCATCTTTAGGTTGTGGGCTCGCATCAGGTCGAATACCGTCTTTAGATCTTGCAGATGATCCTCCTTGCGGCGACTCTTGACAGCGATGTCGTCGACGTAGCATTCCACTATTTTGCGCAAATGTTCTCTGAAAATGATACTCATAGCCCGCTGATATGTAGCGCCAGCATTCTTCAGACTGAAAGGCATGACTGTGTAGCAGTATGTGCCGATCGGTGTTCTAAATGATGTGTGCTTTTCATCGTCGGGGGACATCTTGATTTGATTGTATCCCGAGAATCCATCCATGAATGACATACGTTCGAAGCTGCATGTGTTGTCAATCATGATGTCCGTGATCGGGAGGGGAAATTCGTCTTTCGGACATGCCTTATTTAGATTACGGAAGTCGATGCAGATTCGGATCTTCCCATTCTTCTTAAGGACCGGGACTATATTGGCGACCCAGTCAGGGTGTTGCTCCTCACGGATGAAGCCGCTGGCTATCAGTTTGTTGACTTCGGCTTTGATCGCGTCCATGACGCCCGGGCGGAAGCGTCGTTGCTGCTGCTTTACTGGCTTTGCATCCGGCCGTATATTGAGTTTATGGAGAGCAATGTCGGGATCTAATCCCGGCATGTCTTCGTAACTCCATGCAAATACGTCAATGTATTCTCGGATGAGTTCCAGCAGTGATTCTCGTTCCTTGTCTGTTAGGCTTTTACTGACGAAGATTGGCTTCGGAGAGGATTCGGTGCCGAGGTTGACCTGTATAACTTCGTCCTCCGTAGGAGGTTCTCTTAGCTCGAACCGCTTTTCCCATTGTGCGTCTAACTGTTGGGCCCACGGCTCAAGCTCGAGAATTTCAGGAATGTCCTCGTCTTCTTCGTAAGCGTCGGCAAATGCCATGTTGACTGATAGGACTTGTCTGAATACGTCCCTAATGCTTGTGTCTGAGTCGGAAGTTGGTGACCCGGTTGAGTGTGACTGCCAGTCGCATTCTTCATCTGAGCTTTCAGGGGTCATAGTTGGCGTTACATACCCTAAATCGCATCGGGTTTTATTATAGTAGTTCCGTGGTTTGCCCGCCGGGGCTGGCGTCTTCAAAGGTAATCGTCGTCCAGTGCCGTAGTTCAGTCCTGGCGTTGTCTCTAGATCATACCCCTGTTTCTGCATGAGATATTTGGATTGAGGGCTATAGAGATACAGAGGCAGTCTTCCGTTAGCTGACCCGAAGTCGACTTCTTCCATGGCGAGGGGATGCGGGTTGTTTGTTCGGCCGAAGATGATTGGGTGGTCCCCTCCTTCGATTACTCGGTAAGCGTCTTCTACTGGAGTAAGTTGGATAGCGGTGTACACATTTGTCACCTGTGTGTGTAGGTGAGTGCCTATACCGTGTTCCATAGCATACATTGTACATAGCTTATTGAGCTCGGTGTAGTTCAAAGATAACCCTTTATTGATGAAGTAAGGTATCTTTTCTAGAGGGATTACATCGTCTGCGGAGGAAACATCAGTGTGGGCAGCCACATACTTGGCTAGCTCTGGTTCCTCTTCGGCTACCCCCTGTGTGAATGAAGATTGAGAGGACGTCCTAGTCAGCTTGATCTTCAGAGGTTCAACTGACGGAGCGGAGCGTGGGGTTGTCGGTAGACTAGCAACCCCAAGTCTGGCACTCGATGTGGAGCGAGGGGTAGCTGGTTCGCTAGAAGTGTCAGACCTTGTATCGGGATGATGACCTTTCTTGGGAAGGCGTATTGTCAGTGGCCCATCGGAGGGATTGAGTTTCTCCGTTTGGGGTTGAATGACTCTCGGCAGTCTGATGGTAAGTGGCCCTGTTGTGGGTCTCGGCACTTGGCCGGACCTTGGCAGCCGGATTCTCAGCTGCTCTTCCTGTGCCGAGAGACTGATTGCGTCCTTACGCAGAGTAGCCGTAAGGGGTGCAGAACTGCCCGGTTTGTGAGCCTGGAGATGGATTGTCAGGGGTTCTTCTGATCTTGTGGTCGTCTTGGTGTGAGCTTGCACCTCCTCTTCGACCAGATGCTTCTTTGATTTTTCGTAAAGACAGGAGTCTGAGTAATAAGATTCGACCCCCTTGAAGGGATCGATATCAGCAAACTCTATCCTCACGAAGCCGTGCTTATCGACATATTTGAAGCACTGGTGTAGCGTGGAAGGCACGATCATGTAATCGTGTATCCAAGGCCGCCCCAGAAGGATATTGTAAGAAGTGTCGTCATCTATGACGTAGCAGGTGACTTCTGATTGGAGATTGCCAATCTGACATTTCAAGTGAATCTTCCCTATTGGGTAGCTCCTGCCCGAATTGAAACCGCTAATGGCGGTGCTTGTAGGCGTCAGACGATGCATTGGAATGCGAAGATGATGTAGCAGACCCTTCGGAATGATGCTTATGGAGGACCCGGGGTCGATGTGCATTCGGTCTACCTTTACGTCGCCGATGTATCCAGTGTAGTACAATGGGCGATCATGCAGGTTAGTTTTGATGAGCATATCCTGCGGAGAGAATACGATATTGGGCATTGCACCTGTACACGCACTATCTTGGAGATCTGTAGGCTGATTATCTCCCGTGAGGTTGACCTGAGCCAAGTATGCATCGGCATTTTGGAGCGCCTCACTTAGAGCTGTGCGGACATCTTTTGAGAGTCTCAGGAGTTCGTATAAGGACAATTTGGCCGGTGTGTTAGCCAATTGCGCCAAGATGTCGAAGTTATAGGGCCTCTCCAGCCCCTGAGGTGTCTCCTTTCGGAGAGATTTGTCGAAGCGAGTCTCCTTCGGCCTAGGCTTGTCGATCGTCGAAGGCTGAGCCGGTCCCGGAGTATCAGCGTTTGTGGGCTGCTGATCATTAGTCGGATTCTCGGCCACTGGTTGGGCTTGTGCTCCAGATCGGGTAGTGACGGCTGAGACTTCCTCCTCCTCTGCCGAGGCGGTGCGGCATGATCTGACCTTTCCACTTTTCTTTTTAGAGGATAAAGTGGGCTGAGTCACCTCATGGACTAGGTCCGGATGGACCCACATGATCTCCCCTCGTGATGTGGTGAGGGGTATTAGGCCGGGAGTTTGATTACGGGCAGGCGGAAGGTTAGTGATTTCCATTGTTGCCAGAGGGATGGACATGACACCGTCTTGAGTCTCTGTTGGAGGGAAATTGCCGAATTGTACGGACACCATGTTGGCTGCTACGGTTACCTCCTCAAAGTCGATAGCCAGAGCGTTTGAATCGATGAGGTTCTGGATATAGCGTTTCAGTTGGTAGCAGTCGTGTGTAGCATGGTGGACGTAGCGGTGGTAATGGCAGAACTTCGGATTTTCCAAATCAGCAGGCCGAGGTTCCCGCCTTGGTGGAGGAAGTTGAATTCTATCTCCTTGTATAAGCATGTCCAAGATAGGCTTGACGTGGCCGTCTTCGAAAGAATAAGTGATTTGAGGCCATTGATTGTCCGCTGGCTGTTGCTCGGGCTTCTGGGCTGTATCGGTCACCATGGCCTGCTTACCTTTGTTGTCTCGGTTGGAGGGGCTACCCCCATTGTCGTTGCTGGCGTTGGGACGCTTCCCCTTGTTCTCTCCCTCTGAGATATGCAACCCCAGTTGGCGAGCTTTCTTCAATCGTTCCTCGGCACTTGTAGCGCTGATGATAAAGGCCTTCCAGTCCTTGAATTGACTTTTGCCCATCCAGAGACTAATTGTTGGGAGTAGTCTCTTTTGGCAAATTTCAATCAAGGAAGAGTCTGGATTGCCAGATGGTAACTTCATTGCGGTTTGACGAAATCGCTCAATGTAATTCCTTGTCAGCTCTTTCTCTCCTTGGACGACGTCCATGAGAGTAGACATCGTGATGTCCTGCCCTACCTCATAGAACCTCTCCAAGAACAAGCGCTTGAAGCCAGCGAAGGAGTGGATGCAATTATCTGGCAGGTTGCGGTACCAATCAAAGGCGACCCCTTCTAGTGCCCCAATGAATAACCGAGTGAAGATGGCGTCCTCATGGGGCAGATGGTCGGTAGTGACCTCAAAGTAAGTGATGTACCGGCTTGCTGAAGTCTTACCATCATATGGGTTGATATTGAACGGCTTATATCTTGGGGGAAAGGGCACATCCCTCCATTCAGCTGGGTATGGTTGCCGTATTCTGAGGTCTTGAGAGTTTTCTCGGGCGTGGAACATTGCTCGGAGCTCCTGAACCTCTCTTCTTACTTCTCGGGCCTCATCTGTCGCGGTAGAGGCCGTTATCTCGGGAGGATTATTGCCCTGGTTTGGCGCCGCTGAATTTGAATCTATGTTGATTGCGGGACCCGTGCTTGTCTGGCCAGGTGTCACTCCCTGCAGAGTAGGAAGTGCCGCTTTGATCTCGTCTACAGACTTGACTAAGGCATGCAATATGGCCTCCAACGTATCAATGCGCTGGCGATCGCTGGAATCGCCTTGATTGCTGTCTGTCATGAATACCGTCTTCACATGAGGAGTGACGGAGGGAGTGGTGGAGGATGTACCCTCCGAGTCGTACCCATGCGTCGAGAAATCATCTGGATATGTGGGGATGTTCTCTTCAGGTTCGGACTCGGAAGGAACAATATTCCCAGCTTCGGAGCTTGCTTCGTCTAGAGAATCATGGGTGTCCTCGGGGATATCAGCATCTGTTGTACCCGATGGGAGGGTTATTTCTCGGGGTTCGTCTCCTTGAAACATTGGATTATTGTGGATGTTCGGAGGAGTACTACCCCCAGCTCCTACGACCCCCAGGGTCGGGGACGATGAGCCTCCTATTGCAGCAGATTTTGTCTTCGAACGGGTGTGTTGGTATACTCCAGTGGATGGCAACCGTTTAGCCGACAATTTCTTAGCTGTAGTGGCCGATATCTTTGGACTGGAGATGCTCGTCTTCTTCCCTCTCCCCTCCACGGGGACTTTCCGTGCGGAATTGCAGGAGGCAATGGGAGGTGCCTCGTCTTCCGAGCTCGGATGTTGTAATCTTTGGAAGACGGATGGCCGGTCTTCCGCTACTGCCGTGTTGTTGCAACAGCAGTTGACGATAATCTGGGTGCAGTGACGTCCCTGTGAGGACTCTCTGCACGCTGAGGCTCCTTCTCTTTCCTTGCGTTTGTGGAGGATAGCTTCACGCAGGTCAGAGGAACCACTTTGTCCGTTTGCCGCCGGAGGCTGGACTCGAGTGGTTTTATACAACTTTCCGTCAGAGGCCCGCGTGATACTCAGCGGGACGCCCCGATAGTCAGAGGTTGGGGCAGCTGTCTGGACTTGATGAGCCCGCGCTGCCCTAGACTTTTTCTTTTTAGCACTTGTGGGTGCGTAATAGGAAGAGTCCACATTAGGTATCACAGAGTCTGGATTTTCATCCAGAAAGTGACCAGAGTTAGGACCGCATGAGAGTCGGTCGAAAACTGATCGAGAGAAGCGCGGTAGAGACGCTATGCGGCTAGCGTTGGGTGTCGTGCAGGCTATCTGCATGCGACTGTCTTCTGTTGTGGGACAAGTTCTTATGCGGTTAGGAGTCACGACCGTGCAGGCTGGCCGCATGCGGTTGGCATCTGTGGCCGCATGGGTTTTCTGCAAATGATTGACTTTACTGGCCGCATGAGTCTCATCCATGCTGTCGGGAACTGTAGTCGCATAAGTTATGCGGCTGACAGAAGTAGCCGCATGAGTTTTCTTCATGCGGTTGGCGGATGTAGCCGCAAGGGCTTTCTCCTTGCGGCTAATATTCTTCTGCGGTTTGGTCCGCGTAGAGTCCCTCTTTGTCCCTGCAAGTCCAGCATCATAATGTTTTCTTCTGCCGAACTTGGGGACAGCAGAGTTGTCTACGACCTGAAGTGGGACCGCAGGAGAATCCTTCTCGCCGTCTTGAGCAGCAGAGGGCATCCCATCGAGGGCTTGAAGAGGAGCAAATAACTTCGGTCTCCATTCTTTGCGAGCCTTCGTGGTGCGGGTGCGCTTCTGAGCCGGGCCAGTGCTGCCTTCAGAGAGCATCTCTTCGAACGCCTGTTGGTCGAAGTGGACGACCATCTTCTTTTGTGTGGATCCAAGTTTGGCTGCATCTGATTGCGTCACCAACTCCTCAGCCGTGGAGAAGTTAGTCCCCAGCAGAGTCACCATCGTGTTTGCCATTGATTGTAAAAGAACAGAACAATTATCGGAGGACTGAACTTAGACTCACAATACAAACTCGCTCGTACAAAGAAAGCCTAGGGACGAAAACCTAGGTACAGCAGACTAAGTACGATTGTTTATTTTTGATTCTGGGGGGTGACGATAGAGGCTCGGGAAAGCGACAGCCGCTCTGCCTTACTCCTTGGACGATCAGTATGCAGCCTTGGCTCGGGGAAGATCTGCTTGGCGTTGACGAAGAAAGGCTCTTCTTACTCTCCTCGGGTGGCTCTCCTGGCTTCTCTCTCTCTGTGAGTATCAAGAAGAAAAGGGGGGAGCTCTCTCTGTGTAGATCTCTCTCTTCTTATTTTTTTTATTTTTTTTGTTGCCGACCTCTCTCTCTCTCTTTTTCTCTTTCTCCCCTTTTTTCTTTTTTTTTTTTGGGGAGGATGCTGGCTATTTATAGGAGTGGAGTATGATCATTAGGGTTTGCTGATGATTATCTGTTTGGAATGTCGGCGCTTCCTTCATTCTATCTGAGCCCTTGATCCTGATCATAATGAATCTCGGCCACTAATGCTGATAGCACCAAATCTCATGAGCAGTTAATGCTGACTACTTTAAATCCTCGTGATTGATTATGCCAATATTTGATTGCTCGCCACGTGTCCTATTGGCTTGATGATAAATGATATGCCCTGATCTCGACAATTATGATAATGGTGTCAAATATTCTTATTGGGATTCGGTTGAATCTTCAATGCCACGTGTTTTAATTGAAGGTCCTGCCAGGGCCGCATAGGATGGCCAATACTTGAACCGCAGAGAGATACTCTTCATGAGCCGCATGAGTCAATGCCTCATCG
This sequence comes from Iris pallida, assembly GCA_029216955.1. Taxonomy (NCBI): domain Eukaryota; kingdom Viridiplantae; phylum Streptophyta; class Magnoliopsida; order Asparagales; family Iridaceae; genus Iris; species Iris pallida. Next base: position 14,471,992 of record JANAVB010035617.1, read on the forward strand.
AGCCGCAGGGGACGAACTTTCCGTGAGCCGCATATGCGTAGTCTCTGCGAGCCGCAGGGGACGAACCCTACATGAGCCGCATATGCATAGTTTCTGTGGGCCGCCTGAGTTAACATGGTATTGAGCCGCATAGACCGGGCTAATGGGTGGACCGCATATGGCGGATTCCTGTTAATCATATTAGAGTGATTCCTCGCTGAGCCACATGAAGCTGTTTTCTACCTGAGCCGCATGAGACTTTTGCCACGTGGCAATCTAGGATTTCTGACAGATCGGGTCAGAGATTGTCTTCTTTCCCCGAGGAGTCTGTCATTATGGCAGAGCCATTATGACGCTTTATGTCAGAGACGTCGCAGCCGTCGAGTCGTGTCAGAGCATTAAATGAGGCCATTACTCCCGTAGCCAGCTGTGGGGGGATTACACGTGGCGTCAATTGAGCCGCATGTTCCTGCTGAACCGCATATATGCCCGAACCGCATGAGTCTGAGGGTCTTCTTTCGGGCCGCATGGGGCAACTCCAGTTATGAGCCGCATAGGCTTGCTATCCAAAGCCGCATGGGCTATCTATGCTTTTATTCTAATATTTTCCATGCTTCTACAGTCTTCCATGTCTTATCTTTCATGTATTCTTTCTTTCATTTCATTCTTTCACTTGTTCGTTCGTTCATAGAGTCATTCATGTATTTATTCATTCATTCGTTGATTCATTCATTCACGCATTATGCAACTCCCATTGTGGGAGTCGCCTTGGCGACCCATCGGTCCCATAGCCTTCCAATGTTGCTAAACTCTACTTGGAGCGACTATGTTGATAGCCTTCCCGTTTCATTGTTGTAAACCATTCATTGTTTCATTGTTTGAACGTATAAGGGACATGAACATGAGCTTGTGCCTTAGCACGAGCGTAGAGCGCGGTACGAGCATTTCTATAATTGCCGAGTTCTTTTTCCATGTTCTAAACAAGCATGCAAGATGGGATTATTCCCTTAGCTAGGTGCATTGGGTCATTTATTAGCATGCAAGGTGTTATCGCCTAGCGATTCTCGTGAATGTGTCCGTATTGTTATGTGTCTAGGCTAAGCAAAGACAGGTTCATCGGAGCCACCCACCTTAGCGATGTTCGCATCGGCCGAGCAATACTCCGAGCGCGCCTTTGAAAGTCTAAGTCTGGATTCGTCTTGTCGGGACAATGCAAGTCTTGCATCGATTCGCATCGATACTTCATCGGGTCGAAGCAACTCTTCGGGTCGACGGCTCATTTTGAGTCGTTGCACTTGCCGTTTGGAATCGGCATTCCGCTAGGGCGGAGCGGGTCACTACATAATACACCACTCAAAACAAGTCTCGTCCTCGAGACTTCCTGAGTGCAGGTTATCCTACCGTTCCTTAACTCGGATCGTGTGCGCATCTTAGGCAATTTCCTATCGAATGGTTTTATCGTTCGATGGCATCGAACAGAACTCGATTTCTTTCTATGTTTCATGTCGCATATGTTTGGTCAATTTTATCGAATGACTTTTTACTTATTTTAGAGTTGATGATACTTATTCAATTGTCGTGTTTCTTCGATTCGGTTACCGTTTCGACGTGTCATGGAACTGGAATGGTTGCACGAGGCACGTTGTAATTCGTCAAATGCGAGGGTCGTAGGCTGAGGCAACTCACTTTCATGTGTCTCGGTCATCGAGATGACCCGATTCGCTTCTCAAGCGTTTGTGTCAACGAAATCAGTATGATTTCTTCTTAGCGGGGTCGACCAAGTCTAAGCAAGTTTTCGTCCGATTCAAGACTTAAGTATTGCACTATCCTTGAGTATACCTTCCTATCAATGGTTCAATTCGTTATACCAACTTTTACTTTCACGATATCGATTCCATATCATTCGTTTGTTTAGGGCCAAATCTTGGTGTCGTTCACGCACACTCCGCTCACACGTTTCTTGGATTCCGAGCCACGCTCGTACTAGTATCGATCCCTTACTTAACGCAATTTCAAGATCTTCGACACTCTTCCATTCCTCAAGTCTTACTTGAACTCAATGTATCACTTGGCTGGATCGTGCACGCATTCCAAGCGTCCCTAAAATACATGCATTCAGCCAAGCCGCATGATCTAGAAATTTGTCATTCTCACTCGAGTCGCATCGTGCACATACTCAAGCGTCCCTAAAATATATGCATGTCAGCCGAATCTCGTGAGCAGGGTTCCTATATTCGTGATTCATGCTATCCGTCCATGCCAATCCTCAAGATCAATCTTTTGATTGATAACACATGAAACAGGGGCGTCTCGCCTAACCGCTAGGCTATCTTTTCGAGGCTAAGTCAATGTCAGGATTGGAATCATAGTTCCCCAACAACAATGCCAACACTAACCCCAATCCTAGGGTCAAACCAAGGTCAGTAGTACGGGATTTTCTACCCAAGCTCGCGTCACTCAGATTTCTAAACATCGAGCACGATCACCTATTCTCATCAAGTCATTCGTTGCGTACCGCAACGAATTCAAATCCATTCAAATTACTAAATCGACATACTCCACATATCCATTCTAACCAATTCATGTATTCGATCACAAGTTCATCTAGCTTTGACAATATGTTGTGCCCCAATCTCACGCGAGTCCGATTATCCACGGTGGTTCATGAATCACCATGCAACGCTCCCGCGGAATAATCATTCTCATCGGGGCGTAACTCTTGCTTGCGCCTAGACTGATTCATTCTCGATACGCGAATTGGACCTACTCAATCCTCAAACTTAATCATTCAAGCACACTTCATCATTCTCAAGTCACCTTCGCATCAAACCACAAGTCGAAGCACACAAACTGCCACGCCATGCTAGTTCAATCACCCCCGCTGTATAAATCACCATACCAGCGCTCACGCAGAGTGATCGCCCTAATCGGCGTGACGCATGTGCGAGGCTGGAGTTGCGCTCGCATAAAACAAGAATGTCAACGTTGTGGTTGTCAACAAAGCAAATCCAAGCATTTCATTTTCATCCAAGCCAGGTCAATTCGATATTCTGACCGTCATGCGTTCAACTAGAAAATCCTCGAGCCAAGTTTATCTTTTTCTCGGCACATTTCAATATCCCAAGTATAGCATCCAACGGAACAATGACATTTGCACGATCGTCATTCGTCGAGTCAGAGTACCCCCGAGTTATCGCATATCGATCTTTGATACGCCTCAATACCATCGACGAGATGCGTAACCTGACGATCTTCCTTTGCAACCAATTTCGAGTCATGCGACGATGCCGTTGTCCGAGTTGGATATTCCACAATTTTATTTAATATTCAAGATCAAGTTCATCTGCTATTCCTCAAGCTCGTTTCAAGATTGTTGTTCAAAATTCAAGTCATATTTCATTTGTATCAATCCGAAATCGTACGTGCGATGCCCTGAGTTTCCTCAATCAAGACCATTTATTTCCATTCATCGTTCCGAGTCGTTTTCTAACATGCGTTACCCATTCACAAGTTGTCCAGCGACATCTCATTCGGGACTTTTAAAGTCACGGCCAACTAAGCGTGACACGTTCTAAGGCTTTGCATGATTGCATCGCTTCGCCGACATACTCGTTCTATCCGTTAATCCTTTAGTCTCGCTCGAACAATTTCTATAACGTCCATACACCACTCAGGGTTCGAGCCACTCGACTAGTCGTTGACACTCATTCTTATTCTTCTCCGAGCCTATCACATACACCACTCGGGTTCAAGCCATTCTATAAATCCTCAATCACGTCTGCGCCATTTGCTAAGACATTCTCCAAATTCGTTCTACGAATCTCTAGCGTAATCGCTCAGGTCGTATCGATGCACCAAGTCGTTCGCACTATTCTTCAAAATCCAAGTCAATCTTTCGTGCACGTCTAAGCGTGAACTCGATAGCGTTTCTATCGATATACACTCTAAGTGTAGTTTTGTTCCCGACCGAGCGGTACTTGGTATCGCTCGCAACTCGATTGCACCAAAAGTCGAGGTGCGAGACACGCGGACCAAGTTGTGCTGCATAACCATCCCGTGCGGACTATATTCACGTTTGCACGCTCAGCAGCTAGGGTCAACGCAAGACTAGTTAGGCACGCACGAGACATGTTAACTTTGCATGTGTTCTCTATCGAGTCATGTTTAACATCGTTCGGCACAAAGGCCTTCGCCTATCGATCCCGTTCAACCGAGTACTTGTACGAGCTTTTGAAAATATTAGACTTATTGTATGGAACATCCCAAGGCACAATGAGAGAGAGCGTACATTTCCTTTTCCAACGACGAGCTTTCAAAACTGAGAAATCGACATGAAGTCCAAGGACATAAAGCCGTGCTCTGATACCAATCTGTCACGCCCCGCTCCCGTAGGAGCGATCGTCCTCGCTAAGGCGTGATGCCGCACGGGCCTAGATTGCGCCCGTGCAAGGCCAAGTCCAGAAACGGCCGATTTGAGTCTAGGCCACAGAGTCGCACAGAGTGTCCCCATTTGCAGCGGAAAGTAAAATGAACACAAGTAGAAGCGAATCCAAACTCTTTATTGATTTTCAAGAAGTTTACAAGCGGCGCTAGGCCGATATTACAAATCGCTCAAGCTCTCTCTCTGAAACATAAAAGGCGTGCCAAGTGGCTTACAACATGGAATGATTCATGACGATGTTCCGATACATTATGTCCTGTATAGGGTGCTTCAGCTTCTTGCAACGTTCCAAGGCCCCAGAGTTGGCTCCGCGCCTTGACACGTTCGATGGAAGCTCCGCATCCGCCGGCGTCTCCTGCGTCCTGCAAGCATACTGTGGGGTTATCAGTACATTGTTATGCACTGGTGGGGAGGCTAGCTCGCCCACAATGCTATCATTACCAAACACGCTATATTTACTTTTGTGCACCGTCTATCATTCATTGTCTTTCTAATCTTGCCTTAGGATCAATTTCATGGCATATTGCATAGCCTATCTCGTGTTGCCAAATTCAAGTATGTGCATGGAAATGAATGCACGACTTACCCATACTTACCGTCCGGCCTTCCCTGTCCAAAGTAAACCAAGTTAGACAACAGTACATATATTTCAATTTAACATGATTCATGAGAGCATTCAGTGTCAAGGGTGTGTTCCTGCCTCAGGTTCTAGCGCGTCGTGGGCATGTTCTAGCACGTTGTAGGCACGTTTTAGAGTGTTACAATTCAAGCATGTTTCGAATATTTTATTCAAGCATGTTCAGGAGTGTTACATATCGAGCATGTTCAGCATGTTACATTTCAAGCATGTTCTGAGTGTTGTATCTCGAGCATGTTCAGGAGGCACTTGTTCATTTAACTTAGACTACTTTGATTTCAATGCAAGAACTTGCACGTGGATTGCCACCAGCATAGTCCACTTAATCTATATGCACGGGTCGCTGGCTTTACAAGCCATTTAGGACATTCCCCTGTGGTATTTCTCAACTTAGCGTAGGGTGATGCCTGGTACACCCCGTTAAGTCTCTTGAATATACCCTGCACTTACGTCTCTTGGTGCCCAAGCCCGCACCCAAGCAGCCCGTAAGCCCCGTATTGATTCCGCCTAGGCCGGCCACAGTTTACCTCCCCAACGCCCGTGCCGCAGAATCCTTCCACTCGACGGCCACGGTTTACCCCCCCATCGCCCGTGCCGTTTGTCCACGACCATTTCGTATTATCTTGTCTTTTACTTAGCGGCTATCTCCGAGCCGTAGGCTAACCCTTAGCCATAATGCGTTATCGACCAGGTTGGCGTCCGTGCTGCGCGGGTAGCGAGCCCCGTTGCACGTGTCCGTCACACGTGTCGCTAACGTCTTCCATGTCTTATCTTTCATGTATTCTTTCTTTCATTTCATTCTTTCACTTGTTCGTTCGTTCATAGAGTCATTCATGTATTTATTCATTCATTCGTTGATTCATTCATTCACGCATTATGCAATTCCCAGTGTGGGAGTCGCCTTGGCGACCCATCGGTCCCATAGCCTTCCAATGTTGCTAAACTCTACTCGGAGCGACTATGTTGATAGCCTTCCCGTTTCATTGTTGTAAACCATTCATTGTTTCATTGTTTGAACGTATAAGGGACATGAACGTGAGCTTGTGCCTTAGCACGAGCGTAGAGCGCGGTGCGAGCATTTCTATAATTGTCGAGTTCTTTTTCCATGTTCTAAACAAGCATGCAAGATAGGATTATTCCCTTAGCTAGGTGCGTTGGGTCATTTATTAGCATGCAAGGTGTTATCGCCTAGCGATTCTCGTGAATGTGTCCGTATTGTTATGTGTCTAGGCTAAGCAAAGACAGGTTCATCGGAGCCACCCACCTTAGCGATGTTCGCATCGGCCGAGCAATACTCCGAGCGCACCTTTGAAAGTCTAAGTCTGGATTCGTCTTGTCGGGCCAATGCAAGTCTTGCATCGATTCGTATCGATACTTCATCGGGTCGAAGCAACTCTTCGGGTCGACGGCTCATTTTGAGTCGTTGCACTTGCCGTTTGGAATCGGCATTCCGCTAGGGCGGAGCGGGTCACTACAATATCTGGCCATACAAAACCAGCTGGGTCAGATACCAGAAAGAGCAAATGCCACAAAGGAGGCTTCACTTAAGAACCAAAATCAACAATTAGCTCAAAAACATAATTATATAATAAAAGACTGGAAATCTAGAAAATCATGATAATATACGATAAGATAACCATGGGGCTATTCAGATAACCAAGTTATAACTCTTAAACCAAACAAGGACCGGGGTTGTAACACTACGTCTAAACGGAACTGGGTTTCCCACCATTTATCGATAAAGTAAAAGCATAAGCAATCAGGTCATGTAACAATCTTGTACAGGATCAGGACAAGACTAGACTGGGTTAGACTTTATCTAATCCATCACGGCCAAGCAATGAGTATGACTTGATACTTTAACTAACTAGGGTTATCACAGGCCTAGTTACTAGCAAGATGCAATGAGATTGTTCCGCAGCCACAAGTCCTGCAGACCATCCAGGCTATCCGGACATAAATTAGGGGTTGAATTCATGTGGGTACATCGTCCAGGAAATGCATGTACCCTTAAGTAGCTTGAAGGATGCAACACATGATAGTGTGCTGGAAATGTGCCCTACTCGACGGCAGGCTACAGATCCTATGATGGGGTACCCAGATAACGGGATTGCCTGTAGCTGAAAAATCTTTTCATGACTACTGGATTATTCTAGTTATTAACCTTAGTCAGTTTCAGTAGGTGTAGTGCCCCGTCCCTACATCGTGTCCTATTTTCGTCCACGGGGTGCGCGAAAAAGGAACACTGTCGCTATCGATTCGGTCGGGACCGATAGGTCAAAATCGGCCGAGTCGATCGAACGGAAACGGTTGAATTAAGATCCATTCCACGTTATGGAATGGCTTCTTCAGAACCAAGTTCCATATTCAGCGGGTTGCGTCTCGAGAATTGGCTCTGCGGCTGAGAAAGGACAGACCTCCCGTTGCTCTGGTTTTTATGCCGCACTTGAATTGGCTTTGGTTTTGGTTTTCGTGAATGTTTTCGATAGGTTTTCGTGACGCGTTTTCGAGCTTCGCATTCATATCGAATATCCTTAAATTATACAGTGTTCTAATCAGTTGCTTATGCGATTACATGTGATCGCGTAGGCGACGTCAGCATAGCCAACCAGTCGCTCGCTTGAAGCAAGGCTAGGGAGAGTGGCTGACCTCCTTCGTCTCGTCCCTCTACTTCAAAACTCAATATGTAAAGTAAATAAATGCTTGTCACAATAGTGTAGAATCAAAGAAATCATGGCACGATTCTTCACGAAACACTTTCTATCAAACTGCCGGTTTTGAAAACGAAAAATGTGTTTTCTTATACAAATCCACTTAGCCTATGCAAAACAATGAATGAATCGATTAACGTTTATTGCAACGATACGGCTAAGGAAGCAAAATCGACTAAGTCTAAAAGAAAACGGTCATTGGACAACTTGTCGACAAGGTAAAGTTTCCTCGAACGGTTGCCTAGGCCAAGGGACCGATTCGGCTCGGGAGGAACGAGTATAGCAGCGCCAACCCTTCATCGGCGCGAGTTATGCGGGCACTTTTGCACAGGGCTCGTTACCCGACGCGAAAGGGGCGTCGTCTAACCAAATGCTATAGTCTGCGATGGTTTGACATTGCCAGTGGCCTTCATACCCCTTTCACTGCTTAACAGATACACGTGATACGGGATGAACATGATAGTTGCTTAATGATATACAATTTTATATGCTTGCCTCAAAACATGTTAACATGAAAATCGAACAGGATGGTTAGAAAGATCATTGAAATAGCTAGCTAACATGTTTACGAAAATTCTTGAATCAAATACAGAGCTTGGATTTAATTAGCCATTCACCAGTACATGTGTTTTATGCTTATCCTCGCTCTTTGCGGGTCCCGCGAACCAGGAAGGACGCGCCAGCTAGCTCGGCGGCGTTCGTGACTTTTGAAGCTTTGGCCGTGCGTCGAAGACTTGCTCTTCGACTCCACTTTTGAAGGCTTTCGACAGTCCAAGGAAAATGACTCAGCATCCCTCCCATCCAGGTCAATGGAGTACTTGTGTATATTGAGGGATGTGTACAATGTATGGAACGACTATCTCATCGGCACTCTTTTGTAATCGAGTCATGTTGTAACCCGTGCGGCAATGAGTCTTGTATCGGAGTCTGTAAAAGATGTTCATTATCAATAAAGATCAAGTTTTCTTTATTTATTGTGTATTAATTTGTCTGCGTACTCTCATAGATCTCATGTCTCGGTTTACCTTATGACTAGGCCTTGTGCGATCGCAAATTAGGTTCGCACGGCATCACGCCCGGGGGACGACTATCGATTCGATAGAATCGGGACGTGACATAATTGTATCAGAGCATGGCTTCACGTCCTTGGCCTCTAGTGTCGAGTTTTGGTCTCCAACCGTTGACCTCGTGTCGATGAGAAGAGTTGTTCCATACGCTGAACCCATGACATTTTTTGAAACTAACGAGAGTTGTCTTTCCATTTTTTTCCTGCAGTTACGGGAGCTCAGGCGAAAGACGAGACGAGCACTTCCAGCGGTGTCACGCCCCGATTCGTAGAGTCATATCTTCACATATTTTATCTCTTGGAATCGATCGTCCTCGCTTGGGCGTGATGTCGTACAAGTCTGGTATTACACTTGTACTAGGCAAAGATGGTACATAATCGATTATCTTAAAATAGAAACACATCGCAGCGGCAGAAGCAGACAAATTGAAGTTAGTGAGGACAATCTTTCTCATTGAATAGAAGTACATCACTTCTTTATAGCAGCGGAGAAAAAGAGTAACTTGAAGCCACACAGAGATATATAGAACTTTATTCTCTTTATTGATAATTGAAGAAGAGTACAAGACTTGTATTGAAGTACAATGATTACAGTACATCTCTCTTTACATTGGAAACCAACTGAACAATGCTATACAGCTTACATTTGATATTTGAATACAATGGATGACAACTCGATATACCGACTTGGCTTACAATCTCACTGGTACAACGGATTACAATGTTCCATACATTATGCCCTTTATAAACAGAAGACATCATCTTGTACAAGGAGAGCTTCTGTATGCCCAACAAATCTTCGATGCCGCGGAACCAATCAAGCCAATCTTCGTGTGTAGAATATTCCAAGCAAGAGCACCTGCCCACAAAACGTGGGTCAGCACATCATCTATGCACTGGCGAGTAGAATCCAACCCACTCGCATAAACCAACATTTAAAGTGATCATTTAAGCAAATATTTATTAGAATGGTCTTTCTACTTGGGCCTAGCATCAGTTTACAGTTCATGGGCATTAATCAGAGTGAAGCATGTAAACCTATTCTTAGCAGCATTCATATGGACATATCTTTTAGCATTCTTGGTGTTATCATGCAAATGCATCATTGAGGCATACTAGGTGTTATCACAAAAAGGCATCATTGAGGCATCGTTAACATTATCATCTTAAACATGTTATAACAGTTCTCACTTCAGGTATCACTTAGCATGTATGTTGTGTTTGAGCAATGATTATAGCATCTTTCTAGCATACTGAATTTAACATGTTAAGCAGGATCTCATACTGAAAGGCTACATACAGCATCAATTACTTATTTGGAACGTAAGCACGCAAGTTAAACCAACACATATATTGAATTATCACATTTAAGTGATTTCTTACCGATAGCCGACTCCTCATACCTGCATCGAATACAGGTTAGCAAATAACTTACTCTGCCTGCATAAGACATTCATTAGCATGCATCCTGACTACATGGTCACTGGTGTTTAACCATACGGACATTGCCATATAGGTCTTCATTGGTAATGCGATGACTCCAGAGAAGGTAGCTAGCCCCAAAGGATGCCTCACAAAACCCGTGCCCCTACTGGCACGCCAATGTTTTCTCCTAGGCCGGATCGGTCGCCCGAACGTCCCGGGGTACCGTCCGAGAAAACATATCCCCATCACTTATGCATAAGTTGTCCTATGACCATGCGAATGCGTGTCCGACTCAATCGTGAACATAAAATGCATGGTAAAATATTGAAGTAAAGACAACAGTGCATCATCTTTCATCTCATTCAAGCCATGTTCAATGACTTATTCATTCCCAACATTACCATCATTTCAGTTGGTGATCTCAATGATCCCAAGCCTCATCAATTATCATTCATTGTTTTATTACAACATTTCTCATTATGTTCCTTCTAAGGAGGAACAACAGCATTCATTCATTTCAAAGGGACCTGTAGCATTTCATTCATTTTATAGGAACAATAGCATATTCAATTCTTTTCTCATGTATCATTCACGCAGTAACTCATTATTCAAGTGATTTATTCATTTCATCAATCTTAAGCATCAGGGACATTATCGATTCAATCTCAGGCATCATGTTACATAGTGGTTCGAGTGTGATTCGTTCAGCAATTCAAAATTCATGTGTTATTCATTCAAGGATTCCCAGCATATGAATCTCTATCGAATTAGCATCTAAAGCATCGCATCACAATTATTCAACATTCAAGGTAAGGGACATTAGGGACTTATTCATAGCATCATATTATTTCATTTATTAAGCATGGAGGAATAAGGAGGAAGGAGGACAGTTCTACTTGCCTTATATAACGGTCTTCCTGCTCCAATCTCATCAAGCGTAGCTCCACCAGCGAGCCACATTCCAATACCCATTCCATCTAGCCAGCTAAGAAAGACTGCATCAGTCTCAATTCTCCAGATCTCCAACATAAGTCACGGTCCAACGTTCTGATCCCATCCAACAAGCCAACCAAATGCCTCGTGCAGAGCGGGGCATTACATAATATACCACTCAGAAAAAGTTTCGTCCTCGAAACTTAAGAAAACAACTCATCTACTAGATTCACTTAATCACAATGGGTTACTCATTCAGCTTCAATTCAATATTCATTTCAGCCCACTCGGTCATTTCAAAATAGCTGTCCAACAGTATCATTTTAATCAATCAACGATTCAATCCATCTATCTCTTTTTCCAAATACTTACAACTTCTCATTGATTCACCAACATTTTTCTTGTATTCTATCTTGGTCGCAACACATCACTTCATTTGAATCCATACACATATTTCAGGCGTCCCCAAAACATATGCATTTCAGCCAAAGTTTGCGCTAGTGCGATAAATTCTTCCAACAATATTATCTCAGTCGCAACCTATCACTTCGGCTGGATCCATACACATATTTCAGGCGTCCCCAAAACATATGTACTTCAGCCAACTTCCATGATAGTATAATTCAATCAGCCATGATATAACTCTCTTTTCCAAATCAGACTTAGCATCCTTTCAATTGACTTATCACTTTATTCACTTTGCCACAATCACTATTTTTCAGGCCACCACTTAACATCAGGGACAATCTCCATCCAAGCATAACATTTCTAACATTCGATCAAGGGTCTAACTTAGAGCCAATCATATCAAAGTTTCACAACGACAATCATTGTCCTTCTCAAATCCAACAACATTTTTCACCGAGGCAATTCATCTTTTCTAAAAGATACAATCCAACATCACCAACTATCGATTATCCGAGTCAGGGTATAATTCTATGCAACAGTCAAGGTTAACCCAGCTACCCGACTATAGATACTTATCCAACATTTCTGTCATGAGCAGTCAATTCCATCTCATATAATAATTCACTATTCGATACATACAAATCAAGTCTCATCCCACGATTCTATTTCCCGCTATAGGCCGACACATAATCCTCAAGGTTCAAATATCTCTAAGGTTCATATTGGAGCATATACTTACAACTTATCATTCTTAGATCATACTCATCACCATCTCTCGTTCAGTGCCACAAGGTCATTCTATGGCTCGCCAACGGCCATCTATTATTCGGTCTAGTCTCAATGGTTAGCTATACCGACAGCTATACCTAATCATTCAGGTGACTCCCCTAGAGTGGACGGCTACTAGGGTTATACTAGTTTCTGTTTCTTAGGGCCAACAAGCAACCGGCAGTTCTAAAGAACTCTACCCAAACCAATGGGTATCAATTCAGTCTGAATAATGAATCGCCAATTGGGCTAAGCCAGCAATTGGTAAATCATCAACTGGTCTCGCTAGGGTCAAGTCTATCTATTCAGGGTCTTCCTCAAGGAAATAATTCCCACAGAGGCTCATACTAGACTTACCCAACAATCGACTAAGATCGATCTATCAACATTACGGTCAATTCCAAATCCAACATACGATCTTTATCGTTCTAATAATCCATCAAGTAAATTTCCAATGATTCAATTTCTGGTCCGATTCCTTCGTACCCACATAAACCCATAACCAAGGTTAACTATTCAGGGGTCATCGATTCTGATAGTCTTAATATAACTATAGAATCATACTATTCAGTCTGTATGACAAGGTTGCACCACGAAGTCATAAGCCAACAATCTATATCCCAATCAACAATCACCTATACCAACATTATCCAACACGTTTGAAATTTCTTGTTTCCATTCATTTCTCAATCATCAAACTCTCTTACGGGCATTCTTAAATTTCGTTCCTTTTCCAGCCGTCAAAATCTTATATGGACATTCTTAAAATTCTCTACCTCAAGGGTCGAGTAGTTCATTCCATTCAATCTGATAATTCATGTATCAATTAACCATCCTCTATGCAACACAAGGGTTCAGGGTTGCTACTTGTCACTTTTCTGGTACAATTCAATTCTTGAGCATATATGCGCATAAGAAACGAATATCCTTTGGTGATCTAGATGGGTTAACATCTATTACACCTTAGGGTCAAGGCACAAATCTCTAATATTCCTTTGGTCACCGACAACTTTTTCTAAAACTTTTATCTTAGCAATCAACATTGCATTAGCCACAAATAATTTGCATCCAACCAATCGAAATCAACATTCAGGTATTCTAAGCCACAACATTCTCTAGCCAAATCCATTTACTCATAGCATACTAACGGTCTTACTAGTCTGAGTCAGCACTCGACTAAACAATTTCTAACCATGCCACCGATTATAATTTCCGACAATCTCGCTATCCAATATAACATCACCGTCAAAGGACACTCGAGTCATCTAGCCACAATACATGACTCCCAGCTAAGTCTCGGCACTTTCCAGTACTCACAAATAGTCTCACTGCTATCCCATGGAAAGGGTCAACAAACATCTCGTTCTGAGGTGGTAGAGGCAATATACCACTCAGAAATGAAGCCATCCTTAAACAATACCAACTCAATTCTATTCCAAACATTTGTGATCTATGATGATCATAACACTTAGCCAACATCTCTGGGTCTCAATAGTATAAGCCAACATTCTTAGGGTCTCGAAAGCACTTAGCAACACACATGAGTCAATTTACCAGTTCTGTCAAACTCATCCATCAATTATTTCATTCCCAACTCTTTTCCAACATCACATGTAATTCTCAACTTGTTGCAGCATACATAGCCACCTTTTTTTATTCCCACATTCTAAACAACATTCACAATATAGCATACTATGGCATCGAGTCATTGTTGGGTTATTTGTGTCCAAACCAACAACAATCATTCATTTGGGGGCATCACAATATATATAGACTTATTGTATGGAACATCCAGTGAGCAGCCAAGAGGGTCAACAAACTTTCAAGCACAGATAACATAAGGATGATTACCGAACAACAATAGAATAATCGCGGAAGCAATCTTTGATTTAATCACGGAAGCAACGTTGAGTGATCGCGGAAGCAACTTTAGTTGATCATCGATGCAACTTTGATTTGAAATGAATCGAAGAAGAGACCAAGGACGTAAAGCCGTGCTCTGATACCAATTTGTCACGCCCCGATTCGTAGAGTCATATCTTCACATATTTTATCTCTTGGAATCGATCGTCCTCGCTTGGGCGTGATGCCGTACAAGTCTGGTATTGCACTTGTACTAGGCAAAGATGGTACATAATCGATTATCTTAAAATAGAAACACATCGCAGCGGCAGAAGCAGACAAATTGAAGTTAGTGAGGACAATCTTTCTCATTGAATAGAAGTACATCACTTCTTTATAGCAACGGAGAAAAAGAGTAACTTGAAGCCACACAGAGATATATAGAACTTTATTCTCTTTATTGATAATTGAAGAAGAGTACAAGACTTGTATTGAAGTACAATGATTACAGTACATCTCTCTTTACATTGGAAACCAACTGAACAATGCTATACAGCTTACATTTGATATTTGAATACAATGGATGACAACTCGATATACCGACTTGGCTTACAATCTCACTGGTACAACGGATTACAATGTTTCATACATTATGCCCTTTATAAACAGAAGACATCATCTTGTACAAGGAGAGCTTCTGTATGCCCAACAAATCTTCGATGCCGCGGAACCAATCAAGCCAATCTTCGTGTGTAGAATATTCCAAGTAAGAGCACCTGCCCACAAAACGTGGGTCAGCACATCATCTATGCACTGGCGAGTAGAATCCAACCCACTCGCATAAACCAACATTTAAAGTGATCATTTAAGCAAATATTTATTAGAATGGTCTTTCTACTTGGGCCTAGCATCAGTTTACAGTTCATGGGCATTAATCAGAGTGAAGCATGTAAACCTATTCTTAGCAGCATTCATGTGGACATATCTTTTAGCATTCTTGGTGTTATCATGCAAATGCATCATTGAGGCATACTAGGTGTTATCACAAAAAGGCATCATTGAGGCATCGTTAACATTATCATCTTAAACATGTTATAACAGTTCTCACTTCAGGCATCACTTAGCATGTATGTTGTGTTTGAGCAATGATTATAGCATCTTTCTAGCATACTGAATTTAACATGTTAAGCAGGATCTCATACTGAAAGGCTACATACAGCATCAATTACTTATTTGGAACGTAAGCACGCAAGTTAAACCAACACATATATTGAATTATCACATTTAAGTGATTTCTTACCGATAGCCGACTCCTCATACCTGCATCGAATACAGGTTAGCAAATAACTTACTCTGCCTGCATAAGACATTCATTAGCATGCATCCTGACTACATGGTCACTGGTGTTTAACCATACGCACATTGCCATATAGGTCTTCATTGGTAATGCGATGACTCCAGAGAAGGTAGCTAGCCCCAAAGGATGCCTCACAAAACCCGTGCCCCTACTGGCACGCCAATGTTTTCTCCTAGGCCGGATCGGTCGCCCAAACGTCCCGGGGTACCGTCCGAGAAAACATATCCCCATCACTTATGCATAAGTTGTCCTATGACCATGCGAATGCGTGTCCGACTCAATCGTGAACATAAAATGCATGGTAAAATATTGAAGTAAAGACAACAGTGCATCATCATTCATCTCATTCAAGCCATGTTCAATGACTTATTCATTCCCAACATTACCATCATTTCAGTTGGTGATCTCAATGATCCCAAGCCTCATCAATTATCATTCATTGTTTTATTACAACATTTCTCATTATGTTCCTTCTAAGGAGGAACAACAGCATTCATTCATTTCAAAGGGACCTGTAGCATTTCATTCATTTTATAGGAACAATAGCATATTCAATTCTTTTCTCATGTATCATTCACGCAGTAACTCATTATTCAAGTGAATCATTCATTTCATCAATCTTAAGCATCAGGGACATTATCGATTCAATCTCAGGCATCATGTTACATAGTGGTTCGAGTGTGATTCGTTCAGCAATTCAAAATTCATGTGTTATTCATTCAAGGATTCCCAGCATATGAATCTCTATCGAATTAGCATCTAAAGCATCGCATCACAATTATTCAACATTCAAGGTAAGGGACATTAGGGACTTATTCATAGCATCATATTATTTCATTTATTAAGCATGAAGGAATAAGGAGGAAGGAGGACAGTTCCACTTGCCTTATATAACAGTCTTCCTGCTCCAATCTCATCAAGCGTAGCTCCACCAGCGAGCCACATTCCAATACCCATTCCATCTAGCCAGCTAAGAAAGACTGCATCAGTCTCAATTCTCCTGATCTCCAACATAAGTCACGGTCCAACGTTCTGATCCCATCCAACAAGCCAACCAAATGCCTCGTGCAGAGCGGGGCATTACAAGCGGCTCGAGTCTTTCTAGGCCCGAGCATTCAGTCAACCCAACGGGAATGATGCCTACCGTAGCCGGACCTTCCGGCGAACCGATGCAACGTATGCTGCAGATGCTTAAAATGCAGCAACGTCAAAATGAGCTCCATCGTCAGCAAGCGGAGGCTCGTCAGACTCAATTTAAGAATCGGTTCGAGGCTCAATTCAAGCTGCAGCAGCAGCAACTGAATACCTGTTTGCCATGAAATATAAAAGAGCAGAACAATTATCGGAGGACTGGACTTTTACTTCACGTTACAAACTCGCTTGTACAAAGAAAGCCTAGGTACAGCAAACTAAGTACAATTGTTTATTTTAGATTCTAGGGGGTGACGATAGAGGCTCGGGAAGGCGACGGCAGCCCTGTCTTACTCCTTGGACGATCTGTATACAGCCTTGGCTCCAGAAGATTGCTCAGCGTTGAAGAAATGCTCTCTTTGCTCTCTCTCTGCTCTTTTCTCCAAGTCATATAATGCTCTCTGATCTCGAGAAGGGGTCTCTCTGGGTGCACTCTCTCTGTTGTATATATTATCAGGGAATATATATATTGCAAGGGAATGGCACCTTGCTATTTATAAGAATGGGGTGTGATCATTAGGGTTTACAATGATTGCTTCCTTGAGATGGCGGCGGCCTGTGGATTGGTCAATCTAGGCCATTCATTTTGAGTTTGATGAATCTGGGCCATTAAGGGTAGATTACACCAAATCTCATCAGTAATTAATGCTGATTGGAATAAATCTTCTTTGTGATGATCTGCTGATGTCTGCAAATAAATTTAATTTATTCTCCTGCCACGTGTCCCAGATTATTGGGATTTGACCCAATCTCTTGATTGCAATAAATCTGGGAAATTGATCGGCTTAGGACACGTGTCCTAAGAGCCACTGGGGGAGATCTGAACTGCATAAATATTGAGCCGTATAAGGTTTGGGCCGTATAAGGTTTGGGCCACGTGTCAGGGCTGCTCGGGTAGTGCCCCCCCTTCGAACCTTCGAACCACATGGAGATGATCATTGCGAGCCGCATAAGGATGCATCTGCCTGAGCCGCATGGAAATGGTCCACTTGAGCCGCATAGGGAGGCATCCACTTAGGCCGCATGAGACTGTTTCAACTTGAGCCGGATAGGACGGCTTCATTCTGAACCGCATGGGAAGTCTTCGCGCGAGCCGCATATGAACGCCCACGTGGCAAAGCCACGTGGCACTTTATAGATCTCGGGGGATTGTGTCAGAGATCTCTTTCTCTTCCCTAGAAGTCTGTCATTATGACAGAGTCATAATTACTTCCTCGTGTCAGGGCTGTCACTTTTTCAGAGTTGTCAGCCGTCAAAGTAATTAATATCGGAGGACGGAGGGGAGGGCTGTCCAGCCACGTATCTTCTGAGCCGCATGGAACTTTTTGGGCCGCATCGTCTCTTATGTCGCATGACTCTCTGAGCCGCATGGGCTATCTGAGCCGCATGAGATTCTCTGGCCGTATAGATCATTTTCCATGCTTCTACAAGACCCCCTTCAAAGTTTTCAATTTGCAAAATTGAAATACTTTGAATAAGAAGCATGGCTGGATATTCTTCTGGCCGTATAGAAAGTCCTGGCCGTATGGATGTCTTGAGCCGCATGGAAGGTTCTGCCGCATGAATCTTTCGGCCGCAGGGGTGTGTCAGCCGTATAGCTCTTTGCCACGTGTGTGGGCCTTTAATCACCTCAAATTCGTTAACGTCGTCTTTAGGGGGAATCCCAAGGGTTGGCTCATTAAATCCTTTTAGATTTTATGCCCTGGGTGAATCTTGGGGATGAAATTCGAGGAGTTGCTTACTTTTTCTACGAGGCAGTTACTAGTCCACGTGTCTTCTCCTTCTTTCCTTCCTATAAATAAGAGAGGTTTGAGAGAGAGGACTTCTTTATTTTCTCTCTTACTGCAAATCTTCCCTGTCCCGATCTTCATCATCCTCTTCAATTTTAGCAAATGGCTTCCAAGAAGACTGTTGCGACGAAGAAGGCAGCGTCTTCGTCGAAAGGCAAGACTGCTTCTACTTCGACCGCGGCCGCTCCTCCACCGGTCGTCGTCCCCAATGTTCATCCGGACGTTCACCTCCCTATTGTTGGTAAGGAAATTGTATGAGTTGAAGAACCCTAACTGCTATGGCTACGTCGCATACTTTATGCACGAGCCTTTATGAGCCGCATGTTCATCCTATGGCTGAGCTGCGAGCCGCATAGGAATAACCATTATGTCCGTATATGCACTTTACTGACGAAGCCGCATAAGCGACGCTGAGCCGCATGGGCTTTCATTGAACCGAGTCGCATAAGTTTTCTTCTGAGTTCGAGCCGCATGAGGCTTCGTTAAGTTAGAGTCGCATGAGGCTTCATTAAGTTGGAGCCGCATGGGTGCTCTCCCGAGCCGTATGGGGCTTGAAAGCCCCCAACAATTCTTTTTATCCGTCTTTTTAACTTACCCTTTTCTGTCTTCTTCTCAGTAAATTTGTCGGTTAATGCTGCTGGAGAACTTCTGGTAGGTAGTGCCCAAGCTGCTTTGGGTTATAGATATGACCATATTGTTCAGTATATGACGGACCAATTTCTGAGTGACGAACCTCCGGCGAGACTGAAGGCCCTCAAGAACCAGCCTTTCCATTTTCTCAACACCATGGTGAACTCCAGGAAATTCGAAGGGGAATATTTAAAGCCTATGTTTTTCTTTGGAGATGCCTTGACTGTGGAGAACAACCAGGTTCTGGAAGTGTCGGAGAACTGGAGTTTTGTCTCTAACGGGATGGCGATCCGCATCCCCCAGATGGAGTGACACTTCCCGTTGTCTTGGTTCAATATGCTCCCACTAGATCGGAAGATGGAAGGGACTTTAACCCCTACCCGAAGTGGGATGTTTGTGGGAAACATCCATTATAACAACAGCCTGAAGTCAGTGACTGCAGGCAAGGTGCATACCAGCTGTTCTGTAATGGGATTGGTTCCTGGTACTTTCTTGAATGTGCCGGGCCCCAATTTTATGTTTTCTACCGCCGACACCTTTATAAATCAACTTGCTCGGAAGGGCTCCTACCCCATTGGCCGGTTGATGCTCCCTAGTTGGGTACATCCTGTTCCCTCGTGGACCAACCTATCTATGTGGATCTTGCAGAAGTATGAGGCCTTTCTGTGCGAGATTGGTCTTTATCATGCTATTCGGGACACCAGCTATGGCTTGCCCATAAACAAGAAATTGTTTATGTCTTTGCTGGAGATGTATAACTGCCGTACAGGAACCTTTTATACACCTGTAGGAGAAATGGGACTTGCGCTCCACGAAATGCACGCGGTCTCCAAGCTTCCATGGGGGACGAAGCTTTTGAGGCGTATACTCCCACGAATGAGGAGTTCGAAGATTTGGAAAGGCAGTATCCAGGCTTCGTGCCCCTTTACCAAGAGATATTGTGCCACTATAGCACATGTCATCAGACGGCCAGAAGAGATAACAACTCGAAAGGGAATGCTCCCCACACCAAGGACTGGGTGCACTCTCTCTTCCCAACAGATGCCTCAGGACGAATTACTTCCCGTCGCCCTCGATCTCGGAAGGAGGTTAAGGCCTTGGTGTCATCGGCTAAGAGGGTGGCCACCACCAGTGATAGATTCGGGAGTAAAACCGACTCGTTCGGTTATTTTTACCATGATACTCAAGAGCTGTAAGAGAAGGCGCTCCTGGTTGGATTTTTGATGATATGGCTGCGAAACTGTGTAGTCTCCGGAGGAGCTGGTTCTATCGAGAGAATCAGCCGTAACTTTATCCTTCCGGCCGTGAAGTTAGTTTTCCGCGTCAGGCTAGCTCTTCTCCCGGCCATGGTGTGCAGCATACACCGTGGCCTTCGTACCTTCACATCCAAGGTCGTTGCTTGCGATGTGACCAAGAATTTTGAACGGACTGAGTTACCTTATCACTATCTGATGGGGTGGCTGTTGATGCATTATCAGTCTTTGATGAGACCAGGCTCTGAGGATGGCGTAACTGATGATGGCACTTTTATCTTCCGTTATTGTAACGAGCCTTGGGAGTGCGAGACCATGCGTGCTTGCCGGATGGCATTAGCGAGGGCCGATATGTACAATGTTTTTACGTTTGTCCCTCGTTTTACTGCTAAAGAGATAACGGCTGTACATCTCGATGGTATTACGCCCCCTTAACTTCTGGACGGCCAGATGCTCCTGTGGTTGTGCAACATCCGCCCCGCTCACCTGGTGTATCGCAATTGTAATATTGTCTTTCTGGAGCCTAATCTGCCTAGCCGCTTTGCTCGGCAGTTTGGCTACAGTCAGCTTTTTCTAGACAGTCCCAGCTTCTGTCTGGGCTTTGAAGGTAGCCTTCTTGACAGCATCATGGCCTGGCAATATTATGATACATTTTATGCCCATACTCTCTTCTCGGTCCCTGATATTAAGACGTCAGTAGAGATCTTGTATATGGCGGCTCTGAATCATGTTATGGCGAACAAGCCCCCGGTCGGTTTTAACCTGGGCGCCAGTTTTATTGTTGGTACCGTCCTGGAGGAAGGGTCTCAAGGGGCCAAGAAGAAAAAGACTAGAGCCGGAGTGCCAGATTTGGATTCTGTTGCTGAGGATGATGAAGGCAACGAGCCTGATAGAGATGACTCTACCCTTCCGGTGGCAGACGTAGAGGTGGATCAGCCGCCAATCTTGTCAGATGAGATGTTGGAAGATCAGCCATCCGTTACGCTTGGCCCTGCTCAAAAACGTAGTAGGCACGTTTCTTCTGTTGGCGGTATTTCTCGTTCCCGGAAGTTGGTTGCGACCAGACACCGCCAGCTAGCTATAAGAGAAAGCGGAGAAGAAGTCAACCCCGCGTCAGAGGTAACTGAACCGTTTCCGATTCTTTCTTCCTTCTTTCCTTCTAGCTTCGATTTTAATCATCTTTTTTCCCGCTTGTAGGAGTCAAGAGAAGAAGAAGAGTTTTAAGATGCCGAGGTGACGACCCGGGATGGCGAGGGCTTCCTTGAGTCTGTCTCTGAGATCGCAGAATCTCCTCGAGAAGATGCTGATCGAGCCGTATCCCCCTTCGAGGTGACGGGGGCAGAGGACGCTGCCGAGTTTAACTCGAAGATTGCGAATGAGGAGACCATGCCAGCTGTGAATGAGCTACAACCTCCATGCTCCTCCCTTGGTAAGATAAGCCGAATCTTAACCTGTGAGGAGGCCTATCTGCTCTATCATCACGTCCTTCGGGTTACGTCGATTGATTGTTATTTTGGGCATACAGGTCCCGCCTCTCTAGTGTCGAGGATGGACATTGTTGAGACAAACCCAGCCGAAGGGGCACTGGTGGAGAGGGGTGTATCCCCTCACCTTCCGGCTCATTTTGATAGGCCTTCTAGGGGCTCGAGTTTAGCGGGCCAGGTATCGGGGCAGTCGAAGCAGGGAACGATGGTCCTTGCATCATCCTCTGCTCCGGCGGCTACGAGAATCGACCTTTCTGCCCTACCGAGTATCCAAGCTCTCCGGGCGACGGAAGACGAGATAGCCGCCATTCACGCATCATTCTGCTTAGGCTCTGTTCCCCTGGTGACAAGTTCTAGCGTCACTCCTCCGACGTTGCCGCCTCCGCTTCCTCTGACGCCATCCTCTGCAGAAGTTTTGGACGATGCGCTGCAGGACGTGGTTGCCAGTTTTTATCGTCATTTGAAGAGAGGAATAGAGGCTGCTGTGGAAAGAGGGACCTCCTTCACCTTGGCCCGACAATGCGCCCAGGGTCAAATTGATATCCTTAGGAATCTTCCTGGTGATGCAGGGATGGCCGCACTTCTGGAGGCAAAATTGTTGGAGACTGATCAGCTGGTGGCCGAGCTCCAGGTATTACGGTAGGCTGATTTGTCTGCCGTTATAAATGAGGAGCGGGGTTCCCTTATCGCCGCCACAGAGAGGACTAAAGCTGCTCGGGATAAAACCAGGTCGGTCATACTGAAGGATCTCAGTGACTTATCTGATCGGTATGATCAATTGAGTCACGCGAATGAAGATGTCACGTCTCGGAAGGAGTCTGTCTCTCGTGAGATTACTGAGATGTGGGAGCAGATCCTTGCACTTCAGAAGAAGTTGACTTTCTTGGAGTCTGAACTTGAGGTTGCCCGAAATGACAGGGGCTACTTGTTCAGGGGGCTGACAGGGTTAATCAAGCTTCAACAGACCTGGAGACTGCCCTGAAGAAGTTGGAAGACGACTGCCAGGCGCTCATGGATTTGGACAATGGGGAGCAATTATCCCAGGAGGCCGAGGGTCGGGCTCGACAGCGGATTGAGCGGGGGACCACCTTAGTGAGAAACTGTCTCCTAGAATTGAGTAATGCCGAAATATAGTCGGCTTTTCTTTCTTTTGTTTTATTTTCTTTTTTTTCTCTTTTCTCTTCTTTTTTTTCTTTTTTTTCTTTTTAATGGAACGTGGTCCCTAACATGTAGTGCTTTTTTCTTCCTTCAAATAAAGAGTGCTTTCCATCTTACCTTTTATTTGTATTGCTTGTTGTACCTGTGATGTTGTTTGCCCCGCATGGGGGACTTGTTTGTGGACCTGTCATCCATGGCATACCTTGGTTTTAGGTACGGATGACAAGTTTTGTTAGGACACCTGGAACAGCCATGGCAAAGTGGTCATAGATGCTCTTAGTATCAGAAAAAGGGATGCCGTAGAGCAGTTGGGCTCCCGGGACATGATGAGAGATGGTGGACTTGTGCTAAGAAGCTTAGCGGAGGGTATTTGTGGGCCTATTATCCTTGGCGTACCATGGATTAGGATAGGGATAATAGGATGAAAGGGAACCAACATACTTGCTCAGAGGTAATGAGGACATGGCAAGCATGAGGGTTTTACCGCAGAATCTTCCTACTCAGTGGTAATGAGGACATGGCAAGAGTGGATTCTACGGAGGATATTTGTGGTCAACATAGGACATTTGTGGACCTATTATCCTTGTCGTACTCCGGTTGTGGGTACAGATAATAGGTTGAATGGGAATCGACATACTTACTCATAGGTAATGAGGACATGTCAAGTATGAAGGTTTCTTCGACGGAGCCTTCCCACTCAGAGGTAATAAGGACATGGCAGGAGTAGGCTCAATGAAGAGGGGGTACATAGAACGACTCAGAGGTAATGAGGACATGGAGGTTCTATGTAAGGGGGTGATTTGTTTTTGGCAGAATTGAGACGACTCAGAGGTAGCATCGACATGGTCGTTTTGAAAGTTTGTGGACCCGTTACCCTTTTTGTGCACTGGGAGTGCGGGTAGTGGATCATGAGGGAGGATCTCTTTCAGGAAGAAAGTTCAAAGGTACGGTTATACATTACTTTCTTTTAAAAGAGCGACCGGGATGTAAGTTCAGAGGTACCAGCAGGTACATAACTTGACAATCCATGAATATTGGAATCAAAGTGTAAGTTCAGAGGTATCAGCGGGTACATGACTTGGTAGTTTGGGATATCTTTATGGAAGAAGGGTATGAGTTCAGCGGTACAAGAGGGTACGTGACTCGAAAATGTGGAATATTGTGGAGGTGAGTTCAGCGGTACCAGCGGGTACATGACTCGATAGTCTGGAATATTGTGGAGGTGAGTTCAGCGGTACCAGTGGGTACATGATTCGATAGTCTGGAATATTGTGGAGGTGAGTTCAGCGGTACCAGTGGGTATATGTCTCGATAGTCTGGAATATTGTGGAGGTGAGTTCAGCGGTACCAGCGGGTATATGACTCGATAATCTAGAATATTATGGAGGTGAGTTCAGCGGTACCAGCGGGTACATGACTCGATAATCTAGAAATAATATGGTTGTGAGTTCAGCGGTACCAGTGGGTACATGACTCGATAGTCTGGAATGTTCCATTTAGACATAATATTTTTTAGGAACTTGCCGTTGACAGGCAGCATGAGCAAGTCCCCATTTTGCTTTGCGAGGGGCTAAGCGCCGTTGGAGAACACAGCCTCAATGATGAACGGACCTTCCCATTTTGGCTGGAACTTGCCGGCGGTCTTGTGAGTCATGACCATCGGCCTCCGGACTGCCAAAACGAGATCACCCACTTGGAATGTTCTGATTTTGACCTTCTTGTTGAAGGCTCCAGAGATGCGTACTTGGTATAGCTCGATTCGCTGCTGAGCCAAGAGGCGCTTTTCATCCAAGGCCTCCAACCCTTGTAGTCGGCGTCGGTAGTTATCATCCGTCGTCAATTGATAAGTGAGGGCGACGCGGAGTGAGGGTATTTGAGTCTCCAATGGGAGAACTGCCTCGCTCTTGTATACCAGGGAAAATGGCGTGTTCCCCGTGGCTGTTCGGACGGTAGTACGGTACGCCCATAAGCATTCACCAAGCTTTTCGTTCCAGTCGCGTTTGTTGGATGATACGAACTTCTTGAGCAACTTGATGATTGTTTTGTTGAATGCTTTGGCCAACCCGTTTGCTGCCGGATTGTATGGCGTTGAAGCAATATTCTGGATGCGGTGCTTGTCGCAGAACCGATATAAGGCGTGGCTTGCAAACTACGGACCATTATCGTGTATGATCCTTCGTGGCAGTCCAAAGCGATATATGACGTGATGCTTGAGGAAGCTGATCACGTTTGACGTCTTTACTTCTGCAAGTGGGACAGCTTCCGCCCATTTGGAGAAATAATCTGTAATGGCAAGTATGAATCGGTGTCCTCGGAAGGAAGGTAGAGTGATTGGACCAATGATATCCATTCCCCATACTTCAAATGGCCAGGACGCCACTGTCGGATGTAGAAACTCAGATGGCTGGTGAATGAAGTCCGCGTAGACTTGGCAGGCTTTACATTTCCTGGCATAGTCTATCGCATCTGCTACCATTATGGGCCAATAGTACCCTATTCGGCGAAGACGGTCTTGTAATTTAGGGCCAGGCTGATGGGCCCCACAGACACCGTCATGAGCTTCTCGTACGGCTTTTTTGGCTTTTGCGTTTGACAAGCAACGAAGCAACAACCCGTCGTAGGATCGTCGATACAGCATTTTTGTCTCTGTATCATAGAAGAATCTGAGAGAATGCCATCTGATGGAGGTGGCTTCCTTTGGATTCTCTGGGAGGATGTCGTAGACGACGAAGTCGATGAATGGCTATCTCCAGTCTGGTGCTTCATCGACCGCCTGGGCAGAATAGCTCGCCACGAATTGAACGTTGTTCTTGGGTCAGACCAGTTCGTGGCCTATCACGTCGACCGAATGATGAGTGTGATTCGGCACTGCTAAGGAAGCGGCAAGGCCCGCTAGGGCATCGGCTTTAATATTTTGGAGTCTGGGAACGTGCTCGATGAAGAATCCCTCAAATGACGAGATGATGTTGATCGCTATTTGGTGATAGGGGATTATGTCTTCATGGTGGACTTCGTATGACCCCCGGATCTGATTGACGATTATTTGCGAATTGCCGTATGCTTCAAGATATTCTACCCACAGCTCTTTTGCAAGTTAGAGACCGATGACCAAAGCGTTGTACTCGGCCACATTGTTAGAGCAGGGTTTCGTGAGAGAGTAGGCGCGATTGATCACCAACCCGGTAGAAGAAATCAATACCACTCCGACTCCAACGACGATGTTTCCCTTGGGTCCAGTTCTCGAAGCGTCGTCGAAGAACATTCGTCATATGCTATCGTGAGTGGTTGTATTCGAGTCGGCGACCTCATCTGGGATCTCTTCATATACTCTGGATCACTCCGAGCCTGGGTGGGCTGCCAAAAAGTCTGCCAGGGCTTGACCTTTGACAGCCTTCTACGGGACGAAGATCATATGATAAGGGGACAGCAATATTGCCCATGTAGCGAGGCGAAAGCTGAGTGCCCCTGGTTTAGTCATGAGGACTCTGAGAGGGTTGACTCGTGAGATCACATGTATGGTTTGTCTCGTGACATAGTATCGCATCTTTTGAATGGCGAACACCAAGGCGAGCATTCCTTCTCTACAGCGGTGTATCGGTGCTCTGGCCCAATCATCATTCGGCTGAGGTAGTATATGGCTTATTCATGACCTGCATCATTATAGAGAAGGAATGCTCGCCTTGGTGGGGGTACATAGAACGACACAGAGGTAATGAGGACATGGAGGTTCTATGTAAGGGGGTGATTTATTTTTGGCGGAATTGAGATGACTCAGAGGTAGCATCGACATGGTCATTTTGGAAGTTTGTGGACCCGTTACCCTTTTTGTGCACTGGGAGTGCGGGTAGTGGATCATGAGGGAGGATCTC
Source organism: Iris pallida (assembly GCA_029216955.1). Lineage (NCBI taxonomy): Eukaryota > Viridiplantae > Streptophyta > Magnoliopsida > Asparagales > Iridaceae > Iris > Iris pallida. The sequence continues at coordinate 14,498,934 of JANAVB010035617.1, forward strand.
TTTCAGGAAGAAAGTTCAGAGGTACGGTTATACATTACTTTCTTTTAAAAGAGCGACCGAGATGTAAGTTCAGAGGTACCAGCAGGTACATAACTTGACAATCCATGAATATTGGAATCAAAGTATAAGTTCAGAGGTATCAGCGGGTACATGACTTGGTAGTTTGGGATATCTTTATGGAAGAAGGGTATGAGTTCAGCAGTACAAGAGGGTACGTGACTCGAAAATATGGAATATTGTGGAGGTGAGTTCAGCGGTACCAGCAGGTACATAACTCAATAGTCTGGAATATTGTGGAGGTGAGTTCAGCGGTACCAGTGGGTACATGACTCGATAGTCTGGAATATTGTGGAGGTGAGTTCAGCGGTACCAGTGGGTACATGTCTCGATAGTCTAGAATATTGTGGAGGTGAGTTCAGCGGTACCAGCGGGTACATGACTCGATAATCTGGAATATTATGGAGGTGAGTTCAGCGGTACCAGCGGGTACATAACTCGATAATCTAGAAATAATACGGTTGTGAGTTCAGCGGTACCGGCGGGTACATGACTCGATAGTCTGGAATGTGCTATTTAGACATAATATTTTTCAGGAACTTGCCGTTGACAGGCAGCATGAGCAAGTCCCCATTTTGCTTTGCGAGGCGCTAAGCGCCGTTGGAGAACACAGCCTCAATGATGAACGGACCTTCCCATTTTGGCTGGAACTTGCCGGCGGTCTTGTGAGTCATGACCATCGGCCTCCGGACTGCCAGAACGAGTTCACCCACTTGGAATGTTCTAATTTTGACCTTCTTGTTGAAGGCTCCAGAGATGCGTACTTGGTATAGCTCGATTCGCTGCTGAGCCAAGAGGCGCTTTTCATCTAAGGCCTCCAACCCTTGTAGTCGGCGTCGGTAGTTATCATCCGTCGTCAATTGATAAGTGAGGGCGACGCGAAGTGAGGGTATTTGAGTCTCCAATGGGAGAACTGCCTCGCTCTTGTATACCAGGGAAACTGGCGTGTTCCCTGTGGCTGTTCGGACGGTAGTACGGTACGCCCATAAGCATTCACCAAGCTTTTCGTTCCAGTCGCGTTTGTTGGATGATACAAACTTCTTGAGCAACTTGATGATTGTTTTGTTGAATGCTTTGGCCAACCCGTTTGCTGCCGGATTGTATGGCGTTGAAGCAATATTCTGGATGTGGTGCTTGTCGCAGAACCGATAGAAGGTGTGGCTTACAAACTACGGACTATTATCGTGTATGATCCTTCGTGGCAGTCCAAAGCGATATATGACGTAATGCTTGAGGAAGCTGATCACGTTTGACGTCTTTACATCTGCAAGTGGGACAGCTTCCGCCCATTTGGAGAAATAATCTGTAATGGCAAGTATGAATCGGTGTCCTCGGGAGGAAGGTGGAGTGATTGGACCTATGATATCCATTCCCCATACTTCAAATGGCCAGGACACCACTGTCGGATGTAGAAACTCAGATGGCTGGTGAATGAAGTCCGCGTGGACTTGGCAGGCTTTGCATTTTCTGGCATAGTCTATCGCATCTGCTACCATTGTGGGCCAGTAGTACCCTATTCGGCAAAGACGGTCTTGTAATTTAGGGCCAGGCTGATAGGCCCCACAGACACCGTCATGAGCTTCTCGTATGGCTTTTTTGGCTTTTGCGTTTGACAAGCAATGAAGCAACAACCCGTCGTAGGATCGTCGATACAACATCTTCGTCTCTGTATCATAGAAGAATCTGAGAGAATGTCGTCTGATGGAGGTAGCTTCCTTTGGATTCTCTGGGAGGATGTCGTAGACGACGAAGTCGATGAATGGCTATCTCCAGTCTGGTGCTTCATCGACCGCCTGGGCGGAATAGCTCGCCACGAATTGAACGTTGTTCTTGGGGCAGACCAGTTCGTGGCCTATCACGTCGACCGAATGATGAGTGTGATTCGGCACTGCTAAGGAAGCGGCAAGGCCCGCTAGGGCATCGGCTTCGATATTTTGGAGTCTGGGAACGTGCTCGATGAAGAATCCCTCAAATGATGAGATGATGTTGATCGCTATTTGGTGATAGGGGATTATGTCTTCATGGCGGACTTCGTATGACCCCCGGATCTGATTGACGATTATTTGTGAATTGCCGTATGCTTCAAGATATTCTACCCCCAGCTCTTTTGCAAGTTAGAGACCGATGACCAAAGCATTATACTCGGCCACATTGTTAGAGCAGGGTTCCGTGAGAGAGTAGGCGCGATTGATCACCAACCCGGTAGAAGAAATCAATACCACTCCGACTCCAATGACGATGTTTCCCTTGGGTCCAGTTCTCGAAGCATCGTCGAAGAACATTCGTCATATGCTATCGTGAGTGGTTGTATTCGAGTCGGCGACCTCATCTGGGATCTCTTCATATACTCTGGATGACTCCGAGCCTGGGTGGGCTGCCAAAAAGTCTGCCAGGGCTTGACCTTTGACAGCCTTCTACGGGACGAAGATCATATGATAAGGGGACAGCAATATTGCCCTTGTAGCGAGGCGAAAGCTGAGTGCCCCTGGTTTAGTCATGAGGACTCTGAGAGGGTTGACTCGTGAGATCACATGTATGGTTTATCTCGTGACATAGTGTCGCATCTTTTGAATGGCGAACACCAAGGCGAGCATTCATTCTCTACAGCGGTGTATCGGTGCTCTGGCCCAATCATCATTCGGCTGAGGTAGTATATGGCTTATTTATGACCTGCATCGTTGTTTTGTGCCAACAGAGCACCAAGGGAGTGTTCCATTGCTCGTACGTAGAGCAGGAATAGTTTTCCAGCAACCGGGGCCACCAGGACTGGAGGGTTCGACAAATATTCTTTGATGTTGTCGAAGGCACGCTGATATTCCTCGTCCCATACGAATGAGATGCCTTTCTTCATAATGTGGGTGAACGGTCGGCATCGTCCGGAGAGGTTAGAAATGAATCTTCTGATGTAAGCTAGCCTCCCCTGAAGTCCTCTGAGTTCGCGGAGATTTCTCGGGAGACCCATCTCCATAATTGCCTTCGTTTTCTCAGGGTCTACATGAATACCCTGGGCGGTGATAATGAAACCCAAGAATTTTCTGCTGGATACGCCCAAGAAAGATTTTGTAGGGTTCATTTTTAAATTGTGGGCTCGCATCAGGTCGAATACCGTCCTCAGGTCCTGCAGATGGTCTCCCTTACAGCGACTCTTGACGGCGATGTCATCGACATAGCATTCCACCGTCTTGCACAAGTGTTCTATGAAGATGATACTCATGGCTCGTTGATATGTGGCACCAGAATTCTTTAAACCGAAAGACATGACTGTGTAACAGTATGTTCCAATCGGTGTTCGAAATGATGTATGCTTTTTGTCGTCAGGAGACATCTTGATTTGGTTGTACCCCGAGAATCCATCCATGAATGACATGCGCTCGAAGCTGCATGTGTTGTCAATCATGATGTCTGTGATAGGGAGGGGGAATTCGTCTTTGGGACATGCCTCGTTCAGATTACGGAAGTCGATGCAGATTCGGATCTTTCCGTTCTTCTTGAGGATCGGAACTATGTTGGCGACCCAATCCGGATGTTGTTCCTCACGAATGAAGCCGCTAGCTATTAGTTTGTTGACTTCGACTTCGATCGCATCCATGACGCCTGGGCGGAAGCGTCGTTGTTGCTGCTTGACTGGCTTTGCATCTGGCCGTATGTTGAGTTTGTGAAGAGCAATATCGGGATCTAACCTCGGCATATCTTCATCACTCCATGCGAACACATCAATATATTCTTTGATAAGTTCCAGCAGCGATTCTCGTTCTTTGTCTGTTAGTCTTTTACTGACGAAGATTGGCTTTGGAGAGGATTCGCTGCCGAGGTCGACCTGCATAACCTCATCTTCGGTGGGAGGTTCTCTCTGTTCGAACCATTTTTCCCACTGTGCATCCAGCTGTTGGGCCTACGGCTCTAGCTCGAGGATTTCAGGAATGTCTTCGTCTTCTTCGTAAGCGTCGGTGAATGCCATATTGACTGACAGGACCTGTCTGAATATGTCTCCGATGCTGGCATCCGAGTCGGAGGTTGGTGACCCGGTTGAATGTGACTGCCGGTCACACTCTTCATCTGAACTCTCAGGGTCGTCGTGGGTGTTACATACCCCAATCCACATCGAGCTTTACTATAGTAGTCCTGTGGCTTGCCAGCCGGGACTGGTGGCTTCAAAGGTAATCGTCGTCCGGTGTCGTAGTTCAAGCCTGGCGTAGTCTCCAGATCGTATCCCTGTTTTTGCATGAGATATTTGGATTGGGGGCTATAATGATACAGAGGCAATCTCCCGACATCTGACCCAAGATCGACTTCTTTTATGGTGAAGGAACGCAGATCGTCCTTCCGGCCGAAGATGATTGGATGATCCCCTCCCTCGATTATGCGATAAGCGTCTTCTGCTGGAATAAGCTGGATTACGGTGTGCACATTTGTCACCTGTGTGTGTAGGTGGGTTCCTATACCATGTTCCAGTGTACAAAGCTTATTAAGCTCGATGTAGTTCAAAGATAGCCTTTTATTGATGAAGTAAGGTATCTTTTCTAGGAGGATTACATCGTCTGCGGAGGGAACATCAGTGTGGGCAGCCACATACTTGGCTAGCTCCGGTTCCCCTTCTGCTACCCCCTGTATAAATGAAGACTAAGAGGACAACCTGGTCAACTTGATCATCAGATATTCAACTGGTGGAGCAGAGCATGGAGTTGTTGGCAGACTAGCAACCCCTAGCTTGGTACTTGATGCTGGATGGGGAGTGGTTGGTTCGCTAGAAGTCCCAGCCCTTGCATCGGGGTGACGACACTTCTTGGGAAGACGTATCGTCATTGGTTTGTCAGAGGGATTGAGCTTCTCGGTTTGGTGCTGGCCAACTCTTGGCAGTCTAATTATCAGTGGCTCTGTTGTAGGTCTCGGCACTTGGCCCAACCTCGGCAGTCGGATAATCATTTGCTCTTCTTGTGCTGAGAGACTGATCGCGTCCTTACGCAGAGTGGCAGCAAGGGGCGCGGACATGCCTGGTTTGCGAGCCTGGAGATGGATCGTCGGAGGTTCTTCTGATCCTGTGGCTGTCTTGGTACGAGTTTGCGTATCTCCTTCACCAAGGTGCTTCTTCGATTTTTTATACAGGAAAGAGTCTGAGTAGTAGGATTCGACCCCTTTGAAGGGATCGATATCAGCAAATTCTATCCTCACGAAGCCGTGCTTATCGACATATTTAAAGCATTGGTGCAGCGTGGAAGCCACGATCATGTAATCGTGTACCCAAGGCACCCCAAGAGGATGTTGTAAGAAGTGTCGACATCTATGACTTAGCAGGTGACTTCTGATTGGAGATCGCCAATCTGACACTTCAGACGAATCTTCCCAATTGGTTAGCTCCTGCCCGAATTGAAACCGCTGATGGCAGTGCTTGTAGGCGTCAGGCGATGCATCGGAATGCGAAGATGATGTAGCAAACCCTTCGGAATGATGCTTATGGAAGACCTAGGATCAATGTGCATTCGATCCACCTTTACGTCGCCGATGTATCCAGTGTAGTATAATGGGCGATCGTGCAGGTTGGTTTTGATGAGCATGTCCTGCAGAGTGAAGACGATATTGGGCATCGCTCTCGTACACGTACTGTCTGGGAGATCTACAGGCTGATTTTCTCCCGTGAGGTTGACCTGAGCCAAGTATGCGTCGGCATTTTGGAGTGCATCGCTCAAAGTTGTGCGGACATCCTTCGAGAGCCTCAGGAGTTCATATAAGGACAATTTGGCCGGTGTATTGGCCAATTGCGCCAAGATGTCAAAGTTGTAGGGCCTCTCCAGCCCCTGAAGTGTCTCTTTTCAGAGGGATTTGTCGAAGCGAGTATCCTTCGGCCTGGGCTTGTCGGTCGTCGGAGGCTGAGGAGGCCCTGAAGCGTCAGTGGTAGCTGGCGGATGATCATCAGTCGAGTTCTCAGCCACAGGTTGGAATTGTGCTCCAGATCGAGTAACGACGGCCGTGACTTCTTCCACATCTACCGAGACGGTGCGGCAGGATCTGACTTTTCCACTTCTCTTCTTATGAATGGGAGGCGGCGTGGACTGAGTCACCTTGTGGACCAGGTCCAGATGGACCCACATGATTTCTCCTCGTGATGTGGTGAGGGGTATTAGACCAGCAGCTTGATCCCGAGCAGACGGAAGATTAGCAATTTCTATCGTTGCCAGAGGGATGGGTATAACACCGTCTTGAGTCTCTGTTGGAGGGAAGCTGCCGAATTGTACGGACACCATGTTGGCTGCTACGGTTACCTCCTCGAAATCGATGGCCAGAGCGTTTGAATCGATGTGGTTTTGGATGTATCGTTTCAGTTGGTAGCAGTCATGTGTAGCATGGTGGACGTAGCGGTGGTAATGGCAGAACTTTGGATTCTCCAGATCTGCTGGCCGAGGTTCCCATCTTGGTGGAGGAAGCTGAATTCTGTCTCTTTGTATGAGCATGTCCAAGATAGGCTTGACGTGGCCGTCTTCGAAAAAGTAAGTGATTTGCGGCCATTGTTTGTCTATCGGTTTTGACTCAGGTTTTTGGGTTGTATCAGCCACCATAGCCTGCTTCCCCTTATTGTCTCGATTGTTGGAGGGGCTACTCCCATTGTCGTTGTTGGTGTTGGGACGCTTGCCCTTGTTCTCTCCCGCAGAGATGTGTAACCCCAGTTGGCTAGCCTTCTTCAACCGTTCTTCGGCACTTGTGGCACTGATGATAAATGCCTTCCAGTCCTTGAATTGACTCTCGTCCTTCCAGAGACTGATTGTTGGGAGCAATCTCTTTTGGCAAATTTCAATCAAGGAGGAATCCAGATTTCCTGAGGGCAGCTTCATTGCGGTTTGGCAAAACCGCTCAATATAGTTCCTTGTCAACTCTTTCTCCCCTTGGATGACGTCCATGAGGGTGGACATTGTGACATCCTGCCCTACTTCGTAGAACCTCTCCAAGAACATGCGCTTGAAGCCGGCGAAGGAGTGGATGCAGTTGTCTGGCAGGTTACGGTACCAGTCGAAGGCGACTCCTTCCAATGCTCCAATGAATAATCGCGTGAGGATAGCATCATCATGGGGCAGATGGTCGGTGGTGACCTTGAAGTAAGTGATGTACCGACTTGCTGAGGTCTTGCCATCATACGGGTTGATATTGAACGGCTTATATCTTGGTGGGAATGGAACATCCCTCCATTCAGCAGGGTATGGTTGCCGCATTCTGAGGTCTTGAGAGTTTTCTCGGGCGTAGAACATGGCTCGGTGCTCCAGAACCTCTCTTCTTACTTCTCGGGCCTCATCTGCCGCGGTAGGGACCGTTATTTCAGGAGGATTATTGCCCGGGTTCGGTGCCGCTGAGTTTGAGTCCGCATTAACCGCGAGGCCCGTGCTTGTTTGGCCAGGCGTCCCTCCTTGCAGAGTCGAAAGAGCTGCTTTGATTTTATCTACAGACTTGACCAAGGCCTGCAGTATAGCCTCCAAAGTGTCGATGCGTTGGCGATCACTGGAACCACTTTGATTGCTGTCCGTCATGAACATCGTCCTTACATGAGGAGTGATGGAAGGAACGGTGGAGGATGTGCCCTCCGAGTCATACCCATACACCGAGAAGACATCGAGGTATGTAGGAATGTTCTCTTCGGGTTCGGACTCGGAGGGAATAGTACCCCCAGCTTCGGAGCTTGCTTCATCTTGAGAGTCATGGATGTCCTCGGGGACATCAGCATTTGTTAGGAAAGTTGTTTTCCCGGGCTCGTCTCCTTGGAACACCGGATTGTCGTGGATGTTCGGAAGAGTGCTACCCCCAGTTCCCACGACCCCCAGCGATGTGGATGATGAATCTCCCATTGTAGCAGATTTCGTTTTTGAACGGGTGCTTTGGAAAACTCCGGTGGTGGCCAACCGTTTAGAAGAAAGTCTTTTAGCTGTAGTGGTTGATATCTTTGGGCTGGAGATACTTGTCTTCTTCCCTCTCCCCTCGGCGGGGTTTTTATGAGTAGAGTTACAAGAGACAACTGGAGGCACCTCATCCTCTGAGCTCGGGTGCTGTAGCCTTTGGAAGACGGATGGCCGGTCTTCTTTTACTGCCGCGTTGTTGCAACAGCAGTTGATGATGATCTGGGTGCAGTGACGTCCGTGTAAGGACTCTTTGCACATCGAGACCCCTTCTCTTTCCTTGCGTTTGTGGAGGATAGCCTCACGCAGGTCAGAGGAACCACTTTGTCCGTTTGCCGCCGGGGGCTGGATTCGAGTGGTTCTGTACAACTTTCCATCAAAGGCCCGCATAACGGTATACGGAGCGCTCGGATGGTCAGAGGCCGGGACAGTCTGCTGAGCTTGCCAAGCTCGCGCTGCCTTAGACTTCTTCACTCTAGTGCATGAGGGCACATAGTAGGAAGAGTCCAAGTGGTACTGGAGAGAATCAGATGTCCTCTTGGGAGCACAAGAGATCAAGACCATAGGAGAGTCGATCGAAGACGGAGCCACGTGGAGTAGGCGTCATGCGGCTGAAATCAGCGATCCTCATGCGGTTGGCAGTCGTAGCCGCATGAATCTTTTCCATGCGGCTGGAAACCCTGGCCGCATGAGTATTCTGCATGCGGCTGGAAATCCCGGCCGTATGAGTACTATGCATTTGGCTAGCAGTTTCAGCCGCATGGTCATCATTCATGCTGCTGCCAATCTTGGCCGCATGAGTCTTTGCTTTGCGGCTAGGACCCTTGTTCGATTTCTTTCTAGTGCACATAGAATCGCCCTTTGTCCCTACAAGTCCAACATTATAGTGTTTTCTTCTGCCGGACTTGGGGACAGCAGAGTTTTCTATGGTTTGAAGTGGGGTCGCACAAGAATCGCTTTCACCGTCTTGGGAGCAGGGAGTACTCCATCGAGGGCCTGGGGAGGAGCAAACAATTTTGGCCTCCACTCTTTGTGAGCCTTCGTGGTATGGGTGCGCTTCTGGACCGGGCCAGTGCTTCCTTCGGAGAGCATCTCTTCGAACGCCTGTTGGTCAAAGCGGACGACCATCTTCTGTTGTGTGGAGCCAAGTTTGGCTGTATCCGATTGCGTCACCAACTCCTCAGCCGTGGAGAAGTTTGTCCCCAGCAGAGTCGCCATCATGTTTGCCATGAAATATAAAAGAGCAGAACAATTATCGGAGGACTGGACTTTTACTTCACGTTATAAACTTGCTTGTACAAAGAAAGCCTAGGAACGAAAGCCTAGGTACAGCAAACTAAGTACAATTATTTATTTTAGATTCTGGGGGGTGACGATAGAGGCTCGGGAAGGCGACGGCAGCCCTGCCTTACTCCTTGGACGATCGATATGCAGCCTTGGCTCCAGAAGATTGTACGGCGTTGAAGAAATGCTCTCTTTGCTCTCTCTCTCTCTGCTCTTTTCTCCAAGTCTTCTAATGCTCTCTGATCTCGAGAAGGGGTCTCTCTGGTTGCACTCTCTCTGTTGTATATATTATCAGGGAATGTATATATTGTAAGGGAATGGTACCTTGCCATTTATAAGAATGGGGTGTGATCATTAGGGTTTGCAATGATTGCTTCCATAAGATGGCGGCGGCCTGTGGATCGGTCAATCTAGGCCATTCATTTTGAGTGTGATGAATCTGGGCCATTAAGGGTAGATTACACCAAATCTCATCAGTAATTAATTCTGATTGGAATAAATCTTCTTTGTGATGATCTGCTGATGTCTGTGAATAAATTTGATTTATTCTCCTGACACGTGTCCAAGATTATTGGGATTTGACCCAATCTCTTGATTGCAATAAATCTGAGAAATTGATCGACTTAGGACACGTGTCCTAAGAGCCATTGGGGGAGATCTGAACCGCATGAATATTGAGCCGCATAAGGTTTGGGCCGCATAAGGTTTGGGCCACGTGTCAGGGCTGCTCGGGTAGTGGCCCCCCCTTCGAACCTTCGAACCGCATGGAGATGATCATTGCGAGCCGCATAAGGATGCATCTGCCTGAGCCGCATGGAAATGGTCCTCTTGAGCCGCATAGGGAGGCATCCACTTAGGCCGCATGAGACTGTTTCAACTTGAGCCACATAGGAAGGCTTCATTCTGAACCGCATAGAAAGTCTTCGTATGAGTCGCATATGAACGCCCACGTGGCAAATCCACGTGGTACTTTATAGATCTCGGGGGATTGTGTCAGAGATCTCTTTCTTTTCCCTAGAAGTATGTCATTATGATAGAGTCATAATTACTTCCTCGTGTCAGGGCTGTCACTTTTTCAGAGTTGTCAGCCGTCAAAGTAATTAATGCCGGAGGGCGGAGGGGAGGGCTGTCCAGCCACGTGTCTTCCGAGCCGCATGGAACTTTTCGGGCCGCATCGTCTCTTATGCCGCATGACTCTCTGAGCCGCATGGGCTATCTGAGCCGCATGAGATTCTCTGGCCGCATAGATCATTTTCCATGCTTCTACAATACCCTCCAGCAGATCGTACAGTCGGACGTCGGCAACAACAACAACTCAGCGATGACACCTGTCGTCACCCAGCCTACTGTTCGATCTAACGAAGCTGAACCAGAGGCGCCCGTGCTCTCACCTGCGGAACCGAGAAGTTCTAACTTCGACGTGTCAAAATTCACGAAAAGCTGTCGTACTTCCTTCAACGGCACAGAAGATCCCTCCGTGGCGATCGACTGGTTGGAGGAGCTGGAAGACAATTCGAGCTTCTGGGTGTCGAAGACTCGAAGAAAGTCGCGTGTGCTCAACTTCTACTTCGAATGAACGCACACGATTGGTGGGCTATACAGAAGCGGGCTATTCGACGTGAAGACGAGACGGTGGCGATCTCATGGGCGACATTCAGAAATGCGTTCGAGAATGAATATCTTTCTGCAGCCGTGCGACAGGAAAAAGAAAATGAGTTTATGTAGTTGACGCAAGGGAATATGACTGTACGACAATATGCGGCTTATTCAACAAACTGGCCAAGTTTGCTGGAGACTATTTACCTACCACTACAAGTCAAGCAAAACAATTTGTAGTGGGCCTGCGTTCCAGTATCCGTGCTCATGCCTCGGTGTCGGAATACAAAACTGTGGGCGAGGCACTCAACCACGCCATCCGTCTGGAGTCCGAGTACCCTCCTACTACTACCGGCGCTGTTAACTTTAATAACAAATGCCATAGTAATGCGGGAGGCAACAACGCACATAAGCGTCAATATCGTGGCAACCAGACGAAGGAGCGGATGGTCTGCAATTTCTGCCACATGGATGGGCACCTGGACACTGAGTGCCGACTTAAGCACAGAGTATGTTTCGCGTGTGAAAAAAGAGATCACCTCGTAAGGCACTGCCCATAAGCTACGTCGAACCAACGCCCCCCGCAACATCAACAAAACCGAGGCCAAGTACCTCGGGCTCCACCGACCGCACAACAGAATGGCCAAGACCGACGCCCCAATGCTCAGGGTCGCGTCTACGCCATGATTCGGGATGAAGCGTTTGCATCTGATACAGTCGCGACAGGTATACTGCAATTCAATAATAAACCTGCTTGTGTATTGTTTGATTCAGGTGCCACGCATAGTTTTATATCGGCGGACTTTGCCGCCGAGCACAATTTTTCCTTGACACCACTGGGCTTCGACCTTACCGTTAACGTACCGTCGGGCATGCCACTACTTGCAAATTTAGTCTGCAGAGACGGAATCATCTGTATAGATAGTCAAAAGGTCAGTCTCGATGTGATAGTCCTAAATATTAAGGACTACGATATCATTCTGGGGATGGATTGGCTCGGTCCGTACAACGCAACCATAAACTGTGCAGAAAAGAAGGTCACATTCCATATACCCGGAGTGCCTGAATTCTGCTACTCGTGTGGTGAGGCATCGTCGACCTGCATGGTGATCTCTGTAATATCTGCTCGACGGATGCTGCATTCCGGGTGCGAATGCTATCTAGCTTCCGTTCGAGACATACGACAGGATGGTACAAATGCGGGTCAGACCGACGTTGTGACAGAATTATTCGATGTGTTCCCGGACGAGCTGCCCGGCATGCCGCCCGATCGAGAGATTGAATTCACTAACGATACCTTCCCCGACACTCAACCGATCTCGAAAGCCCCGTACAGAATGGCCCCTGCAGAGCTTAAAGAACTCAAAGTGCAGTTACAAGAATTACTCGACAAGGGATTCATCCGACCCAGTGTCTCGCCCTGGGGAGCGCCTGTGCTGTTTGTCAAGAAGAAGGATGGCTCTATGCGTCTTTGTATCGACTACCACGAGCTAAACCAAGCCACCATCCGGAACAAATAACCCCTGCCCCGCATAGACGATCTGTTTGATCAGCTTCAAGGAGCACGGTGTTCTCTAAAATTGATCTGCGTTCGGGTTACCATCAACTTAAGATCAAGCCGGACGATGTGCCGAAGTCTGCCTTTCGCACTCGATACGGCCATTACGAGTTCCTGGTAATGCCGTTCGGCCTAACGAATGCCCCTGCCGCTTTCAAGGATTTAATGAATCGGGTGTTCCGACCATTTCTCGACAAGTTCGTAGTAGTCTTTATCGACGATATACTCGTCTACTCGAAGAATAGACAGCACCACACTGAGCATCTGCGGACCGTGCTTCAGACCCTTCGAGAAAATCAACTATACGCGAAGCGAAGCAAATGTGAATTCTGGCTTAGCAGCGTCGCGTTCCTCGGGCACATCATTTCAGCTGAAGAAAGTCAAAGCCGTCATCGATTGGAAGCGGCCAACGTCCGTCAGCGAGATTCGAAGTTTCCTTGGCTTAGCGGGATACTATCGATGCTTCATGAAAGACTTTGCGAATATCGCATCGCCCATGACTCATCTCACCCAAAAAGGAGTCGCATTTGACTGGTCAGACGACTGCAAAGCTTTATTCCAAGAATTAAAGCAACGGCTCGTCTCGACCCCGATACTCACACTTCCAGAAGGGACTGAGGGTTTCCAGATATTCAGCGATACGTCCGGTCAGGGCTTGGGGTGTGTGCTGATGCAGCCGAACAAGGTGATATCTTGCTTCCCGACAGCTAAAGCCGCGCGAGAAAAATTATCCCACGCACGACCTGGAGTTAGCGGCGATTGTGTTTGCGTTGAAATTGTGGCATCACTACCTCTATGGCGTGGCGTGCACGATCTACACCGATCACAAGAGCCTCAAGTATCTACTCACACAGAGGGAACTGAACTTGCGGCAGAGGCGCTGGCTTGAACTGATCATCGATTACGACTTGACTATCGACTATACGTCGGAAAAGGGAAATGTTGTGGCGGACGCCTTGAGTCGGAAGTACATTGCCTCGTTATCCATCGACCCCAGACTGCTACGTGACCAAGAAGAGATGGGCATCAAACTTCGAGTCAGATTTCGGAATGTGCAGTTGGAAAAGTTGCAGTTAAAGCCGAGCTTGCTTGATAAGATCAAGACCGCTCAGATGGACGATCCATACCTGAAAAAAGTATGAGAGCTAATCTCGACGGGCAGGACGACCGACTTTACGGAAGACGAAACCGGCGTGCTTCGATTGAAGGGTAGGCTATGCATTCCGGACGATTCAGAACTCAGAAAGGAGATACTGTCGGAGGTGCACTATGCGAAATACACCTTGTATCCCTGTAGCATGAAGATGTACAAGGACCTCCGCATAAACTTCTGGTGGCACGGGATGAAAAGAGATATGGCACTCTTCGTGTTGCAATGCATGGCCTGTCAGCAGGTAAAAGCTGAGCACCAGAGGCCGGGCGGGGAGATGCAGAATCTGGCGATTCCAGAATGGAAGTGGCAGCACGTGTGCATGGATTTCGTTGTTGGTCTGTCGAAGACGCCGCGGGGAAATGATGCTATCTGGGTTATCATCGATCGATTAACCAAGTCAGCGCATTTTATTACCATCAAGTTACTTGGAGCGTTGATCGCCTGGCGCAGATATATCTTGATGAGATAGTACGGCTGTACGGAGTTCCAGTATCCATCGTCTCTGATCGGGATTCACGGTTCATGTCGTGATTCTGGAGTACCTTCAGTCGGCGCTGGGTACCAAGTTGCAGTTCAGCTCAGCTTACCATCCTCAGACCGACGGCCAAACAGAGCGCGTCAATCAGATTCTCGAAGACATGCTACGACTCTGCACAATTGACTTCAAATCAAGCTGGGACAATCATCTACCTCTGGCCAAATTTGCATACAACAATAGCTATCAATCCAGCATTCAAATGGTGCCGTATGAAGCCTTGTACGGGCGCAACTGCCGTCACCCATTTGCTGGGACAAAGTCGAAGAGCGGCAGATTCTCGGTCCAGAACTGGTAGAACAGACCGCACAGAAAATTTAGCTCATTCGGGAAAGATTAAAGACCGCACAGAGCCGTCAGAAAAGCTATGCAAACGTTCATCGTCGCCCCCTCGAGTTTCAAGTTGGCGATCACGTATTTCTCAAAGTGTCGCCCATGCAGGGAGTTACTCGGTTCAGCGCAAAGGAGAAGTTGAGTCCGAGATTCGTTGGGCCGTTCGAAATACTTGAACGGGTCGCCCCAGTGGCCTATAAAATTGTCTTACCGCCGGCGCTTGAAGGTGTACACAATGTCTTCCATGTCTCTCAACTGCGGAAGTATGTGCACGACCCGAGCCACGTGGTAGATTTCGGCAAGCTGGAGCTAAAGTTCGACTTATCCTATGTCGAAGAGCCAGTTCAAATCATAGAACGCAAGGATAAGCTGCTGCGCAATCGAGCGATCCCTCTCGTCCGCGTCCTCTGGAGGAACCATTCGGTCGAAGAGTCGACGTGGGAGCTTGAATCGGAAATGAAGGAGAAATTTCCTTCGTTATTCTCGTAGAGGTAGGTTCTATCTTTAAGTTTCGAGGACGAAACTTTTTATTAGTTGGTTATGGTGTAGTGCCCCGTCCCTACATCGTGCCCTATTTTCGTCCATGGGGTACGCGAGAAAGGAACACTGTCGCTATCGATTCGGTCGGGACCGATAGGTCGGAATCGGCCGAGTCGATCGAACGTGAACGGTTGAATTAAGATCCATTCCACGTTATGGAATGGCTTCTTCGGAACCAAGTCCCATATTCAACGGGTTGCGCCTCGAGGATTGGCTCTGCGGCTGAGTCGGGAGAGACCTCCCGTTGCTCTGGTTTTTATGCAGCACTTGAATTGGCTTTGGCGTTGGTTTTCGTGAATGCGTTTTTCGTGAATGTTTTCGATGGGTTTTCGTGACGCGTTTTCGAGCTTCGCATTCATATCGAATATCCTTGAATTATATAGTGTTCTAATCAGTTGCTTATGCGATTACAGGTGATCACGTAGGCGACGTCAGCGCAGCCAATCGGTCGCTCGCTTGAAGCAAGGCTAAAGCGAGTGGCTGACCTCCTTCATCTCATCCCTCTAATTTAAAACTCAATATGTGAAGTAAATAAATGCTTGTCATAATAGTGTAGAATCAAATAAATCGTGGCACGATTCTTCACGAAACACTTGCTATCAAACTGCCGATTTTGAAAACAGAAAACGTGTTTTCTTATACATATTCACTTAACCTATGCAAAACAATGAATGAATCGATTAACGTTTATCACAACGATACGGCTAAGGAAGCAAAATCGACTAAGTCTAAAAAATCGGTCATTGGACAACTTGTCGACAAGGTGAAGTTTCCTCGAACGGCTGCCTAGGCCAAGGGACCAATTCGGCCCGGGAGGAACGAGTGTAGCAGCGCCAACCCTTCATCGATACGAGTTATGCGGGCACTTTCGCACAGGGCTCACTACCCGACGCGAAAGGGGCGTCGTCTCACCAAATGCTATAGTCCGCGATGGCTTGACATTGCCAGTGGCCTTCATACCCCTTTCACTGCTTAACAGGTGCACGGGACATGGGATGAACATGATAGTTGCTTAATGATATACAATTTCATATGCTTGTCTCAAAACATGTTAACATGCAAATCGAACAGGATGGTTAGAAAGATCATTAAAATAGCTAGCTAACATGTTTACGAAACTTCTTGAATCAAATGCAGAGCTTGGATTTAATTAGCCATTCGCCAGTACATGTGTTTTGTGCTGATCCTCGCTCTTTGCAGGTCCCGCGAACCAGAAAGGACGCACCATCTAGCTCGACGACGTTCATGACTTTTGAAGCTTCGGCCGTGCATCGAAGACTCACTCTGCGACTCCACTTTTGAAGGCTCTCGACAGTCCAAGGAAAATAACTCAGCGTCAATCCCATCCAGGTCAATGGAGTACTTGTGTATATTGAGGGATGTGTGCAATGTATGGAACGGCTATCTCATCGGCACTCTTTTGTAATCGAGTCATGTTGTAGCCCGTGCGGCAATGAGTCTTGTATCGGAGTATGTAAAAGATGTTCATTATCAATAAAGATCAAGTTTCCTTTATTTATTATGTATATCAATTTGTCTGCATACTTTCTTAGGTCTCGTGTCACGGATTACCTTATGACTAGGCCTTGTGCGATCGCAAATTAGGTTCGCACGGCATCACGCCCGGGGGACGACTATCGATTCGACGGAATCGGGGCGTGACAGTAGGTACCCCTGATAGTGGTACTCAGGGGTCCTTGCCCTAGACATGATGCGAGACAGTACTGGTTCATTTGTACAAACACAATCGTCCACGGTGTTCAGGCCATTCATTCTTGTCATGTCATGCTAGCCGTCGCAACAGTATTCAATAGTTTCCATCATGCTTATTAGTCATGTCTTGCCATGTCATGTCATGTCATGTCAGTTACTTGTCATACCATGCCATGTACAATTATCAGTCCAGTCGTGTCAATCAATTCAAGGTTATCAAGTCCATGAAAAGTGCAAGAACATAGAAAGACAATTGGTCTGTAAAAAGGGGCTCAAACTCTACGCTACTGAACCTCTACGCTAGGCCAAGGTGGACCCAAGTGTAAAGTGGCTTTACGCGAGCGGGACCAAGAAAGGAGACCTCTATGCGAGCAATCACCCGAGCGGGTCTTTATGCACGCTAGACCCTACGCGGACGGAAGGCTACGCGAGCAAGAGTTTACGCGGGCACGAGTCTACACGAGCACGACTCTACGCGAGCGAGAGTCTACACGAGCACGACTCTACGCGAGCGAGAGTCTACGTGAGCGTGACTCTACGCGAGCGAGAGTCCCTGCGTAGAGTTCGAAGGAACTCGGCATAGAATAGAGTACGCTGGCACGCAAATACGTGTGCTTAAAAGGGAAGCACTACGCAGGTACGTGAAGACATGTGCGTAAAGGAGGAAAGGCTACGCTGGCACGTAAAACGTGGGCATAAAGTTCACTACGCGAGCACGTATGAACGTGTGCGTAAAGGGCTCATCTTCTTCCCAAGGCCGAGACTTGCAGCCATGGAGACTCAAGAACTGAAGGAACCCTATCTCGGCCAAGACTTGGTGAAATTCGGCCATTCAAAAGCCAAACTTGCATAAAATCAAAATTCCCACCACATGGAACTCTCTATTTTGAAAACAACCCAGTTCAGTAGATCAAAACCATGCAGATCAAAAATACTAAAACTCTAGATCTAGGAAAATCCAGGCACCAAAATGGAAATCTTCAAGTTCTAAAGTAGTTAAGAATCATGCTAAGAAGCCATTAGAACCATCAAAATGGGTTCTCAAGTGAAAGCAAGTTGCACTTGCCTACTGGGGTGGTCGGTGGAGAAATAAAGAAGAAAAAGAGTAGTAAAAAGAAATAAATGAGGAGAAAGAGAAGGGTTGTTGGGTTAATAACTGGGGGATGGTGGTAGGTAGGGGTTTGCATACTAACCCAAACCAAGCCAAACCAAACCGAACCCAACCGAACCCGATGCATGCCTAAGCCAGAATAGACCACGCGAACCATGAAATGCCAACTAACCCATGCCAAGGCAAGAAACCCAAGACTGGCCAGCCAGGACAAGTCGAAATACGGGTCCGAGATACGTACATGTATACCAATATACGTATAACGAAAATTGAGGGTGACAACTCTACCCACCTTAAAAGAATTCCATCCTCAAAATTTAATCAAGAGGCCAGAGATATCGAGCAAGCTATGTTTCACTTAACAAAATGCCTAAAATTGGCTTTTGAAAGAAAATGAGAAAAAAGTACAAAAAGTACAAATTGTTCTGGAAAGTATTGCTATGGAAGTCTGATCTGAGAGCGATCACTTTGTTCCTTGGACAATACGATGATGATGAAGAAAACTGCTTGAAGAAGACGAACAATCGGAAGAACTAAGTCACCGGAAAGGTATCGAACAACGGCACTGATGGCACAGTCGAATGCTTTCTTGCTTTGCTTCACCCTATTCTTGAGAAAAAGTTAAAGAAATGCTTTTGGAAATATCACTCTGAAAGTATGAGTTTTCTCAGAATATCCTCTCATGTCTCTCTATTGATCTCTTGATGTTGTCTATGTTGAAAATAAGTCTATTTATAGACTTGACCCTTTGTGCATAAAAAGCAACAAAATTGGGTTTCTACGCAAGAAACTGTCACCCACGATGTAACTCATCCTCTACGCATGTTGACACGTGTCCCACTACTTCAACAAACTAGGGAGAGCACGTACACATGTTCCTCGAAAGGTGTGGCATGAAAGCCAAGTAAGCAAACCACGTTCTCATGTAGTCATGAAAGCTCGGACGAAAAAATGTAGTGCCCCGCTCCGCGAAGGCACTAGATAGACAGAAAGATCGGATTGCTGGCCCTGCAACAGAAGACGATTGATCTGGGTGAGTGGACGAAGTCTCATTTTATGATTCTCTTGCGCCTAATAAGAATCTAAGCTTTTGAATGAATGTATTGCTAATAACAAGACATAAATCTTGAGTATGCTTATAAGAGAATCTGCACATTGCCTGTTAAGAAAGAGAACGGTTTCCTGAAAAGAAGATGGAATTGTTTATGACTTGCTCGATTGATGCATGATGGTTTTATTTGATATTGCATGTGCATTGGGGTATCCACTTAGTGACGAGCTGAACCCTAGAGAGTCACAGCGGCTAGCGACGAGCTGAACCCATGCGAGTCACAGCAGTTAGCGATGAGCTGAACCCAAGAGAGTCACAGTGGCTAGCGACGAGCTAAACCCAAGCGAGTCACAGCAGTTAGCGACGAGCTAAACCCATGGGAGGCACAGCGGCGAAGATGGAAATGATATATTGGCTTTTCAATGATGTTTTCAAAAATAATGTAAACTGACTCTGTATGCATGAAATGAACATAGGTAAAGAGTAGCAAGATCACACATCACAAGAAACATTTTCTCACTAAATGAACAGTGATCATTTCAGACAAATGTAGCTCTTTGTTCACAATCACCAGTATGCTGTTATACTGACCCCCCATCAGTCTGTATGCAGGTGCACTATGCATCGAGAAGGATAGTCCGAAGCGATGGTGTAACGCCCCAGTCCCAAAATACGTAGGACTAGGAACGTAGACATGCCAGCTGTATTCATATGAAGTATACTCCAATATATGGAAGCCTCGTATAAATACATAAGCTGTAAAATGTAGTAGAACAATAACTAATCTCATCCACACAGAATAAATGAATAAAAGACATCATATAAAAATAATGAATTGTCTTGATACAATATGTTGGGCGGAGACAAATCCACTACCAACAAGTAAAGAAAAAATACATGAGAGAATAAATGATTTTTGGCGAGCGAAGCGAAGACGATCCAAGCGCAATAATCCTCGAAGAAGTATAGATAGTCACAGCTAGAGCTAGAACACCTGCGAAAGATAATAGCACACACCTGGGGAGATAACCAGGTCCTCAGAGGGACGTAACAAGACACATAATAGCATACCATTTAAACAGAATAAATATTGCTCAAATAAATAAGTAAATCGAATTATAACATGGTCCAATACGTACCTACTGAACGAGCGTACCATCCCCCCAACCAAACAAGGACAGGAGATGGTAAACTAATTCACGGTGACGTATCTTTCCTTGCTAAGAATCCAATATGGTATCCGGACCCCAACAAGGTTCAATACCTTCTCATTGAAGTAGTAAGTCACACCTACAACCAAACAAGGACAAGATGTGACGAACTAATCTGCGACAAGTTATTGTTCCAAGCCATGGTCAGATACAAGTACCCAAACCAAAAGTACTCGTACCTAACGGATAAAGGTAGCCTACCGTTCTAAGTGATATGTAGTTAAGAACAATCCTTCCTACGCATGGGCCCTGGCTGAATAGGATCGGCATAGTCCCCCCTTGGGGCACTAGAGGCCCAATCAATAAGAGCATGACGTTCCGCAGAATCGTCAGTGGCCGTCAGTAATCATGTGTAATCTGACCCGCGTCTCCGGCGGAGCTTACGGGTTACAAAAGGGAAAGTGCATCGAAGCCCATACGCTATGGAATTGTCCTCCCCTCCCAATGCCTATTGTGTTGTATCTACAACACAAACCTCTATAACCGCTAAGTCAAACTAGCATGCAACCGCTATTAGCGGTTATTCCTATCGCACGGCTTGTACGTACTGGTGGCCAGCCAATCACGCACTTCCGTGTTCTACATACGACACACAACTTCGTGGTACAACGTGTCAAGGCCAATGAATGCAACACACAAGGTGGTTCCTTAAGTCTAGGTTTAATTTGTAAGAAAATAATACACAGCAGGAAATATAAATGAATAGTAAGTTCTAACAGTTATGCCATGTATCACAGTTTATTTTGCATAAAGAAAATAAATAATGCATGAAATATGAGCTAAAATAATTAAACAGCGAATGGCAAGGTGTCTTGCCTGGTGGTACGCCTGGTGTGCTGCGATAATTAAGGTGGCACGAACTGCGACTTTGGTACAACAACTATGCAAGGTGACCACGGATGGTGGCATGGTCAGTTCCATTGGGTCCAGGACGGTCAAGTTAGCTAGGGTGGACATAAGGTAGTCTCGAAATTTGCGAAGGAATAGGAATAATCGAGATTGGTCATGGAAAAGAGAAAATCAAAGAAATGGATAAAAATATTTATGAGTTTTAGAAAACTATTTATAACATTCAAAAAATTTATAGCCTTTTTATTGGGACAATAATGTAGATAATATTTTGAAAATAACTAATAAATCTATCTAGATTAAAACCCAAGGATTTGTATAAATATGCTTATAGATAATAGCTACGCTTTATATACAAAAATATCTTAAATAAATATCGTAAATACTTATAACTTGTTTAGGTCAAAGCTATAAAATAATCTTTAAAGGTTTACGTATATATAACAATACTTAGAAATAACCATCTACTAATATTAAGTAATAATGTAGACATATATATACTAAAATTTTATCAATGACTATAGCAAATTATTCTTTTGTACTGGTAATAGAAATAATTAAATAATAATAATAATAATAATATTAATAATAATAAATAATATCATAATAATAACAATCAGATGAAAAAAAAAAGAAAAGAAAAATAAAAAAACAAAAACCCAAACAACAAACAACAACAAAAACACACAGCAGCAGTGAGCATGCAGTCCCTCTCTTCGAGAGGTTAGTAGAAACTAATAAATTAAAAAATAAATAAATAAATACAAAGAGGGAACTTTTACAGAGAGGGGCAGAGAGAGAGACGAGAATTAGGGAAGGAAAGAGGAGACTGAGGGAGTGAGCGAGGGGGCGGTGGCGAACGCGGGCGGAGCTAGCGGCGGCGGTCCTGCTGACGCGGAGAGGAGGGAGGTCGGGAGATGGGGAGATCGGAGCGGGCGGAGGAGAATGAAGGGCGGATGCGGGGGTTTCTCCGGCGGGCGGCGAGCGGGGAGCGGCTCGCGCGGGTGGGGTCGTGAGGAGTCAGGCGGGGGAGCTAGGTTTCCGGTCGGGGAAGGACTGGGAGGAGAGGGAAGGAGAGAGGCTGATCGGCGGGAAGAGCGGGAGGGGTTCGGCGACGTGGCGCTCTGGCGTAAGGGGCAGCGGGAGAGCGGATCTGGCCCGGTCCTCGATGGAGGTGCCGCGCGCCAAGGAGGAGGCGGCGACGTGGCGCGGTGAGGGGTCGGTCGTTCGTCGGAGAAGGAGACCAGGGCGGTCGGAGGTCGAGAGCGCGGGGGCGAGGCGGCAAGGGCACGCGCAAGCGGCGGAGTGCTCCCAGCTCCGGTGGCTGACCTAATCGGGGTTAGAGACGGCGACGCCAACTAGCGGATGACCAGATCTGCGATGTTCGGCCACGGCGCTGGATCGGCCGCCGACGATGGCCAAGCTCGTGGTGCAGCGAGCCGGAGGTGAGTGATTAGGGTTAGGGTTTAAATTTCTTTTATCTTGGGGGTTTGGTCGGTCGTAGATGGAGACGGCCTGGTGGTGGTCTGTTGTCGACGGGGATCCGGGGGTTATGGAGGTGGACCGCCGGAGGTGGACCGCCGGAGGTGGACCGCCGGAGGTGGGGAGCCGGTCGTGGTGACGGGTTTGGCTGTGGGATTTGGCTGGTGGTGGTTGTGTGGTGACGATGACGACGATGGTGGTGGCGATGGCTTTGGTGATGGTGGTCGGCCAAGTGGTGGTAGGGTGGTTGTGCTGGTGGCGGGTGGCCGGGACTGGTGGTTCTGGTAATGGCGTTGGGGTGTCGCGGTGGTTGTTGTAGGACGGTGACGGAAAGAGGCCAGGGTTACAGGTGGCGGGATGAACCTGGTGGTCGGGTTGGTTTAGGATAGGGATAGGGATATTATGTGGGATTATGTGTCGGGGTTGTCGACACCGCGGGGAAGAATTTATATTTGTAAAAATGATGGAATAAGAATTTGGATGGACACAGACACGATGCACGTAGATTTGTGGAGAAAATTGTGGATGAAAAATGTGGAGGAGTACCTGCCTATTTATAGGATGTGGGAATTCCTACTTTGGATAGGATTAGGAATAGATTTAAAACCCAAATTTAGATATTTTCTAGTTTAATTTAAAAGCAATCAAAATCCAAATCCAAATCCAATCTAATTTAAATCAAATTAAATTCTCTTGGTTAAAATCAAATCAAATTTCAAATTCTAATATGGATATCTATTTAAATAAATCCAAAAATCAAATCACGATTTAAATCTCCATAAAAATTTTGAAATATATTTTCCAAAAATATTAATAATAATAATTTCAAAAATTATATTTTTATTTAAAATAAACTAATAAATATTTACGAGATATATGTATGCACAAATATTTTTTACATAAATATACTTTCTAATATACGATTTTATAGGAAAAATACTTTATAATTATAACTGCATAAATGAAAGGCTTTTCATAATTAAAACCATAAACTTGAAATGATAGCTAGAAATAATTATTACCTATATTATTTTGAAACTATAAAATAATAAATAAAATATTTTTCTAAAATATGTACGCTCGCACATATTCGCACTCGTCGAGCAAAAATAAAATTTCGTGCACGACGTAAAATACGACTACGCGACGTATAATACAAAATTTTAAATCCGTACAAATATTAATAAAAAATAAAAAAATAATTAGTAAAAATTTAGGGGTTTTACATCCTACCCAACTTAAAAGAATTTTGTCCTCGAAATTAAGAATTAGTAGGGGGTGAGAGGACACAAGGTGGAAGAAGGCACAATGGTAGATAGAAGGGTTTAAAGAAGTTTACATGGTCGTAGTCTAGGTTGAGGATATGATTAAGAGACGATTGTAATTACTTCTTAAATTCAAGTGATTAGAAAGTCAAGATTGTGGATTTAGGGTCGAGGGAAAGGACGAGTAGGTAAGACAAAGATATAGGCACATTGAGTGTTAATGGTCACAAGAGATAGGATAGCTAGGGGAACTTCAAGTACAGCGCATTCGTCCTTCTTAAACTGTTGAAGGCGAAAGCAATCTAGAGTTCGAAGGAGGCGTTATCGAATACAAAATACGTGATTCAATGACGATCGAATAATTTCAAAGGAATTGTCAAGGCAGTCGTGGATGGGACTCTAAGGATAAGTTTAGTTATGTTCCCATCCACGTAGAATAATAAACAAAAGCGAACCAAAGTACATTTGGTTGATCAGACCATCATGCACCGGTTCTGATTAGACAATATGTTAGTGAGCGGCCGCTCAATAGCATAAGTCATGAACAAACTCGATAAATGGATGAGTTTACAAAACTAGATTATAGTTACAACATTAGTCAAAGTGGTAAAATCATAGGCACGAGAGGTTTTAGATTAAAAGAAGGTAGAACGATTCTAAGTCATACCGTCGTCCTATAGTCTTCTTGTCCATGTCCTTGGTTAGCTAGACGGGTTAGGTCCTCTAGATTCTAGGATCTAAATAAGCTTGCTAATATAGGTCACTAGGTCATAGGGGTTGCTAAGTCATAAGGTATTCTACCCAACTTAAAGAATTAAACTAATGGTGTTTTGGGACAACTAACTAGTAGGGTCAATCTCTAGCAAGCACGAAGGGAAGATAATAATAGGGATGAAAGGAAGCAAGCAAGATGCAATTGATGAGTCAAACGGTAGATAAAATCAAGGAAAGAGGTCAAGTATGTGGATGAGATCCTAAACTTCTAATCCTATACGCAGGCTTGCTTGGTACGGTAAAGTAACCAAACAATTTATCTTGACCTGCATGGGCCACCACAAAAATATGTAACGCCCCAGTCCCAAAATATGTAGGAATAGGAACGTAGACTTGCCAGCTGTATTCATACGAAGTATACTCCAATATATGGAAGCCTCGTATAAATACATAAGCTGTAAAATGCAGTAGAACAATAACTAATCTCATCCACACAGAATAAATGAATAAAAGACATCATATAAAAATAATGAATTGTCTTGATACAATATGTTGGACGGAGACAAATCCACTACCAACAAGTAAAGAAAATATACATGAGAGAATAAATGATTTTTGGCGAGCGAAGCGAAGACGATCCAAGCGCAATCATCCTCGAAGAAGTAGAGATAGTCACAGCTAGAGCTAGAACACCTGCGAAAGACAATAGCACACACCTGGGGAGATAACCAGGTCCTCAGAGGGACGTAACAAGACACATAATAGCATGCCATTTAAACTGAATAAATATTGCTCAAATAAATTAGTAAATCGAATTATAACATGGTCCAATACGCACCTACTGAACGAGCGTACCATCCCCCCAACCAAACAAGGACAGGAGATGGTAAACTAATTCACGGTGACGTATCTTTCCATGCTAAGAATCCAATATGGTATCCGGACCCCAACAAGGTTCAATACCTTCTCATCGAAGTAGTAAGTCACACCTACAACCAAACAAGGACAAGATGTGACGAACTAATTCGCGACAAGTTATTGTTCCAAGCCATGGTCAGATACAAGTACCCAAACCAAAAGTACTCGTACCTAACGGATAAAGGTAGCCTACCGTTCTAAGTGATATGTAGTTAAGAACAATCCTTCCTACGCATGGGCCCTGGCTGATTAGGATCGGCATAGTCCCCCCTTGGGGCACTAGAGGCCCAATCAATAAGAGCATGACGTTCCGCAGAATCGTCAGTGGTCGTCAGTAATCATGGGTAATCTGACCCGCGTCTCCGGCGGAGCTCACGGGTTACAAAATAGAAAGTGCATCGAAGCCCATACGCTATGGAATTGTCCTCCCCGCCCAATGCCTATTGTGTTGTATCCACAACACAAACCTCTATAACCGCTAAGTCAAACTAGCATGCAACCTCTATTAGCGGTTATTCCTATCGCACGGCTTGTACGTACTGGTGGCCAGCCAATCACGTACTTCCGTGTTCTACATGTGACACACAACTTCGTGGTACAACATGTCAAGGCCAATGAATGCAACACACAAGGTGGTCCCTTAAGTCTAGGTTTAATTTGTAAGAAAATAATACACAGCAGGAAATATAAATGAATAGTAAGTTCTAACAGTTATGCCATGTTTCACAGTTTATTTTGCATAAAGAAAATAAATAATGCATGAAATATGAGCTAAAATAATTAAACAGCGAATGGCAAGGTGTCTTGCCTGGTGGTACGCCTGGTGTGCTACGATAATCAAGGTGGCACGAACTGCGACTTTGGTGCAACAACTATGCAAGGTGACCACGGATGGTGGCATGGTCAGTTCCATTGGGTCCAGGACGGTCAAGTTAGCTAGGGTGGACATAAGGTAGTCTCGAAATTTGCGAAGGAATAGGAATAATCGGGATTGGTCATGGAAAGGAGAAAATCAAAGAAATGGATAAAAATATTTATGAGTTTTAGAAAACTATTTATAACATTCAAAAATTTTATAGCCTTTTTATTGGGACAATAATGTAGATAATATTTTGAAAATAACTAGTAAATCTATCTAGATTAAAACCCAAGGATTTGTATAAATATGCTTATAGATAATAGCTACACTTTATATAAAAAAATATCTTAAATAAATATCGTAAATACTTATAACTTGTTCAGGTCAAAGCTATAAAATAATCTTTAAAGGTTTACGTATATATAACAGTACTTAGAAATAACCATCTACTAATATTAAGTAATAATGTAGACATATATATACTAAGATTTTATCAATGACTATCGCAAATTATTCTTTTGTACTGGTAATAGAAATAATTAAATAATAATAATAATAATAAATAATATCATAATAATAACAATCAGATGACAAAAAAAGAGAAAAGAAAAATAAAAAAACAAAAACCCAAACAACAAACAACAACAAAAACACACAGCAGCAGTGAGCATGCAGTCCCTCTCTTCGAGAGGTTAGTAGAAACTAATAAATTAAAAAATAAATAAATAAATACAAAGAGGGAACTTTTACAGAGAGGGGCAGAGAGAGAGAGACGAGAACGAGGAGAGGAAAGAGGAGACTGGGGGAGTGAGCGAGGGGGCGGCGGCGAACGCGGGCGGAGCTAGCGGTGGCGGTCCGGCTGACGCGGAGAGGAGGGAGGTCGGGAGATGGGGAGATCGGAGCGGGCGGAGGAGAATGAAGGGCGGATGCGGGGGTTTCTCTGGCGGGCGGCGAGCGGGGAGCGGCTCGCGAGGGTGGGGTCGTGAGGAGTCAGGCGGGGGAGCTAGGTTTTCGGCCGGGGAAGGACTGGGAGGAAAGCGAAGAAGAGAGGCTGATCGGCGGGAAGAGCGGGAGGGGTTCGGCGACGCGGCGCTCCGGCGTAAGGGGCGACGGGAGAGCGGATCTGGCCCGGTCCTCGACGGAGGTGCCGCGCACCAAGGAAGAGGCGGCGACGTGGCACGGTGAGGGGTCGGTCGTTCGCCGGAGAAGGAGACCAGGGCGGTCGGAGGTCGAGAGCGCGGGGGCGAGGCGGCAAGGGCACGCGCAAGCGGCGGAGTGCTCCCAGCTCCGGTGGATGACCTAATCAGGGTTAGAGACGGCGATGCCAACTGGCGGATGACCAGATCTGCGATGTTCGGCCGCGACGCTGGATCGGTCGCCGACGACGTCCAAGCTCGTGGTGCGGCGAGCCGGAGGTGAGTGATTAGGGTTAGGGTTTAAATTTCTTTTATCTTGGGGGTTTGGTCGATCGTAGATGGAGGCGGCCTGGTGGTGGTCTGTTGTCGACGGGGATCCGGGGGTTATGGAGGTGGACCGCCGAAGGTGGGGAGCCGGTCGCGGTGACGGGTTTGGCTGTAGGATTTGGCTGGTGGTGGTTGTGTGGTGACGATGACGACGATGGTGGTGGCGATGGCTTTGGTGATGGTGGTCGGCCAAGTGGTGGTAGGGTGGTTGTGCTGGTGGCGGGTGGCCGGGACTGGTGGTTCTGGTAATGGCGTTGGGGTGTCGCGGTGGTTGTTGAGGGACGGTGACGGGAAGAGGCCAGGGTTGCAGGTGGCGGGATGAACCTGGTGGTCGGGTTGGTTTAGGATAGGGATAGGGATATTATGTGGGTTTATGTGTCGGGGTTGTCGACACCGCGGGGAAGAATTTATATTTATAAAAATGATAGAATAAGAATTTGGATGGACACAGACACGATGCACGTAGATTTGTGGAGAAAATTGTGGATGAAAAATATGGAGGAGTACCTGCCTATTTATAGGATGTGGGTATTCCCACTTTGGATAGGATTAGGAATAGATTTAAAACCCAAATTTAGATATTTCCAAGTTTAATTTAAAAGCAATCAAAATCCAAATCCAAATCCAATCTAATTTAAATCAAATTAAATTCTCTTGGTTAAAATCAAATCAAATTTCAAATTCTAATATGGATATCTATTTAAATAAATCCAAAAATCAAATCACGATTAAAATCTCCATAAAAATTTCGAAATATATTTTCCAAAAATAATAATAATAATAATTTTGAAAATTGTATTTTTATTTAAAATAAACTAATAAATATTTACGAGATATATGTATGCACAAATATTCTTTACATAAATATACTTTCTAATATACCATTTTATAGGAAAAATACTTTATAATTATAACTGCATAAATGAAAGGCTTTTCATAATTAAAACCATAAACTTGAAATGATAGCTAGAAATAATTATTACCTATAATATTTTGAAACTATAAAATAATAAATAAAATATTTTTCTAAAATATGTACACTCGCACATATTCGCACTCGTCGAGCAAAAATAAAATTTCGTGCGCGACGTAAAATACGACTACGCGACGTATAATACAAAATTTGTTCAAAAGATGACATCTGTTGCAAGAGCCCGAGCCTCATCCTCAGGAGCCAGAAATCAGAAGAGATTCCAAGAGATGACATCTGTTGCAAGAGTTGGTTTTATATATAAAGGGATGTAATGTATGGGAACGGGATCATTGTAATCTGTAAAGTCTTGAAAGATTGTAACATTGTATCAGAGAGAATCGAGAGCTTGTAATCTGTTCAAAAGAAATCAATAAAGAGATTTATTTCTTGTTACTATTGTTTTCAATGCATATATTCTGAAATATGTCCGCTACTGCTGTAACGTCCCAGTCCCAAAATACGTAGGAATAGGAACGTAGACATGCCAGCTGTATTCATACGAAGTATACTCCAATATATGGAAGCCTCGTATAAATACATAAGCTGTAAAATACAGTAGAACCATAACTAATCTCATCCACGCAAAATAAATGAATAAAAGACATCATATAAAGATAATGAAATATCTTGATACAATATGTTGGGCGGAGACAAATCCAATACCAACAAGTGAAAGGAAAATACATGAGTAAAGAAATAAATTTAGCGTACGAAGCGAAGACGATCCAAGTGCAATCATCCTCGAAGAAATAGAGCGGATCACGGCTAGAGCTAGAACACCTGCGAAAGATAATAGCACACATCTGAAGAGATAACCAGGTCCTCAGAGGGACGTAACAAGACACATAATATCATGCCATATAAACTGAAAAAAATATTGCTCAAATAAATAAGTAAATCGAATTATAACATGTTCCAATACGCACCTACTGAACGAGCGTACCATCCCCCCAACCAAACAAGGACAGGAGGTGGTAAACTAATTCACGGTAACATATCTTCCCATGCTATGAATCCAATATAGTATCCGGACCCCAACAAGGTTCAATACCTTCTCATCGAAGTAGTAAGTCACACCTACAACCAAACAAGGACAAGATGTGACAAACTAATCCGCGACAAGCTATTGTTCCAAGTCACGGTCAGATACAAGTACTCAAACCAAAAGTACTCATACCTAACGGATAAAGGTTTCGAGTCACGGTCAGATACAAGTCATGGGCCACCACAAAAACATGTAACGCCCCAGTCCCAAAATATGTAGGAATATAAACGTAGACATGCCAACTGTATTCATACGAAGTATACTCCAATATATGGAAGCCTCGTATAAATACATAAGATGTAAAATGCAGTAGAACCATAACTCATCTCATCCACGCAAAATAAATGAATAAAAGACATCATATAAAGATAATAAAATGTCTTGATACAATATGTTGGGCAGAGACAAATCTACTACCAACAAGTGAAAGGAAAATACATGAGTAAAGAAATAAATTTAGCGAACGAAGCGAAGACGATCCAAGTGCAATCATCCTCGAAGATATAGAGCGGATCACGGCTAAAGCTAGAACACCTGTGAAAGACAATAGCACACACCTGGAGAGATAACCAGGTCCTCAGAGGGACGTAACAAGACACATAATATCATGCCATATAAACTGAATAAATATAGCTCAAATAAATAAGTAAATCGAATTATAACATGTTCCAATACGCACCTACTGAACGAGCGTACCATCCCCCCAACCAAACAAGGATGGGAGATGGTAAACTAATTCACGGTAACGTATCTTCCCATGCTATGAATCCAATATAGTATCCGGACCCCAACAAGGTTCAATACATTCTCATCGAAGTAGTAAGTCACACCTACAACCAAACAAGGACAAGATGTGACAAACTAATCCGTGACAAGCTATTGTTCTAAGTCACGGTCAGATACAAGTACTCAAACCAAATATACTCGTACCTAACGGATAAAGGTAGCCTACCGTTCTAAGTGATATGTTGTTAAGAACAATCCTTCCTGCACATGGGCCCTGGCTGAATAGGATCGGCGTAGTCCCCCTTGGGCACCAGAGGCCCCATCAATAAGAGCATGACGTTTCACAGAATCGTCAGTGGCCGTCAGTAATCTTGGGTCATCAACCCCGTATCTCCAGCGGAGAGTCCGGGTCACAAGGGAAGTGCATCGAAGCCTATACGCTAAGAAATTGTCCTCCCCGCCTAATGCCTACTGTGTTGCATCCACAACACAAACCACTATATCGCTAAGTCAAACTAGCATACAATCTCTATTAGCGGTTATTCCTATCGCACGGCTTGTACGTACTGGTGGCCAGCCAATCACGCATTTTCGTGTTCTATATACGACACACAACCTCGTGTTACAACGTGTCAAGGCCAATGAATGCAACACACAAGGTGGTCCCTTAAATCTAGGTTTAATGTGAGAAAACTAATACATAGCAGAAAAAATAATGAACAGTAAGTTCTAACAGTTATGCCATGTATCACAGTTTATTTTGCATAAAGAAAATAATGAACATGCATGAAATATGAGCTAAAATAATTAAACAACAAATGGCAAGGTGTCTTGCCTGGTAGAGCGCCTGGTGTGCTGCGAATATCACGGTGGCCCGAACTGCGACTTCGGTGCAACAACTATGCAAGGTGACCTCTGATGGTGGCACGGATTATGTCATTGGGTCCGGAATAGTCAATTTGGCTAGGGACGATATAGGGAGGTTCGAGATTGCAAGAAGGTGGAAATGATTTGGTTTAGTTATGGACAAGAATAGATAATCGAAGAAAATAAATATAGGTAAATTACTATTTTAAAAATATTTATATATTTTCATTAGTAAAATAGTCTTTGATAATTACTTGGAAATCTAGAAAAATTGTTTTTAGGCAAACTCTATGTTTGTCCCAAATAAAATATAAAATTTCTAGGTAAAAATACTATATCTTATTATTAAAAATAATACTAATAATAAATATTTGAAAGACTAGTAAATTATCTCATAAATTTGGAAACTACCCTTTATGGGTCAAAATGCCTTTAACTAAATAATCTAAAAAAAATTATTTTATTTTACAATATAGAGGTAGGCCAAGCCTCATGATATAACATTTTTAGAAAAATATATAATTTACCTACCAATATTTTAATACCAATTATTATAGTAGTAAATAACCAAAATATATAAAATATATTTTGTTGTACAAGCATACTGTTTTTATCAGTAATAATAACAAAAATTTTAATCCATAATATAAGAGTAATAATAATAATGATAATAATAATAGTAAATATAATAGTAAGGATAATAATAAAACAGATTAATAATAATAATAATAATGATAATAATAATAATAATAAAATAACATAGTTAATAACAAAACGAAAATGAAGAAGGAAAATATAAAAAAATCAGTCAGTTCTCAATCAGGAGAGAGAAGACACACAAAAAATTAAAACAATAGAAAAAAAAGGAAAGAAGAAACGAGGGAGAGAGAGAGAGAGACGTGAGATGAGCGAGCGAGGGAGAGATGAAATCGGAGGGAGGAGCAGTGTCGGCCGGCGGGGGAAGTAGCAGGCGCGGCGGCGGAGGCTTGCGCGGTTGCAGGCGGGTGGCGCGGTGAGAAGGAAAAGTCGGCGGCTGCGGATTTGGAGGACGCGGGCGGCGGAGTACTCGGAGCGGCCTGCGGTGGCCGGGGCGTTGTTGGTGACGGTACGGAGGCGGAGGCGGGCGGCAAGGGTCGGCGGCTCCAGGTGAAGGAGAAGCTTGCGCGGGTGGCCACGGCTAGGCGCACGCGGCGGAGGGTTGCGAGGCAGCGGCGGTCAGGGTTTCGAGAGGGGTGGCACACAGGAGGACGCTCGGGTCAGCGACGGACACGGCGGCAGACACGGCGGAGGTCGATCGCCGACAGAGGTGAGGTTAGGGTTAGGGTTTTCTTATTTTATTTTTTTTGGTTATTTTTGGTTGCTGTGGGTTGGTGACGGCTGGCTGGGTTGGGATTTTGATGGTGGTGGTGGTATGGGAGTTGGCCGGAGTTGGCCCGACGGGGGTGGCAGATGGTAGCTGGTGGCGGTGGTGTCGATGTGGCGGACTGCCGCGGTTGCGGGGGTTGTGTCGGGTCTGGGTGTTGAAGGCCAACGATGGCAGCGGGTGGTTGGGGTGTTTCGTCGAGGGGGAAATTTTACAGGGGTGATGGAAACGGTCGGTGGCAGGGTGTTGGCAACGGTGGTTGGCGAGGTGCGGTCTGCCATGGTGGCCGCGGCGCTGGCGGAGGGACGCTGGACAAGTCAGAGAGTTTGGTGGGCAGGACGAGGCTAAGGTTGAGGAATTGGGGATGGCAGTGGTGATGGACAGAGTTAGAATCGGGTTAGGGATAGCGTTTTTGTCGTGTCGGGATTATCGACACGGGGAAGAGGATTTGATGTGGATGTAAAATATATGGAATAAGAGTTTGGATGTCCACAGACACGATGCACGTAGATTTGTGGAGAAAATATTGTGGAGGAATTCATAAAAAAAGTTGGAGGAGTACCTGCCTATTTATAGGATATGGGAATTCCCAATTGAATAAGAATTAGGATCCCTTAAAACCCAATTTAGATATTTCCTAATTTAATTTAAAGTAATGAAATCCAAATCCAAATCTAAATCTAAATCTAATTTCAAATTAAATATCCAATTTAAATCAAATTAAGTTTCTAGTATAAAATCTATGAGATAAATCAATTTCAAATATTTAACTATTTAAATAAATCCAAAATTTTTAAATCAAGATTTAAATGTCCCAATAATTTCAAAATATATTTTCTAAAATACTATAAATATTAATTTCGAAAATCATATTATTATTTAGAAATAACTCAAATAAATATTTATAAAATATATATGTAAGCATAAATAATGCATACTTTTTCTAGTACACAATAAAATATTATTTGATTAATAACTCTAAAAAAAAAGGCTTTTTATAACAAGAATAATAATTATATATAATATTTTGAAAGTGTAAAAATAGAAAAATGCTTTTCTAAAATATGTACGCTCGCACATATTCGCACTCGTCGAGCAAAACAAAAAATAAAATTTCGTGCACGGCGTACAATACGACTACGCGACGTACAATACAAAAATTTTAAATCAGTACAAATTTTAAATAATAAAAAAATAATATTAGAAATTTAGGGGTTTTACAGCTGCTTCAATTATCTGCGATATGTTCCGCTGCGTATTGTCAACCTTGTCTATCTTGTCTTGTTACAGGTCTTGGCCTTGTGCAAGCGCAACTTAGGCTTGCACGGCATCATGCCTTAGCAAGGACGAACGATCCCAAAGAGCCCGAAGCGAGGACGAAAGGACTCTGCGGGATCGGGGCATGACAGAATGGTATCAGAGCAACACGATCCTCTGGCCAATATTGATTCAATTGAATTCATACATGTTCCTCCGATTGAGAATTCCTTGCATGCTCGATATCATCAATGAAATGAACGTTCCATACAATAAGTCCGTAAATATTTTTATGATGCCAGCATATGTTTTATCGATTTATTGGATTGAGAATGAAATGCTTGATTGAACAAGAGTTTTGATATGATCTGAATTATGATTTTATGGATTGATGATGGCAAAGGATGAGGACTATCGCTGCTAAGGATATCGTAAGTTTCTTCTTAAGTTTCGAGGACGAAACTTCTTTTCGGTGGGTAATTATGTAGTGCCCCTCCGTGAAGGTACTAGATAGACAGAAAGATCGGATTGCTGGCTCTGCAACAGAAGACGATTGATCTGGGTGAGTGGACGAAGTCTTATTTTATGATTCGCTTGCGCCTAATAGGAATATGAGCTTTTGAATGAATGTATTGCTAATAACAAGACATAAATCTTGAGTATGCTTATAAGAGAATCTGTACATTGTCTGCTAAGAAAGAGAACAGTTTCCTGCTTGAAAAGAAGATGGAATTGTTTATGACTTGCTCGATTGATGCATGATGGTTTCATTTGATATTGCATGTGCATTGGGGTATCCACTTAGTGACGAGCTGAACCCTAGAGAGTCACAGCGGCTAGCGATGAGCTGAACCCATGCGAGTCACAACGGTTAGCGACGAGCTGAACCCAAGAGAGTCACAGCGGTTAGCGACGAGCTGAACCCGTGGGAGGCACAGCGGCTAAGATAGAAATGATATGTTGGCTTTTCAAAGATATTTTTAACAAGAATGTAAACTGACTCTGTATGCATGAAATAAACATAGGTAAAGAGTAGCAAGATCACACATCACAAGAAACGTTTTCTCACTAAATAAACAGTGATCGTTTCAGACAAATGTGGCTCCTTGTTCACAATCACCAGTATGCTGATATACTGACCCACCATCAGTATGCATGCAGGTGCACTATGCATCGAGAAGGATAGTCCGAAGTGATAGCCCGAGCCTCATCCTCAGGAACCAGAAATCAGAAGAGATGCCAAGAGATGACATCTGTTGCAAGAGTTGGTTTTGTATATAAAGGGATGTAATGTATGGGAACGGGATCATTGTAATCTGTAAAGTCTTGAGAGATTGTAACATTGTATCAGAGAGAATCGAGAGCTTGTAATCTGTTCAAAAGAAATCAACAAAGAGATTTGTTTTTTGTTACCATTGTGTTCAATGCATGTATTCTGAAATATGTTCGCTGCTGCTTCAATTATCTGCGATACGTTCCGCTGCGTATTGTCAACCTTTTCTATCATGTCTTGTTACAGGTCTTGGCCTTGTGCAAGCGCAACTTAGGCTTGTACGGCATCACGCCTTAGCGAGGACGAACGATCCCAAAGAGCCCGAAGCGAGGACGAAAGGACTCTGCGGGATCGGGGCGTGACAAAAGCTACGTAAGCAAACCACGTTCTCATGTAGTCAGGAAAGCTCGGACGTAAAAATGACCCAAAATATACTCCCTGCGTAAAGTAGCAGACTGGGCGTAAAAATAGCCCAAAATAAACTTCCAGCATAAAGTGGCTAAAAATATCCTTGAGCGTAAAATTAGCTCAAATAAACTTTACGCACACAATAGCCTTGAGCGTAAAAGCTCGAAATAACTATCGTGCGTAAAAGAAGCAGTTTATTGAGCATAAAATAGCCCATCTGCACACAAAATGACAAGCGTTGGGTTTGGTGAAAAGATCTCCTCGACTTCTGTGTACTGCTGTCAAAAAATTATTCTGTCAGATCAAATCACTTGCATTAAATTAGGCCTGACAGTCTGTCGTCCACGCATAAAAGTCGAGGATAACTCTCGCGTAAAAACTTCTCGCATAGAGAATAGCTTCCATAGAGAGTAGCTCGCGTAGAGTATGAGTTTGACTCAGTTTGAATTGCGTAAAGTTCTCAACTTTTCTGACTTGGTCTTTGAAGTACTTTTTACGCTCCTACAAGACCCCCTTCAAAGTTTTCAAATTATTTTCAAAATTTGAAATACTTTGAATAGAAGCGTAAAATTTGGGATTTCAACAGTCAGCGTAGAATTCGGGATATCCAACGGTCATCCGCGTAAAAGTCAGGATATCCAACAGTCAGCGTAAAAGTCAGGAATTTG
Source organism: Iris pallida (assembly GCA_029216955.1). Classification (NCBI taxonomy): domain Eukaryota; kingdom Viridiplantae; phylum Streptophyta; class Magnoliopsida; order Asparagales; family Iridaceae; genus Iris; species Iris pallida. The sequence goes on from JANAVB010035617.1 coordinate 14,535,080, forward strand.
AATCGATTCAAAAATTTTCTATAAATAGAGCTCTTCGAATAGAGATAAAACTTTACTTGTCTTTTGTAATCCCGATATCTCTTTACTCTTCTTCCTCCTTCATACTCTCGCTTCGATCCGATGGCCCCCAAGAGGTGTAACACCCAGTTTTCCAGATGAGGATAATTTTGAAATTTTGTAATTATAATCATTATTATTGATATTTATTTCATATTATGATTTTTGGTGATTTTTAATAATTTTTAAACTATTTAAAAACTGCTTTAAGTCATGACTTGTGATTTTGATGTGCTACCAGTGAATCTCTAGTGACTGCATCACCTAGAGCCTAACCATGTCATTAGAATGATTTAATTATCATTTTTAGCCTAGGAATAATTTGGTCATTTTGACTTATTTGAATTATTTGATGATTTATTGAATTGGTGATTTCTAGTTTGACTTTGACTTTTTGAGACCTGGTGGACTAGCCTAGAACGTAACCCTAGCCATGGTAACCCTAGTCTAACTTGAGTTAACCCATTTTAGTCATTGGAGATTAGTTTTAGAATGAGGGGATTTGGTTTAGTGAATTTAAGTCATGGCTTGTGGTTTCGTGAAATGACTTATGGCTTAATGATTTTATTGATCATGACTTAAGCCCATGGGCCATTTTAGGAAACCCTAACCCTAATTTTACAACTTGTGACCAGCCACCTAGGGAATCCCACCCTATTTAATGCCTCCATCATTTAAGGTTAGCCTCCCTTGGAAATAGATCTCAAGTTTAAAAAGAGGTAAATCTCCAACTTTAGAAATTCATTGAAAATTTATTTTAATTCCTTTTTAATCCTAGTTTTTTCCATTAGAACCTAATACTCTCCTATTTTCTGATCTTGGGGTTTAATCCCAGCTTTGGGACAATTTGGGAGTATTTTGCTAGCAAGGAGGAACCCCCCATTTGGAGCTTTTTCTTGCTATTTGCATACATAGGTAAAACATCTCTAATTGTATTAAATTTCTGTTTTCTTTGCATTTAGGGCTAGATCTAGGAGTCCCCTAGCTGTCCCTGGAGTTTGAGCCAAATTCGTGTCGGTTTCGTGTCCGTATCGGACACGTATCCATTTGATAGGTTAGGTGTTTGATGTAATGCCTCAACCAACTTTTGTTCTAATTTTTAAATGTATTTGAATATAATCCTAGATCTAGGGTTTGCTTATTGATTTCTGTGTTTATTTCCTAATTTTGGTGTCGTGTCGTGTCCACACGGGGACACGAATACGTGGGGACTGAACCATATACTATGTCCTGTATCACGGGGTCAATAACTCTCGACACAGGACACGTGGACACGCCATTTTTGGTGAGGGGCTTGGGGCGTCATCTGCCTTCACCCTCCCAAAATATGGGATCATATGGTGCAGTGTACGAGGAGAAATCCTCCTCGCACTGGCCGCACTGGCCGCGCGTGCGCGCTGTGCACGCGTGGGATTTGGCCACTGACACGGCCTTATAAGTCAGACACGACATGACCCCGACCCAATACAGGACCCTAGATGTGAGCACCCTGAATTTTGGGTTGATTTTTTTATTTTATTTTATTTTTCTGATGGATTGGTTTTGATTAATATTTTATTCTATTTATTTATCTGTAAGTGTACTTTTCCATGCCTTTGATATTTGGAGTATTAGGGATGTTCAACTCTGGAAATCTTCTTCATGAGTTTTGGAGTGGACAGGATTACCTTCATGACGGTATATAGTGTCCCATCCAAACTTGTTCACTTGTGCTCTTTCTGCTTCGCTGAACTTCGGGTCGGTTTAGACCATTTGATTGTTATTTATTTTTCCACTCTTTTTCTTGATCATTTTCAGCGTGTTACCATGACATTTAAATTGGGAGCGCAAGACCAGTCAGTTTCTTGAAACCAACTCCTCATTGATGATCTACTCGAGACGCTCGTCACCCATGACCTTCGTGTCCCACTCAGACACGTCATTTTGTGCTCCATTTGATTCGCACAACTTTTTCGACACGTGACCCGATTTTATTTCACGCCACGGCGTCACATTCATTTTCCAACTTGATTTATGGGTCCCCTGTCGACCAAAACCTGTCAGCCCCAACTATGGACATGGTCCACTTTGAGCCTACTATCCGTCCGCCACTTGTGTCCCATTTATTGGAATCCCCATGTGCTACTTATTCGCTCATGATCATCAACGTCTAATTTTAATTCGATTTTCGCACAATGTCCAGTTTTGATCCAATCCGGCTCCACCGAGTCCAGTCCAGCTTCGTGCTACCCTCCATCGTAGCACCCTCATATTTTTCTTGCCCAAAAATATTAGTGCTCTTCTACCTATTTTTTCTATATTTATTGGGATTTTCCGTTGAATTAAAACTCTATGGGAATAACCAATTTTTCCTCTAATTAATTTCTAGCCATTGATTCTCCCCATTTAATCTCAACCATTGATTCCCCCTAGCAGCCAACATCAAATTCCTCCTATACTAGCCGGCCCTAAATTTTAGGTAAGGAATTCTCTCTCCTCCCTTTATTATACAACATCTCTTTCTCTCTCTCCCTTCCTTAATATATTTCCCACAACTTTACTACAACAACAACAAAACTAACAGCAGCATCAACCACCTCCCCTCCCATGTAGCCCGACCAACTCCTCCCCTGGCCGGACCACCCCTCTCCCGACGCACCCTCGCCGGTGGGCCTGGCAACGCGCGCCGCCGCGCGACTGAGCGCTGCGCACCGCAGCTCCGGCAACAGCAGCTTACACCAGCGCGCGCGCGCGAACGGCTCTGGCACCGCCGTCGGCCGCAGTGGCCCCGGCGACCACCCCCCACGGGCGCGCCCCCTCTGGCCAGAAGTTTCCATGGCGGCCACCGTCCTCCGGGACGCGCCGTCGAGGCGATTCGTGCGTTTTGAACGACGTCCCGTCGTGACGCGCGCGAAATGAAGTTCGTTTTGGCGCCCCGTCGCAGCAACTTTGCACGCAATTTTTCGGAGATCCGACCGTTGGATCGGCGATTTCTTCACTCCGTCACAATCTTGGTATATCCACATTCGCTCATGTCAATTTTCGTCCGTTAGTTTTATCGTTTGATACATGAAAACCGGCCACCAAGTTGACCGTTTAAATTGTATTAAATTTGGACAGTTTCGCGGGGCCAACTTCGTCTGCTTGTATCTCCTCCACCGCAGCTCCGTTTGGCGTGCTACCAGTTCCGGTGCAAAGCTGGTATAACCCTCTTACTACCCCTCCAGTTTCGTTTCATTGTGAGCTTGTTTGATTGGTTGAATTCGACGCCAAAGTTGGCCGTCCGAATTTATAATTTCCAACTTGTAAAATTCTATTTTTGAACACGGGACTCCAGATTTCATTTCTGACACCACCATTAGACTCGTGGTGTCGTTCTGGCATGTTTTCATATAAAATTTGTTAGATTTGGAGAACGTGGGCCCGGGCACGTTTTTCGATGCAAAACGGATCCCACTTTCTGGTTCAACGGGACTTTTTGACGTCGGCTCATCGGAATCCATTTTCGGAGATACCATTGAGTTCGTATCGTCATTCTGGACTCGTTGACATATAATTTGCTAGGTTTTGGTGGACATTGGGTCTGGCACGTATTTCGGTGCAAGTCGGATACCAATATCCGGGTCAACGGATCATTTTGAGATCGGCTCATCGGAATCCAATTTCGGAGATACCGTTGAGTTCGTATCATTATTCTGGACTCGTTGACAGGTAGTTTGCTGAGTTTTGAGAACTTTGGCTCCGGCACGCATTTCCGTGCAAACCGGAATTCCAAGTTCTGGTCAACGGGCCAAAATGAGATCGGGTCAACGGAATCCAATTCTGAAGATACCGTTGGGTTCGTATCGACATTCTGGTTTCGTGGACATATAATTTGTTATATTTTATAGACTTGTTTTCTTGCACGTTTTTCGGTGCAAAACGGCTCCGACACGGACACCGTTTTGACCCGAAATTACCTTTTTGCCCTTGTGTCCAAATTGGACCGTTGGGTAGGCTATCCTAGCTAATTTGAGCATTCTGGACACGTTGGCGATGTTTATTTCATCGTCCGACAATGTTTGTTGATAATTTCTCTGAGTTTAACCTTTTTATAATTAATTAATAATTAATTCATATAATGTTCGTATTTCGGGATTAGTACAACGAAACTGAGATCAGTCAATTCCAGTGATCTCACATCGCTGAAATTGACAAGTTGGATACGTGGATCACTATAATAAGATTATCAACCTTACCGATAATCTTCTTATCTCGATTTACGTGTCGTAAGTTTCAACGTACAAATAACGAAGTACACTTTATATTAGACTAGAATTGACCATGTTTGACCAGAGTTGACCAGTTGACCCAAAGTCAACTGTAAGTCAACACTTGACCTAGTTTGACTAGATTATTGACCGGAGTCGACCTAGAGTTGTTTTGACTTAGAAGAACCTATAATAATGTAGATTGATTATAGAGATTCATTTATTTACAAATTGAACACCTTGTAACCTGTGTTACTTTAAATAGGACTCTGTGGCTTCAGTGGGACCCCTTATACGTATCAGCTGTTCAGGTTATCGAGGCGAGTACATTCTCTGATTATTTCATATCCTGCTTAGAATTATTTCCTGCAGTAGATTACTTTATTTGAACTGTCACGTTGGTCACACGGATTGGTACTATATGGATCCCTTCTTGAGATGTTATCCTTAGGAAGCATCGGGTGCTACATGTTCTGTGCGTTTCACTCACATGGCGTATCATATGCTTCATTGGTTCTTTGATCACTTACGACATATACTCTTATGATCGTAGAGTCTTCCTAGAATCCTTATCCCATTTATGGGACTACTATGTATCACCTTCGGGGTCTACCACCTTCGGGGTCTACCACCTTCGGGGTCTACCACCATCGGGGTCTACCACCTTCGGGGTCTGTTACATAGCATCATATAACATAACCTGGCTGGATCCTTGTGTATTGATTGGGGGTACGGGGGAGTAGAATTGGACATGTGAATAATACACCAGTAGTATCTTATCAGAATCTCTTCCATAGTGTCTTATCAGAATCTCCTATGCCATTTACATGTTCATATTGTACTCTGACTCACTAGTCACTGCTAGTTCTCTATGTATAGTAGATATTTCTATTACAGCTCTCTCTCTGTTTACATACCGCATTTCTTTCAGTACTTGTATCTTACTTTACTGCATGATTATATTTTCTAACCTGCTATGAACTGTTGAGATGTAATGCGCTCGCTCCTGTCCTGACTGGACCTGTTGATAAATTTTACAGATGGCCTGGGATTGCCTGCTAGCCTAGAGGAGACACAGTAGAGGTTGTTTAGATAGTTGTTTCTTTTGTCTGGAGTTGTATTTACTTTGTGGATTAATGTATCTGTATTGAGTTTTGAGATGTATTTATGGGTTTATGTATCTTAGACACTTAGACTTCTATCTCCTGTATCTCTTTTGGATTTCATGTTTTATCTATCTTTATCATGCTCTACCTTAGATGTGATTGAGACTGTATCTGCTATGTCACCCCCATTCGGGGAGTATAAACTGTTTAGTCTTATACTGTTAGATGCATTGAGACCTAGGACAGCATTCTACCGCCGACACTGCGCCGTAGGCTGGGCGTTGTTACGTTCTCGTACCCAAACAGTGGGTGCGGGTCGTGACACGTTTTTAGTGGCAGCCCATGCAGGTCGAGACTAAAAGTGTAGTGGTATTCGAACTAGAGTACCACTACAGCCTGCACTAGGAATAGGATATATTTTTGAAGGTACTCAATCACAGCTAGGAACCCTTGAGAGATTCCTGGGACGACCCTGGAGAATCTTATTTAACTTCGATTTGAAAATTCTTTTTTCCTTGATTTGTTTTATCTTTATTTTCTGTTGTTGAATTTGATTTTAATGGATTATTGTTGAATTTGAGTTTGTATTTATTAATTTTGATGGAAGATTGTCGAATTTTGAATTTTGATGATAGCTGTTGCATTCGAGTTTGTATTTTGATGGATTTTGTTTATTTTTGAAATTTGATGTTCGTTAACAAATTTGATTTGATTTTTGAGTATTTATTATTGATTTAATTTAATTTTTGGCAAGATGAAATTATATGGGCTAGGTCATCTATGTTATGGAATCTAGTCTTCTATAGTCACATTAGCCAGCATGGTGAGGACATATAGTCTGACTCTGGATATATTTCTCGGGTGTGGGAATTTAAGGTTTTCGCAGCCAAGCTAGCGGCATCGCGAAAATGTTAAATACCATGATTCTAGATATATGTGCATAAGTCAAGGGCTCTGTGATTATCGTAGCCTTGCTTACTGGTATGACGAGGATTTAGAGTACCATGATTTTGGACAGACGCATATGATTATCAGATTGTACTTTAAATGTTTTCGAACATGTTTTCTCTACTTTTGTTGCAGTCCTTCAAAAAAAAAGGAGAATTATTAATTGGCTCGTTTTGTTTAGTTTTGCTTCTCATTATTTAACTTAGGAGTAGGTTAGCTGTTTTTATAAATCTTGTGTAACTTCTTACCATAAAATTTTTCTTAATGAATCGATGATTTTGCTAGACTTTACCTTGGATTTGATAATTTAGCTCTGGGTTTCAAAATGGTTCTTCTTTAAACGGATAAGCAAAACAAATTTGATCGTTATTTCTTCTTGCTATTATTCTTGTATTAAGTAATAATAATAATAAAACTGTCTTGATTTAACTAATCACCTGCTTCGCAATCTTGGTAGAAATCTAAATGCTGCTCTTGATATAGAATTTGGTTTTTATTTTGGGATATGAGGATATAGATATAGTGGACACAAATACTTTGTCTGATACATATGCATGCTACGCTTGATTTCCAACATATCTAGATAATATTAATATGTCATTAATGTTAAATTTTCAAAATTCCAATGTTTCTGGCTTTCTGCTTTTCTAGTTTAAATTCGTAATTTAAATATAAATTTTATGTTATTAGTTGTGTCTACATAACTGCACATGTATAATATCTACATGATTTTAATTTTAGAGAAATTGGTAAAGTTATGTGAAATTTGTAAAATTTAAGACTGTACATATTAACCCTTAATACTGAATTCCAAATGTTTAGTTTAAATTGCTGTTTTATTTTCTTTAATATAATATTTAATGCTGTGTACAATGTTGTATGTAGGGATATAATGTTAGGTTTTATATTCTTACATGATAGTTTGTGATAAACATTGAGTTGGTTTTAATGTTCAAATTTCTCCAAAATCTTGAAAATTAGTTACATGTTAACATTTTTACATTGATTTCCATGTTTAGTTAAAATTCAGATTTAACATGTAATATTGACTGTATGCGTAGATAAACGTATTGATAGTATGTTAGTGTCTCATTTCCATCATGTTAGGATGTATTGGGAGTATTGAGATTAGTCGTGATGTTTCAAAACCCCCTAAATTTTGAAATTGCATTATGTTAATATTACACTTGTTAAAATGTTAGCTCATTTCAGATTTGTATGTAAATGCGGAACTAAAACCTGGTTTAACCTTTCAATACTAAGCTATAACCCTGTACAATGACACACACACACTCTAACTTAGTATGCCCTGTCATGTAACCTAATCTTTTCTCTCTATGTTATGATTAAATAGGTTTATATTGTAGATTGTTAAACCATATGCCATGAGTAATGTAACTGGATAGCTATTGTTTGAAACCCAAACCCTCGTATACACTTTCATGTATATTCACATACACACATGTCTACTATCTAACCACATGAACATATTCCCATAGACATGATGCTAGTTTTCCCTCTCTAACGCTCTCTATACATATATTGTGATTGGATTTCAATGCAAGTGACTTTCAATTCTTTAACTTGTGAATTTGATTTTCTTGGGATAGTACCCCTTTTAGATGATTGGTGGTTACTTTTCTTTATTTTTGATAAGTACCAGTTTTCACATAGGATGGTAGACTGTCTTACAGTTTTGATGATTTGTTATTTCTGTAACTTTTCTATTTTAGCAACCTGGATTGCTTGTGCGTTTTGATACCATATGACCCTTTCGGTTAGCATGACTAGTATACCTAGATGAGACTTCACTGTCACCGTATGCCATGACCCTGTATGCCGTTCTTTTTTGATGGTATGATTTGTTTAAGTTCTGGGATTTGATTGTGGGGGTTTGACCTAGAGGGAGTACGAACATTTTAATTTCGAGGACGAAATTTTTATAAGGTGGGTAGGGTGTGAGCACCCTGAATTTCGGGTTGATTTTTTTCATTTTATTTTATTTTTCTGATTGATTGGTTTTGATTAATATTTTATTCTATTTATTTATCTATAAGTGTACTTTTCCATGCCTTTGATATTTGGAGTATCAGGGATGTTCAACTCTGGAAATCTTCTTCATGAGTTTTGGAGTAGACAGGATTACCTTCATGACGGTATATAGTGTCCCATCCAAACTTGTTCACTTGTGCTCTTTCTGCTTCGCTGAACTTCGGGTCGGTTTAGACCATTTGATTGTTATTTATTTTTCCACTCTTTTTCTTTATCATTTTCAGCGCGTTACCATGACATTTAAATTGGGAGCGCAAGACCAGTCAGTTTCTTGAAACCAACTCCTCATTGATGATCTACTCGAGACGCTCGTCACCCATGACCTTCGTGTCCCACTCAGACACGTCATTTTGTGCTCCATTTGATTCGCACAACTTTCCCGACACGTGACCCGATTTTATTTCACGCCACGGCATCACATTCATTTTCTAACTTGATTTATGGGTCCCCTGTCGACCAAAACCTGTCAGCCCCAACTATGGACATGGCCCACTTTGAGCCTACTATCCGTCCGCCACTTGTGTCCTATTTATTGGAATCCCCATGTGCTACTTATTCGCTCATGATCATCAACGTCTAATTTTAATTCGATTTTCGCACAATGTCCAGTTTTTATCTATTCCGGCTCCACCGAGTCCAGTCCAGCTTCGTGCTACCCTCCATCGTAGCACCCTCATATTTTTCTTGCCCAAAAATATTAGTGCTCTTCTACCTATTTTTTCTATATTTATCGGGATTTTCCGTTGAATTAAAACTCTATGGGAATAACCAATTTTTCCTCTAATTAATTTCTAGCCATTGATTCTCCCCATTTAATCTCAACCATTGACTCCCCCTAGCAGCCAACATCAAATTCCTCCTATACTAGCCGGCCCTAAATTTTAGGTAAGGAATTCTCTCTCCTCCCTTTATTATACAACATCTCTTTCTCTCTCTCCCTTCCTTAATATATTTCCCACAACTTTACTACAACAACAACAAAACTAACAGCAGCATCAACCACCTCCCCTCCCATGTAGCCCGACCAACTCCTCCCCTGGCCGGACCACCCCTGTCCCGACCACCGTCGGCCACCCACAGTCGACCCTCTCCGACTCTTCCTCCTTCTTCCATCTCCTCCTCCATCTCCTCCACAACCACCACCTACACTATCCTTCTTTTCCGCCACCACCATGGCCGCCACCTCGGCAACTAGCTCCGCGTGGCCGTGCGCCGGCGCCTGGCCGCCCCCGATGTACCCTCGCCGGTGGGCCTGGCAACGCGCGCCGCCGCGCGACTGAGCGCTGCGCACCGCAGCTCCGGCAGCAGCAGCTTACACCAGCGCGTGCGCGCGCGAACGACGCTGGCGCAGCCGTCGGCCGCCGTGGCCCCGGCGACCACCCCCCACGGGCGCGCCCCCTCTGGCCAGAAGTTTCCATGGCGGCCACCGTCCTCCGGGACGCGCCGTCGAGGCGATTCGTGCGTTTTGAACGACGTCCCGTCGTAACGCGCGCGAAATGAAGTTCGTTTTGGCGCCCCGTCGCAGCAACTTCGTACGCAATTTTCCGGAGATCCGTCCGTTGGATCGGCGATTTCTTCACTCCGTCACAATCTTGGTATATCCACCTTCGCTCATGTCAATTTTCGTCCGTTAATTATATCGTTTGATACATGAAAATCGGCCACCAAGTTGACCGTTTAAATTGTATTAAATTTGGACAGTTTCGCGGTGCCAACTTCGTCAGCTTGTATCTCCTCCACCGCTGCTCCGTTTGGCGTGCTACCAGTTCCGGTGCAAAGCTGGTATAACCCTCTTACTACCCCTCCAGTTTCGTTTCATTGTGAGCTTGTTTGATTGGTTGAATTCGACGCCAAAGTTGGCCGTCCGAATTCGTAATTTCCAACTTGTAAATTTCCCATTTTGAACAAAGGACTCCAGATTTCATTTCTGACACCACCATTATACTCGTGGCGTCGTTCTGGCATGTTTTCATATAAAACTTGTTAGATTTGGAGAACGTGGGCCCGGGCACGTTTTTCGGTGCAAAACGGGTCCCACTTTCTGGGTCAATGAGACTTTTTGACGTCGGCTCATCGGAATCCAATTTCGGAGATACCGTTGAGTTTGTATCGTCATTCTGGACTCGTTGACATATAATTTGCTAGGTTTTGGTGGACATTGGGTCTGGCACGCATTTCGGTGCAAGTTGGATACCAATATCCGGGTCAACGGGTCATTTTGAGATCGGCTCATCGGAATCCAATTCCGGAGATACCGTTGAGTTTGTATCATCGTTCTGGACTCGTTGACAGGTAATTTGCTGAGTTTTGAGAACTTTGGCTCCGGCACGCATTTCCGTGCAAACCGGAATTCCAAGTTCTGGTCAACGGGCCAAAATGAGATCGGGTCAACGGAATTCAATTCTGGAGATACCGTTGGGTTCGTATCGACATTCTGGTTTCGTGGACATATAATTTGTTATATTTTATAGACTTGTTTTCTTGCACGTTTTTCGGTGCAAAACGGCTCCGACACGGACACCGTTTTGACCCGAAATTACCTTTTTGCCTTTGTGTCCAAATTGGACCGTTGGGTAGGCTATCCTAGCTAATTTGAGCATTCTGGACACGTTGGCGAAGTTTATTTCATCGTCCGACAATGTTTGTTGATAATTTCTCTGAGTTTAACCTTTTATAATTAATTAATAATTAATTCATATAATGTTCGTATTTCGGGATTAGTACAACGAAACTGAGATCAGTCAATTCCAGTGATCTCACATCGCTGAAATTGACAAGTTGGATACGTGGATCACTATAATAAGATTATCAACCTTACTGATAATCTTCTTATCTCGATTTACGTGTCGTAAGTTTCAACGTACAAATAACGAAGTACACTTTATATTAGACTAGAATTGACCATGTTTGACCAGAGTTGACCAGTTGACCCAAAGTCAACTGTAAGTCAACACTTGACCTAGTTTGACTAGATTATTGACCGGAGTCGACCTAGAGTTGTTTTGACTTAGAAGAACCTATAATAATGTAGATTGATTATAGAGATTCATTTATTTACAAATTGAACACCTTGTAACCTGTGTTACTTTAAATAGGACTCTGTGGCTTCAGTGGGACCCCCTATATGTATCAGCTGTTCAGGTTATCGAGGCGAGTACATTCTCTGATCATTTCATATCCTGCTTAGAATTATTTCCTGCAGTAGATTACTTTATTTGAACTGTCACGTTGGTCACACGGATTGGTACTATATGGATCCCTTCTTGAGATGTTATCCTTAGGAAGCATCGGGTGCTACATGTTCTGTGCGTTTCACTCACATGGCGTATCATATGCTTCATTGGTTCTTTGATCACTTACGACATATACTCTTATGATCGTAGAGTCTTCCTAGAATCCTTATCCCATTTATGGGACTACTATGTATCACCTTCGGGGTCTACCACCTTCGGGGTCTACCACCTTCGGGGTCTACCACCATCGGGGTCTACCACCTTCGGGGTCTGTTACATAGCATCAAATAACATAACCTGGCTGGATCCTTGTGTATTGATTGGGGGTACGGGGAAGTAGAATTGGACATGTGAATAATACACCAGTAGTATCTTATCAGAATCTCTTCCATAGTGTCTTATCAGAATCTCCTATGCCATTTACATGTTCATATTGTACTCTGACTCACTAGTCACTGCTAGTTCTCTATGTATAGTAGATATTTCTATTACAGCTCTCTCTCTGTTTACATACCGCATTTCTTTCAGTACTTGTATCTTACTTTACTGCATGATTATATTTTCTAACCTGCTATGAACTGTTGAGATGTAATGTGCTCGCTCCTGTCCTGACTGGACCTGTTGATAAATTTTACAGATGGCCTGGGATTGCCTGCTAGCCTAGAGGAGACACAGTAGAGGTTGTTTAGATAGTTGTTTCTTTTGTCTGGAGTTGTATTTACTTTGTGGATTAATGTATCTGTATTGAGTTTTGAGATGTATTTATGGGTTTATGTATCTTAGACACTTAGACTTCTATCTCCTGTATCTCTTTTGGATTTCATGTTTTATCTATCTTTATCATGCTCTACCTTATATGTGATTGAGACTGTATCTGCTATGTCACCCCCATTCGGGGAGTATAAACTGTTTAGTCTTATACTGTTAGATGCATTGAGACCTAGGACAGCATTCTACCGCCGACACTGCGGCGTAGGCTGGGCGTTGTTACGTTCTCGTACCCAAACAGTGGGTGCGGATCGTGACACGTTTTTAGTGGCAGCCCATGCAGGTCGAGACTAAAAGTGTAGTGGTATTCGAACTAGAGTACCACTACAGCCTGCACTAGGAATAGGATATATTTTTGAAGGTACTCAATCACAGCTAGGAACCCTTGAGAGATTCCTGGGACGACCCTGGAGAATCTTATTTAACTTCGATTTGAAAATTCCTTTTTCCTTGATTTGTTTTATCTTTATTTTCTGTTGTTGAATTTGATTTTAATGGATTATTGTTGAATTTGAGTTTGTATTTATTAATTTTGATGGAAGATTGTCGAATTTTGAATTTTGATGATAGCTGTTGCATTCGAGTTTGTATTTTGATGGATTTTGTTTATTTTTGAAATTTGATGTTCGTTAACAAATTTGATTTGATTTTTGAGTATTTATTATTGATTTAATTTAATTTTTGGCAAGATGAAATTATATGGGCTAGGTCATCTATGTTATGGAATCTAGTCTTCTATAGTCACATTAGCCAGCATGGTGAGGACATATAGTCTGACTCTGGATATATTTCTCGGGTGTGGGAATTTAAGGTTTTCGCAGCCAAGCTAGCGGCATCGCAAAAATGTTAAATACCATGATTCTAGATATATGTGCATAAGTCAAGGGCTCTGTGATTATCGTAGCCTTGCTTACTGGTATGACGAGGATTTAGAGTACCATGATTTTGGACAGACGCATATGATTATCAGATTGTACTTTAAATGTTTTCGAACATGTTTTCTCTACTTTTGTTGCAGTCCTTCAAAAAAAAAGGAGAATTATTAATTGGCTCGTTTTGTTTAGTTTTGCTTCTCATTATTTAACTTAGGAGTAGGTTAGCTGTTTTTATAAATCTTGTGTAACTTCTTACCATAAAATTTTTCTTAATGAATCGATGATTTTGCTAGACTTTATCTTGGATTTGATAATTTAGCTCTGGGTTTCAAAATGGTTCTTCTTTAAACGGATAAGCAAAACAAATTTGATCGTTATTTCTTCTTGCTATTATTCTTGTATTAAGTAATAATAATAATAAAACTGTCTTGATTTCACTAATCACCTGCTTCGCAATCTTGGTAGAAATCTAAATGCTGCTCTTGATATAGAATTTGGTTTTTATTTTGGGATATGAGGATATAGATATAGTGGACACAAACACTTTGTCTGATACATATGCATGCTACGCTTGATTTCCAACATATCTAGATAATATTAATATGTCATTAATGTTAAATTTTCAAAATCCCAATGTTTCTGGCTTTCTGCTTTTCCAGTTTAAATTCGTAATTTAAATATAAATTTTATGTTATTAGTTTTGTCTACATAACTGCACATGTATAATATCTACATGATTTTAATTTTAGAGAAATTGGTGAAGTTATGTAAAATTTGTAAAATTTAAGACTGTGTACATATTAACCCTTAATACTGAATTCCAAATGTTTAGTTTAAATTGCTGTTTTATTTTCTTTAATATAATATTTAATGCTGTGTACAATGTTGTATGTAGGGATATAATGTTAGGTTTTATATTCTTACATGATAGTTTGTGATAAACATTGAGTTGGTTTTAATGTTCAAATTTCTCCAAAATCTTGAAAACTAGTTACATGTTAACATTTTTACATTGATTTCCATGTTTAGTTAAAATTCAGATTTAACATGTAATATTGACTGTATGCGTAGATAAACGTATTGATAGTATGTTAGTGTCTCATTTCCATCATGTTAGGATGTATTGGGAGCATTGAGATTAGTCGTGATGTTTCGAAACCCCCTAAATTTTGAAATTGCATTATGTTAATATTACACTTGTTAAAATGTTAGCTCGTTTCAGATTTGTATGTAAATGCGAAACTAAAACCTGGTTTAACCTTTCAATACTAAGCTATAACCCTGTACAAGGACACACACACACACTCTAACTTAGTATGCCCTGTCATGTAACCTAATCTTTTCTCTCTATGTTATGATTAAATAGGTTGTATATTGTAGATTGTTAAACCATATGCCATGAGTAATGTAACTGGATAGCTATTGTTTGAAACCCAAACCCTCGTATACACTTTCATGTATATTCACATACACACATGTCTACTATCTAACCACATGAACATATTCCCATACACATGATGCTAGTTTTCCCTCTCTAACGCTCTCTATACATATATTGTGATTGGATTTCAATGCAAGTGACTTTCAATTCTTTAACTTGTGAATTTGATTTTCTTGGGATAGTACCCCTTTTAGATGATTGGTGGTTACTTTTTTTTATTTTTGATAAGTACCAGTTTTCACATAGGATGGTAGACTGTCTTACAGTTTTGATGAATTGTTATTTCTGTAACTTTTCTATTTTAGCAACCTGGATTGCTTGTGCGTTTTGATACCATATGACCCTTTCGGTTAGCATGACTAGTATACCTAGATGAGACTTCACTGTCACCGTATGCCATGACCCTGTATGCCGTTCTTTTTTGATGGTATGATTTGTTTAAGTTCTGGGATTTGATTGTGGGGGTTTGACCTAGAGGGAGTACGAACATTTTAATTTTGAGGACGAAATTTTTATAAGGTGGGTAGGATGTGAGCACCCTGAATTTCGGGTTGATTTTTTTCATTTTATTTTATTTTTCTGATTGATTGGTTTTGATTAATATTTTATTCTATTTATTTATCTATAAGTGTACTTTTCCATGCCTTTGATATTTGGAGTATCAGGGATGTTCAACTCTGGAAATCTTTTTCATGAGTTTTGGAGTGGACAGGATTACCTTCATGACGGTATATAGTGTCCCATCCAAACTTGTTCACTTGTGCTCTTTCTGCTTCGCTGAACTTCGGGTCGGTTTAGACCATTTGATTGTTATTTATTTTTCCACTCTTTTTCTTTATCATTTTCAGCGCGTTACCATGACATTTAAATTGGGAGCGCAAGACCAGTCAGTTTCTTAAAACCAACTCCTCATTGATGATCTACTCGAGACGCTCGTCACCCATGACCTTCGTGTCCCACTCAGACACGTCATTTTGTGCTCCATTTGATTCGCATAACTTTCCCGACACGTGACCCGATTTTATTTCACGCCACGGCGTCACATTTATTTTCCAACTTGATTTATGGGTCCCCTGTCGACCAAAACCTGTCAGCCCCAACTATGGACATGGCCCACTTTGTGCCTACTATCCGTCCGCCACTTGTGTCCCATTTATTGGAATCCCCATGTGCTACTTATTCGCTCATGATCATCAACGTCTAATTTTAATTCGATTTTCGCATAATGTCCAGTTTTCATCCAATCCGGCTCCACCGAGTCCAGTCCATCGTAGCACCCTCATATTTTTCTTGCCCAAAAATATTAGTGCTCTTCTACCTATTTTTTCTATATTTATTGGGATTTTTTGTTGAATTAAAACTCTATGGGAATAACCAATTTTTCCTCTAATTAATTTCTAGCCATTGATTCTCCCCATTTAATCTCAACCATTGATTCCCCTAGCAGCCAACATCAAATTCCTCCTATACTAGCCGGCCCTAAATTTTAGGTAAGGAATTCTCTCTCCTCCCTTTATTATACAACATCTCTTTCTCTCTCTCCCTTCCTTAATATATTTCCCACAACTTTACTACAACAACAACAAAACTAACAGCAGCATCAACCACCTCCCCTCCCATGTAGCCCGACATACTCCTCCCCTGGCCGGACCACCCCTGTCCCGACCACCGTCGGCCACCCACAGCCGACCCTCTCCGACTCTTCCTCCTTCCATCTCCTCCTCCATCTCCTCCACAACCACCACCTACACTATCCTTCTTTTCCGCCACCACCATGGCCGCCACCTCGGCAACTAGCTCCGTGTGGCCATACGCCGGCGCCTGGCCGCCCCCGACGCACCCTCGCCGGTGGGCCTGGCAACGCGCGCCGCCGCGCGACTGAGCGCTGCGCACCACAGCTCCGGCAGCAGCAGCTTACACCAGCGCTTGCGCGCGCGAACGGCGCTGGCGCCGCCGTCGGCCGCCGTGGCCCCGGCGACCACCCCCCATGGGTGCGCCCCCTCTGGCCAGAAGTTTCCATGGCGGCCACCGTCCTCCGGGACGCGCCGTCGAGGCGATTCGTGCGTTTTGAACGACGTCCCGTCGTGACGCGCGCGAAATAAAGTTCGTTTTGGCGCCCCGTCGCAGCAACTTCGCGCGCGATTTTCCGGAGATCCGACCATTGGATCGGCGATTTCTTCACTCCGTCACAATCTTGGTATATCCACCTTCGCTCATGTCAATTTTCGTTCGTTAATTTTATCATTTGATACATGAAAATCGGCCACCAAGTTGACCGTTTAAATTGTATTAAATTTGGACAGTTTTGTGGTGCCAACTTCGTCAGCTTGTATCTCCTCCACCGCAGCTCCGTTTGGCGTGCTACCAGTTCCGGTGCAAAGCTGGTATAACCCTCTTACTACCCCTCCAGTTTCGTTTCATTGTGAGCTTGTTTGATTGGTTGAATTCGACGCCAAAGTTGGCCGTCCGAATTCGTAATTTCCAACTTGTAAAATTCCATTTTTGAACACGGGACTCCAGATTTCATTTCTGACACCACCATTAGACTCGTGGTGTCATTCTGGCATGTTTTCATATAAAATTTGTTAGATTTGGAGAACATGGGCCCGGACACGTTTTTCGGTGTAAAACGGGTCCCACTTTCTGGGTCAACGGGACTTTTTGACGTCGGCTCATCGGAATCCAATTTCGGAGATACCGTTGAGTTTGTATCGTCATTCTGGACTCGTTGACATATAATTTGCTAGGTTTTGGTGGACATTGGGTCTGGCACGCATTTCGGTGTAAGTTGGATACCAATATCCGGGTCAACGGGTCATTTTGAGATCGGCTCATCGGAATCCAATTCCGGAGATACCGTTGAGTTCGTATCATCATTCTGGACTCGTTGACAGGTAGTTTGCTGAGTTTTGAGAACTTTGGCTCCGGCACGCATTTTCGTGCAAACCGGAATTCCAAGTTATGGTCAACGGGCCAAAATGAGATCGGGTCAACGGAATCCAATTCTGGAGATACCGTTGGATTCGTATCGACATTCTGGTTTCGTGGACATATAATTTGTTATATTTTATAGACTTGTTTTCTTGCACGTTTTTCGGTACAAAACGGCTCCGACACGGACACCGTTTTGACCCGAAATTACCTTTTTGCCCTTGTGTCCAAATTGGACCGTTGGGTAGGCTATCCTAGCTAATTTGAGCATTCTGGACACGTTGGTGATGTTTATTTCATCGTCCGACAATATTTGTTGATAATTTCTCTGAGTTTAACCTTTTTATAATTAATTAATAATTAATTAATATAATGTTCGTATTTCGGGATTAGTACAACGAAACTGAGATCAGTCAATTCCATTGATCTCACATCGCTGAAATTGACAAGTTGGATACGTGGATCACTATAATAAGATTATCAACCTTACCGATAATCTTCTTATCTCGATTTACGTGTCGTAAGTTTCAACGTACAAATAACGAAGTACACTTTATATTAGACTAGAATTGACCCTGTTTGACCAGAGTTGACCAGTTGACCTAAAGTCAACTGTAAGTCAACACTTGACCTAGTTTGACTAGATTATTGACCGGAGTCGACCTAGAGTTGTTTTGACTTAGAAGAACCTAGAATAATATAGATTGATTATAGAGATTCATTTATTTACAACTTGAACACCTTGTAACCTGTGTTACTTTAAATAGGACTCTGTGGCTTCAGTGGGACCCCCTATACGTATCAGCTGTTCAGTTTATCGAGGCGAGTACATTCTCTGATCATTTTATATCCTGCTTAGAATTATTTCCTGCAGTAGATTACTTTACTTGTACTGTCACGTTGGTCACACGGATTGGTACTATATGGATCTCTTCTTGAGATGTTATCCTTAGGGAGCATCGGGTACTACATGTTCTGTGCGTTTCACTCACATGGCGTATCATATGCTTCATTGGTTCTTTGATCACTTACGACATATACTCTTATGATCGTAGAGTCTTCCTAGAATCCTTATCCCATTTATGGGACTACTATGTATCACCTTCGGCATCTACCACCTTCGGGGTCTACCACCTTCGGGGTCTACCACCTTCGGGGTCTGTTACATAGCATCATATAACATAACCTGGTTGTATCCTTGTGTATTATTGGGGGTACGGGGGAGTAGAATTGGACATGTGAATAATACACCAGTAGTATCTTATCAGAATCTCTTCCATAGTGTCTTATCAGAATCTCCTATGCCATTTACATGTTCATATTGTACTCTGACTCACTAGTCACTGCTAGTTCTCTATGTATAGTAGATATTTCTATTACAGCTCTCTCTCTCTGTTTACATACCGCATTTCTTTCAGTACTTGTATCTTACTTTACTGCATGATTATATTTTCTAACCTGCTATGAACTGTTGAGATGTAATATGCTCGCTCCTGTCCTGACTGGACCTGTTGATAAATTTTACAGATGGCCTGGGATTGCCTGCTAGCCTAGAGGAGACACAGTAGAGGTTGTTTAGATAGTTGTTTCTTTTGTCTGGAGTTGTATTTACTTTGTGGATTAATGTATCTGTATTGAGTTTTAAGATGTATTTATGGGTTTATGTATCTTAGACACTTAGACTTCTATCTCCTGTATCTCTTTTGGATTTCATGTTTTATCTATCTTTATCATGCTCTACCTTAGATGTGATTGAGACTGTATTTGCTATGTCACCCCCATTCGGGGAGTATAAACTGTTTAGTCTTATACTGTTAGATGCATTGAGACCTAGGACAGCGTTCTACCGCCGACACTGCGGCGTAGGCTGGGCGTTGTTACGTTCTCGTACCCAAACAGTGGGTGCGGGTCGTGACACTAGACACCTAGCACTGCCCTAGGCGGACACGTGGGCACGAGCACGAGTCATGTTGTGCCCTGTGTCGTGTCCTAGAGTGACACACACGCGTGTACGACACTTCCTGAACACAGTTCTGTGTCTGTGTATGTGTGGTCATTTGGACACGTTTGTGTCCAATTGGTTGGACACAAACACCCCTGTGACACGAACACGTGTGCTAGATTGATTACCAACCTCTAGTTTACAATATTAACTTGAATTTGATTTCGAAATATGCATTTTCCTGTTTCACTGATACCATGTGTCCCTTTTTGAAATTCCTGAATTTATTTCTGTTTAACCTGATTTTAATTGATGTTTATTGTCCTCAATTGATTCACACATGTGTAATAGGACTTGCTAGATTGTGTTTACATATTAATTTGGGTTTTGATTGGGATTTGGGTTCGATTATGGGTAATGGTATGCATCACTGATACTTGTCCTGATACTTGTAAATTTCAGTATTTTTCCTAACTCAAATTTCCTGATTTGAATGATGATTTCAACTGATTAATGTCCCCACATATTACTGATATATGTTAATGTAGTGTTTCAACTTGAAAATAGACTTTTGATTGTGAGAATGGAATGATTGCATTGGGTTTGGTTTTCGAATTGTCTATTGAACCTGAGATTATTCCAATCCCTGTTTAAATATGTTTTCACTGAAATTATGATCCCCACATGTTTGGTTGTTATGTTAGCTTTGTATTTCATTCGAATATGAGCTTTTTGATTTATGATTCGAAATTGGGCATGTGAGTCCAGTTCAATGGGTTGCTGAACTGGAAATGTGGGTTCTTGTTCTTCTGTTTTGAATTATTTCCTTTATTTTCGAAATAATGATTTACCTTTAATAGAGTTATGAACATCATGAACTGTATTGCCTATTTTCCTGAGATTTAAACCCTTCTTAAGTGAGCTGTAGACTGAGATAGTTTTCTGATACCTGTGTTTCCTCTCCTCTGTAACTGATGATTGTTTCAAATTGTTTCGACTGAACTGATTCTTTCCCTTTTTGCAACTGTACTGAAATGTTCCTATACCTGAGATTAGAATGGATGGTTTTATCATTCACTGATTTCCTTTGCTTCTCACTGTTTTTCCAGTTTTTCTATACCTGAGAATTGATACCCTTGAATTAGGCTTAACTGATTCCTAGACACTATCACACAAATGCACTTCACTATTTTTTTCTAAGTGTTCCCATTGTTTCATATTTCTTTCACACACTCTATATGTTCTCACTGTTTTAGCCTTCACTCACTCAC
This sequence comes from Iris pallida, assembly GCA_029216955.1. Classification (NCBI taxonomy): domain Eukaryota; kingdom Viridiplantae; phylum Streptophyta; class Magnoliopsida; order Asparagales; family Iridaceae; genus Iris; species Iris pallida. The sequence continues at coordinate 14,555,933 of JANAVB010035617.1, forward strand.
TATTCCAGGTTGAACAATGCACATTGCTCACTGATTTTACCTATTAGCCTACACTGTTTTGTATTGACACTGTACACAGGTTCATACCATTATAATTGATTCCTGTTTTTCCTATTTGTCTCACACCCTCTTGCACACACATGTCTACCTCTCACACACACACATGACACATGAGCACATGTGTCTTCCTATTTCTATATATATGTGAAGGTATATATATATATATATATATATATATATATATATATATATATATATATATATTTTGTATATATATATATATATATATATATATATATATATATATATATATATATATATATATATATATATGAAATGTGTAGTATACACATGGGTGACCTGTATGCTATGTGTAATCTATATATATTATATAGCTATATATATATATGTGTGTTATATTTAGATATGATTTGACATTGTGTTGGGTATGGTTGGTTCATAGGCATGGTATAGCCTAGACTAGGGCTCTTAGCCTATGTGTGGCTTGAATGCCTAGTATGGAGTCTAGAATAGACTGTTTAGCTTTGATAGGACCTAGAATGGCTTGTTTGACCTAGTGAGACTCGGTTAGACCTAGTTGACCATAGTTTGGCTTAGGTTTGACTTTAGGGTTGACCAGAGTTGACCAAGAGTTTGACTTTGACCTAGATTGACCTAGAAATCATGTAGTTTGCATCGTAGACTTCACTTATCTTATTTTAAACATATTATAACCCATATAACTCTGTTTAGGACACTGGGACTCCGGTACAGACATCTGACATTACACTACTCTTTTCAGAGTATCAGGCGAGTACATTCTCTGATAGTTCTTCCATTTACTTGTCGTTTACTATATTTCAATTTTAGCTAGTTATATCTGATTCTCTGTTTCAAACACGATTTGATATTGCTGGATCCATTTCATGCGACACTCACTTATTATGTCTGGCCTCTATTTCTTGAACCACCTACTGGAACCACCCTGGAAACATTTACTGGAACCACCCTGGACACATTTACTGGAACCATTCGTGTACTGGCTGGACTTATACTTATTTTCGTGTCGGATTATGGATTCACTTGTACTTGCTGGGCGGGGAAATATTGGAATAGGCATATGAATATACCCAAATACTGGAACCACTCCCTTGGAATTATACTGGAACGATAGCCATCCCACACTTAGCCGAGTGTGCGGTGTACCGTATTACCTACAGCCGTTCACATGTCGATCCCGATATTTTGAAACATACTGTTAGAGTATAGACTGGACTCACCGTGGAACCTTTGATCACCGACTGGACTCACCTCATACCGGACCCATCTTGTACTGGAACCACCTGGTATCAGATTCATGTTGTCTGGATTTACTTGGGTTTTGTACTTGTTTATATTTATATTCTGGACTTATATCATGCTACTCTAGTTCAGCTAGATTATATTTACAGTCTTCATTGCCATCATACTTTTCTTGTTTTAGTTACTTTACCTTCCTTGTATCTTTCTGCTTCTCTATACTATCACCTAAATATAAACTGCCATATTTCATCAATATAACTGCTTATAACTGCTTTATAGTTCTCTGTCATTTAATTGGGATTTCTTGATGAGTTGTACTCGTTCCTGTCCTGACTGGACCTGTTGAAATTTTACAGATGATTGCCCTGAGGACACCTGCCCTACATATTATGGACCCGGAGACGGGATGACTACCTTTGGCCCCGACACTCAGGAGTGATCGTGATTTAGTTTAGTAGGCTAGCATCTATTTTCATGATAAACTTGTTGTAGAAGATTTGAGACTTGTGTAGTATTTATGATTTGTTGAGAGTTGCTATTATTTTAGTAGTTGTTCTTCTATTCTTAGTTTAATTCTTCTGTTATTATCTTATCGTGCTTAGACTGTGATTGAGTTACAATATATTATACTTGTCCTCCGTTCGGAGTTGATCATGATGAGTATATTATAATTGCGTGAGTTGCTGGTTAGATAGTAACCTAGGACAGCGCTCTACCGCCGACACTGCGGCATATGCTGGGCGTCGTTACGTATTCGTACCCTCACAGTGGGTGTGGGTCGTGACACATTTTTAGTGGTGGCCCATGCAGGTCGAGAGTCGCATTAGTGCGATATCGTGGTAGTACGACGACTTAGTTGTACTACTGCGAGCCTGCGATAGGATTAAGAGATAGACTTTAAAGGAGAGGTACTCAATCACAGTTAGAAAAAAATTCTGCTTCAATTCATGCCATATACATATCTTACTGACTTATCTTCTTTGCAATAAACTGTCCTCCTTTGATTTTATCGATTCCTGCTCAGTATTGACTTCTTTTTCGATCTGTCTTCAGGATGGTGGAGACACGATCACATCACTCTGGTATAGTAGCCGCTGCAGAGGGGTCTGCCACCTCTCACCTTCAGCAGCCAGCTCTCGGTACCGCAGCCCCAGTCATGCCAGCTGGGGTGGGTGTCTCAGCAGCTTTCGGAGGAGCACCTCCACCAACTGGGAGGCAAAGTCTGGTGCTTTTCGAGATCCTTCCACCACAGCAGCCTCCACCTGCGGGGATGGTAGATGCTATTCATTTATTTTCTTTCGTGGAGAGGATTCTGGCGTCTCACCAACAGCAGCAGCAGCGACAGACTGCCGATTATCGTCAGGGGATTGACGAGGCCCACAAGCTGGTTCGTACTACAGTAGAGATGGTGACTGCTCGGGGGGAGCAGCAGTAGCCTTACCGGAAGGAGAAGGATATACAGGACTTTCAGAAGATGCATCCTAGAGAGTTCCTGGGCATAGAGGGCATCTATTATGCGTACGATTGGATCGAGCATATCGAGGAGATATTCAGACTGGTGGAGATACCAGTTCGACTCCATATCGAGGCGACGGGCAGCTAGATGTAGGACTTAGCCCGTGCATGGTATCAGACAGATCCCAGGATGGGAGTTGAGGGCCAGACTTGGGCCCAGTTTAAGGAGCTGTTTAAGGAGCAGTTCTTTCCTGATGTGGCCTTGGGAGGTATCGAGGCACAGTTTGAGGGTCTTGTTCAGGGGAACCAGACGGTAGCTGAGTATGCTGGAGAGTTTTGTAGATTGGCCCGGTTCATAGATGACTTGATTGAGAAGACGAAGGTGAGGAAGTTCCGACGGGGTTTGATTAGGGAGGTTCGATCGCTGACTAAGAGCGAGCGGAACGCTACCTACGCAGAGATATTTTTTGGAGCAATGGCAGCGGAGGACGACCTAGGGTTGAAGCTGAAAAGGGTTTGGGACTCCCAGGGTGGTAGCAGCAGCGGAGGTCAGGCCAAGAGGCCTCACGTGCAGATTCAGCAGGCACAGGCACCAGTGAGAGTGCAGCAGGCACAGCATCAGCATAGAGGACAGGACCGCGGGATGCCGACTTGTGCCTACTGCAGGAAGGCAGGGCATGTTTGGGAGTCTTGTAGGAGAAGACTGAAGGTTTGTCTATTCTGTGGGTCTGGTGCTCACAAGATGATAGATTGTCCTGCTGCACCTCCTTATGAGGGAGCTAGGCCACCTGTAGCTCAGCACCAGAGGGGTATAACTTTTGCGATGGCGGTCGAGGAGACCGACGCTGCAGGTGATGGGTTAGCAGGTTTGTCATTCTCATTCTTCCTCCCTACTTTACTGTGTGATTCCCTTAGTACCTGCCAGGATATTGTTTGTGATTGCTAGATAGTGTAGCTATCATGTTCGAGACTGTGGAATCATGACCAGTAAGATTTTGTTTGCATGATTATCTCTTGACCTTGATTGTTTGGGTTTGACCTAGAAAGGGTGCGATCATTTTAATTTCGAGGAAGAAATTTTTCTAGGGGGGTAGGATTGTAACACCCAGTTTTCCAGATGAGGGTAATTTTGAAATTTTGTAATTATAATAATTATTATTGATATTTATTTCATATTATGATTTTTGGTGATTTTTAATAATTTTTAAACTATTTAAAAACTGCTTTAAGTCATGACTTGTGATTTTGATGTGCTGCCAGTGAAACCCTAGTGACTGCATGACCTAGAGCCTAACCATGTCATTAGGATGATTTAATTATCATTTTTAGCCTAGAAATAATTTGGTCATTTTGACTTATTTGAATTATTTGATGATTTATTGAATTAGTGATTTCTAGTTTGACTTTGACTTATTGAGACCTAGTGGACTAGCCTAGAACCTAACCCTAGCCATGGTAACCCTAGTCTAACTTGAGTTAACCCATTTTAGTCATTGGAGATTAGTTTTAGAATGAGGGGATTTGGTTTAGTGAATTTAAGTCATGGCTTGTGGTTTCATGAAATGACTTATGGCTTAATGATTTTATTGATCATGACTTAAGCCCATGGGCCATTTTAGGAAACCCTAACCCTAATTTTACAACTTGTGACCAGCCACCTAGGGAATCCCACCCTATTTAATGCCTCCATCATTTAGTGTTAGCCTCCCTTGGAAAAAGATCTCAAGTTTAGAAATAGGTAAATCCCCAACTTTAGAAATTCATAGAAAAGTCATTTTATTTCCTTTTTAATCCTAGTTTCTTGCATTAGAACCTAATACTCTCCTATTTTCTGATTTTGGGGTTTAATCCCAGCTTTGGGACAATTTGGGAGCATTTTGCTAGCAAGGAGGAACCCCCCATTTGGAGCTTTTTCTTGCTATTTGCATCCATAGGTAAAATATCTCTAATTGTATTAGATTTCTGTTTTCTTTGCATTTAGGGCTAGATCTAGGAGTCCCCTAGCTGTCCTTGGAGTTTAAGCTAAATTCGTGTCGGTTTCGTGTCCGTATCGGACACGTATCCATTTGATAGGTTAGGTGTTTGATGTAATGCCTCAACCAAATTTTTATTCTAATTTTTGAAATATATTTGAATAGAATCCTAGATCTAGGGTTTTTTTTATTGATTTATGTGTTTATTTCCTAATTTTGGTGTTATGTCGTGTTCACACGGGGACACGAACACGTGGGGACTGAACCATATACTGTGTCCTGCATTACGGGGTCAATAACTCCCGACACAGGACACATGGACACGCTATTTTTGGCGAGGGTCTTGGGGCATCATCTGCCATAACCCTCCCAAAAGATGGGATCATATGGTGCAGTGTGCGAGGATAAATCCTCCTCGCACTGGCTGCACTGGCCGCGTGCGCACGCTGTGCACGCGTGGGATTTGACCACTGATACAGCCTTATAAGTCAGACAAGACACGACCCCGACCCAATACAGGACCCTAGACACCTAGCACTACCCTAGACGGACACGTGGGCACGAACACGAGTCGTGTCGTGCCCTGTGTCGTGTCCTAGAGTGACAAACACGCATGCACGACACTTCCTGAACACAGTTCTGTGTCTGTGTACGTGTGGTCGTTTGGACACGTTTGTGTCCACTTGGTTGGACACAAACACCCCTATAACATGAACACGTGTGCTAGATTGATTACCAACCTCTAGTTTACAATATTAACTTGAATTTGATTTCGAAATGTGCATTTTTCTGTTTCACTGATACCATGTGTCCCTTTTTGACATTCCTGAATTTATTTCTGTTTAACCCAATTTTAATTGATGTTTATTGTCCTCAATTGATTCACACATGTGTAATAGGACTTGCTAGATTGGGTTTACGTATTAGTTTGGGTTTTGATTGGGATTTGGGTTCGATTATGGGTCAATGGTATGCATCACTGATACCTGTCCTGATACTTGTAAATTTCAGTATTTTTCCTAACTCAAATTTCCTGATTTAAATGATGATTTCAACTGATTAATGTCCCCACATATTACTGATATATGTTAATGTAGTGTTTCAATTTGAAAATAGACTTTTGATTGTGAGAATGGAATGATTGTATTGGGTTTGGTTTTCGAATTGTCTATTGAACCTGAGATTATTCCAATCCCTATTTAAATATGTTTTCACTAAAATTATGATCCCCACATGTTTGGTTGTAATGTTAGCTTACTATTTCATTCGAATATGAGCTTTTGGATTTATGATTCGAAATTGGGCATGTGAGTCCAGTTCAATGGGTTGCTGAACTGGGAATGTGGGTTCCTGTTCTTCTGTTTTGAACTATTTCCTTTCTTTTCGAAATAATGATTTACCTTGAATAGAGTTCTGAACATCATGAACTATTTTGCCTATTTTCCTGATATTTAAACCCTTCTTAAGTGAGCTGTAGACTGAGATAGTTTTCTGATACCTGTGTTTCCTCTTCTCTTTAACTGATGATTGTTTCAAATTGTTTGGACTGAACTGATTCTTTCCCTTTTTGCAACTGTACTAAAATGTTCCTATACCTGAGATTAGAATGGATGGTTTATCATTCACTGATTTCCTTTGCTTCTCACTGTTTTTCCAGTTTTCCTATACCTGAGAATTGATACCCTTGAATTAGGCTTAACTGATTCCTAGACACTATCACACAAATGCACTTCACTGTTTTTTTCTAAGTGTTCCCATTGTTTCAGATTTCTTTCACACACTCTATATGTACTCACTGTTTTAGCCTTCACTCACTCACTATTCCAGGTTGAACAATGCACATTGCTCACTGATTTTACCTATTAGCCTACACTGTTTTGCATTGACACTGTACACAGGTTCACACCATTGTAATTGATTCCTGTTTTTCCTATTTGTCTCACACCTTTTGCACACACGTCTTTCTCTCACACACACACACATGACATATGAGCACATGTGTCTTCCTATTTCTATATATATATGAAGGTATATATATATATATATATATATATATATATATATATATATATATATATATATATATATATATATATATATATGAAATGTGTAGTATACACATGGGTGACCTGTATGCTATGCGTAATCTATATATATTATATAGCTATATATATATGGGTTATATTACATATGATTTGACATTGTGTTGGGTATGGTTGGTTCATAGGCATGGTATAGCCTAGACTAGGGCTCTTAGCCTATGTGTGGCTTGAATGCCTAGTATGGAGTCTAGAATAGACTGTTTAGCTTTGATAGGACCTATAATGGCTTGTTTGACCTAGTGAGACTTGGTTAGACCTAGTTGACCATAGTTTGGCTTAGGTTTGACTTTAGGGTTGACCAGAGTTGACCAAGAGTTTGACTTTGACCTAGATTGACCTAGAAATCATGTAGATTGCATCGTAGACTTCACTTATCTTATTTTAAACATATTATAACCCATATTACTCTGTTTAGGACACCGTGACTCCTGTACAGACATCTGACATTACACTACTCTTTTCAGAGTATCAGGCGAGTACATTCTCTGATAGTTCTTCCATTTACTTGTCGTTTACTACATTTCAGTTGTAGCTAGTTCTATCTGATTCTCTGTTTCAAACACGATTTGATATTGCTGGATATATTTCATGTGATACTCACTTATTATGTCTGGCCTCTATTTCTGGAACCACCTACTGGAACCACCCTGGAAACATTTACTGGAACCACCCTGGAAACATTTACTGGAACCATTCATGTACTGGCTAGACTTATACTTATTTTTGTGTCGGATTATGGATTCACTTATACTTGCTGGGCGGGGAAATATTGGAATAGGCATGTGAATATACCCAAATACTGGAACCACTCCCTTGGAATTATACTGGAATGATAGCCATCCCACACTTGGCCGAGTGTGCGGTGTGCCGTATTACCTACAACCATTCACATGTCGATCCCGATATTTTAAAACACACTGTTAGGGTATAGGCTGGACTCACCCTGGAACCTTTGATCACCGACTGGACTCACCTCATACCGGACCCATCTTGTACTGGAACCACCTGGTATCAGATTCATGTTGTTTGTATTTACTTGGGTTTTGTACTTGTTTACATTTACATTCTGGACTTATATCATGTTCCTCTAGTTCAGCTAGATTATATTTACAATCTTCATTGCCATCATTCTTCTCTTCTTTTAGTTACTTTACCTTCCGTGTATCTTACTGCTTCTCTATACTATCACCTAAATATAAACTGCCATATTTTATCAATATAACTGCTTATAACTGCTTTATAGTTCTCTGTCATTTAATTGGGATTTCTTGATGAGTTGTAATCGTTCCTGTCCTGACTGGACCTGTTGAAATTTTACAGATGATTGCCCTGAGGACACCTGCCCTACATATTATGGACCCGGAGACGGGATGACTACCTTTGGCCCCGACACTTAGGAGTGATTGGGATTTAGTTTAGTAGGCTAGCATCTGTTTTCATGATAAACTTGTTGTAGAAGATTTGAGACTTGTGTAGTATTTGAGATTTGTTGAGAGTTGTTATTATTTTAGTAGTTGTCCTTCTATTCTTAGTTTAATTCTTCTGTGATTATATTATCGTGCTTAGACTGTGATTGAGTTACAATATCTTATACCTGTCCTCCGTTCGGAGTTGACCATGATGAGTACATTATAATTGCGTGAGTTGCTGGTTAGATAGTAACCTAGGATAGCGCTCTACCGCCGACGCTGCGGCGTAGGCTGGGCGTCGTTACGTATTCGTACCCTCACAGTGGGTGCGGGTCGTGACAAGAGGTCCGCCACCGGCAGCAAGGGCAAGAAGCCCGTCGCCGATTCATCGTCGGCCGACCGCGCGAAAACCCCCGTCACATCATCAATGACGCCCCAACAGAGCAATCCCGCCGTGGCTCCAGCAATGAAGGGTAAAGAACTGAACTTCGACCGCAAGTTCGTCGGAGAAAAAACCCGAGTTTTCACTTCACGCCCACGTTATACGTTTCAGCGTAGAAACTAAAATAATTAAATACGCCCACGTTATACGTGTCAGCCTAGAATTAAGAACATACGCCCACGTTTATACGTGCCAGTGCAAAATTAAGAAAATATGCCTACGTTTATACGTGCTAGCGTAAAATTTAAAATACGCTCACATCAACATGTGCCAGCGTAAAAATTAAAATACGCTCATTTCAACACATGCTAGCATAAAATTTGAAATACGCTCACATCAACATGTGCCAGCGTAAAATTTAAAATACGCTCACATCTACATATGCCAGCGTAAAAATTAAAATACGCTCATGTCAACACATGCCAGCGTAAAATTCAAATTACGCTTACGTCTATAAGTGTCAGCATAAAATCTTAAATACGCTCATGTCAACACATGCCAGCGTAAAATTCAAATTACGCTCACGTCTATGCGTGTCAGCGTAAAATTTAACCAGTAAAAGACTTTGCGTAAAAAACACAGAACTTGTACACTTTAAAAGTTTTTATCAACTTTAATAAGCGTAAAGTTTGTATAGTCAGAGTCTTTAATCTTTATGCATAAAACTCAGACCAAATTATCTGCGTAAAAATTTCAAATTAGATTATCACTAACTTGATTTTTTTTCTTTTGGCAGTGGATTTACAAATTCACCAACTTGCAGAAGTATTTGGCTCATCAGCTTGTATGGTGGGCTCAAATTATTTAGAGAACATGTCCCATGTGGAGTTTCCCCAGTCGAATCTGGAATATCCTGCAGAGAGAGCACAGCTAATAGCTGCTCAAGGGGACAGAATGCTGTTGTCCATGATAAATGGGGAAGTGTTGACATCGCTGGATGGCCAACAATTTGCAAAGCCAGCTTTCTTATTCGGGGATGCGATAGACTTTAAATCACAAACACACCCCAAGAAGGAGGCTTGGGTGTTCAAGTTTGGAGATAGAGCAATGTACCTCCCTGACATGGATAGAGATTATTCCTTGTCTGCATTTATCCATGCCACCCATCCCCGAAAGATGCTATGGAACCTGACACCCAGCAGTCATGGTAGGCCAGGAAAGATCATTTTCAAGAGAGAGAGAGACCCACTGACATGGGCTACCACACCAGTACTCCCAGTAGTGGTGTTGTCTCCTTCTCCGGCCTCTTACCAGGATTTACTTCGAGTGAGAATTCTGCTCTAATTCAGCCAGTGCAGACCCAAATGTTCATTAATAAGTTCATAAGGGCTGCAGTATTATATCCCCAGACAAACCCTAGGCTACCGGGATGGTTGACTCCATTTAACCAGAACTGGATTCAGATTAGTGTTTGGATCATGAAGAATTTCAAGACAGACTTGGAAGCCATCGGTCTGTATGAAGCGGTAGCCTCCACTAGTCAGGGTACACCACCAAACAGTAATTTGTTCATGGATCTAATGGAGATATATATCAGTTTAATAGGAACTTTTGCGACCCCAAAAGGTGAAATGGGTCTCGCACTCCACGTGATGCAATTCATCTCGAAGCTGCCGATTGGGGAAGACCCATATGAAGAGTATGTTCCCTCCAACCGGGAACTAGCAAAAATCAAAGAGAAAAATCCTTAATTAGTTGAGGTATATGAAGAGTTGATGTGCCATTACATGATTTGCACTACCATGCATGAAAGTGGATCTCATCTGGCGTACATCAACGAGTGGACAACATATCTCTTTTACCATAAGGATAAGATATCCAAAGATGATAAAGAAAGATTTCAGGAGAACAAGGCTCCAACCATCAACACTGGTTCAACAATTTCTGCTGATAAAATACGGGATATGATGGTTGGCTACAAATTTTTGGATAAATATTTGTCCACCATGAATGGGAAGTTCCCTACAGGAACCGAAGCCTTGAGTTTCCTCAGATATGGCAGCCAGAAGATATCCAAGAAAGCCTTGCTGGCAGGCTTTCTTTCTTTGTGGTTGAGGAGATGGATTGTACCGGGGACCGGTACAGTTGATAGAATCCACCAAAACGTGCTATGGCCAGCAGTACGTTTGGTGTTTAAAATCAGAATCAACCTGCTATCGGCAATAGTGTGCCGAATAAACGCAGGTCTGAGGACATTTGGTGAGGAGCTAATCAACAATGCTCCTCACCGGAACGTATTTCCTAGGGTAGAAATACCCTACACTTACCTGATGGGCTGGCTGTTGCATCACAACTGCAATTTGTTGCCACCAGGCCCTGGAGATGATGCGGAGGTCTTCCTCCAGAAATTCAGCAAAGCCACATGGACTGCCACGACAGTGGCAGATACCAGAGTAGTATTAAATTATTCTTATGATTGGAACTTTTTCTATACCCGGCCACCAGTTCCAGCCGACTGCTTCGGCGTACAATTTGAAGATGAAGTTGAAGGAAGAAATTTATTGTCAGCGCCAATTTTCAGATGGCTACAGTACATCAGACCCTCCCATCTGATGTACAGAAATGAAGACAGCTGTGCGTTCGAACCATATCTACCAAGTTGGTTCGCTCGCCAGTTTGGATATGACCAACTTCATGTTGGTAATCCCTCCACCAGTTTTCGTCATTATGGGAAGCTGATTGATGGTGCAAGAGGCTGGAGATATTTTAGCACTGTTGTACCGGTACCAAATTTCGAATATCGACTGCTACAAGCACCTCCGAGCTACGTATACTTTATACGTATGCTCGCTTTTATGCTTCTATCCGCTCCTTCGCCCATGGCTACAACCTGAGAGGTAGTCTAAGATGGCCCAAGGAAGGGAATGTTGAAGAGCCAGTCAGGGTACCATCAGACATACCTGACGACGTTGCCGTTCCAGATGCGTATCTGGAAGTAATCCCAACGGAAATGGGGGAAAAGCTGCAGAACCTATCATTATTGGCAAGTCCCGAAAATGGAAGCAAGGTGCAGCTGTTACTCTTCTAGAGAAGACCCCAAAAAAGAAGAAGAAGGTTACCACCAAAGGACTTTCTAGATCAAGAGCCGCTACCCCAGAGAGTGACACTCAGGTGGATGAGCCACAACATGTTACATCTTCTTCAGTTCACCCTGGAGAAGGATCTTCAGCATCTCAACCAGCAGCACCAACAGAAGCTGCAGTAGTCCTATCTCTGGGACGTCTCAGCTCAGCACTTCATTTGACTTTGCCATAAAAGGCACAAGTTGTTGAAGACGTCGCCGCAGTATATATGTTGATTTAGAGCTCATCCCATCGGATGAACCGGCTATTAGTTTTGACGATGGGGACTGGGATAGGGATTATGACGTGTACTTGGCACATCCTACACCTACTCCAGGTAAATATAATTTATACGAAATCGATACAAAATTATGATTTTTGTATATTAACTTATTTTCTTTAAATTTTTTTTGTAGGTGTCATCATTACATCCAAGCTTGTGGCTCCTCCTCCTCCTCAAGAAGATATTTATGAGGAAAACGCGGAGTCTGAGGAAGAGGCTTCTTCTTCAGAAGAAGAATATGCTCAAGAAGAATATCCTCCATCTATGGAGGTACAACAAAAGCCAGAAGTGCAGGCTCAGGCAGAATTGTCCCCTCCTGCTGAGGGCAAGGATAAAGAACAAACTGCAGTAGAACCTACTGTAGATGATGAAGAGGCTACTGAGGAAGAATTAGACTTCAACGAAGAATCAGTTGTAGAAGGACTCACTACAACTAAAATACTTGAAGATCCTGCAAAGCCAGTAGCTGAAGAAGGTGATGAAGGCATACTCAAGTCATCAACTGAAGCTGGGAACGTTGTAATAGCATCCTCTGCTATTGTTACTGATCCAGTACAAGTTCCTGAAGAGACAATGTCTGAACTGGAGTCAACTACCATAACTACCATTCCACCTGCACCAATCACCGCCACCGAAACTCAAGTAGTTTCGACTTCAGAACCGGCTGGAGTAACAAATGCTGAAGTCACTGTCCCTGAAGCTCCTAGGGATCAGTTGGCCATAGTAGCAACGACAACAACAGCTTCATCTCAGTCTGCTACTATGGCAACCACATCTGCTCCTAGTCTTCGGATACGAGATCTGGTAGACATCGCCGCAACGCCGAGCTCAAGTGCAGAAATAAATCTCTTAGTTGAGATTCATACTGATACTTTTTACAAGACTCTGGCGGCTCTGATCAAAATGGTCTTGAATAAGGGCCTCAGTAATGAAAGTCTGAAGGCGGTGATTGCTCTTACTATCAGAAATGTCGCCATGTTCAATGATATAGCGAGAGCAGCGGCATTGGAGAAAGTCATGGAGGGACTTGAACAGCCCATCAAAGAATATCTAAAGTTGTCAAGTGAAACCACTGAAAGTCTCATCCAAGAGGAGTATGACGCTTTATCAGCTGAATACCTCGCTCGGGAAACGACTTTTAATGAGGCCCTCCATGAGTACAGCATCAAGGTAGCTAAAGAAAAAGCTCTTTTGACTGAAGCTAAACCTCAGCTGGAGATTCAGAGAGAAGCCTATGAAGCTTCGAATATAAGAATTCATCAACAGAATGATAGAATTTGCGAAGTCGAGGCTGAGATGGCTCACTTAAAAGCGGAGAGGGAGCAGATGATCACAGCTCGGGACCAGCAGCTTACTCAGAGCTCAATTTTAGAGGAACAAGTCTTCGGAGCTGAGGCTACCATCAAAACCCTTGACGAAGCTAAGGATAAGATGATAGTCATTTTTGCTGGACTTTCTCATATCTGCACTCCTGAAGCTCGACGTGCCGTAGCTACCAAGACTGTATTGAGCTCTCGTGAAAAACGTCTAAAGGAGTTACAAAAATTTCTTGAGGATGTCTATGCTCCGCCTTAGGCAAAATAAAGAATTTTTCTAACCTTCTATCTTTTTTCATTCTATAGTGTTTACAAAAATGAATAAAATATTTGTTTTGTGACCTTATCATTTATTTTGTAATTAAACAATAGGTATGAGATAGAAAACACTTATCAGAGGTAAAATGGACATGACAAGTCTTCTAAACTCAATAAATTATATCTATCCAGAGGTAATGTGGACATGATAGATAATGAATCTCATTTTCTGTTTAGAGTATACGATACTATCAGAGGTAATATGAACGTGACACATCGTAACAACTCAAAGAAAATTAGATTAATATCTATTCAGAGGCCAAATGGACATGATAGATAGGAAAAGAAGTAGATTCAATATTTATTCAGAGGTCATAAGAACATGATAAATAGGAGAAGAAGTAAACTTAATATTTATTCAGAGGTCACGAGAACATGATACATAATAAATCTCCTTTCTTTCTTTTTTTCAGCTAGTAAGATAGAAGATGAAAATTTTCTTTTAAGAAGACAATTAATCAGCTTAACCAAACATTGGTAGCTGGGGAATAAAGAAGAAATTTAAACATAACATTTTTTCAAGAATTTGCCATTGATCGGCATCATGAGCAAATCTCCATTAGATTTAGACAACCTATAGGCACCATTGGAAAATACCGACTCAATTACATAAGGACCTTCCCATTTTGCTTGGAATTTCCTTTTGCTTTTATGAGTCATCACCATCGGTCTTCGAACAGCTAGAACCAGCTCACCGACTTTGAATACCCTTTCTTTAACTTTACAATTAAAAGTTCGAGATATGCGGGCTTGATATAGCTCAACGTGCTGTTGCGCTTGAAGACGCTTTCCGTCCAATCCTTCAAGTTTTTGAAGTCTTAACCGATCATTATTCTCTGTAGTTAGCTCATTAGCAATGGCTATTCTAAGAGATGGAATCTGGATTTCCAATGGAAGAACAGCCTCACATCCGTAAACCAGTAAAAATGGTGTAAAACCAGTAGGAGTTCGGAATGTCGTTCGGTAAGCCCATAAACATTCTCCAAGTTTCTCATTCCAATCACGTTTATTAGAAGAGATAAACTTTTTGAGAAGTTTAATGATTGTCTTGTTGAAAGCTTCGGCCAAACCATTAGCAGCTGGATTATATGCCGTAGAAGCCAGATTTTGGATCCGATTCTTGTCACAGAATCGATAAAATGCCTGACTGGCAAATTGTCGTCCATTGTCATGGATTATCCTCCGGGAAATCCCGAAACGATAAATGACATGGTGTTTAATGAAGCTAATCACATTAGATATTTTCACTTCAACAAGGGGAACCGCTTCCGCCCATTTAGAAAAATAATAAGTTATAGCTAGAATAAATCGATGTCCCTTGACAGAAGGAGGGTTAATCGGACCAATAATATCCATGCCCCAAGCTTCGAAAGTCCAAGAAGCTGCTATAGGATGTAAGAATTCAGATAGTTGATGAATGAAATCAGCATGAATCTGACATGTTTTACACCTTCTGGCTTACTCCATAGCATCTTCTATCATGGAAGGCCTATAATACCCCATTCTTCGAATGCAGTCATATAATTTCGGACCCGGTTAATGGGCATCGCAGACACCATCATGAGTTTCATGGAGTGTTTGCTTAGCTTCACACTCAGAGAGACAACGTAGCAAAAGTCCGTCATAAGAACGACGATATAACATATGTAAGGAAGAATCATAGTAGAATCGAAATGATCATCTCTTGATTGATGCAGCTTCTTTTGGATCTTCAGGTAAAATTCCATGAACTACATAATCAATGAATGGACTTCTCCAATCCCTTTGTTGAGAACTTGATTCTGTAGCATAACTCTGTTCAATATGAAAGTTATTCTTTACACAGAATAAGTCTCGATCCAACAAAGTAATGGTATTTTGTCTTCTAATTGGAACAGCTAAGACTGCGGCTATGCTAGCAAGAGCATCAGCTTCCAAATTTTAAGAATGTGGTACAAATTCGATGAAGAATCTTTTGAATAAAAGGATGAATTCGATTACCACTTGATGATAAGGGATGAGATCAGGATTTCTGACTTCATATGTCCCTCTGACTTGATTAACAATCAGTTGAGAATCTCCATAAGCTTTCAAGAACTCGATGTCTAATTGTTTTGCTACTTGGAGACCAATCAGCAGAGCATTATATTCTGCTACATTGTTGGAGCATGGCTCATTGAGAGAATAAGCACGGTACATGACCATTTTATCAGGAGAGACCAATACAATGCCTACTTCGGAGATAATATTGCCTTTAGGTCTAACCCGCGATGCTCCATCAAAATATAGTTGCCAAATGTTATCCTTCAAAGTCATGTTGCAATCCACGACTTCATCTGGAATGTCCTCATATAGCTTCGACGTTTCAGGTATAGGATGAGCTACTAAGAAATCAGCTAATGCTTGGCCCTTCACTGATTTTTGAGGTACATAGTATAACACCCAATTTTTTAGAAGAGGGTAATTTTGAAATTTTGTAATTATAATTATTATTTGATGATATTTATTCATATTATGATTTTTAGTGATTTTTAATTATTTTTAAACTATTTAAATTCATGACTTGTGATTTTTGGTGTTTTGTTAGTAAACAGTAGAGACTGCCTACCTAGAGCCTAGCCATGTGATTAGGGTATTTCTGACATTTTTGGGGTAATTTAAATTTATTAGAATTTATTTAAATTTATGGGAATTTTTAGAAATTATTTTGGAATTGTTTGAATGAGGGTTGACTAGGTTGACTTTGACTAGCAATGACCATGGTAGACTAACCTAGGAGCTAACCCTAGTTGAGTTTGGTCTTGATTAGGTCATGCCACCCTAGTTAGACTAGAGTAGACTAATAGTATGGTTATTTGACTTAAGTAGAGTTTTAAGTCATAAGCCATGACTTGTGTTTAACCAATAAATCAATAGTTAGCCAAATAAGCCCAAAGCCCATTAGTCAAGTGCCCAAACCCTAACCCTAACATTTTGTCCAGCCAACCTAGGGATTCCCCCACTATTTAATCTCTCCTAAAATCTAGGGCTAGCCTCTTCTTTAGGAATTTATTACAAGAGAAGAAAGAGGTGAGTCCCCATGTTCAAAAATCCCTAGAAAATCCATTCTTTCTCCTTTTTAATCAAAACAAGTTGCAATAGGTTCTAATTATTGTTTTCTTGCTGTTGGAATTGGTTGTTCTCAGTTTTCTATCAATTTGGAGGAGTTTCACCATAAAGGAGAACATCACTCATTAGAGCTTTTTGAGAGTTTTGATACATTGAGGTAACTTCCTATTTCTACCATAGAATCCTAAGATTTTTGCATCATTAGGGAGCCCTAGACCTAACCTAACAGTAGGAATAGGAAACCCTAGGTTTTCGTGTCCTTTCGTGTCCAAACAGGACACGTATCAGTGCACCATTCAATGTGTTTGTGGAAATGCCACTGTGGATTAGTTTGTGATATTTTCAAAATATTTTTGAATGAAAATTTATGTTTTGATGTCGCTTACATGATTTTGAATTACTGGGGTGGTTTCGAGTCGTGTCTGAGTCGCAATGGACTCGCGGACACGGCCTCGCGTGTGGCCTGGCGGATCCCCTACCTATCGGGGTCTCCACAGGACACGACACGGCGTGTCTTGACACGAAATTTCTAGGGCATTGGGGCACTGTCTGTCGTCACTCTCCCCAAGTTTCACAAGATTTTGTGGGCTGGTTGATGAGAAATCAATCGTGCATTGGTCTTCCACTGTTCTGCGCACAGTGTGCACCTAGCCACTGACACGGCTTCGAACTCTGGACACGACACGTCCCCGACCCGATTCAGGGTGATGACACCCTAGCCCTAGTCCTGGCGAACCTGGGTACAGGAGTACGTGTCCTGGTTTGGCTCGTGCCGTGTGCACGAAGATACGGCACGCGTGCACGATACTGTTGTACACAGTTTTGGGTCTGTGTTCGTGTAGTGGTTTGGACACAATTTGTGTCCGATTCTTGGACACGAAGACACTCCTCGACACCATCACTTATGTATCACCTTTTACCAACCTTTAAATTGTGTTAGTTTCTTGTATCTATTGATTAATCCAATGTATCATATAACCTGTCTGATACATGCAGTATCTGAGGGTTCTCCCCTATTTTTTTTCTGAACTTTAAATTCATATTAACTGCTAAATTATGTTGTTAACTATGTTAAACTTGCTGCTAGTAATTAAAACCATTTGCTATGTTTAAGGTTCATGTATGGTGATTAATTTGGATGAGTTGTGTTCGAGTTCCTAAATTCAGAACTGGGTTCTTTTTGCATTCTCTAAATTGGTTCCTGTTAGGTTTAAGTTGCAGATTCAATACATGCTGAGCATCATACATACATTGTTGTAGAGTGATAGTTCACTGTAGGTTTATTCCTCATTCAATGTTAAACTGAGTTTTTGGTTGGTTGTGATCTGAAATGGTATGAATGTATACATATATATATGGATTGTTGGATGCGTTTTGGGTTATGTTGAACACAGTTAATAGGAATTTTGAAATGTTGACAAACTGAGATTTCCTTCTAACTCAAAACTGAATTCACATTTTCCTGAGAAGTTGACACATTGCTTTCCTATTACCCCATGAGCTCACACACACAATGGCACACATGTTTTCTCACCCTAACACTCTAGCCTACCACTTATCACACACAAGTTCATGACTCACCCACACTCCTAGACACCTTATCTCACATCACTCCCATGTATACACCCACACACATACACACATGAACACCTACACCCTCTATAATATTTCTGTTATTTATTTCCTGGAAACTAAGTTACACACTCCTATATGCATATAACTAAGAATGTTTTTCCTAAAACCAGAGGGTCTATTCTTCCTCCTGAGATTGTGTTCCCTGTTAACATGAACCTGAGTTTACATTTTCCCCCTAATAACTGAAATGAATTGGTTTCCTAATATCAGTTAGTTACTGTGGTTCCCAGATTTCCAAATTCGATTTTGAGCATCATTTTTTTAACCTGCTTTTAACTGTTAATTAGCATGGTTTAAACCCCAAGGTGAATCACCTGTTTGTTTCCTACTTGTATGTTGATTTTTGGATAAATTGTTGATGCCTAGAGCTCAACTGGATGTTGGTATAGACTGGTAATAAACTGAGATTGGGGTTCTGCTGTGGACTGAAACCTGGGCCTTTGGGGTTCCTGTTGAACTGGAAATTTCAATATGAGCTTCCTTATTTCTGAAATAAATGTTGTTCATAGCCACTGCTAGTATTCACTGATTCTTCCCTTAACATGTCAACTGTTTTCCTGTTTTCCTCCTCATTTACCACACTTTTCCCTCTTGACACCCACTAGATTTTGTACATTAGAACACTGTTTTATTTTCACATGCCTTAGCATTGTTTTCAGTTTTCACACACCTATGCCTCACTTGAACACCATACTGTCCTCTTTACAGTTCACCCTCTTTCACTCATCACACACACTCTCACTCATGACTAACACACACATGACACTTGAACACCATGTGTTTCCCCTTCTCTATACATATATATATATATATGTAGTGGGATATAAATATATATATATATAGGTATTATATGCCCCATATACTTATTTACATATGTGAGTGCCTACAATTATATATATATTAGATATATGTATATGTTTGTAGGTGTGATGCACTTGGGAGCCTATATGTTACATATGTGTATTTATATTATATTATGTAACATATCAATATGTGTATCCTATATTATAGAGTATTTCATTTTTAGATAAATGATTGACATGTGATATGTGATTCATGGGTGTGTTTGTTAGACCTAGTAGAGTCTAGATTAGTCTTGTACAGTCTTGTTTGACTTAGAATAGGCTGGCTTAGCCTAATTTAGACTAGTATAGACTTGATTAGCCTAGTTTAGACTTGTTGACCTAGTTTGACTCTTAGGGTTGACCAGAGTTGACCAAGAGTTGACTTTGGCCTAGATTGACCTAGAATCATGTAGAATGCATAGTAGGACTTCATTATATCATTTTAGACTCTTTGTGACTTGTGCTGTTCTGATTAGGAGCCAGACACCTCTCCTCGGACAGTACATTTCGTCCGGACACTCAGATACAGGCGAGTACATTCTCTGATCATTTTATATCCTGCTTAGAATTATTTCCTGCATTAAATTACTTTACTTGATACTGTCACGTTGGTCACACGGATTAGTACTATACGGATCCCTTCTTGAGATGTTATCCCTTCAGGGAGCATCGGGTACTCTATGTTCTGTGCGTTTCACTTACATAGCGTATCATATGCTTCTTTGGTTCTTTGATCACTTGTGACATATACTCATATGATCACAGAGTCTTCTTTGAATCCTTATCCCATTTATTGGATCTATCAGAATCCTCATTTTTGGGACTACTATGTATCACCTTTCGGAGGCTTATCACCCTTTGGGGGCATATCACCCTTTGGGTGCTTATCACCCTTTGGGGACATATCACCCTTTGGGGGCTTATCACCCTTCGGGGGCTGTTACATAGAAGCATGTACGTAACATAACTTGTTTGGATCCTTGTGTATTAATTTGGGGTACGGGGGAGTAAAAATAGCCATGTGAACAATTCCAAAGTAGAATAGCCATGTACGCCTCTTTAGTATAGCCATGTACAAATCAAGCCGTTCACATGTTGACTTTGTGCTCTAAATCACTAGTCACTGGTAGCTCTTTACTTATAGTAGATATTTCTATTACAGTTCTCTCTCTCTGTTTACATACTGCATTTCTTCAGTATCTATATCTTACTTTACTGCATGATTATATTTTCTAACCCGCTATGAACTGTTGAGATGTACTGTACACGCTCCTGTCCTGACTGGACCTGTTGAAAATATTACAGAGGACGAGGAGGAGGCCTGGGAGGATACCTTCTTCAGGACAGCTCTAGCTGAGGACATCACCCCACTGCCTAGACTAGTTTAGTTAGGCCTTATCTTATTTTCATGTTGTCTTTAGACTGTTTAGCTAGACTTTACTTCTGTTCAGAGATGTTGAGTGGTGTATATTCTTTCATATTCAGTAGCTGAGATATGTACTCTGGATATTTACTGGGATATTATCTTAGTCTATTCTATCTTCTGTATTTCCTTGAGTTCTATATCTTATCGTGCTTTCTTCTTCCTTAGTTGTGATTGAGTTCATTTACTGCTTTGTTTTATATTGAAAGATGTATACTGACCTAGGACAGCGTTCTACCGCGACACTGCGGCATAGGTTGGGCGTTGTGACGTTCTCGTACCCTCACAGTGGGTGCGGGTCGTGACACATTTTTAGTGGTGGCCCATGCAGGTCGAGTTTATGTAGTGGTATTCGAACTAGAGTATCACTACAGCCTGCTGTAGGATTATGATTTATATTTTCAAGGTACTCAATCACAGTTAGGATTCCTTGAAAGATTCCTGGGACGACCCTTGAGAATCTTATTAAACTTTAATTTGAATCATTTCCTTTGCTTTGTTGCTCTCACTCCTTGATTATTGAATTTGATTTTGTTGGATCGTTGTTGATTTGATTTTCCTATCGAGATGAATTTTTATGGCCTGAGTTACGATATTTTTCTGATAACATATGTCGACGGGAATACAGGGATGGTAAAACGTCTGCTTGGTTATGGAACCTAGAGTTTATCGCAGCTATATTAGCTGGCGTGGCGGAAACATAGAGACCTGACTTCGGATGTACGTTTCTTGGTTATGAGATTTGAATTTATCGCAGCTATACTAGTCGGCATAGCGAGAATTCCAGCCGACATGATTATAGAGGTGCATGTCCCTGTTATGGACTCTACCGTTTATCGCAGCCTTGTTTACTAGCGTGGCTGGGATTCTGAGTATCATGATTTTTGGACAGACGCATATGATTATCAGATTGTATCTCGGTAAGGTTCTTAACTATATCGTCTCTATCTTCATTCCAGTTATTATAAATTGTTTCCATCATCAAATAATTTAGGAGTAGAGATCTTTTAGCTTTATAGAGCTTATGCATATGTAGTTCTTTCTTAGTGTGATAATTTGATGACTTGTGATTAGGCCCTTGTCTTAGGAATGATAGTATAGCCTGGCTTTAAATATTGATTCTTGTAGCTAGTTCTCCTTTGTTGATATTTACTAGTTTTTTAGCCTTGATGATTGATTTATTTTTATTTTCTTTTTCTTTTTCTTTCAGTATGGCACCCATGAACCGAGCCCGTCGCCTGAGAGCAGCTGCAGCTACTGAGACTGTGCCTCCACCTCCTACTGTTCAGGAGATAGTTATCCCTCTATCTGATTAGGGGGTGGTGGCACCTCCTGCCATTGAGGAGATGGTGGTAGCCTCGCCAGAGAGTCTTCCTTCATCTCCTATCGTTCAGGAGAGAGCTGCGGATTTGCCTGAGACCGAGAGCCCTTCCCTACCCTCTGTACTCCATACTGTACCACCCGGAGGTTTGCTACTTGTCGCAGCCCAGGTGTTTGCATTTTTCCAAGAAAGTTGATGGAGTCACAGAGAGTTCATGAGGAGGCCATGAGGGAGCAAATCCATAGGTTGATACGTCTGCAGGACTCTGTACTTCTGGGAGGAGAGCCTAGCCCCAAGAGGGCGAGGAGCAGTACCCAGTCCTACCCAGAGTTTGAGGAGTACCCATTTATCCAGCCTATATCATCATACCCAGTCCAGTCTCCTGTCCAGCAGAGGCCAGCTGAGCCGGAGCCTATCTGTGCCTACTGCAAGAAGTTTGGACACAAGTGGAACAACTGTAGAAAGAGACTAAGATTGTGCCTATTCTGTGGTTCAGCTGCATACTGGGTGCAGCACTGCCCTGCTATACCTGCCCCAACCAGGGCCCTGCTTCCAGGAGGGAGTTCTGGTTCTCAGACCTAGCTGGAGGTGAGTTTCGACCTAACCTTAGTATTTCCTTCTTGAGAATTTTGATGCATCCCTTACTTGTATGTTTTGATACCTTGTGATTGCCTAGTACTGTAGCATGGTTGGTAACTAGAAGAGACCCCGGACTGATATTGTATGCCATGACCCCATAGGTTACACTTTCCAACTGTATGTTTTAAGATAGATTTCTGAGACTATGATTGCTGGGGGCTTAACCTAGAAGGGGTGCGACCATCTTAATTTCGAGGACGAAATTTTTATAAGGTGGGTAGGATTGTAACACCCGGTTTTCCAGAAGAGGATAATTTTGAAATTTTATAATTATAATTATTATTTGATGATATTTATTCATATTATGATTTTTAGTGATTTTTAATTATTTTTAAACTATTTAAATTCATGACTTGTGATTTTTGGTGTTTTGTTAATGAACAGTAGAGACTGCCTACCTAGAGACTAGCCATGTGATTATGGTATTTCTGATATTTTTGGGGTAACTTAAATTTATTAGAATTTATTTGAATTTATGGGAATTTTTAGAAATTATTTTGGAATTGTTTGAATGAGGGTTGACTAGGTTGACTTTGACTAGCAATGACCATGGTAGACTAACCTAGGAGCTAACCCTAGTTGAGTTTGGTCTTGATTAGGTCATGCCACCCTAGTTAGACTAGAGTTGACTAATAGTATGGTTATTTGACTTAAGTAGAGTTTTAAGTCATAAGCCATGACTTGTGTTTAACCAATAAATCAATAGTTAGCCAAATAAGCCCAAAGCCCATTAGTCAAGTGTCCAAACCCTAACCCTAACATTTTGTCCAGCCAACCTAGGGATTCCCCCCCTATTTAATCTCTCCTAAAATCTAGGGCTAGCCTCTTCTTTAGGAATTTATTACAAGAGAAGAAAGAGGTGAGTCCCCATGTTCAAAAATCCCTAGAAAATCCATTCTTTCTCCTTTTTAATCAAAACAAGTTGCAATAGGTTCTAATTATTGTTTTCTTGCTGTTGGAATTGGTTGTTCTCAGTTTTCTATCAATTTGGAGGAGTTTCACCATAAAGGAGAACATCACTCATTAGAGCTTTTTGAGAGTTTTGATACATTGAGGTAACTTCCTATTTCCACCATAGAATCCTAAGATTTTTACATCATTAGGGAGCCCTAGACCTAACCTAACAGTAGGAATAGGAAACCCTAGGTTTTCGTGTCCTTTCGTGTCCAAATAGGACACGTATCAGTGCACCATTCAATGTGTTTGTGGAAATGCCACTGTGGATTAGTTTGTGATATTTTCAAAATATTTTTGAATGAAAATTTATGTTTTGATGTCGCTTACATGATTTTGAATTACTGGGGTGGTTTCGAGTCGTGTCTGAGTCGCAATGGACTCGCGGACACGGCCTCGCGTGCGGCCTGGCGGATCCCCTACCTATCGGGGTCTCCACAGGACACGACACGGCGTGTCTTGACACGAAATTTCTAGGGCATTGGGGCACTGTCTGTCGTCACTCTCCCCAAGTTTCACAAGATTTCGTGGGCTGGTTGATGAGAAATCAATCGTGCATTGGTCTTCCACTGTTCTGCGCACAGTGTGCACCTAGCCACTGACACGGCTTCGAACTCTGGACACGATACGTCCCCGACCCAATTCAGGGTGATGACACCCTAGCCCTAGTCCTGGCGAACCTGGGTACAGGAGTACGTGTCCTCGTTTGGCTCGTGCCGTGTGCACGAAGATACGGCACGCGTGCACGATACTGTTGTACACAGTTTCGGGTCTGTGTTCGTGTAGTGGTTTGGACACGATTTGTGTCCGATTCTTGGACACGAAGACACTCCTCGACACCATCACTTATGTATCACCTTTTACCAACCTTTAAATTGTGTTAGTTTCTTGTATCTATTGATTAATCCAATGTATCATATAACCTGTCTGATACATGCAGTATCTAAGGGTTCTCCTCTTTTTTTTCTGAACTTTAAATTCATATTAACTGCTAAATTATGTTGTTAACTATGTTAAACTTGCTCTAGTAATTAAAACCATTTGCTATGTTTAAGGTTCATGTATGGTGGTTAATTTGGATGAGTTGTGTTCGAGTTCCTCAATTTAGAACTGGATTCTTTTTGCATTATCTAAATTGGTTCCTGTTAGGTTTAAGTTGCAGATTCAATACATGCCGAGCATCATATATACATTGTTGTAGAGTGATAGTTCACTGTAGGTTTATTCCTCATTCAATGTTAAACTGAGTTTTTGGTTGGTTGTGATCTGAAATGGTATGAATGTATACATATATATATGGATTGTTGGATGCGTTTTGGGTTATGTTGAACACAGTTAATAGGAATTTCGAAATGTTGATAAACTGAGATTTCCTTCTAACTCAAAACTGAATTCATATTTTCCTGAGAAGTTGACACATTGCTTTCCTATTACCCCATGAGCTCACACACACATTGGCACACATGTTTTCTCACCCTAACACTCTAGTCTACCACTTATCACACACAAGTTCATGACTCACCCACACTCCTAGACACCTTATCGCACATCACTCCCATGTATACACCCACACACATACACACATGAACACCTACACCCTCTATAATATTTCTGTTATTTATTTCCTGGAAACTAAGTTACACACTCCTATATGCATATAACAAAGAATGTTTTTCCTAAAACCAGAGGGTCTATTCTTCCTCCTGAGATTGTGTTCCCTGTTAACATGAACCTGAGTTTACATTTTCCCCCTAATAACTGAAATAAACTGGTTTCCTAATATCAGTTAGTTACTGTGGTTCCCAGATTTCCTAATTCGATTTTGAGCATCATTTTTTTAACCTGCTTTTAACTGTTAATTAGCATGGTTTAAACCACAAGGTGAATCACCTGTTTGTTTCCTACTTGTATGTTGATTTTTGGATAAATTGTTGATGCCTAGAGCTCAACTGGATGTTGGTATAGACTGGTAATAAACTGAGATTGGGGTTCTGCTGTGGACTGAAACCTGGGCCTTTGGGGTTCCTGTTGAACTGGAAATTTCAATATGAGTTTCCTTATTTCTGAAATAAATGTTGTTCATAGCCACTGCTAGTATTCACTGATTCTTCCCTTAACATGTCAACTGTTTTCCTGTTTTCCTCCTCATTTACCACACTTTTCCCTCTTGACACCCACTAGATTTTGTACATTAGAACACTGTTTTATTTTCACATGCCTTAGCATTGTTTTCAGTTTTCACACACCTATGCCTCACTTGAACACCATACTGTCCTCTTGACAGTTCACCCTCTTTCACTCATCACACACACTCTCACTCATGACTAACACACACATGACACTTGAACACCATGTGTTTCCCCTTCTCTATACATATATGTATATATATGTAGTAGGATATAACTATATATATATAGGTATTATATGCCCCATATACTTATTTACATATGTGAGTGCCTACCATTATATATATATTAGATATATGTATATGTTTGTAGGTGTGATGCACTTGGGAGCCTATATGTTACATATGTGTATTTATATTATATTATGTAACATATCAATATGTGTATCCTATATTATAGAGTATTTCATTTTTAGATAAATGATTGACATGTGATATGTGATTCATGGGTGTGTTTGTTAGACCTAGTAGAGTCTAGATTAGTCTTGTACAGTCTTGTTAGACTTAGAATAGGCTGGCTTAGCCTAGTTTAGACTAGTATAGACTTGATTAGCCTAGTTTAGACTTGTTGACCTAGTTTGACTCTTAGGGTTGACCAGAGTTGACCAAGAGTTGACTTTGGCCTAGATTGACCTAGAATCATGTAGAATGCATAGTAGGACTTCATTATATCATTTTAGACTCTTTGTGACTTGTGCTGTTCTGATTAGGAGCCAGACACCTCTCCTTGGACAGTACATTTTGTCCGGACACTCAGATACAGGCGAGTACATTCTCTGATCATTTCATATCCTGCTTAGAATTATTTCCTGCATTAAATTACTTTACTTGATACTGTCACGTTGGTCACACGGATTAGTACTATACGGATCCCTTCTTGAGATGTTATCCCTTCAGGGAGCATCGGGTACTCTATGTTCTGTGCGTTTCACTTACATAGCGTATCATATGCTTCTTTGGTTCTTTGATCACTTGTGACATATACTCATATGATCACAGAGTCTTCTTTGAATCCTTATCCCATTTATTGGATCTATCAGAATCCTCATTTTTGTGACTACTATGTATCACCTTTCGGTGGCTTATCACCCTTTGGGGGTATATCACCCTTTGGGTGCTTATCATCCTTTGGAGGCATATCACCCTTTGGGGGCTTATCACCCTTCGGGGGCTGTTACATAGAAGCATGTACGTAACATAACTTGTTTGGATCCTTGTGTATTAATTTGGGGTACGGGGGAGTAAAAATAGCCATGTGAACAATTCCAAAGTAGAATAGCCATGTACGCCTCTTTAGTATAGCCATGTACAAATCAAGCCGTTCACATGTTGACTTTGTGCTCTAAATCACTAGTCACTGGTAGCTCTTTACTTATAGTAGATAATTCTATTACAGTTCTCTCTCTCTGTTTACATACTGCATTTCTTCAGTATCTATATCTTACTTTACTGCATGATTATATTTTCTAACCCGCTATGAACTGTTGAGATGTACTGTACACGCTCCTGTCCTGACTGGACCTGTTGAAAATATTACAGAGGACGAGGAGGAGGCCTGGGAGGATACCTTCTTCAGGACAGCTCTAGCTGAGGACATCACCCCACTGCCTAGACTAGTTTAGTTAGGCCTTATCTTATTTTCATGTTGTCTTTAGACTGTTTAGCTAGACTTTACTTCTGTTCAGAGATGTTGAGTGGTGTATATTCTTTCATATTCAGTAGCTGAGATATGTACTCTGGATATTTGCTGGGATATTATCTTAGTCTATTCTATCTTCTGTATTTCCTTGAGTTCTATATCTTATCGTGCTTTCTTCTTCCTTAGTTGTGATTGAGTTCATTTACTGCTTTGTTTTATATTGAAAGATGTATACTGACCTAGGACAGCGTTCTACCGCCGACACTGCGGCATAGGTTGGGCGTTGTGACGTTCTCGTACCCTCACAGTGGGTGCGGGTCGTGACACATTTTTAGTGGTGGCCCATGCAGGTCGAGTTTATGTAGTGGTATTCGAACTAGAGTATTACTACAGCCTGCAGTAGGATTATGATTTATATTTTGAAGGTACTCAATCACAGTTAGGATTTCTTGAAAGATTCCTGGGACGACCCTTGAGAATCTTATTAAACTTCAATTTGAATCATTTCCTTTGCTTTGTTGCTCTCACTCCTTGATTATTGAATTTGATTTTGTTGGATCGTTGTTGATTTGATTTTCCTATCGAGATGAATTTTTATGGCCTGAGTTACGATATTTTTCTGATAACATATGTCGACGGGAATACAGGGATAGTAAAACGTCTGCTTGGTTATGGAACCTAGAGTTTATCGCAGCTATATTAGCTGGCGTGGCGGAAACATAGAGACCTGACTTCGGATGTACGTTTCTTGGTTATGAGATTTGAATTTATCGCAGCTATACTAGTCGGCATAGCGAGAATTCCAGCCGACATGATTATAGAGGTGCATGTCCCTGTTATGGACTCTACCGTTTATCGCAGCCTTGCTTACTAGCGTGGCGGGGATTCTGAGTATCATGATTTTTGGACAGACGCATATGATTATCAGATTGTATCTCGGTAAGGTTCTTAACTATATCGTCTCTATCTTCATTCCAGTTATTATAAATTGTTTCCATCATCAAATAATTTAGGAGTAGAGATCTTTTAGCTTTATAGAGCTTATGCATATGTAGTTCTTTCTTAGTGTGATAATTTGATGACTTGTGATTAGGCCCTTGTCTTAGGAATGATAGTATAGCCTGGCTTTAAATATTGATTCTTGTAGCTAGTTCTCCTTTGTTGATATTTACTAGTTTTTTAGCCTTGATGATTGATTTATTTTTATTTTCTTTTTCTTTTTCTTTCAGTATGGCACCCATGACCCGAGCCCGTCGCCTGAGAGCAGCTGCAGCTACTGAGACTGTGCCTCCACCTCCTACTGTTCAGGAGATAGTTATCCCTCTATCTGATTAGGGGGTGGTGGCACCTCCTGCCATTGAGGAGATGGTGGTAGCCTCGCCAGAGAGTCTTCCTTCATCTCCTATCGTTCAGGAGAGAGCTGCGGATTTGCCTGAGACCGAGAGCCCTTCCCTACCCTCTGTACTCCATACTGTACCACCCGGAGGTTTGCTACTTGTCGCAGCCCAGGTGTTTGCATTTTTCCAAGAAAGTTGATGGAGTCACAGAGAGTTCATGAGGAGGCCATGAGGGAGCAAATCCATAGGTTGATACGTCTGCGG
This sequence comes from Iris pallida, assembly GCA_029216955.1. Taxonomy (NCBI): domain Eukaryota; kingdom Viridiplantae; phylum Streptophyta; class Magnoliopsida; order Asparagales; family Iridaceae; genus Iris; species Iris pallida. The sequence goes on from JANAVB010035617.1 coordinate 14,584,924, forward strand.
GACTCTGTACTTCTGGGAGGAGAGCCTAGCCCCAAGAGGGCGAGGAGCAGTACCCAGTCCTACCCAGAGTTTGAGGAGTACCCATTTATCCAGCCTATATCATCATACCCAGTCCAGTCTCCTGTCCAGCAGAGGCCAGCTGAGCCGGAGCCTATCTGTGCCTACTGCAAGAAGTTTGGACACAAGTGGAACAACTGTAGAAAGAGACTAGGATTGTGCCTATTCTGTGGTTCAGCTGCATACTGGGTACAGCATTGCCCTGCTATACCTGCCCCAACCAGGGCCCTGCTTCCAGGAGGGAGTTCTGGTTCTCAGACCTAGCTGGAGGTGAGTTTCGACCTAACCTTAGTATTTCCTTCTTGAGAATTTTGATGCATCCCTTACTTGTATGTTTTGATACCTTGTGATTGCCTAGTACTGTAGCATGGTTGGTAACTAGAAGAGAACCCGGACTGATATTTTATGCCATGACCCCATAGGTTACACTTTCCAACTGTATGTTTTAAGATAGATTTCTGAGACTATGATTGCTGGGGGCTTAACCTAGAAGGGGTGCGACCATCTTAATTTCGAGGACGAAATTTTTATAAGGTGGGTAGGATTGTAACACCCGGTTTTCCAGAAGAGGATAATTTTGAAATTTTATAATTATAATTATTATTTGATGATATTTATTCATATTATGATTTTTAGTGATTTTTAATTATTTTTAAACTATTTAAATTCATGACTTGTGATTTTTGGTGTTTTGTTAATGAACAGTAGAGACTGCCTACCTAGAGCCTAGCCATGTGATTATGGTATTTCTGATATTTTTGGGGTAACTTAAATTTATTAGAATTTATTTGAATTTATGGGAATTTTTAGAAATTATTTTGGAATTGTTTGAATGAGGGTTGACTAGGTTGACTTTGACTAGCAATGACCATGGTAGACTAACCTAGGAGCTAACCCTAGTTGAGTTTGGTCTTGATTAGGTCATGCCACCCTAGTTAGACTAGAGTTGACTAATAGTATGGTTATTTGACTTAAGTAGAGTTTTAAGTCATAAGCCATGACTTGTGTTTAACCAATAAATCAATAGTTAGCCAAATAAGCCCAAAGCCCATTAGTCAAGTGCCCAAACCCTAACCCTAACATTTTGTCCAGCCAACCTAGGGATTCTCCCACTATTTAATCTCTCCTAAAATCTAGGGCTAGCCTCTTCTTTAGGAATTTATTACAAGAGAAGAAAGAGGTGAGTCCCCATGTTCAAAAATCCCTAGAAAATCCATTTTTTCTCCTTTTTAATCCAAACAAGTTGCAATAGGTTCTAATTATTGTTTTCTTGCTGTTGGAATTGGTTGTTCTCAGTTTTCTATCAATTTGGAGGAGTTTCACCATCAAGAAGAACATCACTCATTAGAGCTTTTTGAGAGTTTTGATACATTGAGGTAACTTCCTATTTCCACCATAGAATCCTGAGATTTTTGCATCATTAGGGAGCCCTAGACCTAACCTAACAGTAGGAATAGGAAACCCTAGGTTTTCGTGTCCTTTCGTGTCCAAACAGGACACGTATCAGTGCACCATTCAATGTGTTTGTGGAAATGCCACTGTGGATTAGTTTGTGATATTTTTGAATGAAAATTTATGTTTTGATGTCGCTTACATGATTTCTAATTACTGGGGTGGTTTCGAGTCATGTCTGAGTCGCAATGGACTCGCGGACACGGCCTCGCGTGCGGCCTGGCGGATCCCCTACCTATCGGGGTCTCCACAGGACACGACACGGCGTGTCTTGACACGAAATTTTTGGGGACATTGGGGCACTGTATGTCGTCACTCTCCCCAAGTTTCACGAAATTTCGTGGGCTGGTTGATGAGAAATCAATCGTGCATTGGTCTTCCACTGTTCTGCGCACAATGTGCACCTAGCCACTGACACGGCTTCGAACTCTGGACACGACACGTCCCCGACCCGATTCAGGGTGATGACACCCTAGCCCTAGTCCTGGCGAACCTGGGTACACGAGTACGTGTCCTGGTTTGGCTCGTGACGTGTGTACGAAGATACGGCATGCGTGCACGATACTGTTGTACACAGTTTTGGGTCTGTGTTCGTGTGGTGGTTTGGATACGATTCGTGTCCGATTCTTGGACACGAAGACACTCTTCGACACCATCACTTATGTATCACCTTTTACCTACCTTTAAATTGTGTTAGTTTCTTGTATCTATTGATTAATCCAATGTATCATATAACCTGTCTGATACATGCAGTATCTGAGGGTTCTCCCCTTTTTTTTCTGAACTTTAAATTCATATTAACTGCTAAATTATGTTGTTAACTATGTTAAACTTGCTCTAGTAATTAAAACCATTTGCTATGTTTAAGGTTCATGTATGGTGGTTAATTTGGATGAGTTGTGTTCGAGTTCCTCAATTCAGAACTGGATTCTTTTTGCATTATCTAAATTGGTTCCTGTTAGGTTTAAGTTGCAGATTCAATACATGCCGAGCATCATATATACATTGTTGTAGAGTGATAGTTCACTGTAGGTTTATTCCTCATTCAATGTTAAACTGAGTTTTTGGTTGGTTGTGATCTGAAATGGTATGAATGTATACATATATATATGGATTGTTGGATGCATTTTGGGTTATGTTGAACACAGTTAATAGGAATTTCGAAATGTTGATAAACTGAGATTTCCTTCTCACTCAAAATTGAATTCACATTTTCCTGAGAAGTTGACACATTGCTTTCCTATTAGCCCATGAGCTCACACACACATTGGCACACATGTTTCCTCACCCTAACACTCTAGCCTATCACTTATCACACACAAGTTCATGACTCACCCACACTCCTAGACACCATATCTCACATCACTCCCATGTATACACCCACACACATACACACATGAACACCTACACCCTCTATAATATTTCTGTCATTTATTTCCTGGAAACTAAGTCACACACTCCTATATGCATATAACTAAGAATGTTTTTCCTAAAACCAGAGGGTCTATTCTTCCTCCTGAGATTGCGTTCCCTGTTAACATGAACCTGAGTTTGCATTTTCCCCCTAATAACTGAAATGAACTGGTTTCCTAATATCAGTTAGTTACTGTGGTTCCCAGATTTCCTAATTCGATTTTGAGCATCATTTTTTAACCTGCTTTTAACTGTTAATTAGCATGGTTTAAACCCCAAGGTGAATCACCTGTTTGTTTCCTACTTGTATGTTGCTTTTTGGATAAATTGGTGATGCCTAGAGCTCAACTGGATGTTGGTATAGACTGGTAATAAACAGAGATTGGGGTTCTGCTGTGGACTGAAACCTAGGCCTTTGGGGTTCCTGTTGAACTGGAAATTTCAATATAAGTTTCCTTATTTCTGAAATAAATGTTGTTCATAGCCACTGCTAGTATTCACTGATTCTTCTCTTAATATGTCAACTGTTTTCCTGTTTTCCTCCTCATTTACCACACTTTTCCCTCATGACACCCACTAGATTTTGTACATTAGAACACTGTTTTATTTTCACATGCCTTAGCATTGTTTTCAGTTTTCACACACCTATGCCTCACTTGAACACCACACTGTCCTCTTGACAGTTCACCCTCTTTCACTCATCACACACACTCTCACTCATGACTAACACACACATGACACTTGAACACCATGTGTTTCCCCTTCTCTATACATATATGTATATATATATATATTTTTTTTTTCTATACATATATGTATATATATGTAGTGGGATATAACTATATATATATAGGTATTATATGCCCTATATACTTATTTACATATGTGAGTGCCTACCATTATATATATATATTAGATATATGTATATGTTTGTAGGTGTGATGCACATGGGAGCCTATATGTTAAATATGTGTATTTATATTATATTATGTAACATATCAATATGTGTATCCTATATTATAGAGTATTTCATTTTTAGATAAATGATTGACATGTGATATGTGATTCATGGGTGTGTTTGTTAGACCTAGTAGAGTCTAGATTAGTCTTGTACAGTCTTGTTAGACTTAGAATAGGCTGGCTTAGCCTAGTTTAGACTAGTATAGACTTGATTAGCCTAGTTTAGACTTGTTGACCTAGTTTGACTCCTAGGGTTGACCAGAGTTGACCAAGAGTTGACTTTGGCCTAGATTGACCTAGAATCATGTAGAATGCATAGTAGGACTTCATTATATCATTTTAGACTTGTTGTGACTTGTGCTGTTCTGATTAGGAGCCAGACACCTCTCCTCGGACAGTACATTTCGTCCGGACACTCAGATACAGGCGAGTACATTCTCTGATCATTTCATATCCTGCTTAGAATTATTTCCTGCATTAAATTATTTTACTTGATACTGTCACGTTGGTCACACGGATTAGTACTATACGGATCCCTTCTTGAGATGTTATCCCTTCAGGGAGCATCGGGTACTCTATGTTCTGTGCGTTTCACTTACATAGCATATCATATGCTTCTTTGGTTCTTTGATCACTTGTGACATATACTCATATGATCACAGAGTCTTCTTTGAATCCTTATCCCATTTATTGGGTCTATCAGAATTCCCATTTTTGGGACTACTATGTATCACCTTTCGGAGGCTTATCACCCTTTGGGGGCATATCACCCTTTGGGGGCTTATCACCCTTTGGGGGCTTATCACCCTTCGGGGGCTGTTACATAGAAGCATGTACGTAACATAACTTGTTTGGATCCTTGTGTATTAATTGGGGGTACGGGAGAGTATAAATAGCCATGTGAACAATTCTAAAGTAGAATAGCCATGTACGCCTCTTTAGTATAGCCATGTACAAATCAAGCCATTCACATGTCGACTTTGTGCTCTAAATGACTAGTCATTGGTAGCTCTTTACTTATAGTAGATATTTCTATTACAGTTCTCTCTCTCTGTTTACATACTACATTTCTTCAGTATCTATATCTTACTTTATTGCATGATTATATTTTCTAACCCGCTATGAACTGTTGAGATGTACTGTACTCGCTCCTGTCCTGACTGGACCTGTTGAAAATATTACAGAGGACGAGGAGGAGGCCTGGGAGGATACCTTCTTCGGGACAGCTCTAGCTGAGGACATCACCCCACTACCTAGACTAGTTTAGTTAGGCCTTATCTTATTTTCATGTTGTCTTGAGACTGTTTAGCTAGACTTTACTTCTGTTCAGAGATCTTGAGTGGTGTATATTCTTTTATATTCAGTAGCTGAGATATGTACTCTGGATATTTGCTGGGATATTATCTTAGTCTATTCTATCTTCTGTATTTTCTTGAGTTCTATATGTTTTCGTGCTTTCTTCTTCCTTAGTTGTGATTGAGTTCATTTACTGCTTTGTTTTATATTGAGAGATGTATACTGACCTAGGACAGCGTTCTACCCGCCGACACTGCGGCGTAGGCTGGACGTTGTGACGTTCTCGTACCCTCACAGTGGGTGCAGGTCGTGACACGTAGACCATGTCATAAGGAGTAAGCAACATCGCCCAGGTGGCTAACCTGGAGTTAAGAATGCTCGATTTTCTCATCAATACCCGAATAGAATTTATTCTGGATATGACATGGATAGTCTGTCCTGACACATAATGTCGTATTTTTTGAACAGCAAAAACTAAGGCCAGACATTCCTTTTCCACAGGAGTATACCTGTGTTCAGCTCCGACCATCATTCGACTAAGATAATAGATTGCTTGTTCATGACCTTTATCACTTTATGTGCAAGAAAAGCACCAAGTGAATGATCCAAGGCTCGAACATATAGCAAAAATGATCTTCCTATCACTGGAGGTACTAGAACAGGTGGATTTATAAGGTATTGCTTGATGTCATTGAAGGCTTTTTGACGTGCTTCATCCCAGACAAATGATACACCTTTCTTTAATAGACGGGGGAAAGGTTGACATCTTCCAAAAAGATTGGATATAAATCTCCTGATATAAGCAATGCGACCTTGGAAGCCGCAGAGTTCTTTTAAATTGTGTGGAGGACGCATTTCAAGAATAGCTTTAATTTTATCAGGATCAACATGGATACCTTGCGAAGTAATGACAAATCCCAAAAACTTGCCACTGGAAACCCCTAAGAAAGACTTAGTAGGGTTCATCTTCAGTTGATGTTGACGCATCAACTCAAATACTGTCTTTAAGTCTTGAATGTGATCATCTTTTGATCGACTTTTGACAGCAATGTCATCCACATAACATTCAACTGTTTTTCGTAGATGTTCTTGAAAGATGCTGCTCATAGCCCGTTGATACGTGGTACCGGCATTTTTCAGACCAAACGGTATAACAGTATAGCAGTAGACTCCAAGGGGTGTACGAAAAGTAGTATGCTTCTCATCTCCCGGATGCATCTTAATTTGATTGTATCCTGAAAATCCGTCCATGAAAGACATGCGTTCAAAACCACATGTATTGTCTATCATGACATCGGTAATCGGAAGAGAAAATTCGTCCTTTGGACAAACTGCATTAAGATCCCAAAAATCTATACAAACTCGGACTTTACCATTCTTCTTCATAAAGGAACAATGTTGGCAACCCAATCTGGGTGTTGTTCTTCATGAACAAAGCCACATGTAATTAGCTTTTTGACTTCTGCTTCAATTGCATCCATCATATCTGGTCGAAAACGTCGCTGCTATTATTTTACAGGTTTGGCATTAGAAAGAATATTGAGTTTATGAGTAGCAACTTTAGGATCTAGACCCGGCATATCCTCATAACTCCATGCAAAGATATCAATATATTCTTTAATTAGCTATATCAACTCTTCATTTTCATCTTCGGAGAGGTTTTTACTGATGAATATTGGTTTGGACATAGTTCCGTCTCTAACATCAATCTGGACAATCTCATCCTCTATAGGTGGCTGTCGCTGTTCAAAACGAAGCTCCTATTGAGTGTCAATTTGCTGTGCCCAAGGGTCATTCTCAAATAGCTCAGATTCACCATCAGTTTGAACCATGTTGACTGAGAACACGCATTCAGATTCATCATAATAGTCTCCTCCAGCATATGAGGAGTAGGATGTATCAGATTCGATGAACTGGATTTCTTCAGAATCTGAGGATTGTGAAGAACTAGAAGAGAATTCTTCTTGTATGTCTTCATTAAATATGTGGGACGGATCATATCCCAACTCATGACGAGTTTTCTGGTAAAACGGATCATCACATAATGGTAATCGTCTACCCTTACCTTGATTGAGACCTTGCATAGTCTTCAAATCATATCGCATATTCTGGATAATCTTGAGAGATTGTTGACTATATTTGTCAATTCGGATTCTTCCTTTATCTTTCTCTTTGAGATCATCTGTCTGAGTAACAGGGATATTTCTAGCCAGGCCAAACACAATTTGGTGCTTGTTTTTTTTATTAGATGGAACCACAAAATAGGATTCTTCGTGACGTCTATAAGTTACACGAGCTTGTGATGATGAGGCTACAGGAAGAAGATAGGGAGAAGATGTTAGGAACCTTTGAGCATAAGGTCCAACATCAACATAAGGAGGAAAAGAATTTTCCTTATGATCAATGTATAAGGTTTTCTCTGTGTTTATGTCATTTTTATATTGATGACTTTGATTATCATCAGATAAAGTCATTCTTTCAATAAATTTGACAGCCATGTACTCCAAAAGGAAATCTTCATTAATATTAGAAAGTACAGAATGAGCAATATTTACATCATTTACAAGTTGAGTACTATGCTTCGGATTGATTATTAACGGACCGTCATCCGTCTTTTGCGTAGACTTGCCGAGGTTCATGATCAGTGGTGGTTCTGGATCATTCGTACGAGAACTACATCCCTTGACCTTGATCATGAGAGGTTGAACTTGGCTCTTGACTGGAATATTCACTGATTTCTCAGATGAAGCTCGAATTCTTCCTCTGACCTTGATCACCAAAGGTTGGTCGTTGACAGGTTAGGATTGGATTTAACCTTTGACTTTGATCTTCAAAGGTTGCTCTTCTGGAGGATCTTTATTGACAGATTGATCTTCAGCAGGTGATCGATCTTCGGCCATATCTGATATCTCCTTCATATGCTCCTGTTTGTAGAGAATTGAATCTAAAAAATAGGCTTCAACACCCTTAAAAGGGTTGATATCTGCGAATTCCGTCTTCACAATCCCTTGAGAATCCACGTAATTGAAGCATTGGTGGAGAGTTGAAGGCACGATATTATGCTCACGTATCCACGATCTTCCAAGGAGGATGTTGTAGGATACATCTGAGTTGATAACATAAAAGGTCGCCATAGTTCGAAGATCAATAATCTGAATCTTCAGACGAATCTTCCCTAGTGGTTTACTCTTTCCAGAGTTGAAACCAACTATTGTGGTACTAGTGTAAGTCAAATCACTAGTAGGAATCCTTAAAGGTCATAGCATACTCGGGAGAATAATGCTAATAGAGGACCCAGAATCGATGTAAATCCTATCAATTTCAGTGGATTCAATATACCTTGTATAGCACAGAGGTCTGTCATGCTTGTTATGCTTTAACAGCATATCTTCTTGTATGAAGATGATATTGGAAATTGCTTCCATCACACTATGATATTGTGGACACGACACTGGTATATTGTCAGGACTCTTGAGTTGAGCTAAGCATGAGTCTGCTTGTAGCAAAGCTTCACTCAGAGTTTCTCGGCTTCTTTAGAAAGACGAAGCAGCTCAAAGATAGAGAGTCTAGCCGGAGTATTAGCTAACTGGGCTAGAATATCGAACTTGTAAGGTTTCATCACCACCCCTTGATTTGAAGCAGATTTTAATGGGACGTCAAAGCGTACTGCTTTCTGTTTCCCTTTCTCAACCACAGATGGTTTAGCAGAAACAGAAGATGGTTGAGCTGGAAGTGTTTCAGTCACGCCCTCTACTTCTTGTGAAGTCCCCTCTTAATCTTTGTGGTACTCTTTCCCAGATCTCGTACCAGCAAAGGTTTCTTTTTCAGACTCAGGAAAATGAAGTACCATATTGCAGGATTTAGTCTTCTTTCCCTTAGTCTTCTTCTTGCAAGGAAGTCGCATTCCTTTATCATAATTCAAACCTTCTGTCTTTTGAAAGTCATAGCCCATCATTTCATGAGATTGACTGATTGCTTACTATACAAGTGAGTGGGTAGCAAACTTTTAACCGATGGTTCAATAGAGGAAGAAGAAGCAGAGACCTCTGTAACCACAAGAGAAGGAGGAAAAGAGACCTCTGTAGCCACAGGCGAAAGAGGAACAGAAATCTCTGTAGCCACAGGAGAAGGAGTATTCGGGACAAGAAGAAAAATCTCTGTAGGAGCTTTCTCATAAGCAGCAAAGACTTGTTGTGCCCTGTATAAGGGGATACTATTCATAGCTAACTACTGCTGATGAGTAAGTTTGAGCTTGGTAGGAGGAGCCAAACTTGGAGGGCATATATTCAAACCCCTCAATCTATCCTCCAAAGGAATGCCATCCCATAAATGATCCAAATCTTCATGATATGGGGTTAAAACATGAGAAATCTTGTTGCAGGTTTTGACTTTTTTACCTTTCTTGGATTTTGAAGTTTTATCTTCATTCTCCATTCCAGGTACTAAATCAGGATGTACCCACATGATTTCACCATTTCTTAGTGTAAGAGGCAAAAGTCTTTCATTTTGCTCTCTGGCAGGTAGGATATTCACAATCTTCATCGTCGCCTTTGGAATTGGGACAATTCTATCTGGGACTTGTTGTGGAGAAAAACCTCCAAATTGAAGAGAAATCATGTTAGTTGTAACCGTATGCTCATCGTTGGTTAAAGCAATGGCATTGGCATTTATCAGCTCCTGGATTTTCTTCTTCAAGACATAGCAAGCCTTGGTAGGATGATTTATGTATCTATGATAGATACAATACTTGGGATTATCGGTTAGATTCACCTCATTAGGTCTTTTTGGTTCTGGAATCTGGAGTTTGCCACTCTTTACCAGACCTTGGAATATCCCTGGGATATCACTGTCATCGAAAGAGTATTCTTCTTTTGGCTTGGAAGACTCTTGATTATTCGGCATCGTTTTGGGTATTGAAAGATTAACCAGTAGGGTTTCCTTCCCTTTCCTATTGCGATTGTCGGAATTATTACCAGAAGAGCCTTTCTTTCCTTTGTCTTCTGAGGCAAAGATCATCCCGTGTTCACGAGCCAACCTACTATTAGTCTCGGCTGAAACTGCTGCTATGATGAACGAGGCCCAATCTGTGAATTGAGAGCCCGTAAAGACAGTAATAGATGGTCACAGATTCATCTTACATGTATCAATCAATGCTGAATCTGGCATACCAGAAGGCATTTTCAAGGTTGCCTGTCAGAAACGTTCAATGAACATCCGAGTATCTTCCTTCTCCTTTTGTTTGATTTCTATTAAGGAGGACATGTTCATGTCCATGCCTCCCTCATAGAAGTGGAAAAAAAAATATTGCTTTAAATTCGTCAAAAGACGAAATGCAATTGTCGGGTAAACTGTGATACCAGTCGTATGCAGAACCCATCAAACACCTAATAAAAACTCGGGTAAAAAGAGCATCATTCTTCTGCAAATGTACAGTCATAATATCAAAGTAATTGATATACTGACTAGGAGAAGCCTTTCCATCAAATAATACCATCGATTGTGGCTTGAATTTCGGAGGAAAGGGTACGTCATTCCAATGAGGAGGATAAGATTGCTTAATCCCTAACCTCTGGAGCTGATCCTTGTACTTCAGAACTTCAAACTGTGCTTTGAGCTCACGCACTGCTTGAATAGCTTCACTAGTTTGAGGAAGCACATTCGATTGAATAGTTGCTGGATGTACCGTCACCCCCACCGGAGGTGGTACATCTTCTGGATTGATAGGATCTGGAGATGCAAAATTTTGATTGACAGCAGGCTTTTGATTATTCAAAGGTATATCAACCCCTTGACTATCTTGAGTTTGTGATGCTACCTGCACCGGAGTTACTACTGTCGGCTGAGCAGCTTGCTGAGTCATTATTATTTGATGTATACTTTGCATCATGGTAAGCATGTCTTTCAATGATTGCTCAACGACAGAGAGACGTTGTTCTGTATTAGCAGATGACGTCTCCGATTCATCTCCAATAGCATAGGGTTCAACCTCCTTTGAAGATACAGAGGGATTGGTATAGAGGTATGAATCGACACTATTAGTTTCTGACTCCAAAGACTGGGTACCCCCAGCTTCTGAATCAGAAGTCTGCAACTGTCTTTGACTTCTTGATCGAGTATTCTGATATACTCCTTCGAAACTGTCAAGAAGTCGATTGAACTATTGTTGACCAGGATTTTGGGATGAGTTGCGTCTTGGATGTCGTCCTCTGTTGGTATGACATGCCATATTGACTGATGCATATAACAACTCATGTTCTTAGTCATCAACTTGCTGTTGAGGCACATTGTAGCTTAATCGATCAAAAACTAACCGTTTAGAAGCCGAACAGCAACATTTGATTACAATCTGGTGACACTCACAATGATGATTTTCTTGGAGGAGTGTCACAAGAGGTTGTCTATTTTTACGCTTTTGTACTAGCAACTCGCGTAAATCAGAAGGAGTAGAGGGAGTAGTCTTCTTTATTACATTTTGGGTAGAGAAATTTTTAGTCCCTTGTATATAAAGAAGATTAATGGATGCATTAGCAGAACCAAACTGTACATTTTTACGTGCTTGGAGTTACGTGCGTAAATCTTGAAATTTTTGAGCACAAAGGATACTACCAAAATAAGCCATATCAGCGACGTAATTAGCGACGCCAACTTAAAACGTCGCCAATATTTTTTGTTTTAGCGACACCAAATTTAAGCGTCACAATACGTCGCTGGTAGCGACATACAGCGACATATTGCGACTACCTATAGTCTAATAAAAACCAACGTCGTTGATTTGTCGGAAAACGTCGCTAGTTTTATCAGCTCAGCGACGTTTAGCGTCGCATAATTTATAACGTCGCCGAATATTAAACCAATACCGACGCTTTGCGACGTATTTCGGGCGTCGCTAATTTCTGCTAAATAGGGTTTTCTCGGTTCCAATTTTCATTTCTCCCTCTCCCCAAATTCTTTGTTCCCGCCCCTCTTCCCCCGACCTCGACGACAGCCCGACTCCCTTCCCTCCGGCGCCGCTCATCCTCCTCCACCGCGAGCTCCTTCTCCTCCCTCCGGCGAGCCCCTTCTCCTCCTCCTCCTCCACCGCGAGCCCCTTCTCTTCCTCCACCACGAGATCCTCCTTCTCAACCACCGTGAGGAGACTGAAGGTAAACCCTAACCCTAATTGAGGTGTTTTTCGTGTCCAAAATGGACACGGAGACACATTACGACCATGTGTTCACTGATAAAGTGTGTTCGTGAGGTTTTGGATACTTTGTGTCCATTTGTTGGACACGTGGACACCTCCAAACTTGCATATATATGTATTTAACCTCTGTACACTTAATCCCCTCCTCCTCCACCACCGAACTTGTCCTCCTCCTCCTCTTCCACCACCATGAGGAGACTGAAGGTAAACCCTAACCCTAATTGAGGTGTTTTTCGTGTCCAAAATGGACACGGAGACACGTTACGACCATGTGTTCACTGATACAGTGTGTTCGTGAGGTTTTGGACACTTTATGTCCATTTGTTGGACACGTGGACACCCCCAAGCATGCATATATATGTATTTCACCTCTGTACACTTAGTCCCCTACATACACTTGTGTATTTTTGTATTAATTTGGATTTGCATATTGGGTTTGGGTTTCGATATAGTGTTTGATACATTGTTTCACCTTTCAACATTCCTACACTTATTTTAGACAACAAGTATATGAACCAATTAGTCAACATTTATTTGTTGAAGTATGGTACTCCATTCTTCGTAAGTTCTAGCTATATATGTCTCAAGATCCAATACTCGAAAATCCCAAGAAGAAGAAGAAGAAAAGAATAAAATGACATCGCTCAACACCCTATGACATTGCTCAACCCTATCGATCCTCCATACAAGTCTTCCTTCATCTATTGTCTTAAAGTGTGAGTTCTACAGTATGGTTCTCTTTGTACAATTGTGTCTTATTTTAGACAACAAGGGTTTCCTATTTTTATAGATAACATGGCAACATGTGTACGGGAACATATAGGTGTGTGTTTGTGTTTGAAAGGGAGTGTCACAAGTGTAAGGCGTGAGCATGTGTTAGTATTTTAAGCTGTGAGAGTGTTTGTTCTATTGAGGTTAGTACCAACTGGCAAGTTAGGTTAAAAGAACCTGGGAACTATGGTGTGGTTGTATACATCATGTATATGTATGTGTGTGTCTAGTGGGAGAAAGGGGGAGGGTTAACTAGTACCAGGTATTTGGAGAGGGGGAAGAGTTTATACTAGTATATATAGACTAATATTCTAAAACTTGACTTATACAACTTAGAAATGGCTAGTTTGACCAAATTGTACTAGTTTAGCTTAGAGTTGGCTCGGTTGGACTATACATAATATATAGACTAATATCCTAAAACTTTACTTCTACAACTCAGCCTATATAAAATATTGTAGACACGGGTGATATACCGCCGCGATAATCTCTGACCACCGCACGCACAAACACGCGAAAGAAAAGTTAGCAATGCGAAAAGAAGATGACAGATAATCTCTGACCATTTAACGTAAAATGTCATATGTACATATACTGCGAAAAGTGTAGACCGCATGAACTGACAATTGCATATCATTCACTACCTTGATGTATCTATCTTACAGAATTATGGAGCTGAATTACTATCTGCAGAATCGTACTTGGATGTACAACCGTCATCCTGATGACATGTGCGATGTGCGGGATGAATTCATAGAGGGTGTACACAGTTCCTGCAGTTTGCCAAGGCGTTCCCTCAGTACATGGATGGTACCAAAATTAAGTGTCCGTGTGTGAGATGTCGCAACTTGAAATATCATCCAGAAGTGGATGTCACATATCATTTATACTCGAAGGGTTTTACGCCGAATTACTATCAGTGGAGCGAGCACGGAGAACTTGTGTCTTTAGCATCAGCGTACGAGCCTTATGTGGATGTCCACAACAACGCTTCTTACGACGATGGGTTGGTGAACATGGTTTTCGACGCGGCCGGGCCTAGTTTCGATCCGGATGATCATGATGCACCTGAGGAGGCACCGAACCCCGATGCTGCACAGTTCATGGAGTTGCTGGAGAATGCAAGGACTCCATTATATCCTGGTTGTGAGGATCATTCACCGTTGGAGGTGGTTACAAGATTGTTGAGCATCAAGTCCGATTTTAACATGTTGCAAGATTGCTACAACCGTCTTATGGAGTTGCTTATAGAAATATTGCCTGAGGGTGCGAAGATGCCTAAAGACTTCTACCGGTCTAAGAGGATGGCTAGATCGCTCTGGATGGGATACGAAAAAATCGATGCCTGTAGCAACGGGTGCATGTTGTACTACAAAGACGACAAGGATGAAGACGCCTGCAGATTTTGTGGTGTCGATCGCTACAAGGCATGTGGTAGAGGAAAGTCTGTCGGTGCCAGGAAGCCTACCTCTTCGATGCACTACTTGCCGTTGACGCCGCGGTTGCAGCGGTTGTTTATGGTGAAGAAAACTGCAGAAAACATGAGTTGGCATAAGCGGGAACATATGTTGTCTTGGTTATTATCTTGTCTTTGTTGTACTTTCATATTTCTAGTCACTATTATTTGTTGTACTTCCATATTTCTAGTCTCTATTATTTGTTGTACTTTCATATTTCTAGTCTCTATTATTTGTTGTATTATCATATGCTGTTATCAGGTATGGCAGGTCATCGCGGAGCGTACCGAAGGGGACAACGAGGTCACTCTCCTCCGGTACTTCCTATAGGTACTGCTAGAGGACGGAGTTTTCCTTCGGTACCTCATTCTGGTACCGGCTCTGGATCCTCGTCGCCGATTACTCCTCCATATCGGACAGTAGGTGGGCCTGGTGGGACGACGTCACGTGGCATATCTCCTGGGACGAGTAGTTCCAGGCCTGTTGAGAGTGATCGCCCGTCTAGCATTCCTACTGCTGATACGATAATGGAGACGGATGAGCAGATGGCGAAGGCTGTGGCGACGGCCGAGGCGGCGGTGCCGACGGCCGACCAGCATCATGCAGATGATGCGTGTGCACCTCCGGAGGAGTGGATGACGGAGATCTGGGCCGACGGTACAAAGTAGGTATTTTGGTTTATAATTTTTTTCTTTCTGTTTTTATCATAATTTAACTTTTTTCATGAATATAATATGTTTGTATAGATATCGGCCCCCAGAGGTACAGAGACGTCTAGGCCACATGCTGAGGCATAATTATGGTGGTGCTTGGATTAACTACTCTGAGGCTCCAGACGAGAGGAAGGCCTTCTGGTTTGCGCGCTTCAAGGTTAAAATATATTTGCTTTTAACATGAATCATATAATTTTTGTATATTATATAAATGATAAATATTTGGTTTGTGCTCTTCTAGGATAAGTTTTTCTATCCACCGTACTAGGCCGAGCTTATCGAGGGGATGTTTCTGCCGTAGCTGCCAAGCTGATCCGCGACTCTATCAATGATCAGAAGGATCATGATCGTGCTGGAAAGCCGATCCAAGGTTGGATCACCCCTGATCAATGGAATGCGATGAAGGCTCGATTCGAGGAGCCAAAGTACAAGGAGAAGTCAGAGAAGGCCAAGGCGGCTAGGCAACATGCCTCGAAGTGGTACAGTGGGTCGATTTCGATGACAGAACATTTCCGTCGTCTGGTATATCTTCCTCTTTTAGAAATATTATTTTAATGCAAAATCGATAAATTATTACTAAGATAATATATTTAATTACAGGTAAGGAAGGTCGGTAACGCCGATATGGTGACCGTCTTTCTGGCCACCCATCGTCGCGGCGTTGACCTTATTGACGAGAGGGCCGAGCAGACTTATGTAAGTATTACAATACGTTATCTTAATTTAATACTTCGTGTCAATTTTAATATAACTTAGTAAATATGATGCAAATAAATATTCATGTAGTTAGTAATAATAAGTACATTAATTAGAAATTAGAAATAATAAGTACATTAATTAGAAATTAGTAATAATAAGTACATTAATTAGAAATTAGAAGTTAGTAATAATAAGTACTTTCTAGGCCGAGTATCAGAGGCTGCGGGAACGGGCGGCTGCTAGTGCACCTGATGCAGGAGAGGCCGGTACTTCCTCGCAGCCCACTCAAGCTCTGTCGGAGGACGAGCTGTGGATTGCCGCCGCTGGTGGACTCCGTAGGGGTACGTACTATGGTACGGGATCCTATGGCGCCCTAGTTGCGACCCAGTCCTCTAGGACATCTCCTGCTAGTGTGCATGGTCCACAGCCGTCCCAGGAGTCTGCCCGAGTCCACCAGATGATGGAGTCTCTCCATGACGACCGGCTACGATGGATCGAGGAGCAGTCTCAGCACCCTACGGACGATCCTGCGCTGCTAGCACGATTGGATGCGCTCGACCATGGCATTATGGACCTCATGGAGACGACTGAGAGGACAGAGCGCACCGTTGGAGGGTTAGAGCGCACGGTCACGAAGCTGCAGACATGACAGATGACCATGGCCGAGAGGATGAGATTGGCGCAGGAGTCGATGGTCGAGAGCAGTGATAGAATGTTATCTATCATGGATTCATACCACCAGCGACTTGCAGCGTTGGAACATGCTGGTCTTCCGGGTGCGCCTTCATCGTCGTCGACTCCGCCGCCTCCACCGCCATCTTCTTCGACACCGACTCCATCGACGTCACTGCCTCCATCGGTATCGATTTCACGTGAGGAGTATGAGTTGTTCTTATCCCTTCGTCGCAGCGGTGCCCCTTCTGTACCAGATTCCTAGTAGTCCTAGTTAGGACTGTTTCTGTGTTTGTTTTATTCTTTGTTTGTGACTTGGATATTTGTTGGTTGTGTAGATTTGGATACTTGGTTGTTTGGATACTTGGTTATTTGGATATTTGGTTATTTGGATACTTGGTTATTTGGATATTTGGTTATTTGGATACTTGGTTATTTGGATATTTGGTTATTTGGATATTTGGTTATTTGGTTAGTTGTTGTGTGATTGTTGTAAACTTGGTTATTCGCAATTATCGATGTCAAGTATACAAACTTGGTTAGTTATGTACAGCGAGAAATGGACATTCTGTGATTGTTTGGATCATATTCTACAGTGAGAAATGGTTATCTTTTTAAACTGCAGGGAGAAATGGACATTCTGTATTTTATTTTTTTATTTTTTTTGCAGATTTAGCGACGTTTACCGACGTTTACCGACGAACACCGACGTAAGTTTGCGTCGGTAAACGTCGGTAAATATGCGATATTTTCCAGTTTACTGACGTTTTAGCGACGTTATAAATGTCGGCGAACGTCGGTAAACGTCGGTGTACGTCGCTAATATTCCCAGGAATTCCCAGGATTTACCGACGTTTAGCGACTTTGATCATGTCACTAAACCACCGACTATTCGTCGGTAATACGTCGGTAATTTACCGACGCGTAGCGATACGCAGTAATACGTCGGTAATCCACCGACGTCACGACGGTAGACGTCGGCAATATACCGACGTATATATACGTCGGTAAACGTCGATAATGGCGACGTTTTGCGACGTTTCGAAGATTAGCGACTTATATTTCAGCGACTATCACGAAACGTCGGTAATTTCGTCGCTAAATATATTTAGCGACGAAATTTGTCGTTTTAGCGACGTCTTTATGCGTCGCTAAAATGACTTAATCTAGTAGTGGGACTCCATCAGCATTACGCATAATTTGAAGGTTTAGTACTTTGCGTAAAGCAGTATAAGAAGGCTGTTGGTTGAAAACTGAAGTTTTACCAACAATGTTTTTATGCTGCATGCGTGCAGGTAAATTTACTTTAGATGCAAAGGCATCATTGTGAACTTTATCTACACTGTCACAGACAGGAGATTTACCTTTACGCGTAGAGCACAAAACATGAGTATCTGCCACGTCACAGACGGGAGATTTTCCTTTACGCGTAGAGCGTAAAAATTGTTTGTCTACCACGTCACAGACGGGAGACATATTTTTACGCACAGAGCGTAGAGCTTTGGAGTCTACCACGTCACAGACGGAAGACATATTTTTACGCGCGGGGCGTAAAACTTGATTTTTATGTGCAGAGCGTAAAACTGGAGAGCCTGCCACGTCACAGACGGGAGACTGCTTTTTACACACAGAGCGTAAAGATTGATTTTTATGTGCAAAGTGTAAAACTAGAGAGTCTTCCACGTCACAGACGGGAGACTGATTTTTACGCCCAGGGCGTATCACCGAAGTAGAGACTGTCTCGTCACAGACGGAAGCCTCCACAACAGGAGTAGAAAGGATTCCTTTGTCTTCAGAGATAGCAGGGAGATCCGAGGATGCTTTGGACATAGGAATCCAAACTTTTCGTGCCATCCGCAATTTTTAAACATTGGAGCAGCGAGTACTACCCCCAGTTCGGAGCATTTCTTCGTAGGCAGTCTGGTCGAAGTGCACAACCAGAGTCTTCTTTGTCGATCCGACCGACACATCATCATATTGAGCAATTGCCTTCTTGTCAGAGGAGAAGGTCGTCCCCAGCAGAGTCGCCATTTTTTTTCACTTAACAAAATGCCTAAAATTGGCTTTTGAAAGAAAACAAGAAAAAAGTACAAATTGTTCTGGAAAGTATTGCTATGGAAGTCTGATCTGAGAGCGATCACTTTGTTCCTTGGACCATACGATGATGATGAAGAAAACTGCTTGAAGAAGACGAACAATCGAAAGAACTAAGTCACCGAAAAGGTATCGAGCAACGGCACTGATGGCACAGTCGAATGCTTTCTTGCTTTGCTTCACCCTGTTCTTGAGAAAAAGTTGGAGAAATGCTTCTGGGAATATCACTCTGAAAGTATGAGTTTTCTCAGAATATCCTCTCATGTCTCTCTATTGATCTCTTGATGTTGTCTATGTTAAAAATAAGTCTATTTATAGACTTGACCCTTTGTGCCTAAAAAGCAACAAAATCGGGTTTCTATGCAAGTAACTGTCACCCACGATGTAACTCATCCTCTAAGCATGTTGACACGTGTCCCACTACTTCAACAAAATGGGGAGAGCACGTACACACGTTCCTCGATAAGTGTAGCATGAAAGCCATGTAAGCAAACCACGTTCTCATGTAGTCAGGAGAGCTCGGGCGTAAAAATGACCAAAAACATACTCATTGCGTAAAGTAGCAGACTGGGCGTAAAAATAGCCCAAAATAAACTTTCAGCGTAAAGTGGCTAAAAATAGCCTTGAGCGTAAAATTAGCTCAAATAAACTTTACGCACACAATAGCCTTGAGCGTAAAAGCTCAAAATAACTATCGTGCGTAAAAGAAGCAGTTTATTGAGCGTAAAGTAGCCCATCTG
This sequence comes from Iris pallida, assembly GCA_029216955.1. Classification (NCBI taxonomy): domain Eukaryota; kingdom Viridiplantae; phylum Streptophyta; class Magnoliopsida; order Asparagales; family Iridaceae; genus Iris; species Iris pallida. Next base: position 14,604,431 of record JANAVB010035617.1, read on the forward strand.
CACACTAAATGACAAGCGTTGGATTTGGTGAAAAGATCTCCTCGACTTCTGTGTACTACTGTCAGAAAATCATTCTGTCAGATCAAATCACTCGCATTAAATGCGGCCTGACAGTCTGTCGTCCACGCGTAAAAGTGGAGGATAACTTTTACGTAAAAACTTCTCGCGTAGAGAATAGCTTACGTAGAGAGTAGCTCGCGAAGAGTCTGAGTTTCACTCAGTTTGAATTGCGTAAAGTTCTCAACTTCTCTGACTTGGTCTTTGAAGTACTTTTTACGCTCCTACAAGCTACACTAATCACAAGCAAGATATAATTAAGCAATCAATCAAACAATCAATCATGCAAGCAAGGAATCGAAGCATGAGGCATAAGGAAGATATTATACCTCACGAGTCAAACAGGTCGGGATATTGCGATCGGATGTCATCCTCCCGCTCCCACGTTGACTCACCCAAAGAGTGATGACCCCAAGCCACACAGACTAACTTGATAGTCTTGTTCTTGAGTATCTTCTCTCTTCGGTCCAATATGGATACAGGTCTCTCCTCATACGAAAGGTTGGTACCAACAACCAATTATGAATGATCAAGGACATGACTCGGATCCGGGATATACCGTCACAATTGGGACACATGGAAGACATCATGCACCTTACGTAACGACGGCGAGAGAGCGAGACGATAGGACACATCACCTACTCGCTCTAAAATGTCGAATGGCCCGATATACCTAGGACTAAGCTTTTCCCGTACGTCAAAACGAATGACGCCACGGGTAGGCAAGATCCTGAGGAATACATGGTCGCTGACAGAAAATTCAAGGGGACGTCGATGAGAACCGGCCTAATGACGCTGGCGATCTTGTGCAACTCGAAGATGATCTCTGACTTTCCTGACCACCTCAACAGTCCGGGTTACCATCTCGGACCAAGCATTTGCCTCTCGCTGATATTATCCCATGCTAAGGGAGACCTGCACTTCCTGCCGTACAAGGTGTCACGCCCCAGAACCAGAATACTGGAGAGCGGGGGCAGACATAGCCAGCTACGTATATGAAATGGAATCCATCTCGCTATACGGTCACGGCTGTCTAGATACATGAGGGTTTAACTACAAGCCAACAGTCTCTTAAGGTCATGAACAAGCCTAGTGTCTCAATCACAAGCAAGTAAGTAAAAGTTACAAGATGTATGATCATTAAATATACAATAGTAAGGCGTCCCAAACATTACATATTCTGCTGATCATGAAGCTAGTCGTTACAAAATGTTAGGACTAGCAAGAGCTTAGTCATACATGATCAACCCTAGGATCTGTCAATCATGTTACAGCCCGTAGGCAGACAGTAAGTAAAGTGCAATCGAGCTAACAGGTGCTCGTCGGCTAAACGCCTCAAAAGAATATTTTTACAATAAAGTGGGAGATCAAAAATAAACCCACTCGTTGCCAGGGTTCCGTCTAGTGGCCACCATCTGGCTGGAAGGTCGGTAGATCCTCCGGAGCTGCTCCGAAATCTGGCCACACAAAACCAGCTGGGTCAGACCCCAGAAAGAGCAAGTGCCACAAAGGAAGCTTCACTTAGGAACTAAATCCAGCAATCAGCACAAGATATAAATAAAAGTAAGAACTGGAAATAAAGAAAATACATCAGGATGATATACGACGAGATAACCATGGAACTATTCAGATAACCAGGTTACAACCCGTAAACCAAACAAGGACCGGGGTTGTAACCCTTCGTCTGAACAGAACTTGGAATTCTCACCATTTATCGGTAAAATAAATACAAGCATTCTGGTCATGCAGTAATCTGGTCAGGGCAAGACTAGACTGGTTAGACTCCTTCCAATCATTTCACGGCCAAGCAAGAATTACGGCTTGATACTTTAACTAACTAGGGTTATCACAGTAGGGTTCCATGTGGCAGGGGAAGAGAGGGCGCATGAGGCTAAGTCAGAGCATTCATGCGGCTAGAAAGACGCGGGGTCCTCATGCGGCCAGCGGAAGGGGTGCATGCGACTGAAGGGAGTTCAGAACTTATGCGGCTGGGAATTGAGCGATTTATGCGGCTAAGTGAGTCCGACTCTCATGCGACTCAAGAACTTCCAGTCATGCGGCTAAATAGAACACTTGCCGCATGAATATTCATGCGGTCAAGTCAAGCACTGTTCATCTTCTCCAAAATTTCAGAGAAGAAGAACACCATGAGAGCCAAGTCCTCAAGCTCCATAACTCCATCATCCGGAGCCCAAATCCGAACTTTCATAGGTCAAAATGGGGTAGAACAAAATACTCTACAACATGAAACCATCAAAACTCGGAAATAACAAGATTAAGGAGATCAAAACCTAAGAAATCCGAAAATAATGTAAATAAAGATCTACACGAATCTAGCCATGGAAAGTGAAAATGTCAAGTTCTAAAGTAAGTTAAAATACTGTAAGGAAGAGAATGAAGAAATAAAATTAGAGTTCCTCCATGAAGCAAGTTGTACTTGACTAGAGCTCACTCTCTCTCTCTCTCTGGTAGGTAAGGAAGTAATGGTGGAGAAGATGATAAATGAAGAGAGAGAAAGGAGAAGGGTTAATAAATGGTAGTGGTGGTGGTGGTAGGTAGGGGGTTCACCCATTGGTTCATAATGAACCAAGAGCAATCCCAACCCGAACCAAGCCAACCCAAACCAAGAATAAACCAAGCCCAGGGAGGAAATTAAGCAAGGAAATTATGCAATACAAGAATAAATACATACACGTATTCCAAAAATACGTAATACGAACCACAGGCATTACAACTCTACCCACCTTAAAAGAATTCCGTCCTCGGAATTTAATCAAGAGGCTAGAGGAGCAATGACAAGCTACATTAATCACATGCAAGCTATAACTAGGCAGACAATCACTCATTCAAGCAAGGAATCGAAGGCATGAGGCATAAGAAAGACATTATACCTTACGAGTCAAACAAGTCGGGATATCGTGATCGGATATCATCCTCACGCTCCCACGTTGACTCCCCCAAAGAGTGATGACCCCAAGCAACTCGGACTAACTTGATAGTCTTGTTCTTGAGGATCTTCTCTCTCCGGTCCAATATAGACACGGGCCTCTCCTCATACGAAAGGTTGGTACCAACAACCAATTCTGAATGATCCAGGATGTGGCTCGGGTCCGGGATATACCGTCGTAATTGGGATACATGGAACACGTCATGTACCTCGCTTAGCGACGGCGGAAGAGCGAGACGATAGGATACATCTCCTACTCGCTCCAGAATGTCAAACGGTCCTATATACCTAGGACTAAGCTTTCCCCGTACGCCGAAACGAATGACGCCACGGTTAGGCGAAATCCTCAGGAATACATGATCGCCGACCGAAAACTCGAGAGAACGCCGATGGAAATCGGCCCAATGGCGCTGGCGATCTTGGGCAACTCGAAGATGATCTCTGACTCGCCTGACCACTTCAACTGTCTGAGTGATCATTTCTGGACCGAGCATCTGCCTCTCTCCGACATCATCCCAGGCTAACGGGGATCTGCACTTTCGGCCATACAGTGCCTCGAACGGTGCCATCTGGATACTGGCCTGGAAACTATTGTTATACGAGAATTCCACCAGGTGCAAGTGATCTTCCCATGAACCATCGAAGTCAAGGGTACAAGATCTCAACATATCTTCAAGGGTCTGGATTGTGCGCTCCGACTGGCCGTCTGTCTGCGGGTGATAGGCTGAACTAAACTGGAGATGAGTTCCCAAACTCTCTTACAAGCTACGCCAAAAGTATGACGTAAATCTTGAATCTCGGTCCGAGGTGATACTGACTGGCACACCGTGCAACCTGACAATCTGCCTGAGGTACATCTCCGCTAGCTGAGCCGTCGACTGGCCAACTCTGAATGGAAGAAAGTGAGCTACCTTCGTGAGCCGATCAACTATAACCCAGATAGCATCTCTACCAGCTGGGGATCTAGGTAATCCAGTCACAAAATCCATGGTCATATGCTCCCACTTCTATTCTGGAATCGGCAAGGGCTGAAGAAGTCCAGCTGGTCTCTGATGTTCAGCTTTAACTTGTTGGCAAACCAAACACTGAGAGACAAACCGAGCTATCTCCCGCTTCATGCCATTCCACCAGAAATGCTGTCGGATATCACGGTACATCTTCGTACTGCCGGGATGGATGGAATACTGAGAGCTTTGTGCCTCTGACATGATCTTCTGCCTGATATCTCCACTGGGTACACAAAGACGCTTACCATGTCGAAGTGTACCATCCTCATGAATGCATAACTCTGGTCTTCATCCTGCCTCACACTCTGCTCTGAGTCGCTGAAGCTTGGAATCTGTGGACTGCACCATCCGGATCCTCTCGACTATGGTGGACTGAACTTGCATGCTGGCCATCAATGCCATACTGGAAGGGAGGACAACTTCGATACCCATCTTCTGAAGATCTGCTAACAGCTCTGGTTGCGCTGTTAGAAAATAAACTCCCGCTCTCCTGCTCAATGCATCCGTAACAACATTGGCCTTCCCAGGATGATACTGCTGGTTGACATCATAATCCACAAGAAGCTCCAACCACCTTCTCTGACGCATGTTAAGATCCTTCTGGGTGAAAACATACTTCAGGCTCTTATGGTCGGTGAAAATCTCCACCCTATCTCCATACAAATAGTGCCTCCACAATTTAAGTGCAAACACTACAGCTGCCAGCTCCAAGTCATGGGTTGGGTAATTCTTCTCATGATCACGAAGTTGTCGTGACGCATAAGCTATTACCTTCCCATGCTGCATCAGAACACATCCTAAACCTCTGCCTGAAGCATCACAGTACACTGAGAATCCTCCGGTCCCATCTGAAAGCGTGAGAATAGGAGCTGTTATCAGGCCTCGCTTCAACTGCTCAAAAGAACTCTGACACTCTGCTGTCCAAGCAAATTGCGCATCCTTGCGGGTCAACTGAGTCAATGGTGCTGAAATTCGAGCAAAATCTGAAACAAATCGCCGGTAATAGCCAGCCAATCCGAGAAAATTGCGAACCTCTGTAACTGTGCTGGGCACTGGCCATGATTCAATAGCCATAATCTTCTGGGGATCCACTTCTACTCCTCCTCTGGTGATGATATGACCCAAGTACGAAATGCGATCGAGCCAGAACTCGCATTTACTGAACTTGGCATATAACTGGTGCTCTCTGAGGATCTGAAGAACCACACGGAGATGCTGCTCATGCTCCGCCTCACTCTTGCTGTAGACCAGGATGTCATCCAAGAACACAATCACAAACTGATCCAAGTAAGGCATGAAGATGCGATTCATGAGGTCCATGAATACCGTCGGCGCATTGGTTGCTCCAAATGGCATCACTAGGAACTTCCAATGCCCATACCTCGATCTGAAAGCTGTCTTCGGGATGTCCTGCCCTCTGACTCTGATCTGATGATATCCTGAGCGCAAGTCAATCTTCGAAAATACTGATGCCCCTTTGAGTTGATCAAACAAGTCATCTATCCTTGGGAGAGGATATCTGTTCTTGATTGTTACTGAGTTCAAGGTACGATAGTCAACACATAACCTGGACGTACCATCCTTCTTTTTTACAAGAAGCATCGGGGCTCCCCAAGGCGATCCACTAGCACGAATGAATCCCTTGGTCCTGAGTTCCTCAATCATCTTGTACAAGATCTCCAATTCTGAAGGCGCCATCCTGTAGACTCTTTCTGACACTGGGGCTGTCCCGGGGATCAAGTCTATGGTGAACTCGATCTCTCGCTCTGGCGGCATTCCTGGAAGCTCTTCTGGGAAAACATCTGGGAACTCATCCACTACCTTGGGCAACTGAACTGCTGCTACTGCCATCCGCAATATCGGAGGAGAAGACTCAACTTCACCTCGGGAAAAGGAAAACTCCGGCTCGCCTGGAATGCTAAAAACAACCTTGCCAATGTGCCAGTCTATTCTAGCATACTGGTTCCTCAACCAATCCATCCCTAAGACCACATCATAATCGGCCATCGGGAACTCTATCAATCTAGCGGGGAACTCTCTACCGCTAACTATGATCCGACACGAGGAAAATACTCTATCTACTCCCACAAGTCCGTTACAAGTAAGTATATTGAGCCTTACTGATAATAACTCGGGCTCCAATCCTACCCGTGTCGTAAATCGTGCAGACATAAAAGAATGCGATGCACCAGAATCAAATAAAGCTGAAGCTGGAAAGGAGTTGACGAGAATAGTACCTGCCACTACCTCTCCTGGTGCCAATCCTTTCTCCACGGTCATCACCAAAGCCTGACCATGCCCTCGGGGTGCTGGTCCCCTCTGCTGAATTCCTCGCTGCCTGCTCTGACTCTGGGCTTGGGCTTGTACATACTGCTGGGGGTTCTGCTGCTAGAATACTTGGGTATGAGGCGGCAAGGGCCTCGGCAATGGGTACTGCTGCTGCTGGACCAGAGCTGGTCCTCTCACCGAAGAGCTAGAAAGGTTGGACGATGATGAACCACCCCTGTTCAGGCAGGATCCAACCCTGTGGTCTGGTGCTCCACAAGCCAGGCACAATCCCTGTGCCCTGCGACATTCTGCCACCACATAGCCTGGCTTTCCACAATGAGAAAATCCCACGGTGGAAGACTGCTTCTGCTTCTGCTGCTGAGGGTACGTCGGGGTTGAATGCTGAACCGACGTCACAGAGGCCGCCCGCCTCGGAGCTCCAATAGTCAGGGCCCTGGCTGCTGGGGCTGGTGCTGAAGACTGATTCATCTGGCCATGAGATCTCTTCCGACCTCCGGCCCTATCCACAATCCTTTGGGAGGTATACTCATGCCTCCGGGCTGCTCTCAAGACTGCATCAAAAGTTCGATGCTCAAACTGCTCGACTGCCAACAAAATCTCCAGGTGAAGCCCCTGCTGGAATCGCTGGGCTCTATCATACTCGGTTGCCACCAAGGTGGGAGCAAACCGACTGAGTCTCAAAAACTCGGCCGCATATCCATCGACCGTCCTGCCTCCTTGCTTCAGATTGGTGAACCTCATCTGCAGATCATACCGAGCCACCGCATCGAAATACTTGGTCTGGAATCTCTCTCTGAATACTGCCCAAGCAATGGGTGCCACTAATCCAACAGCCTGCGCCGTCCACCAACTGCGGGCGAGATGCAACAACTGTAGGCGCACCACGGCCACCTTTTCATTCTCTGGAGTCCTGGCTGCTTCGAGAATCACCTCAGTGTCCTGAAGCCATGCATCTGCTGCGATAGCATCTTCACTACCGTCGAAGAATGGAGGGTTCAAGCGCTTGAAGCTGTTGGCCGCGCTGTTACCCTGATGACCACCCCGGGTCAAAGCATCCGTCACAGCCTGGTACAAGGCATCTCCTCGACGATCTTGAGAAGCTATCAAGGTCCTGACGAGTCCTACCAAAGTGCCATCATCAGGTTCTACAGGCTGAACTGGCTGAACTGGGGGCTCTTCTCCAATAGGCTCAACTCTAGAGGCTACTCCGGAGTGCTGGGCTTGATCTCCGGGTTGCTGCTGGTCCGTGGGAGGTGCTCCGCCTAGCTGATCGGTAGGACCACGAACAATGCCGCTGAAGAAGACGACATAGGGAACAATAAGGAAGGACCAGGACAGATCAATGAGACAAGCATGTGATCAGGACAAGAATCCAGGGATTCAGAGAATATGAGCAGAGTTCAAGGGCGAATATTGATTGAGACATCTATTCGGTAAACCCTCACATATCTTGATTTACAAGACCTGCATGGGCCACCACTTAAACCATGTCACGCCCCAGAACCAGAATACTGGAGAGCGGGGGCAGACATAGCCAGCTACGTATATGAAATGGAATCCATCTCACTATACGGTCCCGGCTGTCTAGATACATGAGGGTTTAACTACAAGCCAACAGTCTCTTAAGGTCATGAACAAGCCTAGTGTCTCAATCACAAGCAAGTAAGTAAAAGTTACAAGATGTATGATCATTAAATATACAATAGTAAGGCGTCCCAAACATTACATATTCTGCTGATCATGAAGCTAGTCGTTACAAAATGTTAGGACTAGCAAGAGCTTAGTCATACATGATCAACCCTAGGATCTGTCAATCATGTTACAGCCCGTAGGCAGACAGTAAGTAAAGTGCAATCGAGCTAACAGGTGCTCGTCGGCTAAACGCCTCAAAAGAATATTTTTACAATAAAGTGGAAGATCAAAAATAAACCCACTCGTTGCTAGGGTTCCGTCTAGTGGCCACCATCTGGCTGGAAGGTCGGTAGATCCTCCGAAGCTGCTCCGAAATCTGGCCACACAAAACCAGCTGGGTCAGACCCCAGAAAGAGCAAGTGCCACAAAGGAAGCTTCACTTAGGAACTAAAGCCAGCAATCAGCACAAGATATAAATAAAAGTAAGAACTGGAAATAAAAAAAATACATCAGGATGATATACGACGAGATAACCATGGAACTATTCAGATAACCAGGTTATAACCCATAAACCAAACAAGGACCGGGGTTGTAACCCTTCGTCTGAACAGAACTTGGAATTATCACCATTTATCGGTAAAATAAATACAAGCATTCTGGTCATGCAGTAATCTGGTCAGGACAAGACTAGACTGGTTAGACTCCATTCAATTATTTCACGGCCAAGCAAGAATTACGGCTTGATACTTTAACTAACTAGGGTTATCACAGGCCTAATTACTAACAAGATGCAGTGAGATTATTCCACAGCCACAAGCCCTGCAGTCCATCCAGTTTACCCGGGTTGAAAGATTAGGGTTAAATTCAGGTGGGTACATCGTCCAGGAAATGCATGTACCCTTCGGTAGCTTGAAGGGTGCAACACATGACAGTGTGCTGGAAATGTGCCCTACTCGACGGCAGGCTACAGATCCCAAGGCGTGCCCAGGTAACGGGATTGCCTGTAGCTGGGAGATCTCTTTATGACTAATGTATTAATCTAGTTATTTAGCCTTAGTCCATTTCAGTAGGTACTCCTGACCGTGGTACTCAGGAGTCCCATCCTAGACATGATGCAAGACAGGACTGGTTTATTTGTACAAGCACAATCGCCTACGGTGTCCATGTTATCTATACAGGTCATGTCATGTCAGGTAGCCGTCGCAATAGCTGTTCAAGATATATCATGTCAGGTTATCATGTCAAGTGTACTTTGTCAGGAGTGCGCCACGGCGGGCCACTATCGTGTTATGCTAGTTCCTTGTCATACCATGTCATGTACAATAGTCATCCCAAACATATTAAGTAAAATCAAGTTCATGACAAAAGGCGTAAGGATATAAAATGGGCGTAAAATATCTAATAAAATATCAATATTCAGGGCTATAGAAGAGCCATGCGGCTAAGGCATATGCGGCCAGGAATGATCTCATGCGGCTGGGAAAAGATCAGCCCATACGGCTGAATCAATGTGGTTCCATGCGGCCAAGGGTTTGGGTTCAACATGGAGCGGGCGCATGGCTTCATGCGGCTAGAAGGAAGCCCAAGGCGCATGCGGCTCAGGGTGGCTGGAAATCTATGCGGCCAGAAAGGACTGGGCCTCATGCGGCTGGCTAACAATCAGGTATATACGGCCGGGTCAAGTAGAGTTTCATGCGGCTCGATGTGGTGGGCGCATGTACGACTGCAAGGGCAAGGGGCGTATGCGGCTGAAGGGGCAGGAGCCTTATGCGGCTCCATAGGGTCAAGCGCATGCGGCCACGGAGAGAATCCATGCGGCAGCAGCTCATGCGGCTGAGAGACTGCGGTCTATGCGGCTCGCGAGTGTTGAGTTCATGCGGCTCAAGGAGAAGTTCACATGCGGCTTGGGTCAAGTAGGGTTCCATGCGGCAGGGGAAGAGAGGGCGCATGAGGCTAAGTCAGAGCATTCATGCGGCTAGGAAGACGCGGGGTCCTCATGCGGCCAGCGGAAGGGGTGCATGCGGCTGAAGGGAGTTCAGAACTTATGCGGCTGGGAATTGAGCGAGTTATGTGGCTAAGTGAGTCCGACTCTCATGCGGCTCAAGAACTGCCAGTCATGCGGCTGAATAGAACACTTGCCGCATGAATATTCATGCGGTCAAGTCAAGCACTGTTCATCTTCTCCAAAATTTCAGAGAAGAAGAACACCATGAGAGCCAAGTCCTCAAGCTCCATAACTCCATCATCCGGAGCCCAAATCCGAACTTCCATAGGTCAAAATGGGGTAGAACAAAATTCTCTACAACATGAAACCATCAAAACTCGGAAATAACAAGATTAAGGAGATCAAAACCCAAGAAATCCAAAAATAATGTAAATAAAGATCTACACGAATCTAGCCATGGAAAGTAAAAATGCCAAGTTCTAAAGTATGTTAAAATGCTGTAAGGAAGAGAATGAAGCAATAAAATTAGAGTTCCTCCATGAAGCAAGTTGCACTTGCCTAGAGCTCACTCTCTCTCTCTCTCTCTGGTAGGTAAGGAAGTAATGGTGGAGAAGATGATAAATGAAGAGAGAGAAAGGAGAAGGGTTAATAAATGGTAGTGGTGGTGGTAGGTAGGGGGTTCACCCATTGGTTCATAATGAACCAAGAGCAATCCCAACCCGAACCAAGCCAACCCAAACCAAGAATAAACCAAGCCCAGGGAGGAAATTAAGCAAGGAAATCATGCAATACAAGAATAAATATGTACACGTATTCCAAAAATACGTAATACGGACCACAGGCATTACACAAGGCCTCGAAGGGCACCATCTGGATACTGGCCTGGAAACTGTTGTTATAAAAGAACTCTACGAGATACAGGTGATCTTCCTACGAACCACCGAAGTCGAGTGTACATGACCGCAATATATCTTCAAGTGTCTGGACCGTGCGCTCCGACTGACCATCTGTCTGCGGATGATAAGCTAAACTAAACTTGAGACGAGTCCCCAAACTTTTTTGAAGACTTTACCAAAAGTGCGATGTGAATCTTGAATCTCTGTCGGACATAATACTGACTGGTACTCCATGCAACCTGACTATCTGCCTGAGGTACATCTCTGCAAGCTGGTTCGTCGACTGACCAACCCTGAAAGGAAGAAAATGAGCTACCTTGGTGAGACTGTCGACTATAACCTAGATAGCATCTCTCCCAGCTGGGGATCTAGGTAATCCCGTTACAAAATCCATGGTAATGAGCTCCCATTTTCATTCTGGGATCGATAAGGGTTGAAGAAGTCCAGCCGATCTCTGATGTTCAACTTTGACTTGTTGGCAAACTAAACATCAAGAGACAAACCTAGCTATCTCCCTCTTCATGCCATTCCACCAAAAATGCTGTCGGATATCACGATACATCTTCGTTCCGCCCGGATGAATCGAATACTGAGAACTGTGAGCTTCTGCCATGACCTCCTATCTGATATCACCACTGGGCACACAAAGATGCCTTCCATGTCGAAGTGTACCATCCTCATGGATACATAATTCTGGTCTCCATCCTGCTACACATTCTGTCCTAAGCCGCTGAAGCTTAGAATCTGCTGACTGAGCTAACTTGATCCTCTCAACTATACTAGACTGACCTGCATACGGGCCATCAATGCCATACTGGAAGGAAGGATAACTTCTATACCCATCTTCTGAAGGTCTGCTAACAACTCTGGTTGCGCTGTTAGAAAATAAACTCCGGTTCTACTGCTCAATACATCTGCAACAACGTTGGCCTTCCCAGGATGATACTGCAGATTGATGTCATAATCCACAAGTAGCTCTAGCCATCTCCTTTGATGCATGTTAAGATCCTTCAGGGTGAGCACATACTTCAAGCTCTTGTGATCGGTGAAAATATCTACCCTATCTCCATACAAATAATGCCTCCAAAGCTTAAGTGCAAACACTACTGCTGTCAGCTCCAAGTCGTGGGTCGGGTAATTCCTCTCATGATCGTGAAGTTGACATGACACATAAGCTATTAACTTTCCATGCTGTATCAAAACAAATCCTAAACCTCTGTCTGAAGCATCACAATACACTGAGAATCCCCCGGTCCCATCTAGAAGAGTGAGAATGGGAGCCGTCATCAAGCCTCACTTCAAGTTCTCAAAGGAATCCTGACATTTTGCTGTCCAAGCAAACTGCACATCCTTGCGGTTCAACTGGGTCATAGGTGCTGAAATTCGAGCAAGTCTGAAACAAATCGCCGATAGTAGTCGGCCAAGCGAAAAAAACTGCGAACTTCTGCAACTGTGCTGGGTACCGGCCACGTCTCAATAGCCACGATCTTCTAGGGATCCACTTCCACTCCACCTCTGGTGATGATATGACCCAAGTATGAAATGTGATCGAGCCAGAACTCGCATTTACTGAACTTCGCATACAACTGGTGCTCTCTGAGAATCTGAAGAACTATAGGAAGATGTTGCTCATGCACCGCTACACTCTTGTTTTAGACCAGGATGTCGTCTATAAACACAATCACGAACTGATCCAAATAAGGCATGAAGATATAATTCATGAGGTCCATGAATACAGCCGGCGCATTGGTTGCTCCAAAGGGCATCACAAGGAACTCCCAATGCCCATACCTGGATCTAAATACCATCTTCGGGATGTCCTGCTCTCTGACTCTGATCTGGTAGTATCCTGACCGCAAGTCAATCTTCGAAAATACGGACGCCCCTTTGAGTTGATCAAACAAGTCATCTATCCTCGGGAGAGGGTATCTGTTCTTGATTGTTACTGAGTTCAAGGTACGATAGTTAACACATAATCTGGACGTACCATCCTTCTTTTTCACAAGAAGTATCGGGGCTCCCCAAGGCGATCCACTAGCACGGATGAATCCCTTGGTCCTGAGCTCTTCAATCATCTTATACAAGATCTCCAATTCTGACGGCGACATCCGGTAGACTCTCTCTGACACTGGTGCTGATCCGGGGATCAAGTCTATGGTGAACTCGATCTCTCTCTTTGGTGGCATACCTAGAAGCTCTTCGGAAAAAACATCGGGAAACTCTGCTACAATCCTGGGAAACCAAACTATCGCTACAACTGCCATCCGGAATGCTGGAGGAGAAGGCTCTATTCCTCCTCGAAAAAATAAAAACTCTGGCTCACCAGGAATAATAAAAATAATCTAGCCGATGTGGCAATCTATTCTAGCATACTGGTCCCTCAACCAATCCATCCCTAAGACCACATCATAATCGGCCATCAAAAATTCTATCAACCTAGCAGGAAACTCTCTACCGCTAAGTACGATCCAACATGAGAAAAACACTCTATCTACTCCCACAAGTCCGTTACCAGTAAGTATATTGAGCCTTACTGATAGTGACTCGGGCTCCAGTCCTATCCGTGTCACGAATCGTGCAGACATAAATGAATGCGATGCACCAGAATCAAACAATACTGATGTTGGGAAGGAGTTCACGAGAATAGTACCTGCCACTACCTCACCTGATGCTAACTCCTCCTCCACGGTCAAAGCCATCACTTGACCTTGCCCTCTAGGTATTGGTCCCCTCTGCTGGAAACCTCTCTGGCTGTTCTGGGTCTGAGCTTGGACTTGCGCATACTGCTGGCGGTTCTGCTGCTGAAATTCTTGGGTCTGAGGCGGCAAGGGCCTCGGAAATGGGTACTATTGATGCTGCTGAACTGATGTTGGGGCTGGCCCCCTAACCGAAGGACTAGAAAAGGTTGATGAAGAGGAACTCCACCTATTTGGGCAGTTCCCAACCCTGTGGTCCAGCACCCCACAAACCAAGCACAAACCCTGTGCTCTGCGATATTCTGACACCACGTGCCCTGACTTCCCACAATGAGTGCAACCCATTACAGACGATTGCTTCTACTGCTGCTGGGGATATGCCAGGGTCGAATGCTGATTCGACGCAACGAAAGCCGCCCGCCTCGGAGCTCTAATGGTCAAAGCCCTAGCTGTCGGGGCTGGTACTGAAGACTGGTTCACCTGGCCGTGAGACCACTTCCGACTTCCGGACCACAATCCTCTGGGAGGTATACTCATGCCTCCTAGCTGCTCTCAATACTGCATCGAAAGTTTGATTCTGAAACTGTTCTACCGCCAGCAAAATCACCAGGTGAAGTCCCTACTGGAACCGCTGAGCTCTGTCGAACTCGATCGCCACCAAGGTAGGAGCAAACCGACTAAGCCTGGAGAACTCAGTCGCATATCCATCGACCGTCCTGCCCATCTGCTTCAAGTTAGTGAACCTCGTCTGTAGATCATACCGAGCTACAGCATCAAATACTTGGTCTGGAATCTCTTACGGAATATTGTCCATGCAATAGGTGCCCTTAATCCAATGACCAGTACCGCCCACCAGCAATGGGCTAGATCTAATAACTGTAGGCGCACCACGGCCACCTTCTCGTCTTCTGGGGTCCTGGCTGCTTCTAGAATAACCTCAATATCCTGCAGCCAAGCGTCTGCGGCAATAGCATCTTTGCTACCATCGAAGAAGGGAGGGTTCAAGTGCTTGAAGTTGTTTGTCGTACTATTACCTGGATGACCACCTCTGCTTAGAGCATCTTGTACTGTCTGGTGCAACACATCACCTCGATGATCCTGTGACACAAGCAACTCCCTGATTAGTCCAACCAAGACTCCATCATCCTGTCTTGCAGGCTGGGCTGGCTACACTGGAGGTTCTGGACCTCCGGAAAGCATGACTCGAGAAGCTGCTCCTGAGTGCTGAGCTTGATCCTCTTGTTACGGGAGTACTCGTTGAGCTCCTTCCGGCTGATTGGCAGGTCCAGAAATAGTACCGCTGAAGAACACGACACAGGAAACAATAAAGAAGGACCAGGACAGATCAAAGACACAAGCATGTGATCAGGTCAAGATTTCAGGGATTTAGAGGATACGAGCAGAGATCAAGGACGAGTGCTGATTGAGACATCTATTCGGTAAACCCTCACATATCTTGATTTACAAGACCTGTATGGGCCACCACTTAAACTGTGTCATACCCCAGAACCAGAATACTAGAGAGCGGGGGCAGAACAGTCAGCTACGTATATTGAAGTGCAACCCACATCGCTATACGGTCACGGCTGTCTAGATACATGAGGGTTTAACTACAAGCCATCTGTCTCTTATGGTCATGAACAAGCCTATTGTCTCAATCTCAAGCAAATAACAGCAGTTATAAGATGTCAGAGCACCAAATATATAATTATAAGGCGTCCCATATATTACATATTTGGATGATCATGAAGCTAGTCGTACAAAATGCGAAGTCTAGCAAAAGTTTCAGTCATACATGATCAACCCTAGGATTTGTCAATCATGTTACAGTCCGTAGGCAGACAGTAAGTAAAGTCGCAAATGAGCTAACACTTGCTCGGCGGCTAAACGCCTCAAAAGAATAATTTTATAATGGAGTGGGAGAGCCAAAATAAAATCCACTCGTTGTCAGGGTTACACCTGGTGGTCACCATCTGGCTGGAAGGTAGGGGATCCTCTGGAGCTGCTCCGGTATCTGGCCATACAAAACCAGCTGGGTCAGATCCCAGAAAGAGCAAGTGCCACAAAGGAGGCTTCACTTAAGAACCAAAACCAGTAATTAGCACAAAAATATAATTATATAATAAAAGACGGGAAATATAGAAAATCATGATGATATACGATAAGATAACCATGGGGCTATTCAGATAACCAAGTTACAACCCTTAAACCAAACAAAGACCGAGGTTGTAACCCTCCGTCTGAACGAAACTGGGTTTCCCACCATTTATTGATAAAGTAAAAGCATAAGCAATCAGGTCATGTAACAATCTTGTATAGGATCAGGACAAGACTAGACTGGGTTAGACTCCATCCAATCCATCACGGCCAAGCAATGAGTACGGCTTGATACTTTAACTAACTAGGGTTATTACAGGCCTAGTTACAAGCAAGATGCAATGAGATTGTCCCACAGCCACAAGCCCTGCAGACCATCTATGCTATCCGGACGCAAATTAGGGGTTGAATTGATGTGGGTACATCGTCCAGGAAATGCATGTACCCTTAAGTAGCTTGAAGGGTACAACACATGATAGTGCGCTGAAAATATACCCTACTCGACGACAGGCTACAGATCCCATGATGGGGTGCCCAGATAACAGGATTATTCTTCATGACTACTGGATTATTCTAGTTACTAACCTTAGTATGTTTCAGTAGGTACCCCTGACCGTGGTACTCAGGGGTCCCTGTCCTAGACATGATGCGAGACAGTACTGGTTCATTTATACAAACACAATCGTCCACGGTGTCCAGGCCATTCATTTTTGTCATGTCATATTAGCCATCGCAACAGCATTCAATAGTTCCCATCATGCTTATTAGTCATGTCTTGCCATGTCATGTCATGTCATGTCAGTTACTTGTCATACCATGCCATGTACAATTATCAGTCCAGTCGTGTCAATCAATTCAAGGTTATCGAGTCCATGAAAAGTGCAAGAACATAGAAAGGCAATCGGTCCGCAAAAAGGGGCTCAAACTCTACGCTAGTGAACCTCTACGCTAGGCCAAGGGGGCCCCAAGCGTAAAGTAGCCTTACGCGAGCGGGACCAAGGAAGGACCCCTCTACGCGAGCAATCACCCGAGCGGGTCTCTATGCACGCGAGCGTCTGAGCGAGACTCTACGCACGCGAGACCCTACGCGGGCGGAAGGCTACGCGAGCAAGAGTTTACGCGGGCACGAGTCTACATGAGCACGAATCTACGCGAGCAAGAGTCTACGCGAGCATGACTCTACGCGAGCGAGAGTCTACGCGAGCATGACTCTACGCGAGCGAGAGTCCCTGCCTAGAGTTCGAAGGAACTCGGCGTAGAATAGAGTACGCTGGCACGCAAATGCGTGTGCGTAAAAGGGAAGCACTACGCGGGCACGTGAAGACGTGTGCGTAAAGGAGGAAAGGCTACGCTGGCACGTAAAACGTGGGCGTAAAGGAAGGTCACTACGCGAGCACGTATGAACATGTGCATAAATGGCTCGTCTTCTCCCCAAGGCCGAGACTTGAAGCCATTGAGACTCTAGAACTCAAGGAACCCCATCTCGGCTAAGTCTTGGTGAAATCCGGCCATTCAAAAGCCAAACTTGCGTAAAATCGAAATTCCCACCACATGGAACTCTATATTTCGAAAATAACCCAGTTCAGTAGATCAAAACCATGACGATCAAAAATATTAAAACTCTAGATCTAGGAAAATTCAGGCACCAAAATGGAAATCTTCAAGTTCTAAAGTAGTTAAGAATCATGCTAAGAAGCCATTGGAACCATCAAAATAGGCTCTCAAGTGAAAGCAAGTTGCACTTGCCTACTGGGGTGGTCGGTGGAGAAATGAAGAAGAAGAAGAAGAAGAGTAATAAAGAGAAATAAATGAGGAGAGAGAGAAGGGTTGTTGGGTTAATAAATGGGGGATGGTGGTAGGTAGGGGTTTGCATACTAACCCAAACCAAGCCAAACCAAACCAAACCCAACCGAACCTGATGCATGCCCAAGCCAGAATAGACCACACGAACCATGAAATGCCAACTAACCCATGCCAAGGCAAGAAACCCAAGACTGGCCAGCCAGGATAAGTCAAAATACGGGTCTGGGATACGTACATGTATACCAATATACGTATAACAAAAACCGAGGGTGACACTAGTTCAGGGATAATGATCGAATTTGATCTTGAATATCGAGCATATTTTGAAATGTCCAATTCGGATGATAGCATCAGTTGCATGACTCAAAATTCGTTGCAAATGAAGATCGTCAAGTTATGCATATCATCGATGGTATTGAGGCGTATCAAAGATCAATGTGCAATAACTCGGGACACTCTAATTCGAGAAAAGACGATTGTGTAAAGTGTTATCGTTTCAGTAGATGTTATACTTAGAATTTTGATTGAAATGAATGTTTGGATGAAAATGATCGTGTCTTGATTTCTTCATTGATAACCACAATGTTGACTCTCTTGTCTTGCACGAGCGCAACTCCAGCCTCGTACATACGTCACGTCGAATTTGGGGCAATCGTTCCGTGTGAGCGCTGACATAGTAATTCATGTCGTAAGAATGATCGAACTCGGGAGATCAGGGCATGGTAATTTGGATTGCTTCGACATGTGGTTTGATACGAAGGTGAATTCGAGGATTGGTCGAACTTGTGATTGGCGATTAAGTAAATTTGTGGATTGAGTAGATCCAATCTACGTATCGAAAATGAATTAGTCTATACTCAATGCAAGTATTTGCCACGATGAGGACAATTATCCTACAGAAATGTTGGCATGGCGATTTCATGTCCACCATAGGTAATCAAACTTGCGTAAGATTGGGGCATGACATATTGTTATGCTAGACGATGTTGTGATCGAATACGTAAATTTTAATAAGCAACCTAGGAAATATGGAATAAAAATTATAGTTTAGTGACAAATCGTCTTGTGGTGTACTTGACTGGGATAGAATGGATAGGTGGATTATATCGAACGTATTCGAAGGGATAGACTACACCAATTGCTTGTTGGATGAGCGATATAGATATGTCAAAAAATTGGTTCAGCAGGACTTATCGTAAGATGGCTTTGCTGAATGACTCGGACCCCTTGGACTAAGTATTACAAGTACGAATAGGCGAATATATGCTCGAAGTTTAGAAATCGAAGTGATGCGAGCTTGGGTAGAAAGTCCCGTATTATCAACTTTGGTTTGACCTTAGGATTGGGGTCAGTGTTGATATTATTGTTTAGGAACTATGATTCCAATACTGACGTTGACTTTAGCCTAGAGAGATGGCCTAGTAGTTAGGCAAGATGTCATTATCTAGAGAGATAGCATCGGTATGATTAATTTTGATAATTGACTGGATGAATCAAATATGTGGGATTGGATTCACTATCTTGAGGCTTGGCTAAATGCATATATTTTGGGGATGCCTTAAATATGTGTACGATCCAGCTAAGTGATACATTAAATTCAAGTGAGAATAAAGGAACGGAAAGATATTAAGGATTTTAAGATCGTGAGTTTCAAAAGAAAATATTGATGGTAGTACAATCGTTGGATTCGAAACAAACTCGGATGTTGATTGATTGGGTGGTTTGCTTAGAACTGAGCTGTCTATGTGCACGACGAGTGTAAGTTTCCCAAGTTGAGATATAGTTGTTCATATCGAAAAATAACCAAAGCACGAGCGTGGCTCAGATTTAAAAAACGTATAGACAGAGTGTTTGCGAGAATCATTGGATGTTGAATCAAGTTATACGTCGATAAGTTTACTCAGTTAGTTTCGAGGATAAAATTTTTCTGAGTGGTATATAATGTAATGCCCCGTCCCGCTCAGCTCAATCGGAGGAATCGAAATGCCAACGGCGTTCGGACTTAGCCATGCAGCGGCCTGCTCGAAGTTCTGCTCGGCCAAGGTGACTCCTCTCTCGGGTGGGTGGCTTCGGTGAACTTACCTTAGCTTAGCCTTCGTACTAACAAAACGAATGTTTTCAACTACACAAGTAGGATTGATAATAAAAGAGACGAATCCACATAGCTAAAGGAATAATCCCAAGTCAGGTCGATTGAGATAAGAGTATAAAAAGGTCCCATAGTCGGCTTAGAAGTGTTGCACGACGTGCTTTCAAAATGACACTCGATCCTTCGTCCCGTGGCCTGGGAGCAGGAAAGTTGGTTAAGTTTCCACAAAGCTGTGAACTTAGCCTAAGTCATAGGCGTCACACGTATAAATGCTTGATAAAGCATGCACGGTCCCATCATCCAAGGCTTGGCATAGCCTTTGCCCATCCTACAGATTAAGTTATTGTATGATTGAGTTAGGCAAAAGTTATGTTGGGCTATCGAAGTCATTCTAAGTACTGTCCCGCACTTTCTGCGGTTGTTAAGTCACATAGTCCCTCGATCTCAAGGTTGGTCATATAAAGTATGATCTAGACGATAGTGTCGCATAGAACATGAGTTGGTTTAAGGCACGAGCTCACGGCTAGCTCGATGAAAAGTTAGCCACGGACTATGACACTTAAGGAACACGTTTTGTTCAAGTTAAGTAGGAAGGCTATGCAATAGTCGTCCCCTGGGTTTCAAAGAATGAAAAGTTCATGTGACCATTTGTCGCCAAGGCGGTCCCTCGTTTGGGAGTCTCCAGAGATGCATGTTTTGTATAGTATAGTTCCAAAGCACATTTTGCTAAGTATGGTTCAAGTTGTCCCACATATTAGGTCATGCATTTACGTGAGTCTAGATGTTTTCGTAGGTGCGTGGTCATGGACAACTTGTGCACAAGGATTTCTTCTTTGACTGGTATTACGTCGGGGTGCTGGTGACGTTATAGCAGCGCTGGATTGTACTGCGTGGGTAGTCGGGAGCTTTCCATGGGGCTAGCTACCTTGCATCGAAAGACCCGACGCCTACCCGAGCTATGTCTACGATGGCTTGAATTGCCAATGACTTTCATATAGATGAGTTGGTGTGCTAAGCGGCAATCCGTATTCTCGATGTTAGTCAAATCAAAGATAGAGCAAGTATGACACGAATTGAGTTAAGAAGGTGTGCACGGTTGCAACACCATTATGGGCCTAAGATTTGACTAGAGTACGGACACGTGCTTCAGCACGAGATGTGGCGTCGAGTAATAAGTCGTCGGCATAGAGTTGCATAAGTTGGAATTGAGTACTTTCAAGTTAAGTCAAGAAGGGTCGTAGGGCAAGTTTGGTTAAGTCATGTTGAATTGTGAGGCACGGCCTAGATATGTTATGGCACGACCACGTTGTTATGGCACAAGCATAGGAAAATTACTAAGTGGCGAGGCACTGCCTCAATTATGTTATACAAAGGGATTTATGGCACAACCAAGTTGTTGCATACCAAATATGGGCCGAAAGGCAAGTACGAGTCAATAAGATGTCGTTGTTAGCACGAGAAGGTCTAGAGGCAAAGTATAAGTAAGTTGTTGGTGCAAGGCACGGTGATGGTCTAGAGACACAAAATAGGCCAAGAGTTTATATCCTAAAGTTGATCCTAAGGCAAAAATAGAAAGACAATCGTAAAAGGATATGTTGCACAAAGTAAATGAACGTGTTGGTTTTGTATGGGTGGGCGAAGAGCTCACTCCACCAGTACAGTTGAGTACTGACACCCACACAGTTTTCATGTGCAGGCACAGGTAGAACCTTGTTGGCGCGAAACTCACTTTGATGCGTCAAGACACGGAGTTCCTTGGCGTTTCAAGGCATGCGGCCGCATGAAATCTGGACTTATACGGGACATAATGTATGGACATCGCCTATCTGAAGCATCCGTTGGCTCGTCATATTGTATTATGAAATGGGAGAGAGCTTAATAACTTGTATTATGAGAAGAGTGAGACTGAGTGATTGTAATCATGGCCTTGCACCACATTGTAATCTTTATTTCAATATCAATAAAGAGAATTTTGAATGACTTGTGTTTTGCTTTAAGTTTATGTTGTTTATTCAATGTTTCTGCTTTGGACTTTGTGCGACGACCTGTTCGCTAAGCCTGTAATCGGCCGTTATGAAAGCCGCCTTGCACGAGCGCAATCTAGGCTCGTGCGGTATCACGTCTTAGCGAGGACGATCAGTTATATAGGACCAGGGTGTGACAGATGATGTCCCCTTAAGGAGCTCATAAGGATTGTTATGTAAACCGTGCAGGTGGATTATATCTAACATGATAAATAAAGTTAAGTGGTACTACTTAAGGATAAAATATGTCGATCAATATAGTTGTCAGTAACTTAATTTGATCGACGGACATTCGATATATTAACATGGAAAGCCAAACGAGCATATAATAAAAGGAGCCCACAATCATAATTTGGGATTAGGAAGGTAGTGCAACAATAGCTCTTTAGTGGACCAAGCTATTGTTAATGGTCCTGTGTTGTGTGTTCGGGCTGAACACGGAATACCCAAATCCGTCAGGAGACCTAACCCTAATTTCTCCTCATAGTTCCTGCCATAGCCTTATATATATCCTCTATTCTTTTGCCGTCATATTATCATCAGAAATAAGAAGCTTTCTCTAAATTCGTGATTCATATAAGAAAAGAAAGGAAGGTATGCTAAGGAGAAGAAAAGGTTGGGAGATCGTTGCCCATACGACGTCCAACCCGAGGAAGGAATACTTGCAGAAGATCTTGGGTCGTGACTGCTCGAGGTTGCTGGAAAGTGTCTTCTTCTTCTCGTCCAGGTATAATTCGTGAAACTTAGTTCCGCTATGAAGGGTTAGAACACGACTTAGATCTGTTAAACCTTCATCGATCAATACACACACCAAACTAGGGGTCCTGGGAATCCTCAGTTCCATAAAAGGGTGAGTTCTCAGAATCTTACGATTGTGGACCGCAAGGATGGATGCTATCAATGAGGCAAAATGGGTCATATCAAGAGGAACTGCATGAAGCTCAAAGCTTATAAAGTCGAAGGCAAGGACGATCAAGAGGATCTCACGACGTTTGGAGATATCATCATCGCAACGATCGACGCAAAGGAACCTTGTGGCATATGTCGTGATGGCGATTAGGTTATGTCACGCCTCGCTCCCGTAGGAGCGATTGTCCTCGCTAAGGCGTGATGCCGCACGAGCCTAGATTGCGCTCGTGCAAGGCAATTCCATAACGGCCGATTACATCGGCGGCGACGGGGTCGTCGCACAGAAGTCCCAAGCAGAAACATTGAATACATTGCAGCGGAATTTAAAGAAGAACATGAACATAAGTAACTCAAAAGAATCTCTTTATTGATATTGAATACAGGATTACATTTGTGGGCGCAAGGCCAATTACAAGTCTCTCAGTCTCACTTTTTACTCATTTACAAGTCACTCTGCTCTCTCTCATCTCTCGATATAATGCTTGAATCCAGCGGAAGCTTCGGAAGGCGATGTCCATACATTATGTCCTGTATAAATCTTCGGGTCACGCGGCCGCACGCTTTGACTCGCCAAGGAACTCCGTGCCTCGACGCATCCAAGCGAGCTCCACGCCACGAGCTTCTACCTGCCTGCACATGAAACACTGTGTGGGTGTCAGTACCACTGTACTGGTGGAGTGAGCTTCTCGCCCACCCATACATAACCGACACGCTTCATTTACTTTGTGCAGATTAAACCCTTTCAATTGTCTTTCTAGTCTTGCCTTAGGATGTATTTTAAGACTTGATGTCTAACCCACTCGACGTGCAACGACATGGTCGTGCCACAAAACCAACGTGTGTATCGATCTAGACAGTGCCTCATCGCTCAAGTACTCGACCAAACTTCAAGGCGGGACGGCAGGGTCGTGCCACATTCTATTCCAAACTTAGACTTGTTCAAGACTGTGCTTTGTCGAGGGGCAATTCACGTGAACTCGGCCGTGCCAGGACCTTTGATTAAACTCAAGCGCCACTAGACCAATTCTTGTGCTAACGATTCAAGTGCCAAGGGACGGCAACGGGACGACGCGTGCAGGTCGTGCCTTAGACTTTACTTAGACTTGTTTGAACATTCAAGACTGAGGCCGTGCCTCACTATCCAGACTTATCCATGCTACCGCCTTGCGGCTATCCTGTTAGAGTCATTTGCTAACTTAGACAAGACTTATCAAATACAGTTTCGACTTCATGAATATCTCGACGCCATCTATCGTGCTAAGCACGGTGCCTATGCTGCAGCCCAGTCTTAGGCCCAGACATTCGTTTACCAACTAGACAAGCATTCAAGTTCTAGACTCAATCCAAAGGCATACACGCGGAGTCGCCGCTATCTGCCGACTCATCTACATGAGGAGGTCACTAGCAATTTCAAGCTACCTTGGACATGGCTCGTGGGATATCCACCTGTACCAACACGGGGAGCTAGCCCGGTGGGGTGGAACTCTCCCATGCGGTCATCCAGCATCCTACGTTGAGCCACACTTGCTTCTCCCGGGCCGAATGATTTCGGTGCCCCGGTAATCATTCGAGAAGACTACACCTTGTCGACAAGTTGTCCATGACCATGCAAGACTCGATCTATCCAATCTATCCAATCTTTCCTTAACATGACCATGCATTCCTTTATTCTATCAAGACTCCCAAGCCGCGGGACCGATCTCGTGTGCGGGACTTATCAAGTACTTAGGCAGGACATGACCGGGCAGGACCGGCATGCTTATTCAAGTATTCAAGCAGGACATGACCGGACGGGACCGGCATGCTTAAAAGTATTCGGCCGTGGCTCGTGCCTTAGACAGGCATGGTTCTCTAGGTGACGCTAACTCTCAAGTCATATACTTATACGACGAGCCTTGTTCTCAAGGGACTACTTGACTTGACAACCGCAGCTAGAGCGGGACAGCGCTAGGAATGGCTTCGTTAGCCTAGAGCAACACTTGTTGACTTGTACGGGCAATGACTCGACGAGCGAAGGCTACGCCGAGCTACGCATCGAGGGAACGTACTAGGCACGGGGTCGACTTAACAACCAAGTTCTCGGGTGCCTAGACTTAAGCCAATAAGCCGTACAAAGATGACTTAACTTGCGGGACGTGCGAAGGCTATGCCAAGCCTTGCGGGACCGGACCGTGCATGCTTTGTTAAGCATTCGTGCGGGCGACGCCTATGACTTAGGCTTATTCAAGTATCGAGACAAGTCGACGGGACAGTGCATGCTTGGTTAAGCATTCACGCGGGCGACGCCTATGACTTAGGCTTATTTGAGTGTTGGGACCAAATCGACGAGACAGTGCATGCTTTGTTAAGCATTCACGCGGGCGACGCCTAACGCTTAGGCTATTTCTCGTGTCGGGGCAACTTAGCAACTTAGGCCAACTTCCTTCTCCCAAGCCACGGGATCGAAGGATCGAGTGTCATTTGAAAGCACGCTGAGCTGACTTCTATGTTGATCGTTGGACCATCTCCACATTCTAGGACACTTCCGACCCGACGGGATTACTCCCTTAGCTATGTTGGTGCGTAGCTTTTATATTAGCCTACTTTTACGAGTTGAAAACACGATTTATTATGTGCAAGCTAAGATGGAGTAAGTTCACCGAAACTCCCCCACCTGTGCGAGGATTCGCCTCGACCGAGCGAGCCTTCGAGTAGCCGTTGCAAGGCTAAGTTCCAACGCCGTCGGCGTTTCGATTTCTCCGATTGACTTTGCGGGACGGGGCACTACAGGTTATGGACACGGGGGCGTCGTATCACGCTACTCTACATAGGAAGATCTTCACGACATACCGCGACGGTAGATTTGGACGTGTGAAGATGGACGACAAGGGGACAATTGCGGTTGTAGGCATCGGTGATGTGCACTTGCGACGGAGTTTGGTGAGAAACTCGTCCTCTGGAGGTGTACGAATGTACCGAGTTTGCACTACAACTTGGTTTCGGTAGGAATGCTGGTAGATGATGGTTGTCGCAGTCTGTTTGGAAGCAAAAATTGGATGCTTGTGAAGAGTTCCCAACAGTTGGCTCGGGAAGTTTTGTTTTGTGGCATGTACAGGCTCAGGCTGCTGAGTTGTACAGGAAGACCACCGACACTAGATGGAGGCTCGAGGGGTGTTCGATAAAAGGTGGATCATCGAGAACTTGCTGAGGAGGGGCTTCTAGATGCTTTGAGGGATACGGAGGATTCGGTTCGTCGAGACAAAGTAATGGATGGTAATGAGTCAAAGATTAAGGGTCAGTCTGTCGGTCCCATGGCAGCTGGTCGATCTCCAGGTAGGTGTTGCTCTACGAATCCAGTTTTGGTGACATGTAGTTTGCCAAAGCTTCATGGAGCGACATCAGTTTCAGCAGTTTTAAGCCATAAAAGAGATCAAGGTTTGCAGCAAACTCAATCTGAGACGGGAGCATCATCATTCACACAGTCCAGGGGGAGCTGTGAGTCATCGACAGCATGTACAGTGCGTGATGTTCTGCTCGAGGACGCATGTGTATGGGAGAGCTTCAAGTTCGGACACGAAGGTGGGCAGGTTCAAGAGTTTGAATCTCGGGAGAACTATACCGTCCGCTTGGTTGGGCTAGCCAAGGGTGAAGAAGCTCGTCAGAAAGTTAACACCTTTCGGTATCATAATGTGCTACGCATGGCAACTAGCGTCGATGTGACGGTCGAGGAGCTGGAGACGAAGGAATATGCAAAGCAACTCGGAGGATCGGAGATCAGTGGCATGGGGGAGAAAGTATTCGGTTGTGGGACGACAGACCTGGAGTCCTGTTGAGAACCTATGGGGTCAATAATCTCTCATCAGACTGGAGGGGGAGATTGTTGGAGTCCAGTCTGAATTTGGTAACAACATATTTGTGGAATCCAAATCTAATTAAATATTTGATTTGATTAGATTTAGATGTCCATAATTGATATTTTGCTATTTTAGGTATAATAGGACTCTTATTTTAGGAATTCTTGTTATGATCTAAAATATGATGATGATAGAATATTTTAGGCATAGTAGGATTCCTATTATGTTCATATTTAAAAAAATCCTATTATGACTAGAATATGATTTTTTTTTTCTCTCATCCTATATATATGGGGTGAGGGTGGAGGCACAAAGTGGAGATTTGGGGTGGTCATCTACGAGAAAATATAAGAGAAAATCTGTATTATACTCTTAGGACTTCGTCATCTAAAACAGAAGGAAGAAGAAGATCTAATCGAGGAGTCGTCAACTTCGATTAGGAAGATTGCTACGGGTTGGTGAGTGAGCTCAATTGTAATATTCTATTTTTCTTCATGAGAGTGGTGAGGGGGTTGAACCTATTAGGGCAAAGGATTCAACGTGAGTTTTGTCAACCTTGTAATTTCATATGAGTTATTAAAGGTTGGATTTGTCCAGGTGACGTACGTCATCGCCGTATACTTGTCTTCATCTTGTGCTTGGTGTCCGTTAGACGGGGGTTGTTTTGATCAGGTAGGTTGGTAAACGCTTCCGCACGCGCCCAATAATTGCGGGGGTTAGTTTTGATCAAGTGGGTTGACAAACGCTTCCGCACGTGCCCAACAATTGGTAATACTAGTTGGGAACGCGCTGTAGTGCCCCATCCCGCTCAGTCAATCGGAGGAATCGAAACGCCAACGGCGTTCGGACTTAGCCTTGCAACGGCTACTTGGAGACATCGCTTGGTCGAGGCGACCGCTCGCTCAGGTGGGGTAGTTTCGGTGAACTCGACTCATCTTTGCCTTCACATAATAAATCGTATGTTTTCAACTTGCACAAGTAGGCTTGATAATAAAAGAGACGAATCCACATACCTAAAAGAAAAAATCCCGACGGGTCGAATTGAGTTAGAATATGGAAAGGTCCAACGGTCGGCTTAGAGTTGGTGCACGGCGTGCTTTGAAAATGACACTCGGTCCTTCGTCCCGTGGCTTGGGAGAAGGAAAGTTGGTTGAGTAGACGAAGTTATGAACGTAGCCTAAGTCTTAGGCGTCGCCCGCATGAATGCTTAATAAAGTATGCACGGCCCTATCGTCCAAGGCTTGGCATAGCCTTGGCTTGCCCCATGAGTTAAGTTGCGTTGCACGACTTATGATATAAGTCTAGTCATCCAAATGACTTGGTCGTTCAGAAGTCGAATGCATGCACGACACATTTTCACAATGCGAGGCTTGACGCAGCCTTTGCTCGTCGAGTCGTTGTGCATTTAAGTCAGGCAAGTTATGTTAGGCTATCGGAGTAGTAACAAGTACGGTCCTACGAGTTCTACGGTTGGGTATAACCACATAGTCTTACGGTCTCAAGGCCCGTCATATAAAGTATGACTTGGGCGATAGCGTCGCATAGATCAGAAGTTGGTTTGAGACACGATACACGGACTTAGTGTTTAAGGCATGAACCACGGTTGATTCAATAAGTTTTTGGAGA
Source organism: Iris pallida (assembly GCA_029216955.1). Lineage (NCBI taxonomy): Eukaryota > Viridiplantae > Streptophyta > Magnoliopsida > Asparagales > Iridaceae > Iris > Iris pallida. The sequence continues at coordinate 14,632,281 of JANAVB010035617.1, forward strand.
AAGGACTATCGAACATGCATTGAGTTGAATGAAATGATATGGTAACATGGAAAGAATGCTCGCGACCGTGGGTCATCGAGGGGCCTTAAATGATAGAAGTCTTGATATTGGTTTAAAAGAGATTGTAACATTGGAAGAGGAATAACTGTGTGAGACGCCAGTTTGTGTCGAGTCTTGTATGGTTATTGGATAACTTGTCGGCAAGGAGAAGTTTCCACGAGCGGCAACCCTGGGCGCCAAGGGACCGCGTCATTCCGGAGGAAAATACGGTATAGCCGTAGCTGGACGAACCGCTCGGGTCATTCGGAAACTTTCAGCGGGGCTAGCTACTTGCGTTGAAAGGGTCGTCGAATGGCAAGGCTATAGTCCACGATAGCTTGTGATGTTAGTGACCAATTCATATAGATGGGTCGGCGGCAATTCGCGTGTGTGCCTTTGGATTGAGTCAAGTATTGAGTGTAGTACATCAAGGAAGTTGAGTTGAATGTGTGTGTACAGTTGGAACACAAAATGTTGGGCCTAAGATTTGGCTGCAACATAGGCGACGTGCTTCGGCACGAGTTGTGGCGTCGAGTCTTAAGTGTTGGCATATAAGTTGTATAAGTTGGTTTGAGTTAAGTCAGGAACTGCCGCAAGGCAAAGTCGGTCGAGTGGCACTTAGCCCATATGTCTTGATTTGGGTCAGTTGGTGATCAAAGTAGCAAGGGTCGTGTGGCGGCAAGGGCCGCGAGGCGGCGATATGGTTAAGTCTGACTGAGTTGCGAGGCATCAGCAAGGGTTTCAAGCACGGTCACACGAGAATGGAGTCTTATTGCGTAGTTGCGTCTCTGATTTTAAGCCGTAAGGCAAACACGACTCGATAGGTTAACGTTGTTGGCACGAGAAGGGTCTTGAGGCAAGGTATGAGTTAACGTTGTCGTTGCAAGCACGAGATGGTCTAGAGACATAGAATAAGCCAAGGCGTCGGTCCTAAAACTGATCCTAAGGCAAGAGTAGAAAGACAATCATAAAGGGGACTAAGTTGCACAAAGTAAATCAAACGTGTCGATTTTGTATGGGTGGGCGAGGAGCTCATTCCACCAGTACAGTTGAGTACTGACACCCACATAGTTTTCATGTGCAGGCACAGGTAGAAGCTCGTGGTGCGAAGCTCGCTTGGATGCGTCGAGGCATAGAGTTCCTTGGCGATTCGAAGCGTGCGGCCGTATGGAGTCAAGACTTATACGGGACATAATGTATGGACGTCACCTTCTGAAGCTTCTGCTGGCTCAAGTGTTGTATCGTGAGATGAGAGAAAGCTGAGTGACGTGTAATGTGAGACGAGTGAGCTTGAGAGATTTGTAATCTTAGCCTTGCGCCCCAATGTAATCTTTGTTTCAATATTAATAAAAGAGTATTTTGCAATGACTTGTGTTTTGCTTCAAATTCTACTGCCATTATTCAATGTCTCTGCTTGGGACTTCTGTGCGACGATCCCGTCGCAGCCGCTAAAATCGGCCGTTATGGAATATGCCTTGCACTAGCGCAATCTAGGCTCGTGCGATATCACGCCTTAGCGAGGACGATCTCTCATACGGGAGCGGGGCGTGACATAATGGTATCAGAGCACGGCTTTACGTCCTTGGATTTTTGATTGAATTCTTTAACTTCGTTGTTTCCGCAAACTCTGAAGTATTGCTTCCGCAAAGTTGATATCGTTGGTGCGCTCTCTCTCAATTGTCTCACGGGGTGTCCATACAATAAGTCTAACTATTTTGCGAAACATAAGAGAACAGTTTTTGACAAAAACAAAAAGATGGTTTACGTAAGCACGGTTGGCTAAGTCGGGCTGGGCATATACACCAAAGTTGCGTCGACCTTAGAAGAGTCGAGTGCTGATTCAAATTGTGTCGGACAAGAATGAGTCGAACTCGATTGAGTAAAGTGAGATGACTATCGATAGGGGTTCTATCGAGCGGCGACGTTATCGTCGATGGGATATAGGTGAGCGTGCTTAAAACTTAAGAAATCGTTCGAACAGAAATTCGAGGAGATAGATTTGAGAATCGAATGATAAGTTGAGGATTTGTTGAATGACTTCATCCCTGATTGGTGTATGATTGGTGTATGCGATAGCCTCAGGGATGTCGATCGATCGATTGAGGATTCGGGGTGTCGATGAGTCTATCAGCAAGCGTCGCGTGTATGCAAAGCCATAGATTGAGTATCGTTGAATGAGTTTTAGTCTCGAAGTTTGACGAGTCGATTCGAACAACCTAGAAATGGACGCGCACGGAACGTGCACGGGATTGAGGATTGTGCGAAGTATGAAATGCGAAAACGATTGAATAGGTGAAATCTAATCGAGAAAAAAGTTAGGGTGTACGAATGGATGACTTGATCGAGTAAATCGATATGGATCGTATACGAAAAGTTAGCACGACAGATAGATAGCGTGCATGAAAAATTGAATTTTGAAGTTACGCAATGATCCTGAGGATTGGATTGAATGTTGCTCGATGATTTGAGTTAGCAAAGAATGTTGCGAATTGAGGAACACGTTGGTCGATGACTTAAGATAAACGGATGAACAATACGTGGAATTGGTTTGAGGAAATTGATGTTGTGAATGATTCGAGGGATAATGATCGAACTTGAATTTGAATGTCGAGGAGATTATCCAGTCGGATGATAGCATCATTCGTACGACTCGAAATTGGTTGCAAAGGAAGATCGTCAGGTTACGCATATCGTCGATGGTATTGAGGCGTATCAAAGATCGATATGCGATAACTCGGGGGTATTCTGACTCGGCGAATGACGATCGTGCAAGTGTTATTGTTCGGTTGGATGCTATACTTAGGATTTTGATTGAGATGGATGAAAACGATCGTGTATTGATGGTTACGTGGATAGCCACAACGTCGACGATCTTGTCTTGTGTGAGCGCAATTCTAGCCTCACACATGCGTTGCGTCGGATTTGGGGCGATCGTTCTGCGTGAGCGTTGACATGGTGATTCATGTCGCGGGAATGATCGAACTCAAAAAATCAGGATGCGACAACTTTGATTGTCTCGACTTGTTGGCTTGATGCAAAGGTGAACTCGAGGATTGTAGGACTTATGATTGACGAATGAATGAAATTTGAGGATTGAGTAGGTCCAACCCGCGCATCGAGAATGAATTAGTCTGGACACAAAATAAGAGTTACGTCCCGATGAGGATGATTATCCCGCAGGAGCGTGCATGGTGATTCATGCCCACCGTAGATAATCTAAATCGTGTGAGATCGGGGCACAACATATTGCTAAGCTAGATGACCTCATGATCGATTACGTGAATTGGGATAAATGACATAGGGAGTATGAAATGTGAATTATAGTTTAGAAATAAATCGTGTCGTAGCGTGTTTGATTTGAAAGGATTGATAGACAGATTATGTCGAACGTGTTCGAAGAAATAGACTATGCAAAATAGCTTGATGAACGAAGTGATATTGATATGTCAAGGAATTGGTTGAATCGTGAGTTATCGTATGATGGCTTTGCTGAATGACTCGGACCCCGTGCGACGAATATTGGGATGTGCGTAGGGAATCGATGCTCGATGTTTAGAAATCGGAGTGATGCGAGCTTGGGTAGAAAATCCCGTACTATCAACTTGGTTTGACCTTAGGATGGGGTCAGTGTTGATATTGTTGTTTGGGAACTGTGATTCCAATACTGACAATTGACTTTAGCCTAAAGAGATTACCTAGCGACTAGACGAGATGTCCATGTTGCGAGAGTTAGCATCGGTAGGATTGATTTTCAGGATTGAGTGGATGGATCGATAGGTGGAATTGGATTCACTATCACAAGGCTTGGTTGAAATGCATGTATTTCGGGGACGCCCGGAATGTGTGCACGATCCAACTAAGTGATACGTTGAATCAAGTGAGACTAGAGGAATGGAAAAGTGTCAAGAATTTTGAAATCGGATTGAAGAAAAGATTGATAGTAGAACGAGCGTGGCTCGAATTTGGGAAATACATAGGCGTGTATGTGCGAGAGTTCTTGAATCTTGAGTAAAGTGATAAGTCAGTAAGTAAGTACTCAGTTAGTTTCAAGGACGAAACTTTTTCTGAGTGGTGTATGATGTAGTGCCCCGTTCCGCTCAGTCAATCGGAGGAATAGAAATGCCAACGGCGTTCGGACTTAGCCTTGCAATGGCTACTTGGAGACATCGTTCGGTCGAGGCGACCGCTCGCTCAGGTGGGGTAGTTTCGGTGAACTCGCCTCATCTTTGCCTTCACATAATAAATTGCATATTTTCAACTTGCACAAGTAGGCTTGATAATAAAAGAGACGAATCCACATAGCTAAAGGGAAAAATTCCGACGGGTCGAATTGAGTTAGAATAAGGAAAGGTCCAACGGCCGGCTTAGAGTTGGTGCACGGCGTGCTTTGAAAATGACACTCGGTCCTTCGTCCCGTGGCATGGAAGAAGGAAAGTTGGTTGAGTAGGCGAAGTTATGAACGTAGCCTAAGTCTTAGGCGTCGCCCGCATGAATGCTTCATAAAGCATATACGGCCCTATCGTCCAAGGCTTGGCATAGCCTTGACTTGCCCCATGAGTTAAGTTGCGCTGCACGGCCTATGATATAAGTCTAGTCACCCAAATGACTTGGTCGTTCAGAAGTCGAACGCATGCGCGGCACGTTTCTGCAATGCGAGGCTTGACGCAGCCTTTGCTCGTCGAGTCGTTGTGCGTTTAAGTCAGGCAACTTATATTAGCTATCCGAGTGGTAACAAGCACGGTCCTACGAGTTCTACGGTTGGGTATAACCACATAGTCTTACGGTCTCAAGGCCCGTCATATAAAGTATGACTTGGGCGATAGCGTCACATAGATCAGAAGTCGGTTTGAGACACGATACACAGACTTAGTGTTTAAGGCATGAACCAAGGTTGATTCAATAAGTTTTTGGAGAAAGGACTATCGAACAGGCATTGAGTTGAATGAAATGATATGGTAACATGGAAAGAATGCTCGCAACCGTGGGTCGTCGAGGGGCCTCAAATGATAGAAGTCTTGATATTAGTTTTTTAATAGATGGTAACATTGGAAGAGGAATGACTGTGTGAGACGTCAGTTTGTGTCGAGTCTTGTATGGTCATTGGACAACTTGTCGACAAGGAGGAGTTTCCACGAGTGGCAACCCTGGGCGCCATAGGACCGCGTCGTTCCGGAGGGAAACACGGTATAGCCGTAGCTGGACGAACCGCTCGGGTCATTCGGGAACTTTCAGCGGGGCTAGCTACTTGATGGATGGGTCATCACGGGCGGCAATCTGCGTGTGTGCCTTTGGATTGAGTCAAGTATTGAGTGTAGTACATCAAGGAAGTTGAGTTGAATGTGTGTGTACAGTTGGAACACAAAATGTTGGGCTAAGATTTGGCTGCAACATAGGTGACGTGTTTCGGCACGAGTTGTGGCGTCGATTCTTAAGTGTCAGCATATAAGTTGTATAAGTTGGTTTGAGTTAAGTCAGGAACTGCCGCAAGGCAAAGTCGGTCGAGTGGCACTTAGCCCACAAGTCTTGATTTGGGTTAGTTGGTGATCAAAGTAGCAAGGGCCGCGTGGCGGCAAGGGCCGCGAGGCAGCGATATGGTTAAGTCTCACTGAGTTGCGAGGCACGGCCTCAGCAATGGTTTCAAGCACGGTCACACGAGAATAGAGTCTTATTGCGTAGTTGCGTCTCTGATTTTAAGCCGTAAGGCAAACACGACTCGATAGGTTAATGTTGTTGGCACAAGAATGGTCTTGAGGCAAGGTATGAGTTAACGTTGTTGTTGCAAGCACGAGATGGTCTAGAGACATAGAATAGGCCAAGGCGTCGGTCCTAAAACTGATCCTAAGACAAGAGTAGAAAGACAATCATAAAGGGGACTAAGTTGCACAAAGTAAATCAAACGTGTCGGTTTTGTATGGGTGGGCGAGGATCTCATTCCACCAGTACAGTTGAGTACTGACACCCACATAGTTTTCATGTGCAGGCACAGGTAGAAGCTCGTGGCGCGGAGCTCGCTTGGATGCATCGAGGCATGGAGTTCCTTGGCGATTCGAAGCGTGCGGCCGCATGGAGTCAAGACTTATACGGGACATAATGTTTGGACGTCGCCTTCCGAAGCTTCCGCTGGCTCAAGCGTTGTATCAAGAGATGAGAGAGAGCTGAGTGACTTGTAATGTGAGATGAGTGAGCTTGAGAGATTTGCAATCTTGGCCTTGCGTCCCAATGTAATCTTTGTTTCAATATCAATAAAAGAGTATTTTGCAATGACTTGTGTTTTGCTTCAAATTTCGCTGCCATTATTCAATATCTCTGCTTGGGACTTCTGTGCGACGACCACGTCGCAGCCGCTGAAATCGGTCGTTATGGAACCCGCCTTGCACGAGCGCAATCTAGGCTCGTGAGGCATCACGCCTTAGCGAGGACGATCGCTCCTACGGGAGCGGGACGTGACACGCGCTGTGACTCGAACCGGAGTTGGCCCATGAGGTGTGATATTGGATTGGGCCCATATGCCTTAAAAGAGAATTCTTATGTAAGGCCTGAACCAATCCCAATTATCTATACCACATGATCCCACCTCCTAACAGATGTGGGACTAAATTACCAGCTCCATTGTCACCCCCCATTTGAACGCTCAACCGGAAACGAAATACAATCCAACACCCGCTATGGTATTTTTTACCAGTTAAGATTTTCCACTGTACTCCTTGCGTCTTTGTGCTTGAATTTTATGATCTTTATTTTCTACAAGAGTCCACCACTCGATTTTGCTGATGCCGGTTCGTCGCATGCTTTTGTTATTCCCAACAATGCGCTCGTGGATTCCAACCATCCACGACTTTACCAAACCGTCACCTACAAAGAATAGAGGAAGTTGTGGTGCTCTCCTCGGGATCACGAACAGGTCAAGGAGAAATTATTCAGTGAACGTAGCTCACCATGTGGCAGTGGCGAGCCTTAATTCACCTCCAATCATGCATTGCCACACCACTTTCATTAAAGTAGAGAAAAAAATAGAGAGTTGTGTGACAATGCACTATTGGAGGGAAATCAAGGCTGACATCGTGGTGAGCTCAGCTCCCTTGAATAATTTCTCCAGGTGAAGCTCTCCACCTCTTAGCTACAGACCAAGCTCCTACTGTAGCTTAAACACAGGTGATTACGGAAAACATTATGTACCTTATAAAACCTCGGTTATGGTCGAACACAATATTGTATTATTTGGATATTCACCAATCAGAAATAAGAAGACATTTGATCTTTTATTGTTCAGCTAATTCTCTATGCAGAATATATCTAAAAGATGACTTGTATGGTGACCACTGTACACATTTTTCGGGCTTTCTCTGTTGGCATCCTTGGATGAGTTTCTGTTGAACCTCTGGTACGCAGTCTTGTACCATCTCGACAAGCTTGACCATTTCCATGGAAGCGTCTCTGGCATAATAGTGTAATATCTTTGGCAGGATGATCTTTGTTTCCTTTTGGACTGAGATGTTCGCTTGAATGAACTCTTCTTTCGCGAGCTTTAGCCTCTGATAGATGCCCTTGGCTCTGTAGACTCGAAGCTACAAAAATTGATAACTTTCTACAATTCAGTTCCAGATCCAAAAGCTTGCAAGATTAAGAGAATAGAGGTTTTGAAGTCTTACTGCAGGATCAGAGTAGGCTCCCAAACAAAGAGCGAAATGAACAAGAGGCTCAGGAGGACTGAGGGCGTATTGATGTTTGTTGTCCCCTTTCATTAACTTTTTTGGTAAAAAAAGAGAGCGTAACCCCTGCAAACGTATGACAAGAGTGATTCTAGTCACTAGTCAGCATATGAACATTTTTGATGCGATGGTATATATTAGGACACAAAATTGACAGGAAGGTTGGCGAAGTACCTCAGCTGGACGATGGAGTTGGCACCGAAGGATCGAGCTTTGAATAACGTGGGCGTTCACTGAATGCCCACCGACATTGTATGCCGCCTACAACAGTTTTGAGATGGAAAATTAACAAAGCTCCTGTCTAGAAATGAAGTTACTGGGAGGCAGGGAAACTTACTTTAAGGATTGAGCAGGTACTTTTCATATGGTTCTGATGAAGCCCATATGCTAGAAAGGCCTGGAGAATCACACAAGCGTGAGAAAGCGCCAAGGACAGAGTTACATTTAATGGTAGAACAGATCTTGTTGAGTGAATCGACATGAACTTACATGCATCACCAAAGAATTGTGAATGTTTATCCAAAACGCGAGTTTCTCTTCGTACCCCATGTTTCTTGGGTCTATTGTCTCAAGACGCCGAATCAAAGACCTATAACATATACCATCGTTCATCAAAAACATAAACCAGTTGAGACTTGTTGGCATGAAGTAAATTGACAAGGTCAATGGCAAGAGTAATTGAATTTTCTTTCGATTTTGGTTTTCTTCCAATTCTTCATCAATATATCTTTTGATACTCTTAGATGGTTGTAACAACAAACTTATATGCATCTCTTCTCTGTATTCTTTTTGGTCCTAGTGTTATCGCGGGTCTGCTGAAAATTTTGGATACTAGCTTGCTTCTTGTTTTTACAGTACTGGTCAGCCTTGGAAGTCAGAGAGGCTAGTATGAGTAATTATAAGACTAATGGTTAGTAAGCTTCTAGTATATAGAAATACAAAGCTCTAGCACAAAAGTAATTCAGATATTTCTATTGTCTGAAGAGGCATACCTGAAAATGTTCAGCATCTTAGAGGCATACCTGAATCTGTCACCATCTATACTAATCCTTGGAACTTCAACCATGCTACTGTATGGGTTGAACTTTTCTTTCTCCGTATCATACTGGCAGGGACTCGCATTATTAGCTTCGTAGTGGCATCGAGGACTCCAACTGTCACGAGGATCTTTTGGAGAGAACATGCTCGAAGAGGACACCGATGGAGTGGGGGAGTCAATAATGTCAATTTGTTGCATAGATGGATTCGAGAGTTTGCAGTAGATAGCAGAAATGCATCTGATAATATCTTCAGAAAGTTTACACGGACTGTCAGGTACGTGATCAGCTAGTGAAGCACCCAGATGATCTGCAAGACTGCGATGGCTAGCCACACACGTTGGCTCAACCTACAAAAGGACAAAAATTGTAACAGACAATCACTCCATCTTCAGAGTCAATTATATTAATCGGAGTTCACGGACACCAGTAACGAAAAGAGCATACAATTTTAGGATCTTCTTCTCTTGGAGGAGGACCACCAATTTTAGGATCTTCTTCTATTGGAGAAGGACCACCCTTGATATCCGAACAAACAGTAAGATGACGTTTGGGAGAATTATCAATATGCCTCAAATTGTTAGTCCTACTAATTTCATTTTCCTCGACGTCTTGAAACAGATTCATTCTTTCATTAATATGATTGGACTTATCTGCATGGTCTGACTGATGCTCCATCCTGACTATAGGGTCTGGCACCAGAGATCTAAGAAGGCATTCCTGGGGTGACATGGAGATGTTGGCAGTGCTCGAGGTAGGGGAGCTAGTAATATATTGGGCAAAAGCTGTCCGATATAGCGAGAGGAGGTAACGCTCCATATGGACGACTTCAAGCTCAAGAGTTGCAATCTCCTTGATTAGTTCTGCTGCAGGCTGCAGGTAAATGTATCAAATATTGCACCTGGATAAGTTACTAGATAATAATTAAGCTTCACTGAAAATCTATAGTATATTTGAAGACTTTATGTTTGAAATTCACAAAGTTCTATGATGTGAATCGACTTAATCGGTTCACCAAACCCAACAAATAACCAAGAGGAATAGAAATAGAATGATCTTTTATATAGAAAAAGAACAAAACTCCCAACTTTGATGAACGGATCAAAGTAATAAATCCTTCTTCATTGACACTTGCGAGAGTTTTCTCAATACAAGCATGAAAACTAAAGACGGCTAGCCCTAGCTATAAATAGAAAAGGGAAACAAAACCCTAAAGGGATTATTGTGGTGAAAGACCACAATACCCTTTATAACTAAATAACAGAAAAGGCCCCTTTATGACTAAATACAGAAAAAAAGGCCTAAACAGTGGGCCTGGGCCTAAACTCCACGTCTCCGACGACGGGCGTATGTGATGATGGGTGGGCCCACATCAATACCCCCCCTAACAGAGCCACCTTGTCCTCAAGGTGGAAATCTGGAAACTGCGTCTGGAAGCTCGCAGAATCCTCCCAGGTCGCGTCACAGTCTGGCAGGCCGACCCAATGAATCAGGACCTCCTTCGTCTGGCCGGGTCCTCGTCGGATAGCTCGTACTGCCAAGGGCTCTAACTGTACCTCCATGTCCTCCGTGAGCGTCGGAGGAAGGGTGGGGGATGCTGCCTGATCCCCAATCGCCTTCCTCAACTGAGATACGTGGAAGACAGGATGAATCGATGATGTGTCTGGTAGCCTCAAACGATAAGCCACCTGCCCCACCCGAGCCACCACTGGATAAGGACCAAAGTATCGAGCCGCCAACTTCTCATTCGGCCTCCTCGCCATCGAGCGCTGTCGATAGGGACGTAGTTTGAGATAAACCATGTCCCCTACCTGAAAGCTGACATCCCGACGATGCCTGTCTGCCTGTGCCCGCATCACCTGCTGTGCCCGCAACAGATGCTTCCGCAGCTCCTCCAAGACCCCGTCCCGGGTCAACATATACTCCTCCACCTGCCCTACTGGTGTCTGGGCGTCTCCGAATCGTACCAAGGGGGGCGGGTCGCGACCATACAACACCCGGAACGGCGTCGTCCCCGCCCGTGAGTGGTACGAAGTATTATACCAGTATTCCGCCCAAGCCAGCCAACTGTGCCACTGTCGGGGAGAATCAGAGGCGAAGCACCGCAAGTAGGTCTCGACGCTGCGGTTAACGACCTCCGTCTGGCCGTCAGTCTGGGGATGATATGCGGTACTCCTCTTCAGGACCGTACCGTGAACCCGAAATAACTCCCGCCAGAAAATACTCATGAATACCTTGTCCCGGTCCGAGATAATGGATGCGGGTACCCCATGGAGCCTGATCACCTCCCGAAGAAACGCCGTCGCTACAGTAACGGCCGTGTAAGGATGCTTCAGGGGAATGAAGTGAGCATACTTACTTAGCCTGTCCACCACCACCATGATCACCGTGTACCCCTCGGAACGTGGTAGCCCGTCGATGAAGTCCATGGTAACATCCTCCCAAACCCGCTCCGGCAAGGCCAGTGGCTGCAATAATCCTGCTGGGGCCATAGCCATATACTTGTGACGTTGGCAGACGTCACAAGCGGCTACCAATCGTGCGACGGCCCGTCGCATCCCGGGCCAAAACACCTCTCTGGCCATCCGCTGATAAGTCTGCTGAACCCCCGAATGGCCTCCTGTCGCAGAACTATGGAACTCCTGGAATAAAACGGGAATAAAGGCCGAAGTCTTCGGCAGCACCATCCTCCCCTGGTAGAGCAAACGACGACCCGCTAACGTGTAGCCTGCTGGAGCGCCATCGCCGCCCTCTATCTGCTGCCGTATCTGCTGCAGCTCTCTGTCCTGCTCTGCCTCCTGCAACATCGGCTCCCAATCTCGCCATATAGGACGTGATAGGGCGCCCAGGTCGATCACCTCCTCCCGTCGAGATAGAGCATCCGCCGCCTTGTTCTCCAGCCCTGGACGGTACTCGATCGTGAATCGATACCCGACCAGCTTGGACAACCAATGCTGATGCTCCTCAGTCACCAGCCGCTGCTCGAGGAGGTACTTGAGGCTCCTCTGATCGGTCCGTATCACAAACTCCCGTCCCAACAGGTAAGGCCTCCACTTCAGTACCGCCAAAACGATCGCCATCAGCTCCCTCTCATAGACCGATTTCAGTCGGGCTCTAGCAGATAGTACCTGACTAAAATAGGCTATGGGTCTCCCCTCCTGCATGAGTACCGCCCCGAGGCCATATCCCGAGGCGTCCGTCTCCACCACAAACGCTCTGCTGAAGTCGGGTAATGCTAGCACGGGTGCTGTCGTCATGGCGACCTTCAACGCCTCAAAGGCCTTAGTGGCCTCTTCTCCCCACTGGAAGCCCTCCTTCTTCAGCTGCTCCGTAAGGGCCCGAGCGATAGTGTCGTACCCTTTGACGAACTTCCTGTAGTAGCCCGTCAACCCCAGGAAGCCGCGTAAGGCCCGTAGTGTAGTGGGCACGGGCCAATCTAACATGGCCGCAATCTTCGTCCTGTCCGCTGCTACCCCCCTCCGCCGACACCACGTGCCCCAGATACTCCACCTGCGCCAAACCGAAGCTGCACTTCTTTCGGTTGGCGTATAGCTGATGCGTAAGCAACTCCCGGAACACTATCCCCAAGTGGTCAGTGTGCTCCCCCATGCTTCGGCTGTAGATGAGGATGTCGTCGAAGAATACTAAGATGAACCTGCGAAGATAGGGTTGGAATACCTTATTCATCAATGCCTGGAAGGTCGAAGGAGCGTTGGTCAGTCCAAAAGGCATAACCAGAAACTCATAATGTCCCTCGTGAGTCCGGAACGCCGTCTTCGACACATCTTCCGGCCGCATCCGGATCTGGTGGTACCCTGCACGAAGGTCGATCTTCGAAAAGACAACCGCCCCATGCAGTTCGTCTAGCAGCTCGTCGATCACCGGGATAGGGAACTTGTCCGCGACTGTCTCCTTATTCAACGCCCGGTAGTCGACGCAAAATCTCCAGCTCCCGTCCTTCTTCTTCACCAACAGTACTGGTGATGAAAAAGGACTCACACTAGGCTGGATCACCCCCGCCTGCAGCATCTCCCGAACCATCCGCTCTATCTCGTCCTTCTGCAGATGCGGATACCTGTAGGGACGCACGCTCACCGGTGCCTCCTTCCCTCGGAGTACGATCGAGTGCTCGTGTCCTCTGATCGGAGGTAGCCCTTGCGGGCTCTGGAAGACCTCGGGGTACTGCTCCAGCACCGCTTCTACCTCCCTTGGTGTCTTCCCGTGAGTCGCCTCCTCGCCCGAGAACCCCTGGAGCTCGACCAAGTACCCCTCTCCTCCTGTCCGCAACGCCCGAGTAATGGCGCTGAAAGCCACCATAGAAAAACAGAGAGTCGGATCCCCGTTCAGCACCACCGCCGCGTCGCCCTCCCGAAACTCCATCCGCAGACGCTTCCAGTCCACCTTCATCTCCCCGAGGGTCTTCAGCCACTGGACTCCCAATATGATGTCTACATTGCCCAACTCCAATGGTAGAAAGTCCTCCGTCAGCTTAAAGCCCTGCAGTGAGAGCGACACCCCCTTGCAGAGGCCCTTGCTCTCCTCCACCTTCCCAGTGCCCAGCAACACCGTGAACTTCTCCACCGTACTCAACTCTAAACCGAGCCGATCGACCAGTCGTCGCGAGATGAAGTTGTGGGTGGCCCCACTGTCGATCAGCACTGTCACCGTCTGCTCTCCCAACTTCCCTGCTAACTTCATGGTATGGTTCGGAGTAAACCCTACCACGGAGTTGAGGGTCACCTCAGCCACATCCATATGCACATGCTCCTGCTCCTCTCCCGCCTCTGGCGCGACAGCGGCCTCTACCTCCTCGGCATCCTCCTCCTCGTCCGGTAGAATCACGATTTGCAGCAACTTGCTCGCACATCGATGACCGGGGGTGAATCTCTCGTCGCATCGGAAACATAGGCCAGCCGCCCTTCTCGCCCTCATGTCGGCCTCGGAGAGGCGTCTCCCTGGTACTGCGGCTCCTCCTGTTCCGCCCGTGGGTCTAGGCAGTACCGGTGGCGGGGCTGGTGCTGGTGCCCCCGCCGCTGGTCGAGGAAGAACTGTCCCTGCCTGGCTGCGCTGCCCCGTCGTCCCCCAAGCGCCCTTGAGGCGCTTCTCCTCTGCCAACTTCTCCTCGGCCTTGTGGGCTAGGCGGAGGAGATCTTCCAAGCATCGCGGACTCTGCAACCTGAGCTCCGCTCGTATGGAGGGTTTCAAACCCTTCATAAACATTCCGATCTGCAACTCGTCCGACACCCCCCGAACGCGTCCAGATAATAGCTCGAACTTCGCGACGAAGTCTCGAACTGTCCCCTCCTGGCGTAGCGACGACCACTGCTCGTAGAAATCACCCGAAGCTGTCTCCTGGAAGCGGTCTAAAATGTAGCCCGTCAGCTCCGCCCAGCTGGTGAACGGGGTCCTCGCCATTCTCCACCGATACCATGCCAGGGCCTGGCCCTCAAAATAAATCCCAATGCACCTGAGGACCTCTGCTTCGGTCAGCTCCATGATCTCGAAATAGCGCTCCGCTCGAAAGATCCACTCGTCCGGGTTCTCGCCCTCGAACGTGGGCAGCTTCAGTTTCTTCAGCCGGCGATCCGCGCCAAGGTCACCGTGCTGCATATCCTCTCGGCCTCGTCCTCCTTCCCAGCGGTGTGTATCTCTCCGCTGGGTCTCGTATGGGCCCCTGTCACCCTCCTCATACCGCTCGTCAGCCCAGATCTGCTCACCCCACTCCTCCACCGGGCCCCTGTAGTCACCGACTGCCCTCGCCCGTGGTGGTCGTCGTGGGGGAAAGTCCCCTCTCTGGAAGTTGGCGGAATCCGCCATTCCCCCAAAAAAATTGCTGCCTCCGGCGTACCTCGCTCCTCCTGGGGGCTCCGCTCCTCCCGTCTACGCCGGGACTCCCGCCAAGCCCCTCCCCGGGCCCGCGAACCTATCTCCGTGGTTCGTCATCATCGTCCGACCCCCGAAGGAGGCCCCAAACCCTAGGGTTTCTCCCGCGCGCGGAGCCGATCCGCCGGGACCGTACGGGTCGCCGGCGCCCGGCCACGGTCGCTCGCCGGGGGCTCCCGCGGCCCCGACCGGCCAGGGGTGGCGGTCGGCGGCCGGCCAGCGCCCGCCTCCCACGCCCGCGGCCCCGCCCGGGCTGGTGCGGTCGGCGGCGTGGCTCCCGCGCCCGTCTGCCGCCGTCCGGCGCTGCTCCTCGGCCGCCCGCGCCCCGTCCGGCGGCGCTGTGGTGGCGGCGGGCGCGGGCCACCGCCCGTCGGCCGGCCCGCCGCGATCCTCGGTCGTCTCCCCCTCCGTTTGCACAAACCCTAGTTGGTCGCCTAGGGTTTGGGTCGGCGCCGCCTCCGCTTCGCCGCCATTGATCTTTTTTGAAATATTTTGTAAAAGCATCATGATTGTCGTCGACTCCTTCCGCATATCCCGCATCTCCGTGCGGATCTCTAGATTCGTGGACGCTTGATCCTTCGCGGCGACCTCCATCGATTTCTTCAAACCCTCGATCTCGGCGGTGAAGTCCTCCCGAAGACCTCGGATCTTCTCATCGATCGTGTTTCTTGTTCCATCGGCCATGGCTCGTAGAAAGCTCTGATACCAAATGATGTGAATCGACTTAATCGGTTCACCAAACCCAACAAATAACCAAGAGGAATAGAAATAGAATGATCTTTTATATAGAAAAAGAACAAAACTCCCAACTTTGATGAACGGATCAAAGTAATAAATCCTTCTTCATTGACACTTGCGAGAGTTTTCTCAATACAAGCATGAAAACTAAAGACGGCTAGCCCTAGCTATAAATAGAAAAGGGAAACAAAACCCTAAAGGGATTATTGTGGTGAAAGACCACAATACCCTTTATAACTAAATAACAGAAAAGGTCCCTTTATGACTAAATACAGAAAAAAAAAAAGGCCTAAACAGTAGGCCTGGGCCTAAACTCCACGTCTCCGACGACGGGCGTATGTGATGATGGGTGGGCCCACATCATTCTACTTGATAGTATGGAAATAGCTTGTTACTCGGTTTCAGACCCTTCCTAGTGTATCGCTTTTCCAAGTTTCAAAGATTCTAGATCGGAGCATCAGTATTTTGGGCATTGGCACTTCATAAATAATGTACAAAACATATGAGAAAATATAAAAGGAGAGAAGTAACCTTGTAAAATAATTTCAAAAAAGGTTCTTACTTCAATTTCTTAGGCAAATAAATTTTGTGAAATACACTTTCCTATAATTAGAAATGAATGACGAATCCAATGGCCCATAAGCTTCTTCTTTAATTCAAACCCAAACAATTTACTAAACTATGAGGGAATGGATAGCTCAAGCCCATAATTAGAACTCACCATCAATACTATGCCAAATTTGGCACCAATATAGAGAGTTAACGTCAGGTTGACACTAGGTCATAACACTTTCTCAAATTTTGTATGCAGCTTTCTTATGCTCCATATCTGACCCTATTATGATGGGAAAAGTCTTGGACGATGATGATCAATACTATGCCAAATTCGGATATGCAAGCTTTCTTAAGAAACCTGGCAGTAATCTTCTTATACATTGTTTCTATTTATAAATGCCTGTTTCCCTCAAAAAGGCAACAAAATATGGATGCCATTCTACTATTGACATATACATGCAATTTGCAGATTAAGGATAGGGGGAAAACTCTATTTACACATTATATAATCGTCAAGAATCATATATATGTTGCACAGACACATGAAAATCGTGCCCGTATCAATATCGTGTCAGTACTCGTATCCATTTCTGTATTGTGCAACACAGGTGGCTACTTATTATACCTATCTTAAAATGTCCATATCCCGTATCCACATAGCGTACATATCTATCTCTGTTTGCATTCGTGCAACATAGATTCATACAAATCAAATTACATATTGCACCAAAAGGATGGTATTAGCAGTTTTTATTGTTGATCTCTCTGTATCAAGCATCACCTCCTGCAATAATTGTACCTACCTTTTGTAATGTAGTTTCAGTAGAAGCCATGGAGCTGCTGGAGCTACGCTGCAATGACATATCTGAATTGCGCAATGAATTCTGATAATGCAATCTTCTCTGCAGGCGGATACTCTGCGCCATAAAAAAAATTTGAAATAGTCATCATAAGTCTTCTCCTATCAGAATGGGGTCAGCTATGAGCATAAGAAAGCTCCATAAATGATTTACAAAGTTTTTATGACCAGATGTGATTCCTAGCCAAGGTAACTATGAGCATGAGGGTCATGTCATAATCTTCTATTTCCATAGCATCACACGACAAACACTTTTACTGTAATTAACTAAAATACAATCATGCTGGTTTCAGCAAATAAAAAAGATTAATTTTCCAAGGAGCAAAGTACTAAAGGAGCTCTTCAACCTCTAGGAAAAGAGGAAGTACAAGAATTTATTGGATTCCGCATAAAGGTCAAAAAAATTGTAGTGCTTACAGGAATCTGAAGAGACAGCCGGGGTGACATATTCAATATATCTTCATGGGCTTCCGAAACACTGTAATTGAATACATAAAACTGTAAGAATTTTTAGAAGAGAGGGACTAATATTCATCATTACACTTTCTTAAAGAACGAACCAGGAAAATCCTGCAAATTTTGCTTTGTAGGTCAAACCAGCTTTCATGTCTAAATTAAGGAGGTGTGCTAAAATGTATTTCCATATGTAACACATGCTTTACTAATGAACTTTCAACAATGACATTTTGGGGAAGTTTATTTATAAAGTTGATGTTAGAAGGCTTTATCAAGAGGGAAAATATAGACAACATAAAGTTTCTTGCTTGTCAGTCTTTCATAGATTGAGGAGACAAACTGCGTAAGTTTGTACAGAAGTTTTTCAGATGATACAATGATGACTGGATGATAACCAAAAACCATAAAGCTGCTCACCTCTTTTTCATATAATATAGAGTATGATACAGTTCTAACTGATACATGACCAGTGAAGGACTAAAATTGGTATCTATTGTATTAAAGTTGTCGGAATAAGGGATTGGAATTCCGGTCAGGCCAGAATCTTGAGTCAACAATGTTAGAACAAACACATAAATCAACGAAAATAGAGAGAAAAAAACACGAAGATTTAACGTGGTTCAGTCAGAGTGACTTACTCCACGAGCGAAGATTGGAGATAGTTCTACTAATTTCAGAATGGGGAATTACAAGTGGCGCCCCTCAAGTCTCAAACCATAGCCAGCCGCACCAATAAAAACAAATCCAATTCTCTCAAATGGGTCCTCTAATTTTTTCTCCCAAACAAAAATATAACCACCAGATTTTGTTGCGGTGGATCGAAAACTGAAACCAGACCAAGAGAATTCATGACATACACAACAAAAATCCAATTTTGGTGTTTAAGAATTAGTATCTAAATATATAGATTACTTGAGTCTATTTACAAGTTATTTACTTGTAGATTTAGTCAATCTTTGAGTAGTCAAAGATTCAGTCTTTTTTGTAGATTGAGGCAACCGTCTACTATGCATATCGAGACAACCTTTTCTTTTCCTCTTGATTTACATGAATAAGAAGAAACTCTGCTACAATAGTATATTGGTTATCCGAGTCATTATATTCTCCACAAATTTCTAAATCATTATACAAATTTATTAGTAGCAACCATCACTTCTCGTCCTCCTCCATCTTCTATGTAGCACGGACAAGGATATGACACGGTAAGGACATGGGACATGGTAAGGACAACTACTTTGGTTTGTCCTAGTGTATACCGGAGTGTCCAAAAAGTGTCTGACATGAAACATCCCACATTTTTGGAGTGTCCGTGCTTCCTGGAGTATATCTTCCATACCTAGTCAACATGTTATGAGAATAATGAAAAACAACATGGCATCAAAACCATATATCATGGAAGACAACATGTAGAATGAATGAGCAGGGGAGAATGAGGAGGAGAGAAAGTAGCGAAACATTTACAAAACCGACATTATAAAATTTAACATGGTAGCAAAAATAAAGATAATTATGAAGGAGAAGAGGAGCCGACGGCATATCCGGATGTACAATCTCGCACTGCTGTGATTGTGGGCGCTCTCCTCAGACATGTATGAAGGAGAAAAGAAGAAAAGACAAAAGAGTTTATAATTATTATTTTTTGTTGTATGAATCTTGCATCTTCTCCTTTGTCCATTAAGATGGTCCGGTCTGGTAAAGAAAGAAACTTGTATCTTTTCCTTTACCAATTGACATGATCTGATAAAAGGAAAAACACAGAATCTTGTATCTTCTCCCTTTCATGGTTAACTTGGTCCAGTAAAGAAGGAACAAAATTGTACCTTTTACTTAACAGGTTAACATGACTTGATAAATAAAAAGCAAATGAGCATCCTCTTATCGGTGTTATTATATGGAAAGGTGCATGGAAAGAAGATCCTTATTATATTGTTGGGATTCCAGTTCGAGGTATGGGGATAGTCTGGAGTGTCGTGGAGCGTTGATGGGAGTTGCGATGAAGGCGATGTTGGAGTTTTGGTTTTTCCTTTAGAAAACTTTAGTCCCACATCGGAAAAAACAAAGAGATTGTATCTCTATATATTAGCTTTGCTATTATTAGAAGTCATAGATATCGGAGTGCACCAACTCCAGAAGATATGTGCTTCGATTGACCCGATGAAAGGGTTTCCTTGTGATCTTAGTCTGAGCACACACTTCACATTTCTCCACATTTTTCCTACATTTGGAGATAAGTCCTAAACTAGACATTTTGTTTATCCTTTTACAATGGACATATCCTAGTCTATTATGCCACAACTTAAGAGTATAAGCAGAATTGAAAATTGTATTAATGTTCTCTGACTGGGTTACAAGCTGGAGTTTAAACATTCCTTCGGTATAGAAAGCTTTTCCGAAGTACATTCCTTTTAGGGACATCACCATCTGGCCAGCATTGATGTCCATCCTCAGGCCTGCATTGCAGAACAGGCCTCAAGAGATCAGTTTTTGGCAATCACGGGACCATGCTTCCAACCTTGAAGCGTCAGAGTTTTCCCGGATGTCAGCTTCAGCTCCACCATCCCGATCCCTTGAACTTCAGCTTATGCCTGGTTCGCCACCATCACCTTCTCAGAGGTTTGCTGGTATGTGGTGAACCATTTCTTGCTTGAGTAAACATGACAGGTGGCACCAGTGTCTACCTACCAGTCAGAGTCAGCCCCCACCGAAGTGACCTGAGGAATTATAGCAATACCGTCAGTAATCAATGAAACCTTATTAGGCTCACCTTGCTGTGACTGCTTGGACTTGAATCTACATTCACTCTTGTAGTGGCCCTTCTTGCCACAGTTAAAACAAGTCACATTGTACTTGGGCTTCTTCTGTTTGAAAAACGGTCCCTTCACTTTTAGATTAGTGAAGTCTTTCTTGTGGTGAGAAGCCGCCTTCTTCCCCTTGGAGTCTCTCGTCTGCACCAGATTGGCCTCGGCCAATTGTTTGGACAAAGTGTCCATCTTCTGTTGAGAACGCATCTCGTCCTCAACGTGGATTTCTTTGCAAGAGATCTTCCAGACTGATCTCGAGTTTCTTCCGATGCATTCTTGCATAGAACGTATTCCATCCAGCAGGAAGTTTCGAGACGAACCCTCCAACGACAAACTTTTCGACGAGGGGCATCTTTTCATCGTCCAGTTTCTGACGAAGTTTCAGAAACTCCTTCACTTGAGGAAGCATCGCCTTCTCGTCTTCAAAGAGCCACTTGTGATATTTTTCGACGAAAAATATCTTGCTCCTGTTTTTGTCTTCCTCGTACAGCTTTTCTACAGACTCCCATATTTCTCTGGCACTATCCTTCCTTGAGTAGGATTCAGCCAGGAAATCCTCCACAGCATTTAGGATCAGAAGCCTACAAATGCTATTCTTCCTTCTCCATTTGGCCTGAAATTTAGTAGCCGCAGTTATAGTGGCAGCAGACCCAATATCTGGAACAGTAGGTTCCTCTTCAAAGAGCACGTGATCAACGTCTTGGAGTTGAAGGGTGAGAAAGACCTTCCTCTTCCAGACTTGATAATGCTCTCCATCAAACTTTTCCAACTTGCAGTAGTCAGTTTGGAGGACTGAAGCATTAATGTTTTCCATCATACTAATCTTGTTTTGAGATTGTTGGTCCCGAGGCGTGGATATAGATGGAAAACAGGAGTTCAGCAAGCCTACACAGTAAGTGCCACAAATGAAGAGTTTAGCAAGCCTACACAGTAGGTGCCATAAATGAGGAGTATAGCCAGCCTACACAGTAGGTGCCACAAATGAGATAGATCTCAAGAACAAAGTTAGGCCTCCCTACTAAGTAGGTGCCTTAAAACCTGAAGAACGAGTTACAGAGAAACAGAAGAAGAAGAAGAAGAAGAAGAAGAGGAGGAGGATTAAATCTGCTGGGATGTAAAAATACCATTGCTCAAAGCAAGATTCGCCTCTATACGATCCGCTTCCAGGAACCAGCAAGTTCAAGAGAACTTCTGGAACGCTCGTCAGTCAATATTTGTGACTTAAACGGGCTTCCTGAACTTTACGGACTTCCTTAACTCTTTTCTTTGGTGCATCTTGGAAAGGAGGCAAGGGGGCTCTATTTATAGAGTGGAGTGAGACCTCACCATCTCTCATATCCGATGTGGGACTAAAACACCAATACTCTAAAATAGAGTTTGATGTTTTATATCATCCCACAATTAACATAGTCGAGTGCTAGCCCACGCCTTCCCTCCGAACACTCCCGTGCATGCACGAAGACAACCTGGAGTCCGTGTCAAGTCCGAGCCCGCACAACAAAAATCAACTTACGTCCTTGTTGGAATTAATCATTTTTCTCTTAGTAAAATTACCCACACGGTTCCCTCCTTATGGTCACCACCCCATGTGCATATCCCAACAACATATACTCATATATATGTTGAGATAACTCATGGTGCTTTTCTAATGTGGGACTAAACTTTACAAAGCATGTTGAGAGCAAGCTCTCTTCATGTCAAGGAGCAAGAGCACCAACAAACGATGCTCTTGATTTTTCCTCTTCCTCAATAGAGGAAGTTGATTCTTGCAACAAACAACCACCACCCACATGCTATTGAAGGAGGGAATACTTCACATAGACGTTGCTACTCAATTGTGTCACCAGTTGGTCATTATGTTCTTACTGCTGATAAGTAAGGTTGCCATATGGATGAATTAAAAGGGCTACAATGAATTGTTGCCAAATGCCCCCCTTATTCTTTCCTTCATGGTGTCATTGCTAACTTTTACAATTGAAACTCAATGGTAAAGTTCTATTCATGTCCTTCTTGAGGAAGATAAGAGGTCATGCTGGCATGCAAGCAGTTCTACTTAACAAGGAAATTATCAAACTTCACGGATTTTTTTTTTCTAGGAAAATAAAATTGACCATCAATTTTTAGACTAACTTTGAACATTAACAAAGATTAATAAGTTCTACTGATAGTATTGGTTCACCTCAGGGAGCGCCGGGCTCGCGCCATAGAGCAGCAAGGGGAGGAGCATTCAGTGCCTGCAGCTGCAGGTGACTCCAAACAGTCTTCTCTCAAGGAGTATCCTCCCATTTCCTTTGCTGTGTGCATGTCTATACTCTCTGAAAGAGAAAGAGAAAGACAACAACCCATTAATCAACTCAGTACAACTACTACAGAACCAAATGACTGAGAATTAATCTAGTAAAACTCTCCAGTAAAAACTTACCAACACTCTACCATCAATTCCCAAAGAGTGAGTACTTTCTGCATTAAAAGCAAACGCAAGCACAAGCACAAGCACAAGACATTAGATTTTTCATTGAAAGCTAAAAGAACACAACAGAGGAGAGAAGAAGAGTGAGAGCCTCAATTAAAGAGAGCAAATAATGTTGACCATTGCACCTGAATCTTATAGAAGACTATGTATATGCCTCCAACTGCACATTAGTTGTTTTTTTTTTTTTTTTTTCTCAAGAATTATAGGGAGAGAGAGATGGGCTAAGTTTTCATAGAGAAATGAGAGCAATAAATGTGAAAATTTATATATGGGGAAAAGATACTCCAAGACAAGTAAATATGTGTAATGTGGAGGAGGAGATGACCCACCATTAAAAAAAGAGGGATGGTATTAAGTGTGGAGGATCTCAATGCAATGCAATGCTACGTATCACATTAGAGCATCTCCAACCCTATTGTCTTGTTTTGTGTTGTGAATCCTATGTGGCATGAGGGACAAGACAATGTCTTGTATAGGTGGCAAGATTATATTCACAAATGACAATGGGTTTAAAAAGTCATCTCCAATGCAAAAGTATTGAGAAGACAATACAAATAATTTTTTACAACTTCCAAGACAACTTTTACTCTTCTACTTCTTTTTTATAAATATTTTTATTCACAAATGATGATGTGGACATAAAGACATTGTGAAGTGCATTGTCTAGATCTAGACAACCAACTTCACATTGTCTTTGCCATGTCATTGCCATGTCAACTCCACACTTTATTTCACATTTGCATTGGAGAAGTACTTTTGGAAAAAATGGTTGTCATTCCTATGTGGCAACCATTTTTTTCAAACTCACAATAGGGTTGGAGATGCTCTTAGTTGGAGTTGGAAGACTATCTGTGAGTTTGTTAATGGATGGGTCCCAAGCTCTGTAGCAGATTTGTCTCTCGGCTCAACCCAACCCAACCCAACCCAACCCAACCCAACCCAACCCACACCCCCACATTGCAATCATCTACTTACTACTTACATTAAAAAAGTATGGATTTTAGTAGTAGTGATGCAATCTTCCAACTAATGCACTCAAGCAAGCAGAAAGAAAGGAAGATTCTTTTCTTTAGATGAGATATATTTAATATATTTCCGTGGTCCTGACGGTCAACTCAGAATGCTACTAAAGTGTACCATGGAGATAGATCCGAGTAGTACTGGAAGTGTTAGTGGACTTTTACATGGTATTAGAACAATTCATAATTTATTTTGAGTAGATTTATAAAATTAAAAATACTCCAAGACAAGTAAATTTATTTTGAGTAGATTTTTATTTTGAGTAGATTTATTTTGAGTAGATTTTTAACTCTTGTTATATTGTTAGAAGTTTGGTGTAGTGATAGGAAGTTTGAAACGACTATACTAAAATTTAAGTCGAAAAAAAAAAGGATGATGTAATAAATTCTGGATCTAGTCCTTTTACTTAGGTTGTAGTAAAATTATTTTGCAGTAATATATAATATGAAGTCGGCAGTGTGAATTACTTGGTATTTATTGTTGGTGCTTTCTTCACATGGAGAGAGCTTGCTCTCAACATGCCTTGTAAAATTATAGTCCCACATCGAAAATGCACCATGAGTTATCTCAACATATATACTTGGTTGTGTTATTGAGAGATGCACATGGGTTGGTGACCCTAAGGAGGGAACCATGTGGATGATTTTACTAGGAGGTAAGAATAAGGCTCCAAGGATTAAGCATTAATGCTTTTGTCATTCTCTTGGATTAATTCTATTTGGAGCTAAGTCCCAATGGGGCTTAGCGACTCGGACTCGGGTTCGGGCTCATGGGCTCATGAGACGTAATGCGGCTCATGCGGGCTCATGCGGTCCAAGCGGTCCATGCGGCCAGGCTGCTGCTGCTGCCGCATGGAGGGCTACGCTGACTGTGCAGATTACGAATTAGTTATGGAAAGGATGAATCAATGCGATTAATTCAGATCTTATCTTTGTGGGATTTGAATTAATTTCGTTCCTATCTTTGTGGGATTAGAATTAATTCGTTGCTATATTTTTGTGATTTGATTCAATCTTTCCATAACTGAAGAGGCGGCTAGGGTTTCCACCCTCTCTCTATATATACTCTCTTCTGTCCTCCTTTGTGGGTACGACGAAAATACAAGTCAGAAAAGGAGAAAGAGAGAGCTGCTGCCGCAATTGCAAGTCCATCCGAGCAGTCAGAACATAGGTGACATCGAGCGTTCCACAAGTTCTTCAACTTGCTGGTTCCTGGAAGCAGATCGTGTGGGGCGAATCTTGCTTTGAGCAACGGTGTTTTGACACCCCAGCAACTTCTCTTCTTCTCTTCTTTCTCTAGATTATTGTAACTCGTTCTGTCCCAATTGCAACACGTTTGCAAGGAAGAACGAGAGATCTTCTCTTCTCTATTTCCCTACTTCAGATTGTAAGTTGGTTATTTGATTTATTGTACCATCGTAGATCTTGAGTTTGATCACTGCAAAGTTTTTTGTGTGACATCTCAGATCTCGATTGCATCAGTTTTTCCATCTTTGATTAAGCCCCGGGACTAATATTTATTTCCTCTGGGTTTGGTATAGAGTATAGTACAAGATGCAGTCTTGGGGAAGTGAGAGGCAGCTGATGCTATTTGTGTGATTCTTCATTCTTTGCTCAAAAAATGGACATCCAGCTAGCCTACTTGTCAAGAAACAACAGCTAGTACGTACAATTATAAGCCAAAAGGCTGATTAGATTAGCCTATGTTACACAATGCAATTGCAGGGCATGCAGTTCCAAACCTCATCCTCCAGCCATAATATATGTTCGTCTTGGAAACAGTTAGCGGGCCGAAGCTAATTTCCGTTATCCGTTTATTCTTATTGTAGGTCGATTCGGGAGGATCTTCCGTAATTTAAACTCTATTGGAATCATGTTGAAGGCTATCCTAAGCGGAGGAAAGTTGTTCAAGTCCGAAGTCTTGTCTGACTTACCACTGGGTAGTCCTTAAAGGCTAGGAATCACATTCTTTCTTACTAACATTGGTGAGAACCGATCTTAGACCATTTCATCAGCAAAGGAAAGAAGAAGAGAAGAGGTACAAAGGACAGGAGTGCATGCTTGATTGCCTTTTTCAAGATGAGGATATATGTTGCTTTCTTTTATGGTTTGATGCAAGATCAACCAAGTATTGGCTTGGATTGTATCAAGGTGGTGAATCGGTGCTTTGAATTATTGAATACTAGTAGCGGTGCACCTACTTTGTACACACTAGAACTTTTTTTGTCTAGGGAGTACGTAACTTACTATTAAATATTTTTTTAAATACACATTTATAATCCAAAAAATATCATATATTAATATAACAAATAAATATATATAACAAATCATTGTAGTGACAAATTTATGAACAAAGTCGTCTAACTACTATCGCTCTCAATAGACTCACCACCGGTCGATTGTACCAAGTTAAGCTCGGAAACCGGAAATCGAACTAAGATGTGTACAAGCCTACTAATGGATATAACACAACATAAATATAATATAATATAATACAACCCAATTAATAATGATTGTCTATATTCCATTATTATATATACTCCATGATTAAATAAAGAGATATTAGAGTATCCACAGTAGGAGTAGTTTAAAGTGCTACGTTTTTGTTTTAGCCAAAATGTTAGCACTTGGAATTGTAGTGGGTTATTGTCCACACTTGAAAAATGTTGGTGTTTTTGTCTTTAAACGAGAAAAGAATAGTCTCACATTGACTACACCAAATGATGAGTACCTCAGTATAATACTTTGTTTGTGTTGAGGTGTGCACATGAGGTGTGATAGGGCACAAGTGTACTTTTTGATTCTGGCGCTACTCATTGCTCTGATACCAACTTGTCACGTCCCGATCCGGAGAATCTTCGTCCTCGCTTCGATTCGCGCCGAATCGTTCGTCCTTGCTAAGGCGTGATGTCGTACAAGTCTTGTGTTGCACTTGTACAAGGCAAGAACGTGCACGGTTATGTTATTTAAAAACATTTGAAATCCAGCCACATTTCAGAAACATTGAGGACACAATATAGGAAGAAGAAATACTCATTTTATTCATAATTGTAGTCAGAATACAACTTTTCTCGATAATATTTGAAATACCTTTTCGGCTACATTGATTCATGAAAAGAAGTACAACTGATAGGCTGCCATGAAATAACTTCCCGTTCCATACATCATGCCCCTTAGTACTTTGAAATATAAGCAGCTATCTTTGAAAACTCCGCAATACTTTGTGCGTCTTTAGGAAAAATAACTTGAAAGGAAACAACAGTTCAGAAAGCTTTAGCTGCGGTGTGCGCCCGATCCTTCTCCAGTACCTATGGAGGAGGGGTCAGCACATTATAACAATGCGCTGGTGAGCCCCGTTGGCCTACTCAGCTAAACCAACATTTTGTTAATGACAAGCATTTTAAAATCATGAACTTATTAGGGACATGCAACATTCAGAGTAAATCACAATTAATGTAACATGGGATAAAACCATGTTTACTTTAACATCGGCCGAATCCTGCTTTCCTGCAGAAGATACATGATAATAATAATAATACTTACTGCCCCTGCACAAGACAATCGTTAGCATGCATTCGGACTGGGTCGTTGGTGAAACTGCACCATAAAGGACCTTCCAATGGGTATACGGTGTACCATTCCAGAGTCGGTTGCAAGCCTAGTCGAATGTCCCATAATACCTCGTGCCACCATAGCACGACCAAATGTTTTCCCCTAGGTCGAGCCGATCCCCGGTGCCCCAAGTACCGTCCCGAGGAAACTACTCAAACCTTGTGCACAAGACGTCCATGACCACGCGAATGCATAACCGACTCAACAGTACACAATTGCATGGTATTAATAAGCCAACATTAGATACGCAACATTCTCATATTCAACATCTCAGGCATCAATTCATTTCCACATTTCAATGTTCAAGGGACAAGCACAATTCTCAATCTTGTTAACAGTGTAATCAACTCTTTCAATGTTCAATGTTCAATCTCTAGCTTCTTAGTGGTATTGACTTGTGGCATTAGCAACTTGATATCGATCAACGGATGTTGCAAGACAATTATTTAGTTGGCATGAAGGAATAGCGAGAGGGACAATACCACCACAGAGATCTACACTCACCAAATTAGAGAATCCCCGAGAGAGAGAGGAACACTTGCACGCTTAGCCTTCCATCACGCGTCAGTCTGCATTGCCACCAAAAGTTTGGTTAATATTCTGTCCCGTTGTGTTCTCTTCTCTCAGAATTCTCAAGAATGAATGCTATGTAAATCGATAAAAACGGACAAGAATCAAATCATCGAAAATTATTCAGAAAAGCATCCATCAAAACCAAGCAACAAAACCAGCATCAAAACATCCAGAGAAAACTCTTAGACGCATTTCAAGAGAAACCAATCCATTAGTTGGAAATGTTCTTATGTACTTGTCCGTGATCGATTCGGTGCCGACGGTAAGTTTTCCCAATACTCGGTTCCGACCGAGTTAGCCAAGCCACAAGCCTTACATAGTGAACCGCTAGGAGCGGGGCACTACATAATATACCACTAAGAAAAAGTTTCGTCCTCGAAACTTAAAGCAAAAGTCCTACCTCAAAATTATCAAACAGCGAGGGGTATTTCACCCGTATCTCCTCTTCTAATTTCCACGTCGACTCCTCGACCGTATGGTTCCGCCAAAGCACGTTGACCAAGGATACTATCCGATTCAGTAAAACTTTCTCATTCCTGTGCAAAATTTGGACAGGCTCTTCAGTGTAGGATAGGTCAGCGCTCAGCTGCAGCTGATTGAAGTTCACCACGTGACTTGGATCATACACGTACTTTCGTAGTTATGATACATAGAAGACATCGTACACATCAGCCAGAGCCGGAGGTAGTGCAAGTCGATAAGCCACTGAGGCTACCTTCTCCAAAATCTCGAAGGGTCCAACGAATCTCGGGCTCAGCTTTCCTTTCATCCCAAATCGCATCACACCTCGTATGGGTGTGACCTTCAAGAAGACATGATCTCCTGCCGTGAAATCCAAAGGTCGTCGATGTACGTCCGCATAACTCTTCTGTCGACTTTGAGCAACTCTAAGCCTTTCTCGAATTAAGCGAACTCTTTCAACGGCCTGTTCCATAAGTTCTGGTCCGAGCACTTGCCTTTCACCGACTTCATCCCAGCATATCGGTGATCGACATTTTCGTCCATACAATGCTTCGTACGGGGCCATTTGGATACTTGCCTGATAACTGTTGTTATAGTCAAATTCTGCCAATGCGGGATGTGCGTCCCAATTTGTCTTCCAATCGAGAATGCACAATCTCAACATATCTTCAAGAATCTGATTTACTCTCTCTGTCTGACCATCAGTCTGCGGATGGTATGATGTACCGAAGTTCAACTTTGTGCCCATTGCCGAGTGCAGACTTATCCAAAATCGCGACAAGAATCGCCCGTCTCTATTCGACACTATAGAAGCTGGCACCCCATGTAAGCGGACAATTTTATTTATGTAGATCTGAGCCAACCGTTCTACGCCCCACGTAACTTTTATTGGAATAAAATAAGCTGATTTAGTCAATCTATCCACGATCACCCAAATCGCATCATTCACCTTCCGAGTTCTTGGTAAGCCGACTATAAAATCCATACAGATATTATCCCACTTCCACAGTGAAATAGCCAAATTTTGTAGTTCTCCGCCTGGCCATTGGTGTTCGGCCTTCACACGCTGACAAGCCATGCATTGTGACATGAAAAGAGCCACATCCTTCTTCATACCGTGCCACCAAAATGTTGAGCGCAGATCCTTATACATCTTCGTACTTCCCGGATGCAAGGAATACTTTGCGAAATGAGCCTCGGTCAGTATTTCCTTTCTGAGCTCATCATCCTTAGGAACGCACAATCTTCCCTTGACACGGATAGTGTCATCTTCCACTGTAAAGTCCGACGCCTTTCCTGCTAGAATCAACTCGCGTATCTTCTGCAGAAACGGGTCGTCCTTCTGAGCAATCTTAATCCTTCCCTGGAGGCTCGGCTCAAGCTGCAACT
The DNA here is from genome assembly GCA_029216955.1 of Iris pallida. Taxonomy (NCBI): domain Eukaryota; kingdom Viridiplantae; phylum Streptophyta; class Magnoliopsida; order Asparagales; family Iridaceae; genus Iris; species Iris pallida. The sequence continues at coordinate 14,661,886 of JANAVB010035617.1, forward strand.
GAGCCAACTGCACATTCGATGGACGGATCCTGAATTCGATACCCATCTCTTCAAGATCCCGTAGTACCTCCTTTGCCACTGCTAGTGACCCAACAAATTTTTGACTCAAGGCATCAGCTACCACATTTCCTTTACCCGGCGTGTAGAAAATTGTCAAGTCATAGTTCTTGATCGATTCTAACCAACGTCGCTGCCTCAAATTCAATTCCTTCTGGGTGAATATATACTTCAGGCTTTTGTGATCCGTGAAGATCTCGCAGGACACACCATAGAAATAGTGTCACCACAATTTCAATGCGAACACAATCGCCGCCAGTTCTAAATCATGAGTTGGGTAATTCTTCTCGTGCTGTTTGAGTTGTCTCGACGCATATGATATCGTCTTACCACGTTACATGAGAACACATCCCAAACCAAGTCCCGATACATCACTGTAAATCTAAAATCCCTCAGAGCCTTCTGGAAGTGCTAAAATTGGAGCCGTGACGAGCCGCTGCTTGAGTTCTTGAAAACTATTCTCGCAGTCGTCGGTCCACTTAAATACGACTCCCTTCTGAGTGAGGCGAGTCAAAGGCGATGCGATTCTTGAAAAGTCTTTCACAAACCTACGGTAGTACCTGACTAAACCAAGGAAACTCCGTATCTCACTAGCTGATGCAGGCTATTTCCAGTCTACAACTGCCTCAATATTCTTTGTGTCAACGACCACACCTTCTGCCGAGACAACGTGCCCTAGGAACGACACGCTGTTCATCCAAAATTCGTACTTGCTTAGTTTTGCATACAGCTGATTGTCTCGCAGCGTCTTAAGTACTTCACTCAAGTGTCCGACATGAGTCTCCCTGTCTTTTGAGTAGATCAAGATGTCATCATTGAACACAACAATGAACTTGTCTAAGAACGGTCAAAACACTCTATTCATTAGATCCATAAAAGCTACTGGAGCATTAGTCAAGCCGAATGGCATGACCAAAAACTCATATTGTCCGTATCTCGTACGGAATGCTGACTTAGGGACATCCTCGGGTCTGATCTTCAACTGATGGTATCCTGAACGAATATCAATTTTTGAAAACACGGTCGCCCCTTGTAGCTGATCGAACAGATAATCTATCCTTGGCAAGGGATACTTGTTACGGATGGTTGCCTTATTCAGTTCTCTGTAATCGATGCATAGCCGTATCATCCCATCCTTCTTCTTTACAAACAACACTAGAGCTCCCCATGGAGATACACTTGGGCGAATGTATCCTCGGTCTAGCAATTCTTGTAGCTGTACCTTTAGTTCCTTTAATTCTGTCGGAGCTATCCTGTACGGCGCCTTTGATATCGGGCGAGTACCCGGAAATGTATCAATTGTGAATTCAATTTCTCTATCCGATGGCATTCCAGGGACCTCATCCAAAAACACATCGGGGAACTCTGCCATAATTTTGGTCTGATTTGAGCCTACACTCTTCATCCGAGTGTCTTGAACAGAAGCGAGAAATCCTTCGCACCCTGAGTACAGCATGTGTCTAGCTGTAACTGCCGATATTACCATAGGTCTTTGGAACGCCGAGCCGCACGAGTAAGAGAACTCCATTTCTCCGGGTAGGCAAAACACAACTCTCTTATCCATACAGTCGATTGTTGCATGACAGGCGCTGAGCCAATCCATTCCCAATATGATATCGTACTCTTTGATGTCAAGTACAATTGCGTTCAAAGATAAAGTCTTGCCTCCAATTTTAATGTAGCCGTCCCTGTAAATCAAAGTTGCAGGCATATCTACTCCCAAAGGAGTGCTAACACACAAAACTGTCTTTAGTTGAGTCATACAAAATTTATTTTCCGTTGCAAAATCAGACGAGATAAAGCAATGAGTAGCACCAGAATCAAAAAGTATTATTGTAGGTATGCCTTTGTACAGCAACGTACCTATTATTACATTCTCTGCGGTTTGGGCCTCTGCCTGAGTCAAGGCATAAACTATTGCTTGCACACCTTGTTGCTGATTCGATGCATTCCCAGTTGGAGCTGGTAAGGCTGGTAGCGCTTTGCCACGATTCTGATTGTTGTGCCCACGATACTGATTGTTGTTATGTCCACGATATTAATTTTCATTCGGTCCATGATGATTGTAGTGCTGATCCCGTGGAGGATTTTGATTCCTTCCCTTTCTGCATTCAGATGCCCTGTGGCCCATGCCGCCACAATTGAAGCATCCGGCTCAATATTCTGCTTGTCGATGCCCATATCGGTTGCACTTGAAGCAACGCGGTCCTTGATATTCGCCCTTATTCTCGCTAATATTATGACGCTTAGGAACGTCATTCCTCTCAGCAGCCAAGGGTCATTTATGGTTGCTACCCTGGTTACGCAGTGTTGTTCCACGGCTAACTGGTGGATGAAATCTCTCCATCTCGAGAGCTGTCTCATACGCCTCCCGATAAGACGTACACTTCCGACTTAGAACATCGCGCTGCAGGCCCTTATTCAAGCCTTGTACGAATCTTTCTCGCTTTGCATCATCATTCGGGACCATGTATCCAGCGAAGGCAACTCTTTTCAAAAATTCAATTTCATAATCGTCAACTGACATACTGCCTTGTCGGAGTTCTACGAACTCATTCTCTTTCTGTTGACGGACATCTGGTGGAATGAATTGGGCAATGAAAGCCTGCTTAAAGGTCTCCCATGATATCTTCATATCCAGATTATTATCGCAAAGTACCTGTCTCTGCGACGTCCACCATTCCTGGGCCTTGAGACGAAGTTGTACAACGGTACACTCCACCCTCTTACTGTCCTGAATCTCCAACATTCGAAAGTAGCCCTCAAGTGTGTTCAAGAAGCCCATCACTTCATCTGGCTCTGCTCTCCCATTAAACACAGGCGGATCGCAGCTCTTGAAGTCGGAGAACTTGAAGCTCGTTCTCTTCCGTGTCGGCATTTCAGGTTTCTCTGCCGGTACTTCTATGGTCTCGGTTGCTGCGACCTTTACAGAAACATTGGAATCGGCCATCAGCTTGGCGACAATCTGAGACAGATTATCCACTTTCTTTTGTTGAGTATCCAGTTGTTCTTGAAACTGATATTGAAGTTGCTATACAAAGGCACACCTGCAAGAGTACTTTTTGATTCTAGCGCTACTCATTACTTTATCTCGTCTGATTTTACAACGGAAAATAACTTTTGTATGACTCTACTAAAGACAACTTTGTGTGTTAGCACTCCTTCGGGAGTAGATATGCTTGCAACTTTAATTTGCAGGGATGGCTACATTAAAATTGGAGGCAAGACTCTATCCCTGGACGCAATTGTACTCGATATCAAAGAGTACGATATCATCTTGGGAATGGACTGGCTCAGCGCCTGTCATTCAACAATCGACTGTGCGGATAAGAGAGTTGTGTTTCGCCTACCCGAAGAAACAGAGTTCTCTTACTCGTGCGGCTCGACGTTCCAAGGACCCATGGTAATATCGGCAGTTACAGCAAGGCAAATGTTGTACTCAGGGTGTGAAGGCTTTCTCGCTTCTGTTCAAGACACTCGAATGAAGAGTGTAGGCTCGAATCAGACCAAAATTGTGGCAGAGTTCTCCGATATGTTTTCGGACGAGATCCCTGGAATGCCACCGGATAAAGAAATTGAATTCATAATTGATACATTCCCGGGTACTCGCCCGATATCAAAGGCGCCGTACAGGATGGCTCCGACAGAATTAAAGGAACTAAAGGTACATCTACAAGAATTGCTAGAGTAGGGATACATTCGCCCAAGTGTATCTCCATGGGGAGCTCCAGTGCTGTTTGTAAAGAAGAAAGATGGGACGATGCGGCTATGCATTGATTACAGAGAACTGAATAGGGCAACCATCCGTAACAAGTATCCCTTGCCAAGGATAGATGATCTGTTCGATCAGCTATAAGGGGCGATCGTGTTTTCAAAAATTGATCTTCGTTCAGGATACCATCAGTTGAAGATCAGACCCGAGGATGTCCCTAAGTCAGCATTCCGTACGAGATACGGACACTATGAGTTTTTGTCATGCCATTCGGCTTGACTAATGCTCCAGTAGCCTTTATGGATCTAATGAATAGAGTGTTTCGACCGTTCTTAGACAAGTTCGTTGTTGTGTTCATCGATGACATCTTGATCTACTCAAAAGACAGGGAGACTCATGTTGGACACTTGAGAGAAGTACTTCAGATGCTGTAAGACAATCATCTATATGCAAAACTAAGCAAGTGCAAATTTTGGATGAACAACGTGTCGTTCCTAGGGCACGTTGTCTCGGCAGAAGGTGTGGCCGTTGACCCAAAGAAGATTGAGGCAGTTGTAGACTGGAAACAGCCTGCATCAGCTAGTGAGATACAAAGTTTCCTTGGTTTAGCCGGGTACTACCGTAGGTTTGTGAAAGACTTTTCAAGAATTGCATCGCCTTTGACTCGCCTCACTCAGAAGGGAGTCATATTTAAGTGGACCGACGACTACGAGAATAGTTTTTAAGAACTCAAGCAGCAGCTCGTCACGGCTCCAATTTTAGCACTTCCAGAAGGCTCTAAGGGATTTCAGATTTACAATGACGCATCGAGACTTGGTTTAGGATGTGTTCTCATGCAACGTAGTATGACGATATCATATGCATCGAGACAACTCAAACAGCATGAGAAAAATTACCCAACTCATGATTTAGAACTGGCGTCGATTGTGTTCGCATTGAAATTGTGGCGACACTATCTCTATGGTGTGTCCTACAAGATCTTCACGGATCACAAAAGCCTGAAGTACATATTCATCCAGAAGGAATTGAATTTAAGGCAGCGGCGTTGGTTAGAATTGATCAAGGACTATGACTTGATAATTTGCTACAAGCCGGGTAAAGGAAATATGGTAGCTGATGCCTTGAGTCGAAAATTTGTTGGGTCACTAGCAGTGGCAAAGGAGGTACTACGGGATCTTGAAGAGATGGGTATCGAATTCAGGATCCGTCCATCGAATGTGCAGTTGGCTCAGTTGCAGCTTGAGCCGAGCCTCCAGGGAAGGATTAAGATTACTCAGAAGGACGACCCATTTCTGCAGAAGATACGCGAGTTGATTCTAGCAGGAAAGGCGCTAGACTTTACAGTAGAAGATGACACTATTCATGTCAAGGGAAGATTGTGCGTTCCTAAGGATGATGAGCTCAGAAAGGAAATACTGATCGAGGCTCATTTTGCGAAGTATTCCTTGCATCCGAAAAGTACAAAGATGTATAAGGATCTGCGCTCAACATTTTGGTGGCACGGTATGAAGAAGGATGTGGCTCTTTTCATGTCACAATGCATAGCTTGTCAGCGTCTGAAGGCCAAACACCAACGGCCAGGCAGAGAACTACAAATTTGGCTATTCTACTGTGGAAGTGGGATAATATCTGTATGGATTTTATAGTCGGCTTACCAAGAACTCAAAAGAGGAATGATGTGATTTGGGTGATCGTGGATAGATTGACTAAATCGGCTCATTTCATTCCAATAAAAGTTACGTGGGGCGTAGAACGGTTGGCTCAGATCTACATAAATGAAATTGTCTGCTTACATGGGGTGCCAGCTTCTATAGTGTCGAATAGAGATGGGCGATTCTTGTCACAATTTTGGATAAGTCTGCACTCGGCAATGGGCACAAAGTTGAACTTTGGTACAGCATACCATCCGTAGACTGATGGTCAGACAGAGAGAGTAAATCAGATTCTTGAAGATATGTTGAGATTGTGCATTCTCGATTGGAAGACAAATTGGTACGCACATCTTGTATTGGCCGAATTTGACTATAACAACAGTTATCAGGCAAGTATCCAAATGGCCCCGTACGAAGCATTGTATGGACGAAAATGTCGATCACCGATATGCTGGGATGAAGTCGGTGAAAGGCAAGTGCTCGGACTAGAACTTGTGGAACAGGCCGTTGAAAGAGTTCGCTTAATTCGAGAAAGGCTTAGAGTTGCTCAAAGTCGACAGAAGAGTTATGCGGACGTACATCGACGACCTTTGGAATTCACGACAGGTGATCATGTCTTCTTGAAGGTCACACCCATGCGAGGTGTGATGCGGTTTGGGATGAAAGGAAAGCTGAGCCCAAGATTCGTTGGACCCTTCGAGATTTTGGAGAAGGTAGCCTCAGTGGCTTATCGACTTGTACTACCTTCGGCTCTGGCTGATGTGCACGATATCTTCCATGTATCTCAACTACGGAAGTACGTGCATGATCCAAGTCATATGGTGAACTTCGATTAGCTGTAGCTTAGCGCTGACCTATCCTACACTGAAGAGCCTGTCCAAATTTTGGACAGGAAGGAGAAAGTTTTGCAAAATTGGACAGTATCCTTGGTCAACGTGCTTTGGCGGAACCATGCGGTCGAGGAGTCGACATGGGAATTATAAGAGGAGATGCAGGTGAAATACCCCTTGCTGTTTGATAATTTTGAGGTAGAACTTTTGCTTTAAGTTTCGAGGACGAAACTTTTTCTTAGTGGTATATTATGTAGTGCCCCGCTCCTAGCGTTTCACTATATAAGGCTTGTGGCTTGGCTAACTCCGTCAAAACCAAGTATTGGGGAAACTTATCGTCGGCACCAAATCGATCACGGACAAGTGCATAAGAACCTTTCCAACTAATGGATTGGTTTCTCTTGAAATGCGTCCAAGAGTTTTCTCTAGATGTTTTGCTGCTGGTTTTGTTGCTTGGTTTTGATGGATGCTTTTCTGAATGATTTTCGATGATTTGATTCTTGCATGTTTTCATCGATTTTCATAGCATTCATTCTTGAGAATCCTGAGAGAAAAAACATAACGAGACGGATTATTAACCAAACTTTTGGTGCCAATGCAGACTGATGCGTGACGAAAGGCTAACCGTGCAAGTGTTTCTCTCTCTCTCTACGATTCTCTAATTTGGTGAGTGTGGATCTCTGTGGTGGTATTGTCCCTCTCGCTATTCCTTCATGCCAACTAAATAATTGTCTTGCAATATCCGTTGATCGATATCAAGTTGCTAATGCCACAAGTCAATACCACTAAGAAGCTAGAGATTGAACATTGAACATTGAACATTGAAAGAATTGATTACACTGTTAACAAGATTGAGAATTGTGCTTGTCCCTTGAGCATTGAAATGTGGAAATGAATTGAAGCCTGAGATGTTGAATATGAGAATGCTGCGTATCTAATATTAGCTTATTAATACCATACAATTGTGTACTGTTGAGTCGGTTATGCATTCGCGTGGTCATGGACATCTTGTGTACAAGGTTTGAGTAGTTTCCTCGGGACGGTACTTGGGACACCGGGGACCGGCTCGACCTAGGGGGAAACATTTGGTCGTGCTATGGTGGCACGAGGTATTACGGGACATTCGACTAGGCTTGCAACCTACTCTGGAATGGTACACCATAATACCCGTTGGAAAGTCCTTTTTGGTATAGTTTCACCAATGACCCAGTCGGAATGCATGCTACCGATTGTCTTGTGCAGGGGCGGTAAGTATTATTATTATTATCCTGTATCTTCTGCAGAAAAGCTGGATTCGGCCGATGGTAAAGTAAACATGGTTTTATCCCATGTTATATTAATTATGATTTACTCTGAATGTTGCCTGTCCCTAATAAGTTCATGATTTTAAAATGTTTGTCATTAACAAAATATTGGTTTAGCTGAGTGGGCCAACGGGGCTCACCAGCGCATTGTTATAATGTGCTGACCCCTCCTCCACAGGTACTGGAGAAGGATCGGGCGCACACCGTAACTAAAGCTTTCTAAACTGCTGTTTCCTTTCAAGTTATTTTTCTTAAAGACGTACAAAGTATTGCGGAGTTTTCAAAGATAGCTGCTTATATTTTAAAGTACAAAAGGGGCATGATGTATGGAACGGAAAGTTATTTCATGGCAGCCTATCAGTTGTACTTCTTTTCATGAATCAATGTAGCCGAAAAGGCATTTCAAATATTATCGAGAAAAGTTGTATTCTGACTACAATTATGAATAAAATAAGTATTTCTTCTTCCTATATTGTGTTCTCAATGTTTCTGAAATGTGGCTAGGTTTCAAATGTTGTTAAATAACATAACAGTGCACGTTCTTGCCTTGTACAAGTGCAACACCAGACTTGTACGGCATCACGCCTTAGCGAGGACGAATGATTCAGTGCGAATCGAAGCAAGGACGAAGATTCCCCGAATCGAGGCGTGACAAGTTATGTAATTCCCTGCTCCACGCGAGACATTTGGTTGGCTTGTTGGATGGGATCAGAATGTTGGACCGTGACTTGTGTTGGAGATCAAGAGAGTTGAGACTAATGCAGTCTCTCTTAGCTGGCTAGACGGACTAAGTGTTAGAATGTGGATCGCTGGTGGAGCTAAGCTTAGGGAAAATGTGTGCAACCAGAATAAGAAGACCCTTTTATGCAGGCAAGTGGAACTGTCCTCCTTTCTCCTTATTCCTGCATGCTTAATAAATGAAATAATGTGATGTTATGAATTGTCCCTAAATGTTCCATGTTTTAGTTGCTGAATAATAGAGATGCCTATGTTGAGAATTATTGAAATGAATAAGACATGAATATTGAACTGCTGATTGAATCACACTCGAACTGCTAATGTAACTTGATGCCTGAGAATGAATTGATAATGTCCCTTATACTTAATCTTGATGAAATAAATGAATCACTTGAATAATCGAGATGCTACATGAATGAGACATGAGAAAAGAACTGGCTATGCTATTAACACAATGAATTGAATGAGACTCTTGAATCATGTACTCTCTGTATAACTATTGTGAAGAAATGAGATGATGCCTGTTTTTGTATAAGCAACGAAATGAATAATAATTGTCCCAATAAAATGAATGAGATGTTATTGGTTCCTCATTGAGAGGAATGCTATGAGAAATGTGCAATGAATCAAGGAATGAGGAATGATGAGGCTTGGGATCATGGAGATCACCAAGTAGAATGATGGAAATAATTAGTCATTGAACACGGCTCGGAATTAAGATGAGATGTTGAACTGTTGGCTCTGCTTACTTTCAGTTGCTTTACCATGCATTTGTGTTATCGAGTCGACACGCATTCGCATGGTCATGGACGTACTTGTACAAGTCTGAGTAAGTTTCCTCGAACGGTACCTGGGGCACCGGGACCGATTCGACCTGGGAGGAAACATTGGTCGTGCTATGGTGGCACGAGGTATTACGGGACATTCGGCTAGGCTTGCAACCTACCCTGGAATGGTGCGTCGTAATACCCGTTGGAAAGTCCTTTATGGTGCAGTTTCACCAACGACCATGTAGTCAGGATGCATGCTAGCGAATGTTTTGTACAGACAGAGTAAGTATATCATATTATCCTGTATTTTTATACAGGTACAAGGGAGTTGGCTATCGGTAAGAAATCACTTAAATGTGATATACTCAATATATGTGTTGGTTTAACTTGCGTGCTTAACGTGCCAAGTAAATGATGCTATACGTAGTCTTTCAATATGAGAACCTGCTTAACATGTTAAATTCAGTATGCTAGAAAGATGCCTTGCTATGAACATTGCTCAAATATAACATACATGCTAAGTGATGCTTGAAGTGAGAATTGTCACAACATGTTTAAGATGTTAATGTTAACGATGCCTCAATGATGCCTTTGCATGATAACACCAAGAATGCTAAAATGATATGTCCACATGAATATTGCTAAGAATATATTTACATGCTTCACTATGATTATTGCCCATGAATTGTAAACTAATGCTAGGCCCAAGTAGAAAGATCATTCTATTAAATGCTTGCTAAAATTGACCAGTTAGTGTTGGTTTAGGCGAGTGGGTTGGATTCTGCTCGCCAGTACATAGATGATGTGCTGACCCACATTTTTGTGGGTAGGTGCTCGTGCTTGGGATGTTCTATACACGAAGATTGGCTTGATTGGTCCCGCGGCATCGAAGATTTATTGGGCATACAGAAACTCTCCTTGTACAAGATAATGTCTTCTGTTTATAAAGGGCATAATGTATGGAACATTGTAATCAGTTGTACCAGTGAGTTGTAAGCTAAGTCGGTATATTGAGTGGTAATCCAATGTATCCAAGGATCAATTATAAGCTGTATCGCATTGTTCAATTGGCTTTCAATGTAAAGTGGGATTTGTTGTAAGCATTGTACTTCAATACAAGTCTTGTACTCTTCTTCAATTATCAATAAAGAGAATAAAGTTCTATATATCTCAGTATGACTTCAAGTTATCCTTTTATCTCTGCTGCTATAAAGAAGTGATGTACTTCTATTCAATAAGAAAGATTGTCCTCATTAACTTCAATTTGTCTGCTTCTGCCGCTGCGATGTGTTCCTATTTGAAGATTATCACTTATGTACCATCTTTGCCTTGTACAAGTGCAATACCAGACTTATACGGCATCACGCCCAAGCGAGGACGATCGATTCCAAGAGATAAAATATGTGAATAAATGACTACGAATCGGGGCGTGACAAGTGGGTGTCATGTGGGATTATTTTTCTAGGAGGAAATGATTAACTTTTCAAAGAAAGCATTTATGTTTTTTGTCATTTCTCATGTCCATTAGGAGCTAAGCCGACTCCCTCGTACCTGCATCAAATACAGATTATATGATATACTTACTTTGTATGAACAAAACATTAATTAGCTTGCATCCTTACAACATTTCACTGGTGTTATTTCACCAATTAGGACATCGCCATATAGCACTTCGTACGGTATGCGACACATCATTCAAAGTAGGTAGGTAGTCTCAATTAATGTCCTGATACCATGTACACTTAAAGTACGTTTACATTTTTCCCTAGGTCGGATCGGCCCCAGTGCCCTAGGCATACCGTCCGAGGAAATAGTCATCCTTTGTGCATAAGTTGTCCATGACCATGCGAATGTGTGTCTGACTCGATCATGAATATAATCACATGGTAAAAATATTAGAAGTAAGTAAAGACAACAGTGTATCATATCATCCCTTTCAAGTCATGTTCAACAACTTATCATTTCCATATTCACATCATTTTCCCACTTGGTGATCTCATCGATACCAAGCCTTATCATTTCACATCGTATTAATTCATTTATTGTAGCATGTATCATATCATTTATTTATCATAGGGACATACAGTATTTTATTTCATTGCTTATAAGAAAACATACAACATTTTATGTCTTTGCATCAGTTATATAGAATATTCACGATTTAATGACTCATTCATTTCAACAGCATTAGACATGAGCAACATTATCAATTCACATTAGTAGTTCAAAATGTTCAAGTATTATCATTCAACAGTATTCAAAATGAGCATCTCAATTATTTCAGCAACTAAAGCATGGGACATTTAGGGACAAAGCATAGCAACACAATACTCTATTTTATTAAGCATGAAGGAGTAGGAGAGAAGGGATCTAGTTCCACTCACATGCAAAAATGTCTTCTTGTTTCGAACACATATATGCTCAACGGGTCCTCCAAAGATGGTTTGACACCAAGCACGATATTTTTTACTGGACATGTAGTGCCCCGTCCCGCTCAGTCAATCGGAGGAATTGGAATGCCGACAACATTCGGACTTAGCCATGCAACGACGACTCGAAGGCCCGCTCGGTCGAGGCGACACCTCGCTCAGGTGAGGTAGTTTCGATGAACTCGCCTAGCCTTCACATAATAAATCGCATGTTTTTAAATGCACAAGTAAGCTTGATAATAAAAGAGACGCATCCACATAGCTAAGAAAATAATCCCAAGTTGGGTCGAATTGAGTTAGAACATGGAAAGGTCCAACGGTCGGCTTAGAGTTGGTGCACGACGTACTTTGAAAATGACACTCGGTCCTTCGTCCCTTGGCTTGGGAGAAGGAAAGTTGGTTGAGTTGGCGAAGTTATGAATTAGCCTAAGTCATAGGCGTTGCCCGCGTAAATGCTTGATAAAGCATGCACGCTTCCACGATGTAAGGCTTGGCATAGCCTTTGCTCGTCCCACGGGTTAAGTTGTAAGTTCGATTAAGTTGGACAAAGTTATGCCGGTCGATCAGAGTCATTCCGAGCACTCTTCCGCTCCTTCTGCGGTTGTCAAGCCACTTAGTCCCACGATCTCAAGGCCTGTCATATAAAGTATAACTTGGGCGATAGTGTTGCACAGAACGTAAGTCAGTATAAGGCACGAGCCACGGTCAACACGATATAAAGTTAGCTACGGTCTATGGCACTTGAGGAACACATTTTTTTCATGTTAAGTAGGATGGCTATGTCACACCCCGATTCTGTCGAATCGGTAGTCGTCCTCCGGGCGTGATGTCGTGCGAACCTAATTTGCGATCACACAAGGCATAGTCATAAGGTAATCCGAAACACGAGATCTAAGATAATAAGCAGACAAATTGAATGACACATTAAGTAGAGAGAACTTTGATCTTTATTGATAATGGACATTATTTACAGACTTCAGTATAGGACTCATGCCGCGCGGGCTACAACATGACTCGATTACAAAAGAGTGCCGATGAGATAGATGTTCCATATATTACACACATCCTTCAATTTACAACAGAGTATTCCAGTGACCAGGAATGGAGGGACGCTGAGCCACTTTTCTTGGGCAGTTGAGAGTCTTCAAAAGTAGAATTGAGGGAGAAAGTCTTCGACACGCGGCCGAAGCTTAAAAAATCATGAATGTTGTCGAGCTAGTTGGTGCGTCCTTCCTGATTCGCGGGACCTGCAAAGAGCGAGAATCAGTATGATCACATGTACTGGCGAATGGCTAATTAAAATCCAAGCTCTGCATTTGATTCAAGCAGTTTTATAAACATGTTAGCTAGCTATTTCTGTGATCTTTCTAACCATCCTGGTCGATTTGCATGTTAACATGTTTTGAGGCAAGTATATAAAATTGTATACATTAAGCAGCTATCATATTCATCCCGTGTCACGTGCATTAGTTAAGCAGTAAAAGTGTGAAGGTCACTGGCAATGTCAAGCCATCACGGACTATAGCTGGGTTAGACAGTGACCCTTTCGCGGCGGGTAGCGAGCCCTGTGCGAAAGTTCATGAATAACCCACGTCGATGTAAGGCTGGCGCTTCCTATACACGTTCCTCCCGGGTCGAATCGGTCCCTTGGCCTAGGAAACCGTTCGAGGAAACTACACCTTGTCGACAAGTTGTCTAATGACCGTTTTATAGAGTCTTAAAAAATATTCTCTTTTCTAGAACCTTATCCTTTCTCTTTTATGTGCAAAACTTAGCCTAGCTTTTGAACTTAGTCGATTTACTCACTTAGCCATATCGTTGCAATAAAGTTAATCGATTCATTCATTGTTTTGCATAGGCTAAATAGAATTGCATAAAAAAGCATGTTTTTTATTTTCAATACCGGCAGTTTGATGGCAAGTGTTTCGTGAGTAGGGTAGTTCTTCTCGTGCGGCTTTAGCTGTCGGAAAGTAAAAGATATCACCTTGTTCCGCTGTATCAGCACACACCCCATGTAGTGCCCCGTCCCGCTCAGTCAATCGGAGGAATCGAAACGCCGACGGCGTTCGAACTTAGCCTTGCAACGGCTGCTCGAAGACTCGCTCGGTCGAGGCGACTTCTCGCTCAGGTGGGATAGTTTTGGTGAACTTGCCTCATCTTAGCCTTCACATAATAAATCACATGTTTTCAACTTGCACATGTTAGGCTTTATAATAAAAGAGACGCATCCACATAGCTAAGGGAATAATCCCGATAGGTTGGAATGTGTTAGAACATGGAAAAAGGTCCTACGGTCTGCTTAGAAGTCGGCTCAACATGCTTTCAAAATAACACTCGGTCCTTCATCCCGTGGCATGGGAGAAGGATAGTTGGTATTCGCCACAAAGCTGGAATTAGCCTAAGTCATAGGCGTCGCCCGCATAAATGCTTGATAAAGCATGCACGGTCCCGTCGTCCAAGGCTTGGCATAGCCTTCGCATGTCCCGTGGTTCAAGTTGATGGAACTGGGGATTCCCAGGACCCTTCCTTTGGTGTGCGTATTGATCGATAGAAAGTTAAACAGATCTAATACGTGTTCTAATCCTTCATAGGCGAAAACTAGGGTTCACGAATTATACCTGCGGCGGAAAGGAGACAAGTAATTCCTGGCAATCTCGAGCGGACGACCCCAAGATCTTCTGCACGTATTCCTTCCTCGAGTTGGACGTCGTGTGGGCGACGATCTCCCAACCTTTTCTTCTCCTTGGCAGCACTCTTTTCTCTCCTTACGTGAATCACGAATTTAGAGAAAATTTCAGATTTCTGATCCGTAATCTGGCGGCCAGAGAATAGAGGATATATATAGGCTATGGCAGGGACCATGAAGAGAAATTAAGGTTAGGCCTCCTAATGTTTCTGGATATCCCATGTTCAGCCCGAACACACAATCCAGGTCCATTAACAATAGCTCGATCCACTAATGAGCTATTGTTGCACTACCTCCCTAATCCCAAATTATGTTTGTGGGCTCCTTTTGTTATATGCACGTTTGGCTCCCCATGTTAGGATATCATATGTCCGTCGATCAAATTAAGTTACTGACAACTATATTGATTCGACATCTTTTATCCTTAAGTAGTACTGCTCAACTTTATTTGTCATGTCGGATATAATCCACCTGCAGGGTTTACATGACAATCCTTATGAGCTCCTTAAGAGGACATCATCAACCCGATGTATCGGGACATGGATTCCATTTATAATCAATAGCCCATCATACATACAATGTTATTACCCAATTCTTAGAGGTTGTTGATCCATAATGAATCTCACTCTTTTATGAGTCAAAGTAATGCACACTGCATATACATGTCCGTTATTATATCCGGATTAAGAGTACAAGCATCCATAATAACAGAGGTATTTGTTCTCTTATGTAGTCAGTACAAAGAGAACAACCTCAAGTGGTCCTGTTCACTACACACAAAGTGTACTAGTGTAAACCTATAATCAAGATAGACTAATACCAGATTACACTACAACCTTTCCAATAGATTGTCCAAGTCCATCTAGCTCGTAAACTATTTATATACTTCATAGGAAACTGATAATATGATCTTCTGTGTGACACCACACACCATATTATCTACAATATAGAATATCTGACATTTGCATTAACACTTGCAACAAATACAATATGCAAACATTTGCCCATATGATTCTCATTCAAAATTTAAGAAAATAAGGTTACTACAAAAGTGATGCTTTTAGTATATAACCCTAACACAAGTCGTATTGCACGACTTGTGGCTTAAGTCTAGGCACCCAAAGAGCTTGGTTGTCCAAGTCGAACGCGTGCACGGCATGTTCTTTCGATGAAAAGCTTGGTGTAGCCTTTGTTTGTCGAGTCATTGCTCGAATAAGTTAGACAAGAGTTGTGTTGGGCTATCGAAGTCGTAACAAGCACTGTCTCCTGTTTCTTGCGGTTGCCAAGTCACATAGCCCTACGATCTTAAGGCTCGTCATATAATGTATGTGACTTGAGTGATAGTGTCGCCTAGAGAACAAGGTCTGTCTAAGGCACAAGCCACGGTTTGTTTAGTGAAAAGCATGCAACGGATAGAGAAAGTCCACGCGATTGGTTGTCGCCGAGATCGGTCCCGCTACTTGCCGTTCTTGCTACTTGAGAGTCTCGATAAGGAAGTACACGAGATCGGTACCGCTACATGGGAGTCTCGATAAGGAATTACACGAGATCGGTCCTGCTACATGGGAGTCTCGATAAGTCTCGATAAGGAAGTACACGAGATCGGTCCCGCTACTTGGGAGTCTCGATAAGGAATTACACGAGATCGGTCCCGCTACTTGGGAGTCTCGATAAGCCTCAACAAGGAAGTATACGAGATCGGTCCCGCTACTTGGGAGTCTCGATAAGGAAGTACATGAGATCGGTCCTGCTACTTGGGAGTCTCAATAAGTCTTGATTAGAAAGCATGGTCATGATTAAGGAAGGACTTGGTAGATCGAGTTGAATCTTGCAGGGTCATTGGACAACTTGTGCGCAAGGTAAAATTCCTCGAACGATCCCAGGGCGTCGGGTTCGTATCGGCCTAGGAGGAATTGCAGATATTGTACGACCTTCATCGACGATATGACTCGATTGAAGTGAACCGTTATAATATAGGCTGCGGGTCGTTTGGCGGGAGCTCATACCTCACTACGTGTCACGATCCGCACCCACTGTTTGGGTACGAGAACGTAACAACGCCCAGCCTACGCCGCAGTGTCGGCGGTAGAACGCTGTCCTAGGTCATAACATTTAACAATATAATGCTAAGCAGTAATACTCCCCGAATGGGGGTGACATAGCAGATACAGTCTCAATCGCATATAAGGTAGAGCATGATAAGGATAGATAAAACATGAAATCCAAAAGAGATACAGGAGATAGAAGTCTAAGTGTCTAAGATACATAAACCCAGAAATACATCTCAAAACTCAAATACAGTAATCCACAAATCAAATACAACTCTAGACAAAAGAAATAACTATCTAAACAACCTCTAAAGTGTCTCCTCTAGGCAAGCAGGCAACCTCCCGGCTATCTATAAAATTTATCAACAGGTCCAGTCAGGACAGGAGCGAGTACAAAATATCTCACGCAGTTCATATCGAGTTAGGAAATATAAAGCATGCAATAGAGTAAAGTACATGAAACGCTGAAAGAAGAATGTATATAAAAACAGTAGAGATTTGATAACAGAAAATATCTATATATGATAAGTAAGACTGTAAGGAACATGTGATTTAGAGTACAATATGGTTATGTAAACGGGTTAGGTTGTACAATAAAATGGGACTCCTTTGTACGTGGGTGTACAATGGACATATACAATTTCTTATACAATAGGATTGATCACATAACCATTTCTACTCCCCCTCCCCAATCAATACACAAGGATCCAATTCAGTTACGTTACCTTATACAATGGCTTGTACAATGGCTTGTACAATGGCTTGTACAATAGCTCAATGTGATACTGAGAGTACAATATGCACAATGAGTGTACAATGATAAGGGTATTCAATAAATACAATATGTAAGTGAAACGCACATCACAATATGTACTTAGTGAATACAAGGAGATAACATCTCAGAAGAAGATCCATATAGTACCAATTCGTGATAATGATCTTGTCAGCATCAAGTACAGTAATCTAGAGCAAGAATGTAAATCCAGACAAGTATGAAACGGTCAGAGAATGTACTCGCCTGATATCTGAATGTCCAAGATAAAGATAATATCCGAGGAGAGGTGTCTGGCTCCTAATTAGAACAGCACAAGTCACAACATGTCCAGAAGGGTAATATAAAGCACTACAATGCATTCTACATGAATCTAGGTCAACTAGGCCAAAGTCAACCCTTGGTCAACTCTGGTCAACTGCACTAGTCAAACTAGGTCATGTCCTAACCCAGTAAGTCTTACTAGGCCTAACCAAGACTATCCTAGCAAGCACACATCAATACAAGGCTATACAAGCCAACATACACCCAACTCTATATAGCATGCAATTATTCAATACTCAAATAGGCAAGAATTCACATTAGATATACACTAGGTAATCTATTACTTTAAGCTATACATGTCTACACATATATACACATGTATATATTGGTATTCAATATTAGGTCTATAATCGTAACATTTCAATGGCTATATATACTTATATATTACAATACAGTATGTTACCATATATATAATATACATACATAGCTAAGTTAACTATATACATAAATACTTATTTAAGAGGCTATGTGTGTGTATGTGAACATGGCAAAGGGGCAAGTGAGGGTTAAATGGGCATACATAGTATATACATATCAAAGAGTGTCAAAGTGTAAGTGAACAAAGTGTCAAGTGTGATAGTGTCAACATAGTGTAAGGGGTACATGAGGTAATATAGGATTTGTGTTAACATAGAACATTACATCTCATTAACTTGTACATTGCATACAATACATCTATTATTACATTACATTCATGCTTGCATTCATTCATCATTCATTTATTCTCTTGCACTACTATATGCACCATACATTACATACTATGGAACCTACATATTCATTACAAGCCATACTTATACATGCTTACATTAGATAGGATACTTACACCTCGTACATCATTTATTTAACCATTTACTCATGCTTGCATTCTCTATTTAGTTACATAATGTATATACATTAACATGGGTTAAAATCAAATAGAACATTATATTACACACAAGGGTGCACAAAATGCATATGCCGAATAGTAACTCCTACTAATAATCAATACTATACCAACTCAGCATGAATTAAAATCTAGAATTAAAGTATGTTATAGATCTATGTGTTAGCTTTCCGAAACTTCAAACGGATCGCGTTTTCGTTTCCGAAAACTCTCGGAATCGCGAAAACACCGAGAACGCGTTTGTCTTTCGTACAGCTGACACTCAAATAATTCTCCAGAAAGTTACAGAAAGAATTAGGCCTATTAATACATGTTTTTGGAAAGCTAACTTCAATACGCTTCTTTTAAAAAAACGGGAGATTAAACCGAGCTCTGAGCTAGAAGTTATGACATTTCTAAGTTAGGACTGAAATTAAAAACGTGGATAAAAATCATGACGGATTTAGATAGTTTGAGCCAAAAGAATACACAATATATATCCTAATTATCCACAACAATAATAGCAATAATAATATGAGGAACCACACTCACAAACTTGATTATATAATCATCATGAACCATTTATTACATATATAAATATAGATACACTCTCATTACAATATATATATATATATCTATATATGTAACATGAACACATCCACAACACAAAGGACACTCCTATGACCTCCAAATGGACACAAAATGGACACAAATGGAGATACAACCATGGGGGTCATTCCTATGGGTTCAAAATAGACCTATATGCATGAGAAAATGGAAAGGAGAAGGGATTTATACCTCCCGGTAGATCGAATCGAAGAAAAGCCTTCCCGACACCGACACGTAGAGATTCCAAAAGGACACGAACGAGCTCCGAATCCTCCCAAACTTGGGTAGCTTCCTCCTTGGCTAGAATGGAGAAGGAAAGAAGAAGATTTGGTGGCGAAATGGAAGGATTTGGTGGAGAAATTGCTAGGGATTGCTCTCTAGAAATTTGGGGAAGAACAAGAAAGAGAGTGTGGATGAGAATAATGAAATGAACTTGAGCCTATCCTCTCCCAAAGTGGCTGGCCATATGGGGCTATTTGTCCTATTATGGTAAGGTCCAAAATGCCCCCACTAACCTATTTTATTAGTATTAGGAAAGGGCTAATTGGTTGGGGCTAAATTAGTCATTCTAAAGTCTCTAATCACACTAACATTATCCATAATAATTAGTCTAACTTCTAACTAAAATATTTCTATCATGTGGACTAAAATTAATATCATGTGGACTAAAATTAATATCATGTGGGCCATGTCTAACTAGTGTGTGGGTCCCACTAGAGTCAAACTACCCCCAGGGTCCCCGTTTCAAGTCGGATTGAGTTGAAATTCGAACCCGACTCAAATAACCCCAAAACAATATCATAAATAATAAAATAAATTTCAACCCCAAAATAATATCATAAATAATAAAATAAATTTCAAAAATATTCAAAAATGCAAAATGACAAAAATATCCCTGTTTTTGAAAACTGGGGTGACAAATCTATCCACCTTAAAAAAAATTTCGTCCTCGAAATTAAAACAAAGCAGGAAACACATTCAGAAAACAATCTCATTCAAATACTTTTCAAAAAAAAATCAGCAATAAAAAAAAATCTCTTTGAGGCACATCAAACATTTGTAAATAAAAACTGATACGTGTCCGATACGGACACAAAACCATCACAAAATCACACCTATCAAAGGTCAAAATCAACAATCACCAACGCAATAAATATCAAAATAATTCAAAGAGGTCAAATGCAAAATATCTTTAGGCCAGAAATGATATTAAAACATCCTAATCACATGGTTAGACTCTAGGTTAAACAGTCTCTAGGGTTTCACTAGCAAAACATCAAAATCATAAGTCATGATTTTAAATAGTTTTAAAATGATTTAAAAATTACCAAAAATTATATCACATTTAAATGTCAAATCAATAAATGATTAAAATTACAAAATTTCAAAATTACCATCATTTTAGAAAATTGGGTGTTACAAGTCTACCCACCTTAGAAAAATTTCATCCTCGAAATTAAAATGTTCATACTCCTTCTAGGTCAAACCCTCCACAATCAAAGTCTCAGAACTTAAACAATCATGCGATTTAAAAGGATGATATACAGGGTCATGGCATACGGTGGTAGTGAAAGTCTCATCTAGGTATACTAGTCTTGCTAAACCAAAACGGTCATCGGGTATCAAAACACACAAGCAATCCAGGGTGCTAAACTTAGAAAAGATACAGAAATAACAATCATCAAAACTGTAAGGCAGTCTACCATCTTATATGGAACTGATACTTATCAAAATAAACAAGATGACTACCAATTATCTAGAAAAAAAATACTATTCAAAGAAAATCAAAATCTCTAGTTAAGGAATAAAAGTCAATTGCATGAAAATCCAATCACAATATATATAGAGAGAGCGTTAGAGAGGGAAAACTAGCATTATATAACGTTATGTGGACATGTTCATATGGTTAGATAGTAGGCATGTGTATATGTGAAATATACTTGAAATTGTATATGAGGATTTGGGTTTCAAACAATAACTATCAAGTTACACTAATCATGGCATATTGGTTAAGCAATCTACAATACACAACTCATTTACTCATAACATGCATGGCTAACCATATACATACATATATATAAAGAGGTAGAGATTTAGTTATGTATCTATACACATTATAACATGTATGCCTAAGCTCTATATATATCTATACAGGTATATGATCATGACATAGAGGGGAAGGGTTAGGTTACATGACAGTGTATACTAAGTTAGGGTGTGTGTGTCCTTGTACAAGGTTATAGCTTAGTATTGAAGGTTAAATCCAATTTTAGTTCAACATTTACATAAAAAAAAAAATCTGAAAATAAGCTAACACTTAAACCAGGATAATATTAACATAATGCAATTTCAAAATTTAGGAGTTTAAAACATCACAACTAATTTCAATGCTCCCAATACATCCTAGCATGATAGAAATGAAACCCTAACATACTATCAATAAATTTATCTACGCATACAGTTCAATATTACATGTTAAATCTGAAATTGAACTAAACATTTGAAATCAATGTAAAAATGTTAACATGTATTCAGTTTTTAGGATTTTGGTAAAATTCAACATCAAAACCAACTCAATGTTTATCACAGACTAACATGTAAGAATATGAAACCTAACATTATATCCCTACATGCAACAATGTACAAGCTCTAAATATTACATTCAAAACAACAATTTGATCTAACATTTAAAATCCAGTATCAAGGGTTAATATGTATACAGTCTCAGATTTTATAAATTTAACACAACTTAACCAATTTTTTTTGAATTGAAACTCTATGTATAACATACATGTGCAGTGATGTAATCATAACTAATAAAATGAAATTTATATCTAAATTACGAATTTAAACTGGAAAATTAGAAAACCAGAAATATTGGGGTTTTGAAAATTTAACATTAACGACATATTAATATTATTCAGATATGTGGGAAATCAAGTGTAGCATGCATACGTATCAGGCAAGGTGTCTGTGTCCACTATATCCATATTCTCATGTCCCAAAATAAAAAAAAATTAATTCTACGTTAAGATCACCATTTAGATTCCTACAAAGATCGCAAAATAGGTGATTGACGAAATCAAGACAGTTTTATTATTATTATTCAATACTAGAATAATAGCAAGAAGAAAATAACGATAAAAGCTGTTTACTTATTTGTCTAAAAGAAGGAACCATTTTGAAACCCAGAGTTAAAATATCAATCCCAAAATAAAGTCTAGCAAAATCATCGATTCATTGTATTAAGAAGAAATTTCATGGTAAGAAGTTACACAAGGTTTATAAAAACAGCTAAACCTACTCCTAAGTTAAATAATTAGAAACTAAACAAAACAAACCAATTAATAATTCCTTTTTTTGAAGGACTGCAACAAAAGTAAAGAAAACATGCTCGAAAACATTTAAGGTACAATCTGATAATCATACGCGTCTATCCAAAATCATGGTACTCTAAATCATCGTCATACTAGTGAGCAAGGCTACGATAATCACAAAGTCCTTGACTTATGCACATACCTCTAGAATCATGGTATTTAAAATTTTCGCGGTGCCGCTAGCTTGGCTGCGAAAACCTTAAATTCCCACACCCGAGAAATATATCCAGAGTCAGACTATATGTCCTCACCATGCTTGCTAATGTGACTATAGAAGACTAGATTCCAAAACTCAGATGACCTAGCCCATATAATTTCATCTTGTCAAAAATTAAATTAAATCAACAATGAATACCCAAAATCAAATCAAATTTATCAACAAACTTCAAAATTCAAAAATGAACAAAAATCCATCAAAATACAAACTCGGATGCAATAGCTATCATCAAGATTCAAAATTCGACAATCATCCATCAAAATCAATAAATACAAACTCAATTCAACAATAATCCATCAAAATTAAATTCAATAACAGAAAGTAAAGATAAATCAAATCAAGGAAAAAAAAAGTTTTCAAATCGAAGTTAAAATAAGATTCTCAAGGGTTGTCCCAGGAATCTCTCAAGGGATCCTAATTGTGATTGAGTATCTTCAAAAATATATCCTATTCCTACTGCAGGCTGTAGTGGTACTCTAGTTCGAATACCACTACATAAACTCGACCTGCATGGGCCACCACTAAAAACGTGTCACGACCCGCACCCACTGTTTGGGTACGAGAACGTAACAACGCCCAGCCTACGCCGCAGTGTCGGCGGTAGAACGCTGTCCTAGGTCACAACATTTAACAATATAATGCTAAGCAGTAATACTCCCCGAATGGGGGTGACATAGCAGATACAGTCTCAATCGCATCTAAGGTAGAGCATGATAAGGATAGATAAAACATGAAATCCAAAAGAGATACAGGAGATAGAAGTCTAAGTGTCTAAGATACATAAACCCAGAAATACATCTCAAAACTCAAATACAGTAATCCACAAATCAAATACAACTCTAGACAAAAGAAATAACTATCTAAACAACCTCTAAAGTGTCTCCTCTAGGCTAGCAGGCAACCTTTCGGCTATCTGTAAAATTTATCAACAGGTCCAGTCAGGACAGGAGCGAGTACAAAACATCTCACGCAGTTCATATCGAGTTAGAAAATATAAAGCATGCAATAGAGTAAAGTACATAAAATGCTGAAAGAAGAATGTATATGAAAAACAGTAGAGATTTGATAACAGAAAATATCTATATATGATAAGTAAGACTGTAAGGAACATGTGATTTAGAGTACAATATGGTTATGTAAACGGGTTAGGTTGTACAATAAAATGGGACTCCTTTGTACGTGGGTGTACAATGGACATATATAATTTCTTATACAATTGGATTGATCACATAACCATTTCTACTCCCCCTCCCCAATCAATACACAAGGATCCAATTCAGTAACGTTACCTTATACAATGGCTTGTACAATGGCTCAATGTGATACTGAGAGTACAATATGCACAATGAGTGTACAATGATAAGGGTATTCAATAAATACAACATGTAAGTGAAACGCACATCACAATATGTACTTAGTGAATACAAGGAGATAACATCTCAGAAGAAGATCCATATAGTACCAATCCGTGATAATGATCGTGTCAGCATCAAGTACAGTAATCTAGAGCAAGAATATAAATCCAGACAAGTATGAAACGGTCAGAGAATGTACTCGCCTGATATCTGAATGTCCAAGATAAAGATACTGTCCGAGGAGAGGTGTCTGGCTCCTAATTAGAACAGCACAAGTCACAACATGTCCAGAAGGGTAATATAAAGCACTACAATGCATTCTACATGAATCTAGGTCAACTAGGCCAAAGTCAACCCTTGGTCAACTCTGGTCAACTGTACTAGTCAAACTAGGTCATGACCTAACCCAGCAAGTCTTACTAGGCCTAACCAAGACTATCCTAGCAAGCACACATCAATACAAGGCTATACAAGCCAACATACACCCAACTCTATATAGCATGCAATTATTCAATACTCAAATAGGCAAGAATTCACATTAGATATACACTAGGTAATCTATTACTTTAAGCTATACATGTCTACACATATATACACATGCATATATTGGTATTCAATATTAGGTCTATAATCGTAACATTTCAATGGCTATATATACTTATATATTACAATACAATATGTTACCAAATATATAATATACATACATAGCTAAGTTAACTATATACATAAATACTTATTTAAGAGGCTATGTGTGTGTATGTGAACATGGCAAAGGGGCAAGTGAGGGTTAAATGGACATACATAGTATATACATATCAAAGAGTGTCAAAGTGTAAGTGAACAAAGTGTCAAGTGTGATAGTGTCAACATAGTGTAAGGGGTACATGAGGTAATATAGAATTTGTGTTAACATAGAATATTACATCTCATTAACTTGTACATTGCATATATTATATCTATTATTACATTACATTCATGCTTGCATTCATTCATCATTCATTTATTCTCTTGCACTACTATATGCACCATACATTACATACTATGGAACCTACATATTCATTACAAGCCATACTTATACATGCTTACATTAGATAGGATACTTACACCTCGTACATCATTTATTTAACCATTTACTCATGCTTGCATTCTCTATTTAGTTACATAATGTATATACATTAACATGGGTTAAAATCAAATAGAATATTATATTACACACAAGGGTGCACAAAATGCATATGCCGAATAGTAACTCCTACTAATAATCAATACTATACCAACTCAGCATGAATTAAATTCTAGAATTAAAGTATGTTATAGATCTATGTGTTAGCTTTCCGAAACTTCAAACGGATCGCGTTTTCGTTTCCGAAAACTCTCGGAATCGCAAAAACACCGAGAACGCGTTTGTCTTTCGTACAGCTGACACTCAAATAATTCTCCAGAAAGTTACAGAACGAATTAGGCCTATTAATACATGTTTTTGGAAAGCTAATTTCAATACGCTTCTTTTAAAAAAACGGGAGATTAAACCGAGCTCTGAGCTAGAAGTTATGACATTTCTAAGTTAGGGCTGAAATTAAAAACGTGGATAAAAATCATGACGGATTTAGATAGTTTGAGCCAAAAGAATACACAATATATATCCTAATTATCCACAACAATAATAGCAATAATAATATGAGGAACCACACTCACAAACTTGATTATATAATCATCATGAACCATTTATTACATATATAAATATAGATACACTCTCATTACAATATATATATATAAATCTATATATGCAACATGAACACATCTACAACACAAAGGACACTCCTATGACCTCCAAATGGACACAAAATGGACACAAATGGAGATACAACCATGGGAGTCATTCCTATGGGTTCAAAATAGACCTATATGCATGAGAAAATAGAAAGGAGAAGGGATTTATACCTCCCGGTAGATCGAATCGAAGAAAAGCCTTCCCGGAGCGACACCGACACGTAGAGATTCCAAAAGGACACGAACGAGCTCCGAATCCTTCCAAACTTGGGTAGCTTCCTCCTTGGGTAGAATGGAGAAGGAAAGAAGAAGATTTGGTGGCGAAATGGAAGGATTTGGTGGAGAAATTGCTAGGGATTGCTCTCTAGAAATTTGGGGAAGAACAAGAGAGAGAGTGTGGATGAGAATAATGAAATGAACTTGAGCCTATCCTCTCCCAAAGTGGCTGGCCATATGGGGCTATTTGTACTATTATGGTAAGGTCCAGAATGCCCCCACTAACCTATTTTATTTGTATTAGGAAAGGGCTAATTGGTTGGGGCTAAATTAGTCATTCTAAAGTCTCTAATCACACTAACCTTATCCATAATAATTAGTCTAACCTCTAACTAAAATATTTCTATCATGTGGACTAAAATTAATATCATGTGGACTAAAATTAATATTATGTGGGCTATGTCTAACTAGTGTGTGGGTCCCACTAGAGTCAAACTACCCCCGGGTTCCCGTTTCAAGTCGGATTGAGTTGAAATTCGAACCCGACTCAAATAACCCCAAAACAATATCATAAATAATAAAATAAATTTCAACCCCAAAATAATATCATAAATAATAAAATAAATTTCAAAAATATTCAAAAATGCAAAATGACAAAAATACCCCTGTTTTTGAAAACTGGGGGTGACACTACGCGGATGGTCACCATATACAAAGATCCAGGATAGCTTGACATTGCTAGTGACCACTCATATAGATGTGTCGGCATAAGAGTGGCTATCCGCGTTTATGCCTTTGGATTGCGTCGAGTACTAGCAGGTTATGAGTTAGGTAAACAAGTTATGCTTATTGCAAGCGCTAACCTTGAATCGGCACGAGTTAGGTGTGCATGTTTGCAACACCATTTTGGAGCCTAAGATTTGGCTATGGCAAGGACACTTGCTTCGGCATGAATGTGGCATCGTCTTGAGTTAAGTCAGGAAGGGCCATAAGGCAAGTTGATTAAGTCTGGTTGATCCTTGGGGGGCACGAGCACGATCAAGTCTATTGGCACGACCAGCACAAGTCGTCCATTTGACATCATTGGCACAAAAATGGTCTAAAGGCACGTAAAAAAAGTGAAAGTCTTGGTACGACCGAGTTGCATAAGTTTCTACTCGGTGAGGCACTGCCTCGAATATGTTGAAGTCGCGAATAGAGTATAGCACGACCCTGTCGTTGCATTGCCAAGTATAGGCCAAGACGTCTTTGTCCTAAAATTTATCCTAAGGCAAGACTAGAAAGACAATCAAAAAGGGATTAAGTTGCACAATGTAAATGAACATGTCAGTTTTGTACGGGTGGGCGAGGAGCTTACTCCACCAGTACAGTTGAGTAATGACACCGACACAGTTTTTATGTGCAGGCACAGGTAGAAGCTCGTGGCGCAGAGCTCGCTTGGATGTATCGAGGCACGGAGCTCCTTGGCAATTCGAAGCGTGTAGCCGTGTGGAGTCAAGACTTATACGGGACATAAGGTATGGACATTGCCTTCCGAAGCATCTGCTGTCTCAAGCATTGTATCGAAAGATGAGAGAGAGCATAGTGACTTGTAAAATAAGAGAAAAGTGAGCTTAAGAGACTTGTAATCATGGCCTTGTGCCCCATTGTAATCTTATTGTTCAATATCAATAAAGAGCACTTTTGAATAACTTATGTTTTTTTCTAAATTTCTGCTGCATGTTCAATGTTTCTGCTTGAGACTTCTGTGCGATGACCCTGTCGTAGCCGCTGTAATCGACCGTTATAAAACTGCATTGTACGACCGTAATCTAGGCTCGTACGGCATCACGCCTTAGCGAGGACGATCGCTCCTACGGGAGCGGGGCATGACACCCGAAGCCCTGATCGGACGCGTCGTTGGATATCTAAAAACCCACAGTCCCTTCTGGAAGTGCAAGTGTCAGGGCCGAGACGAGCCGTTACTTTAATTCCTGGAAGGAAGCTTCATAGTCGTCTGACCATTCAAATACGACTCCTTTCTGGGTGAGGCGAGTCAGAGGCAATGCGATCTTCGCGAAGTCTTTCACGACGCGTCGGTAGTATCCCGCTAAGCGAAGGAAATATTGAATCTCGCCAACGAACGCTGGCCGTTTCCAATCGACAACGGCTTTAACTTTCTTTGGATCGACTATAATGCCTTCAGCTGAAATGATGTGTCCGAGGAATGCGACGCTGCTCAGCCAAAATTCATATTTGCTTTGCTTCGTATATAACTGATTTTCTTGAAGGGTCTGAAGCACGGTCCGTAGATGCTCAGTGTGTTGCTGCCTATTCTTCTAGTAGACGAGTATATCGTCGATAAAGACTACTACGAACTTATCGAGGAATGGTCGGAGCACCCGATTTATTAAATCTATAAAAGCAGCTGGGGCGTTCGTTAGGTCTTACAACATTACCAAGAATTCATAATGGTCGTATCGAGTACGAAAGGCGGACTTCGACACATCGTCCGGCTTGATCTTGAGTTGATGGTAACCTGAGCGCAGATCAATTTTAGAGAACACCGTAGCTCCTTGCAGCTGATCAAACAGATCATCTATGCGGGGCAGGGGATATTTGTTCCGGAAGGTGGCTTTATTCTGCTTGCGATAATCGATACAAAAATGCAGTGAGCCATCCTTTTTCTTGACGAACAGCATGGGTGCTCCCTATGGCGAGACCCTGGGTCATATGAATCCCTTGTCGAGCAACTCTTGCAACTGTACTTTAGTTCTTTAAGCTCTGCAGGGGCCATTCTGTACGGGGCTTTCGAGATCGGTCGGGTATCGGGGAATATATCAATAGTGAACTCAATCTCTCGCTCGGGTGGCATGCCGGGCAGTTCGTCCAGGAACACATTTAGGAATTCTGCCACAACGTCGGTCTGACCCGCATTTGCACCATCCTGTCGCATGTCTCGAACGGACGCTAGATAGCCTTTACACCCGGAATGCAGCATCCGTCGAGCAGATGTTACAGAGATCACCATGAAGGTCGACGACTCCTCACCACACGAATAGCAAAATTCAGGCACTCCAGGTGAGCGGAATGTGACCCTCTTTTCAGCATAGTCTATGGTTGTATTGCATGGACCGAGCCAATCCATCCCCAAAATGATGTCGTAGTCCTTATTATCTAAAACTATCGCATCAAGACTGACCTTTTGACCACCTATACAGATAATTCCGTCTCCGCAGACTAAATTTGTAAGTAGTGGCATGCCCGATGGTACGTTAACAGTAAGATCGAGACCCAACGATGTCAGGGGAAATTTGTGCTCGGCGGTGAAGTCCGCTAATATAAAACTATGTGTGGCACTGAATCAAACAATACACAAGCAGATTTATTATTGAATTATAGTATATATGTCACGACTGTGTCAGATTCGAACGCTTCGTCTCGAGTCATAGCGTAGACGCGGCCCTGAGCATTAGGGCGACGGTCTTGGCCATTCTGTTGTGCGGTCTGTGGAGCCCGAGGTGCTTGGCCTCAGTTCTGATGATGTTATTGGGGACGCGGGTTCGACTTCTCCGGACAGCTGCGTGCAATGTGGTGCATTAGGCCGCACTCGAAGCATGCTTCGTTCTTCAATCGACACTTATTAGCCATGTGCCCCTCTTTGTGGCAGAAATTGCAGACTATTCGATCATTCGTCTGG
The DNA here is from genome assembly GCA_029216955.1 of Iris pallida. Taxonomy (NCBI): domain Eukaryota; kingdom Viridiplantae; phylum Streptophyta; class Magnoliopsida; order Asparagales; family Iridaceae; genus Iris; species Iris pallida. The sequence goes on from JANAVB010035617.1 coordinate 14,691,293, forward strand.
TTGTCGCCTCCGTTGCCGTAATTTTGATACTTGTGCGCATTGTTGCCTCCCACATTACTATGGTGTTTGTTATTAAAGTGAACAACGCCAGTAGTGGCAGAAGGATACCCAGACTCCAGACGGAGGGCATGGTTGAGTGCCTCGCCCATGGTTTTGTATTCAGGTATCGAAACATGAGAACTAATAGAGGAACGCAGACCCACTTCGAATCGTCGAGCTTGACTTGCAGTTGTAGGTAGATATGCTCTAGTAAATTTGGCCAGTTTGTTGAATTCGGTCGCATATTATCGTACTGTCATATTCTCTTGCCTCAACTGTATAAATTGTTTTTTTCCTGTCGTACGGCTGTAGAAAAATATTCAGTCTCGAACGTATTTCTGAATGTGGCCCATGAGATCGCCGTCGTTCTATCTTAACATCGAATTGCCTGCTTTTGCACAGCCCACCAATCGTGCACGTTCATTTGAAGTAGAAATTGAGCACGAGCGACTTTCTTTGATTCTTCGACACCCAGAAGCTCGAACTTGTCTTTCAGCTCCTCCAACCAGTCGATCGCCAAGGAGGGATCTTCTGTGCCATTGAAGGAAGTACGACAGCTTTTCGTAAATTTTGACACGTCGAAGTTAGAACTTCTCAGTATCGCAGGTAAGAGCACGGACGCCTCCGGTTCAGCTTCATTGGATCAAACCGCAGGCTCGGTCATGGCAGGCGTCATTGTTGAATTGTTGTTGGCTACGATCGATTGTACGATTTGTTGGAGTGTATTCAGCTGCTGCTGTTGCAGCTTGAATTGAGCCTCAAACCAATTCTCGAATTGGGTCTGAGAAGCCTCCGCTGCTGACGATGGAGCTCATTTTGGCGTTGCTGCATTTCGGGCATCTACAGCATCCATTGTATCGGGTCGTCGGAGGATCCGGCTACGGTAGGCGTCATCCCCGTTGGATTGACATAGTGCTCGGGTCTGGAACTACTCGAGCCGCTGGAAGCGCTCGTCTCATCCTCTTTCCGAGCTCCCGCAACTGCAGGGAAAAGAAAGCAACTCTCGTTAGTTTCAGAAATGTCTTGGGTTCAGCGTATGGAACAACTCATCTCATTGACACGAGGTCAACGGTTTGAGACTAAAAACTCGACACTAGAGGCCAAGGATGTAAAGCCGTGCTCTTATACCATTATGTCATGCCCTGATTCCGTCGAATCGATAGTCGTCCCCCGGGCGTGATGTCATGCGAACCTAATTTGCAATCGCACAAGGCATAGTCATAAGGTAATCTGAAATACGAGGTCTAAGAGAATAAGCAGACAAATTAAATCACACATTAAGTAGATAGAACTTTGATCTTTATTGATAATGGACATCATTTATAGACTCCAGTATAGGACTCATGCTGCGTGGGCTACAACATGACTTGATTATAAAAGAGTGTCGATGAGATAGTCGTTCCATACATTGCACAAATCCCTCAATTTACAGCATAGTATTCCAGTGACTTGGAATGAAGGGACGCTGAGCCATCTTTTCTTGGACAGTTGAGAGTCTTCAAAAGTAGAGTTGCGGAGGAAAGTCTTCGATGCACGATCGAAGCTTCAAAAATTATGAACGTCGCCGAGCTAGTTAGCACGTCCTTCCTGATTCGCAGGACCTGCAAAAAGCGAGGATCAGTACGATCACATGTACCGGCAAATGGCTAATTAAAATCCAAGATCTGTATTTGATTCAAGCAGTTTTATAAACATGTTAGCTAGATATTTATTTGATCTTTCTAACCATCATGATCAATTTGCATGTTAACATGTTTTGAGGCAAGCATATGAAATTGTATACATTAAGCAGCTATCATATTCATCCTGTGTCACGTGCATTAGTTAAGCAGTGAAAGGGCGTGAAGGTCACTGGTAATGTCAAGCCATCACGGACTAGCTGGGTTAGAAAACGACCCTTTCATGGCGGGAAGCGAGCCCTTTGCGTGTCACTACCACATTTTAGCTTGAGGGAATTTTATTCATTTTGTGAATTTTGAATTTATTTTGATTTATTGAATTGGTGATTGCTATTTTTGACTTTGGCTAGTTGAGACTTTGTAGACTAACATAGATGTTTACTCTGGCTATGGTGACTTGGTTAGCATGTTGGGACCCTAGTCTAACTTAAGTCAACCCAATTTTAGTCATTAGAATCAAGTTTGAAATAAGAGAATAATGAATAGGTTCAATGACTTATGACTTAGAAATTTATTTCCATGCCGAATGAAACTTGGCCCAAGGCCCATGCCATGAAACCCTAACCCTAATTTCAGCCATAGTGGCCAGCCAACATTGGTTCCCCCCTATAAAGTCTCTCATTCCTTTGTTCTTGCCTCTTTTGTATCATCTCAACTTTTAGAAAGGAAAGGTAATTCACATCTTCCCTAATTCATAACAAATCCATTTTAATTTATTTTTAATCCAAATCTTTTGCAATAGAATCTAATCATCCTCTATTTGATGTTCATGGAGAGTGATTTTAGTTTGGGAACAATTTGGAGGATTTGGCTAGCAACGAAAATCATTCGATTTGGGGCTTTTCTTGCCATTTGACACCCTATAGGTAAACCCTTAAAATTGCATTTAAATTATGTTTTCTTTGCATCCTAGCCTAGATCTAGGTGTCCCCTAGCTGTAATGTAAGTTTCGTGTCAATTGCATTTGATTTCGTGTCCGTATCGGACACGTATCCTAACCTAGAACTAGGTGTTCGATAAAATGCCACACCCAATGTTTTATACTTTTTTTTGAATTATTTTTGAATGGATTTGTAGATCTATAGGTCGTCTGTGATTTTGTGTCGGTTGTGGGTGTTTTTAGTATCGTATCGTGTCAACACGAGGACACGAACACGCCGTAGCAGCCGCGGGACACTGTCCTACTGCTCGGGTTGAATTTCTCCTTGGATACGGCGATTTGACACGTGCAACTTGGCAAGGACCGAGGGACAGTGACTGAAATGAGCCCCCTCGAGTCTCGAGTCACGTTGTGTCGAGTCGGACACGCAATCGGGCCTGCACTGGCTATTGCCTACGTTGCGCATGAGCCCCAGACACTACTGATACGGGCTTCGTGTCGTGTCTAGGTGTCTCGTAGACACGATTCAGGGTGTTATGGTTGTAGCCCAATCCTAGACGAGTGTGTGGACACGTACTCGTATTGTGTCGTGTGCTAGACACGCGTGCACGAGGTTGTGCACTGAGTTTGAGTTAGTGTATTCGTGTATGTTAATATTGATTGGACACGTTGTGTCCCACTTTGGGGACACGACACACACTGTGAGGCATGTTCACATGTAACACTATATTTAACAACCCTTTAATTGGAGTATTGGTTTCATTTTGAGTTCAAATTTGGGTTTCCCTAATTTTCTGAAACACAGTTCACTGATATCTGATTTTCTGAGCTTAAAATGTAATTTTAAACTGTTTTCAATGATTAATTTGTAATGAATGGTTCATTTACATTTGTATGAGATTATGTACATTTAGGGTTCATGATTGGTGATTGGTTACGGGGTTTTGAATTGATTCGGGACTGATATGTGTAAACTAAAATCCTGAAGCTGCTATGTGTAAACTGAATTCGATTTCCTGAGTTTTAATACATTGGTTGTACACTGTTTTTTCCATCTACACACATATGTAAAACTGAGATGCATTGACACTCACACATAGGTGTAACCTGGGAATTATACACTGTTTTTCTAGCTTTCCATACACATACATACCCACACACACAAATACTTATATTTGTATCACACACACACACACACATTTCCCTATCTAAAACCTGAGAACACATCACCCTACTGTTATCTACACACACATCACTGTATACACTAACACACTCATGTACACACACACCCCCTAGCCTATGTTGTATGCCACACACACAATATTGACACAGACACACATGCCATATTACCCCTATCACTCTATATGTGTATATATATATTATCTATATTCTTGATAATAATAATGTGGTATATATATGTAAGTTGCTTATATTAATTTAGTATATATATATATATATATATATATATATATATATAAAATATAATGTGTGACATATATGTATGGCCTATAGACTATATATGGCATATAGCCTATGTAGGTTACTATGATATAGCCTATGTGTATATGGCATGTATACACATGTGACTTGTGTGTTGTTAGACTTGTATGGCCTTGTGATGATGTGTGTTTGCTAGAATAGGCTGGCTAGGCTTAGTGATACTTGTTGGGGTTAGGTTTGAACTAGTTGACCTAGTTTGACTAGTGTAGTTGACTAGACTTGACCAAAGATTGACTTTAGCCTAGATTGACCCAAACATCATGTAGAATGCATTCTAGCAGTCTATTTTACTATTTTGGACATGTTGTGACTTGTACTGTTCTATAGAAGCCATATACCACTCCTCAAATAATATATTCTCTTCAGACATACAGATATCAGGTGAGTACATTCTCTGATCATTTCATATCTTGTTTAGGATTATATTCCTGCTCTAGATTACTTTACTTGATGCTGACACGTTGGTAACACGGATTAGTACTATATGGATCCCTTCATGAGATTTTATCCCTCTCGGGAGCATCAGATACTCATGTCTCGTGTGTTTTACTTACATCATGTATCTCATGCTTCTATTATCATGAATCTATCATGAATCTGCTTGTAATTCCCGTACTCTTATGAATCACAGAGCCTTCATGAATCTATTCATGAATCACTCATTATGAGCCAGTAGCGTAGTCATGAATCTTAACGTAACTTGACTAGATCCTTGTGTATTGATTGGGGAATGGGGGAGTAGAACTAAACATGTGAATAATTTCAAAGTAGTGTAGTCATGAATCAACTCTTTAGTATAGCCATGAATCACATCTAGCTGTTCACATGTTTATCTTGTACTCTGAATCACTAGTCACTGATAGTTCTCTTTATATATTGTAGCTATTTACTTACAGTTCTCTCTTTTATATCATGTTGTTCTTTCAGTTTCATGTATCTTACTCTCTACCATGTTTATATTTCCTAACCTGTTATGATTTGCGTGAGATGTATTATGCTCGCTCCTGTCCTGACTGGACCTGTTAAAAATATTACAGAGGATGAGGATGAGGCGATCTGTACCACTTATTATGGGACAACCCTAGAGGATTGCTGTGACTTGGATCTCCAGCAGGATCCATTAGTAGTGGATGACACACCCTTAGTATAGAGTAGTGATTTTCAGTTGTATTATTCTCTGGATAACTGTATTTGAGTTTTGGGATGTTTCTGGATTACTGTGATATCTTAGACACTTAGACTCTCTATCAATTTGTATCTCTTTGTGGATTCGTTTCATATCTATCTATCCTATCGTATTCTGCCTTAGTTGTGATTGAGACTGTATTTATGTATTGTCACCTCCACTCGGAGTGTATATACTGTACAGGTACCTTATATTGTTAGATGTTGTGACCTAGGACAGCATTCTACCGCCGACACTGCGGCGTAGGCTAGATGTACCCACTTCTCGTGCCCTTACTCTAGGGTGCAGGTCGTGACACGTTTTTAGTGGTGGCCCATGCAGGTCCAGTTTTATGTAGTGGTATTCAAACTAGAGTATCACTACAGCCTGCAGTAGGATTAGGATATTTTGAAGGTACTAAATCACACTAGGAAAACTCCTTATCAGATTCTGTTTATCGATATTTTGCTGCTTATTGTCTTCCTTTGAATATAAACTGTCCTCCTTTGATATTTAGACTCATTCTCAGAAATTGTTTCTTGTTTGATCTGTGTCTCCAGGATGGTCGAGACTAGATCACATCGCCCAGGATCGGAGGACGCTGTGAGACTCGTCTTACAGTATCAATATTTATATACGGATACGTATTTTATAGTGTATTTCGTGAATAGTATTTTGGATATTTTGATGAATAGTGTTTAGATATTTTTATGAATAGTATAGATGCAAGCTATTACCCAATAGATATTTGGTTTTGTTTGAATGACCATGATTGACTTATATTTTGACATGGATCACCATCCAACGGCTAAGACTAATTCCCCTTCTATATATACCATTTCACTTTCTCTCTCCTCTTTTTTTTTATTCTTTTCACTCTCTCTTTATTTCTTCTTCCTTTCTCTCCCCCTTGGAGCTTGCCAAGAGCTTGGCCTTGAGGCCTTGGGTGTGGTGTCTAAACCCCATAGGAGGAGGAGTAGAAGATTAGGCTTGGAGCTTAACCTAGGCAAGTACATCCTGCCAAATTCTTGAACCATAATATTTGTTTGTCATTTTTGTTTTCATTAGAGTTATATTCTTAGAATTTTCCTAAATCCATTTTGTTAAAAATATTTTTCTTCTGATTCTCGTCTATACGCATGTTTCTAAAATTGGTTTAAACTAGGTTTTGATTTTATGTTAAAATCCAATATTGACTTAGTAGAAAACTCGGTATCAAGAGTGATACTAGGGTTAGCATCATGGATCTTGGTCACATATGCATATATGAGGCCCTCACCTAGTTTGTATACCATGGATTTTGAGTTTGGTGGATATCGGAACCCATTTCGGTATCTTGAAGACCTATTTTTGGAGTATTTTGAGGTATTGATCTATCAAATGTTTTGATTTGTGAAAGATAATACTTCCATGTTGTAGAGAATTCAATTCTATGTGATTTTGACTTTTGAAAATTCGAATTTCGATTTAAAATAAAGTTTTTATGGCCGAAACAAGTTTTGGCAAAAATCTGGATTTTGTTGCTGTTTAGAAAATCGGAATTCCAACGGTATACCGAAGTATACCGACGATATGCCAATTTTTGCACCAGAAACTTTCTATCTTTAGGCCGGAATACCGTCGGTATTCCCCCGTATACCGCCAATATGCCGTTTTAGTCTGTTTTTGCCCGTTTCTTCCAATTTTTGTCCGTTTTTGATATTTTCTTCAACTATAATGATTTTTTAACATGATTAGATGATCTTGCATAGTTAAAGAATGATTATACACCCTATATATACTTGACACTAGCACATGTTCAATCATTTTTCTATGAAATATACTTAGCTTTAATTATTTTTTTCCACATGCCATGATATGTCTTTTTGATAGATTCTTTCTTATAAGCTACGATAATTGTTGCCATGCCTTCTTTGCTTATTAGATAGTGGCCAGTCGTGGTGTCTTCTTTGCTTACTAGATAGTGGTCCGTCATGGCATACTCATGATACATGTCTTCTTTGCTTACTAGATAGTGGCCCGTCGTGGCGCACTCTTGTACATGTCCTTCTTTGCTTACATGATAGTGGCCTGTCATGGCGCACTCTTGATTCCAGTACATGTCTAGCTCCTTGATAGTGGCTCATCGTAGCACACTCCTAGCTTCTTGTCTATTATATTTCCTTGTTGTGGCTTGTTATGGTGCACATTCTCGCTTTTGTCTAGTCTTGCTTGTCTCATGTCTAGGATGGATTCTGCGGAATACCACAACCAAAATCCAACAAAAAAATGTTAAGGACCTAGCTTGATTACTTAGATCATTGAGGATTTCCCAGTTACCTGTTGCCCCTTTGGTCTTGGTCTTATATATATATTCATGGGATTTGGAGCTATCTGTCATGATGAGCACACTTCCAGCGCACGGTCGAGTATTACACCAGGTACATTTATCTCCTGGGCAATGTATCCATTATTATATGTCTAGGGTACATTTGTCTCCCGGGCGATGTACCCACTATTATAGGATACATTTGTCTTCCGGACGATGTATCCACTATATACCATTGCATCCTTGGCTTGGATCATTCAGGTAGCAGCAGGCAGGTAATTGGACTTGGATTTCTCAAACTTGCATTTGTTAGTAATTAGGATTGTGATAACCCTAGTTAGCTAATGTATAAAGCCGTACTCATTGCTTGACCGTGTTGGTTGTATGGAGTCCAGTCCAGTCTAGTTGGTCTACGCAGTGTCTGGATTTATTTATTTCAGTACATCATTGTTATGCTTTACTTTTGTCGATAAATGATTAGAGACTAAGTTCTGTTCAGAAGAAGGGTTACAACCCCGGTCCTTGTTTGGTTTACGGGTTGTAACTTGGGTTCCGGAATAGTTCCTAAGTCATATAATCATTTGTCGTTCTATATAGACCTAACATGCTCATATGCTCCAGTTACTTAACATGCTCACATGTCCAAATTATCTAACATGCTCACAAGCTCCAGTTACCTAACATGCTCACATGCTCCAGTTACTTAACATGCTCAAACGTCTAAATTATCTAACATGCTCACATGCTCCAGTTACCTAACATGCTCACATGCTCCAGTTATCTAACATGCTCACATGTTCCAGTTACCCTACATGCTCACACGTTCTAGTTATCTTACATGTTTTAGTTATCTTACATGCTCACATGTTCAGTTTAATTCACATGTCCACAGTTTATATTATGTCACATGTCCATTACTTTATGCTACATGTTGCTTTACTTATTGTCTTTTCTATTCTCAGGATAAGTGCATTGGTAGCGCACGAGTCTCGATTTACTTTTACTTATTTCTGTCTCTATCCATTGCTATGTTAGTTATTGTTGGTTTTAGTTCATAGTTGGCTTCCTTTGTGGTACTTGCTATTAGGGTTCTGACCCCACTGGTTTTGTTTGGTCAGATATGGTAGAGATGCCTGAGGATCTTCCGTACCTTCCACTCGTTGGTGATTACCCAGAGCACCAGAGTACCTGAGTGGGTTCCTTCTTTTCACCCACTAGTTATTTATATTATTCTTTTGAGGCTTTCCGCCACCGAGCACTTGTTTAGCTCGTGTTTGGACTTGACATTTAGTCTACGGGCCAGAACATGATTTGCATTATTCTAGACTATAGCTAGAGCTTATCATGTATGACTATTACTCTTGCTAGTCTTCACTCTGTATTACTAGCTTCATGATCATTGATATATGATAGTTTGGGATGCTTTACTATTTAATATTCCAGTTGATCTTACTTTTTGTACTTTACATATTTGTCTGTGATTGAGATACCTAGGATTCTTGACCTAGGATTGCCTGTTGGATTGTAGTAGTAACCCCCATGTCTATACAGCTTATACGTTATTTTAGAGTACTGGAGTACTTTTGTATACGTAGCTGGCCTGGTCCGTCCCTACTTGCCAGTATTCTGGTTCTGCGGCGTGACAGACGCTGCAGAGGGGTCTGCCAAATCTTGTCATATGCAGCCAGCTTCCGGTACAGCAACACCAGTTCAGCCCTCAGGAGTAGGCATTTCAGCTGCTTTTGGAGGAGTACCTCAACCAATTAGGAGGCAGAGCCCGGTGATTCCTGAGATCCTTCCATCACAGCAGCCTCCACCTGCGGGGATGGTAGATGCTGCTCATCTATTCTCCTTCGTGGAGAGGATTCTGGAGTCTCATCAGCATCAGCAGCAGCGTCAGACTGCCGACTTCCGTCAGGGGATTGACGAGGTCCATCAGCTGGTCCGTACGACTGTGGAGATGGTGTCGGCTCAGGGGCCGCAGCAGCAGCCTCGCCGGAGGGAGAAAGATATCCAGGACTTCCAGAAGATGCATCCTAGAGACTTCCTGGGTACCGAAGGCATTTACCACGCTGATGATTGGATTGAGCACATTGAAGAGATTGTTCAGCTGGGGGAGATACCAGCCAGACTTCATATTGAGGCAGCGGGCAGTCAGATGCAGGACCTGAAATGACGTGTAGGCAACTCTAGAGGGGGTGAATAGAGTTTGTGTCGATAATCACCAAATAAAAATTAACTCTATATCACCTCCACAAAAATAACTATCAAGATAGTAAATAAATCAGAAATAAATGCAGAAGTAAATAAAGATCAGAAGAGCATTCGCAGACACAGCAGTTTTAACCTGGTTTCCCTCGTGGAGGACTAGTCCAGGCCTGAGAACTCTAGCTCAGGATTGAAATCCACTATTTATGAAATAGTGTACAACCACGTGTCTTTACTCAGAAGAGCACGCCAACTTCTTACAGATTCGCAGGTGGCAAAACCTGGAATAGTCCAAGTGACTTTTCTTTTCAACTCTTGCACAAAAACTTCTAGCTGAATCGCACTTGAGCACCTTGGGGCTTAGGATGTTTTGTGGCTAGTAGATTGGAAGAGTAAGGCTTAGGTAGTATAAGGCTTAGATGATTGAGAGTAAGAGATAAAAAGATGATGAAGAGATGAATGAAAATGGTTGAAATCATGCCCTATATATAGTAGTCTGGAAGACAAAATTCGGCCAGAATTCTGTCCTTAAAATTCAAAAATATGGCCGTTGTACCAGCTAGCAATTGGTAACCCTGAAAATCAGTTCCTGGAAATCAGGGGACAGAGTTCGGCCCGAACTCTGTGTGGAGACAGAGTTCGGCCCGAACTCTGTCTCCAGAAGACATAATTGGTCCATTGGGCTTTTGGACTTTGTGGAGCTTGGGCTTGGTTTAGGAATTGGTCTGTTGTATGGTAGATCTTGGAGAGATATGTCTAGGGGTTGAGATGACTCAGTGCGACTCAACGTACACATTCTCCTAGACTCAATAAAATGAAGATTACAGACTTGGAACAAATAGGAAAACCAAGAGCCCTTTGATGACGCCTTTCTTTTGATATTTGAGCAGTCCTGAAGACGTCTTTTTCCTTGACAGCAGTCGTCCAAAGATAAGCAGATCTGGAAATCTGAATACCTTTCGGGGGCTTCGCCCCCGAACCCCCGACGGGGGGCGCTGCCCCATCGACCCCTGTCCGCTGACCGGGCAACGGAACCCCCGATGCGAGGCCCCGGATAGGTCGCTAGGCGGTTCAGAGAAATCTTTTTGTATGACGTCGTCTTTGATCCATCATTAATTCTTCATTGCCTATGTCTTGGTTTGATCATGTTTGATCATGCTTACTGGATGTCTACAAATACATGTTAGGCGAGCAAAATATGTTGCAGTACGATACAACCATAGAAATATAATATAGGACAATTAGGACAATGCTAAGTTTAAGTAGCAACATGATAGTGAGTATATGAATATTAGTGACATCATTATGTTAAAATTAACTGACTAGCCATATTCAAAAACACGATGTAATCATTGGGCCAACAATCTCTCCCTTTTTGATTATGATAAATCGGTTAAGTTTAAGACAAATACGATAGAAGCATGTATCACTAATAAACACATATTACGAGAAGATTGTGTGCTAACTTAAACTTATTTCTCCCCTTTGGCATGATCAAAAAATAAGCTCCTCCGTAATATGAGATAAAACGAACTCAAGCTTAAGTAAAGGAGGAAGGCATAGACAATCATGATCAAGATATACTAAATGAAGAACAATGGGAGAAGTGTGTAAAGACAAGTATAGAAACTACATGCCCAATGTAGAGTGCCAAAAAGAAAATAGCTTGTCAAAACACAAATAGTTGGTAAAACTAAAAGAATTTGAAAATAATTAATAGATAGTTCACCAACATGAAATCCAAGAAAGACATCCAAAAACATAGTATGATATGACACACTGCTCTAGTTTTGCAAAAAAAAATCCAGTCAAAAACCATAGGGATAAGATAATTGCAAATAATAGATATCAAAGAAGAAAGATACCAATTGAGATATTGAAATAGACAATTGAAATATGGAAATATATGAACTTGATATCAATTGAAATAAATAAACTTGAAACATTGATCAATGAAACTATGATAGTTACAATTGTCCACAGATAAATGGTGGAACAAAATAAATGAATGATCAATGTAAAATAGAGCAATTGATAGAAAATGATCTCATTAATTGCAAATCTAATTACTTATCCAAAATTCATGCATTTGAACTTAATTACCTTATCATGCTATATGAATACCCTTTAGATAAACATGAAGGTAAAGGAGAAAATTGTTTGAGAAAGAGAAATTCAGTCTACTTGAATGCTCCCCCTCAAACTATTACCAATATAGATAAAATCATGAATTTTAGGTAAATCCTCAACAAAGAAAGCCAAATTAAACATACAAAGAAAGCCAAATCAAAGAAATCACAATAGTCATCAAGATAAAATACGAAAGTAAATATTAACGAGATGACCCATATAAAAGAGAGATAATTTGATGAAAACAATTGCATATACTCTCATAAACTTTTCACAAAATAACAGTATCATAACCTCAATCACTAAAATAATGATAAAAATATGGGTCAATGATGAACTATATATACGCCATATTAAAGGGTATAAATGAATTTAACCAATTTATTTGCTCCCCCTTAAAATATGCGTATCTAGTTCCAAAGCACTTATAGCAAAAAAAAAATGATAACTTCAAGATCTAGGGGTAAATCAACTATAGATTTCTCCCCCTTGCTCAATGCATATAAGGCTATAAAAACATCATAGAATGAATAATATCATCTTTAGAAGAGATATCCAGTTAATAGTCACTAAAGATGAATGAACAAAAATAATATTTTAATTAAGCACATGTAATCAAAAGATGACATATACTAACCTATATAGAAGAATCTCAATAGATCAATGCATGTTACCTTTTGAGAAGAAGATCATTATGAAAAAAAATAAGGTCAATTAGAAAAATATCATCACGAAAAGGAATAAAGTCAATTAAATCAATCATGAAAAAAAATAGAATAAAACTAAAGAAAAATGTCATCATGAATAAAGTCAATTAAATCAATCATGATGAAAGTCAAAATATAGCTCAAAAATAAAAAAATAAAGCTCAAATATCATATCCATGATTATATAATTAAGAAATGATCAACCAATTTATTGCTTTGCAAGGACAATGTATGTTTTACCACATATGTATCCATCAACGGATAATAATTCAACTTTGCTAATAAGAAACCAATGAAGTTCAAATAGCAAAGAGCATATGGGATAATCCATGAGTAGTCAAAGTAGAGTAAAAAATTAACTTGATAACCACATAATTAGATAATATAGGACTACTCAACCATTTGGATCATTTATCAAACATGATCCAACGAATCTTTTCAAGAGAAAAACCAAAATCCATATTTATAATAAAATCTTACAAATCGATGAAAAAATATAGAGAGAAAAAATCAGTCTCATTTAAATTATTACAAATCTAAAGAGATGTAATTTGATAATATGATAAAATCATGACTCAAAAGATGAGAGAAGTTTAAGAGATGCTTAATAATGACTAGTATGGAAGGAAGTTAAAGCGATGAATCACAAACCTCAACGAAAACAAGATTAAAATAAAGAATTTGTTAAACTAATTTGAGAGACCAAGCATATGTATCTAAAATAGAATCAAATCTCATCAAGAAAGTTCATAAATCTTGTTTTTGTAAACTAGCATATCACATATAGATTGAAACTCAAGAAGATAGCTAGATGAGTGAAAGTGAACAAAAATTATGTAGCTTAATAATACATCGCAAATAAGCAAGCTACATAACTAATTAAGATTAATGAGGTAGGCCATTAACATGATAAATGTGCTCATTAAATCTTAAGTCACTGACACTAAAAAAATACATGCTTAAGCATAGAGTTCACAATAAGGACAATACATTTTGAATGATCAAAATGATTTATATACTCTTTGTTAAGCAAGGATAAGATTATAAGATAGCAAGTAAATGAATTAGACTCTCATCAAGTAAAGGACAAAAGAGATGTTCATGAAAACACAATAGAGCAAATCTCTTTGCCAAATATTGAGATTAACCCAAGATAATAAAATAATAAATTAATCTAGAGGATGCAAAATTATAACCATTATGAAAGTGTATTCTCTAGAAATGGAAAATCTCAACGTAAAAGTTCAACCCATAGTAGCTAAAGACATGAGAAGTATGATATATCAATTACATGTATTCTCATGTACTACAAAACATCATTGGGCAATAATAATAAAATATTTATAGCTCAAATATAAGACTAGATATGATGAAGTATTCTGGAACTTAGGGGTGGATCCAGAACTAGATAATGGTTGCAAGTAGACCTTAATAAATCTTAAGTCTATAAAGTGATGATCACTTTGGGTTAGCTGTAGGGGCCGGTTCCCAGGTAGCTGTAGTCCGAAGACTAGTGCACCGTGTCGCTTCAGACTATTTACACCTGTATGATAGAAGGACCCTTTTGGCTTGTTCCAAAATGTTCTTTACTTTTAAGAACTTAGATTAAAGGAATATACGCAGTATCATCAAACAACATCAAAATCCCAAAATCCTAAGTATAAGAAAGGTAAATACCCAAATAGTAATCAAAGAATATCATCAAAATTTGCTAAGAATATTTTCAAAACAAACATTTTCATAATGCCCTTATGGAAATAAATATATTGAAGATTCATGCTCAAAATAAGTATGATACTTTTAACAAGTAAGGTAAAGCACAAAACCAAGCAATTCTTAAAAGAACTTCCATAAAAGTCATGAATAAGACACTAATAAACATTTTCTCTCAACATCCTAACTTGAAGAAGTAAAACAAATAAATATCAGAAGTTAGGAATCATTAATATATTCATATATATCACAAATAGGCATACATGAAAAGATCAAAAATCAATTAAAATGCATGTATCCATAAAGTCAACAAATAAAATTCAATAAGATATCATCAAAAGAAGACTTTAAGGAATGAGCTAATTGATTCAAGATGAGATAACACAAATTTGGTCAAAAGAATCAATAGCTAAAGTATGAGGTAAGCAAAAGTATGAATAGATACTCTTCAAAATAATATGAAACTTGAGCTTAACTCATATGCCCACATAAAGATATTTATAAAAAATAGATGTCAATATAATAAATACATGATCTACATGTAAATGAAATTTTAATGAATATAGTCATGTATCCATAATGAATATTTGAAAAACTACCACAAATTCAAAAACATGTATAAATAGACTTTATTAGGCAAAAATATAATTGATTCTCAAGAGGATAATCAAAATAAAATATGAGAATCGATAATGAATATATTATGCAAGCACAAGATTAAAAAGAATTATAAGTATATACTTATCAAGTGAAAAGAAGCTTGTGCTAAACACATATATTCATAAATACCAATGACATATTAAAAACAAATCGGCAAGAAGTAACTATCTCAAAACTTTTAAAGATGAAGAGTTAAAATCATATTAACTCAAATCAAAACCAAGGTCATATGGACTAGAGTGATATGCATGCTTTGCAAATAAGGATTAAGAATAACGAGCATGCATATATAAATGTGTCACACTACTAAAAAATGAGTGATAAACTACATAGTGTGAACTAATCATTTAAGCTAAGTAATTAGTCATGCTAGATAAAAGAAATAGTAAGAAAATTAACTAAGCATGCTAGTATTATATCTCACATTGATTTATATAATAAGCAACTAAAGAATATCAATGTGAGCTAGTAGCAAGACATCAAGAGAAACATGCTAGATTCAGCAAATATAAACTATTTAAAGAGAATCGTTTAGCATGTTACCAAAGTGGCTCTAGTGGCCACTTGTGTTGGTGCAATTACTTGGAAGATGACCTTTGAGCTTTGCAACCACCAACACGCTCCTCGGTGCTATATTCCGATACAAGAAACTCCACCTACAACATTAGGCGAAGACTTTGGTATCCAAATAAACTTGGATCCATATTTTTTAGCTTTAGGGACCCATATACTATTTACTCTAGCATTGGTAGAAAAACTTCTACGAATAGGACAAGTTACACTCATGTGTCCAATACGAGAGCAATAGAAGCACCTAATACTAGTGTGTGCACATGTACCAGAATGAGCATGGTTATGAACATGTGACATACTAGAGTGATGAATATTTCTAGAGTGGGCATGCACGGATTTGGTCTTAAGAATATCATGTTCCAATAGCAAATCATTATGCAAACAAGTAAGAGAATCAAATTTAGCATTTAAAGCATAATTCTCTTTTTCAAATAAAGCAATTCTAGAAATAAAATCATCATTTTGTTTCTTTAAAGAGTCAATAGAAGAATCATGCAAATGATTTAGCTTATGTGCTTGCTTCTTAAGATCTTCTATTGATGAGGAAAGATATTTGATTTTCAAAATTAAAGAATCATTCAAACTCTTTAAAGAAACACAATATGAGTTTTGAGAGTCAAGTCTAAATAATAAATTATTGTTTTCATTTCTCAAAAGCTCATTGCATTCTTCTAAATGAATTACCTTTTCTGAAAGATCTTCATTAGTAGAATGAAAAGCCTTAGCAAACTTTAAGGATTGGTTAGCCATGGTTTTCCACTTAGAGCATTTCATACATTTAGAAGAAACATGATTGTCTATGCTACTAGAAGTAAAATCCTCTTTATCGGAGGAGGAGGAATACGATGCCATACACAAATAAACAATGATCTACTCTAAGGATGTTAAGCCTAACAATAGAGTCCTTGCTTTGATACCAATTGAAATGATGTGTAGGCAACTCTAGAGGGGGGGTGAATAGTGTTTGTGTCGATAATCATCAAATAAAAATTAACTCTATATCACCTCCACAAAAATAACTATCAAGATAGTAAATAAATCAGAAATAAATACGAAAGTAAATAAAGATCAGAAGAGCATTCGCAGACACAGCAGTTTTAACCTGGTTTTCCTCGTGGAGGACTAGTCCAGGCCTGAGAACTCTAGCTCAGGATTGAAATCCACTATTTATGAAATAGTATACAACCACGTGCCTTTACTCAGAAGAGCACGCCAACTTCTTACAGATTCGCAGGTGGCAAAAATTGGAATTGTCCAAGTGACTTTTCTTTTCAACTCTTACACAAAAACTTCTAGCTGAATCGCACTCGAGCACCTTGGGGCTTAGGAAGTTTTGTGGCTAGTAGATTGGAAGAGTAAGGCTTAGGTAGTATAAGGCTTAGATGATTGAGAGTAAGAGATAGAAAGATGATGAAGAGATGAATGAAAATGGTTGAAATCATGCCCTATATATACTAGTCTGGAAGGCAGAATTCGGCCAGAATTCTGTCCTTAAAATTCAAAAATATGGCCGTTGTACCAGCTAGCAATTGGTAACCCTGAAAATTAGTTCCTAAAAATCAGGGGACAGAGTTCGTCTCGAACTCTGTGTGGAGGCAGAGTTCGGCCTGAACTCTGTCTCCAGAAGACAGAACTGGTCCATTGGGCTTTTGGGCTTTGTGGAGCTTGGGCTTGGTTCAGGAATTGGTCTGTTGTATGGTAGAGCTTAGAGAGATATGTCTAGGGGTTGAGATGACTCAGTACGACTCAACGTACACATTCACCTAGACTCAATAAAATAAAGATTATAGACTTGGAACAAATAGGAAAACTATGAGCCCTTTGATGACGCCTTTCTTCTGATATTTGAGCAGTCCTGAAGACGTATTTTTCCTTGACAGCAGTTGTCCAAAGATAAGAAGATCTGGAAATTTGAATACCTTTCGGGGGCTTCGCCTCCGAACCCCCGACGGGGGGCGCTGCCCCATCGACCCCTGTCCGCTGAATAGGCAGCGGAACCCCCGATGCGAGGCCCCGGATAGGTCGCTAGGCGGTTCGAAGAAATCTTTTTATATGACGCCGTCTTTGATCCATCATTAATTCTTCATTGCCTATGTCCTGGTTTGATCATGTTTGATCATGCTTACTGCATGTCTACAAATACATGTTAGGCGAGCAAAATATGTTGCAGTACGATACAACCATGGAAATATAATATAGGACAATTAGGACAATGCTAAGTTTAAGTAGCAACATGATAGTGAGTATATGAATATTAGTGACATCATTATGTTAAACTTAAATGACTAGCCATATTCAAAAACACGATGTAATCATTGGGCCAACAATCTCCCCCTTTTTGATTATGATAAATCGGTTAAGTTTAAGACAAATACGATAGAAGCATGTATCACTAATAAACACATATTACGAGAAGATTGTGTGCTAACTTAAACTTATTTCTCCCCTTTGGCATGATCAAAAAATAAGCTCCTCCGTAATATGAGATAAAACGAACTCAAGCTTAAGTAAAGGAGGAAGGCATAAACAATCATGATCAAGATATACTAAATGAAGAACAATGGGAGAATTGTGTAAAGACAAGTATAGAAACTACATGCCCAATGTAGAGTGCCAAAAAGAAAATAGCTTGTCAAAACACAAATAGTTGGTAAAACTAAAAGAATTTGAAAATAATTAATAGATAGTTTACCAACATAAAATCCAAAAAAGACATCAAAAAATATAGTATGATATGACACACTGCTCTAGTTTTGCAAGGGAATTAAAAAAAATCCAGTCAAAAACCATAGGGATAAGATAATTGCAAATAATAGATATCAAAGAAGAAAGATACCAATTGAGATATTGAAATAAAAAATTGAAATAACAATTGAAATATGAAAATATATGAACTTGATATCAATTGAAATAAATAAACTTGAAACATTGATCAATGAACTATGATAGTTACAATTGTCCACAGATAAATGGTGGAACAAAATAAATGAATGATCAATGTAAAATAGAGCAATTGATAGAAAATGATCTCATTAATTACAAATCTAATTGCTTATCCAAAATTCATGCATTTGAACTCAATTACCTTTTCATGTTATATGTATACCCTTTAGATAAACATGAAGGTAAAGGAGAAAATTGTTTGAGAAAGAGAAATTCAGTCTACTTGAATGCTCCCCCTCAAACTATTACCAATATAGATAAAATCATAAATTTTGGGTAAGTCCTCAACAAGGAAAGCCAAATTAAACATACAAAGAAAGCCAAATCAAAGATATCACAATAGTCATCAAGATAAAATACGAAAGTAAATATTAACGAGATGACCCATATAAAAGAGAGATAATATGATAAAAACAATTGCATATACTCTCATAAACTTTTCACAAAATAACAGTATCATAACCTCAATCACTAAAATAATGATAAAAATATAGGTCAATGATGAACTATATATACGCCATATTAAAGGGTATAAATAAATTAAACCAATTTATTTGCTCCCCCTTAAAATATGCGTATCTTGTTCCAAAGCACTTATAGCAAAAAAAATGATAACTTCAAGATCTAGGGGTAAATCAACTATAGATTTCTTCCCCTTGCTCAATACATATAAGGCTATAAAAATATCATAGAATAAATAATATCATCTTTAGAAGAGATATCCAGTTAATAGTCACTAAAGATGAATGAACAAAAACACGATATAATCATTGGGCTAACAGGACCTAGCCCGTACCTGGTACCAGACAGATCCCTGAGTAGGTGTAGAGGGTCAGACATGGAAGCAATTCAAGGAGCTATTCAAGGAACAGTTCTTACCAGATGTGGCACTAGGAGGCATTGAGGCACAGTTCGAGAGTCTGGTTCAGGGGAACCAGATAGTTGCAGAGTATGCCGGATAGTTCTGCCGGTTGGCCAGGTTTATTGATGATTTGACGGAGAAGACGAAGGCTACAAAGTTTCGTCGAGGGTTGATCAGGGCGGTTCGGTCACTGACTAAGTATGACCGGAATGATACCTTCGCGGAGATCTTCACAAGAGCTATGACAGCGGAGGATGACCTGGGGCTGAAACTGAAGAGAGGTCGGGATTTCCAGGAAGCTAGCAGCAGCGGAAGCCAGGCCAAGAGGGCTTATTTTTAGCACCAGCAGCCACAGAGGCAGATGCATCAGTAGCAGTTCCAGCCGTAGCATTCCAGCAGCCGGGCCGTGTACCTTTTCAGCAGGTGTAGCATCAGCAGCCGAGGGTACAACAGCAGGCACCGAGATAGCAGACCACCAGCTGTGCTTACTGCAAGAAGCCGGGGCACGGGTGGAGTGAGTGCAGTAAGAGATTGGGCAGGTGCCTACTATGTGGAGCAGCTGATCATCAGCTGAAGGAGTGCTCTTAGTTCACAGGCAGAGCAGTACAGAAAATGGGAGCCAAGGCTCCGACAGGACAACAGAAGGGACCACTGCAGACTCAGCAGCAGAGGTTCATCCAGCATCAGCAGCAGGCCCGGAAAGGTCAGCGGGGACGAGCTTTCGCCATGGCGGCCGAGGATACAGAGGCAATTGGGGAGTTGATCGCAGGTTCGTTTATTCTCGACTCCATTCCATCTTTCATTTTATTTGATTTTGGGGCTTCTTACAGTTTTATGTCGATATCATTTGCTATTAGACACTGCCTTGTATCTGAATCATTGCCTAGGACCTACAAGATCATGACCGGGGGTGGTGTTATCCTCGTGAGTGATGTTTGCAGAGGGCGGAGTGTTATTTTGGGAGGCCGAGAGTTGGAGGTGAGTCTGCTCGTAATGCCACTACCAAACTATGATATCTTATTAGGTATGGATTGGTTGAGCAGGCATCACGCCAGCATAGATTGCCGTGGGAGTAGAGTTCTGTTTGGAGCGCCAGGAGAGCCAGAGTTCGAGTACACTCGATGGCAGGCAGAGCAGGGCAGCGGACTTTTCTGCAAGATTTCAGTTGAGGAGCAGGCGGCTCCACATCCTTTGATTGCGGAGTTCATGGACATCTTTTCGGAGGAGTTGTCAGGACTTCCACCGGACAGGGATGTTGAGGTCTCGATAAACTTGGATCCCGGTGTAGAATCGATTTCTCAGTATGTCTATCGAATGAACAATAGTGAGTTGGTAGAATTGAAGAAGCAGGTGGATGAGCTGCAGGACAAGGGCTTCATTTGATCGAGTTCTTCACCTTGGGGTGCACCGGCACTCTTTGTACCCAAGAAGGATGGGTCGGTACAGATGTGTATCGACTACAGGGCACTCAATAATCTGACGATCAAGAACAGATACCCACTGCCGCGGATCGATGATCTCTTTGATCAGTTGAGCGGAGCTCAGGTTTTCTCAAAGATTGATCTAAGGTCAGGTTATCATCAGGTAAAGGTAAAGAGGGAGGATATTCCGAAGACCGCATTCAGGACGTGGTATGGACAGTTTGAGTTCTTGGTTATGCCGTTTGGCCTGACCAACGCACCGACAGTATTTATGAACTTGATGAACAAGGTGTTCCATCAGTACTTGGACAAGTTTGTGGTGGTGTTCATCGATGATATCCTGGTGTATTCGAAGACTGAGGAGGAGCATGAGGAGCACTTGAGAGTGGTTGTGGAGACACTCAGGAGGGAGAGGCTTTATGACAATCTCTCGAAGTGCGAGTTCTTTCTGGACGGAGTTGACTTCTTGGGTCATGTGGTGACTGGAGATGGAATCTCAGTTGACCCGAAGAAGATCACGACAGTTGAGGCTTGGTTGGCACCGAGTTCAGTAGCAGAAATCAGGAGCTTCTTGGGACTAGCAGGCTATTACTGGAGATTCGTGCAGGATTTCTCCCGGATTGCAGAGCCGTTGACTAGGCTGACCCGGAAGGATACAGAGTTTGTTTGGTCAGAGGAGTGTCAGGTCACTTTTGACGAGTTGAAGAAGCGGCTGACAACAGCTCCTGTAGTGCCCCGCTTCTCGCGGTCCACTATGTAATACCTACGGCTTGCTGACTCAGTCTCGAACTGAGTATTTGGAGAAACCTTTGCCAGTATCGATTGATCACGAATGAAATGCAATGAACCTTTCCAATTGATGGATTAGCTTCTATTGAAATAAATCCAAGAGTTTTGTTGGATGTTTTCTTTCGCTGTTTGGTTTTGATGAATGCATTTTCGAGTTGCTTTTCGATGATTGGTTTTCATTGTTCGCTTTCATCGCATATCGCATTCATTCCGAATATTGAGAGAAAGAGACCGAAGTATGCTAATCAGATGTTGGTGTCTATGCAGGGGGACGTATAGACATACATAGGACGTGAACGGCACATGAAGTCCCTCATTCTCTCAACTAAGATTCATCTTGGTAAGTTGTTTAACCGGGCTTGCATTTATTTGTACGCCCTAATAAAAATGATCTCTAGTCCACTCTGTTGCCTTGTCTCTGTGATCAACGATACCTCAATAGCAAAAGATAAGAGAAGATAAATGAATGAATCACATGTAAATTAGAACTGTTGCTTGCTTGCCTCAATATGAACTGTATGCTCTTATGAATTGTCTAAAAGAGATAGCTCGATATGGAAATCATGGCTTGACCGTGCAAGAAGAAGAGAATGGAAATGTTTACAAGTTGCTAGGCTCGTGCATAGTAGAATTATCTGATAGCTGCATTCGTATTGGTCTAGACAACTTGTGCACAAGGTGGTAATCTTTCGATCGATTCTGGGGGCACCTGGAGTCGATCGGCCTAGGAGAGAACATGACACCTGGGGCTAGAAGTCCCCGCAGTAAGAGGGGTGTCAGTCTATTAGTGGTTGGGCAGGAAGTTCTGATTGCTAGTAATGGGAATACCCATGGACCACAATAGTTTGGTTCATGCATATAGACAGAGATTTATTGCTAGCCTAACATGCAGGGACGGAAAATGAGTATGCTTTACATATATGCAAATTGTGCTAACCTGTTTTGTGCAGGGATGACTGTCGGTGATGGTAAGTTGGTTATGAATTATTCTACTATCATTGTTTCTTATGAATTGTTAAAAAGAACTTAGACAAGTAGAAAGATCACTAGTAAATATGTAGCTTCACATGTTGAATTAGTACAGATATTTGTGAGTTTCGGCGAAGAGCCGCTCGCCAGTACATGATGTGTGCTGACCCACGTTGTGGTTATCCTTTTCAGAAAGCAAAAGGAGACATGGGGATTTCAAGGAGGCACTAAAGCTCGTCTAGCCCAGTAGAGCTACGGACTGTCTCGAAGCTTTATTTTCATTCCAGTCATGTTTCAAGTTTTTATTTCCTTTGAAGGTGTCTTTCAATTCCAGCTTGTAATAAGGGATATGATGTATGGGCATTGCAGCTATTTTCAAAAGAGAGTTTCAAAGAGAATCATATAGCTAATATAAGGCACTCTGAGTTTGCAAAGCTTTGTACTTGTATTCCTATCAAGTTATCAATAAAAGAAGTATTTCCATTTCAAATCTCTGTGTCTAATATTTGGTTGTCTGCAATGAATGGGTGCGTGCGTGAGTTTTACTTAACTAGTGGGTGCGTGCGTATGTTTTTGCTTAACTAGTTATTTTATGCAGGTACATGGCCTTATGCAAGCGCAACTTAGGCTTGCACGGCATCACGCCTTAGCGAGGACGATCGATCCTGCAGGGATCCAGGAAAGATGGACGACCCTAGCGGGATCGGGGCGTGATAGCTCCGATTCTGACATTGCCATCAGGATCGAAAGGGTTCACTATCTACAGCGACGCTTCATGAAAGGGTTTGGGTTGTGTCTTGCAGCAGCATGGGAAGGTGATTGCCTATGCTTCCAGGCAGTTACGTCCCCATAAGAAGAACTACCCTACCTACGACTTGGAGTTGGCAGCAGTGATATTTGCTTTGAAGTTGTAGAAACACTACTTATATGGAGAGAGGGTCGAGATCTTCACAGATCATAAGATCTTGAAGTATGTGTTTACACAGAAGGAGCTCAATATGAGGCAGCACAAGTGGTTGGAGTTGATGAAGGACTTCGACATTTTACTACAGTATCACCTAGGGAAGGCCAACATGGTTGCCGATGCCTTGAGTAGGTATCCGACAACCATGTGTTTGACTATGGATCGTCACTTGCTAGTAGATTTGGAGAGCCTGGGGATTGAGGTGATTGTGCCAAGAGTTCAGATGCAGATGTGGGGCCTTCAGATTCAGTCGGACTTGATGGAGAGGATCAAGTCGACATAGTTCGAGGATGTTGCTTTGCGGTGTATCCGAGAGCAGGTTCGAGCATGACTAGTAGATGATGAGTTTACTCTTGCAGAGGATGGCATTTTGAGGCACGGTTCCAGGCTTTGTGTGCCTAGTGGAGAGCTCAGGGAGCAGTTCATACAGGAGGCCCACCGATCTCAGTACTCTATATATCCTGGTGCCAACAAGATATACAGGGATCTGAGAGAGCATGTTTGGTGGTATGGGATGAAGCGGGAGGTAGCTCGCTTCGTAGCCAGATGTTTGGTCTGTCAACAGGTCAAGGCAGAGAGGCAGAGGCCAGGAGGTTTGTTGCAGCCATTGCCCATTCCAGAGTGGAAGTGGGAGCACATCACGATAGATTTTGTTTCTGGATTGCCGCGTACACCAGGAGGGAAAGACGCGATTTGGGTCATCGTAGACAGGTTGACCAAATCGGCCTACTTTTTTCCATTTAAAGTAGGTACGTATACTGAAAGGCTTGTAGATATGTATATGCGACAGATTGTTAGGATTCATGGAGTTCCGGTCAGCATTGTCTCGGATCGGGATAGTCGCTTTACTTTCCATTTCTGGTGGAGTCTACAGACTAGTTTGGGCACTCAGCTGAAGTTTAGTACTGCATACCACCCTCAGACAGATGGACAGTCAGAGAGGACTATTCAGATGCTCGAGAACATGCTACGGACGTACGTCTTGGATTTTGGAGGATCCTAGGAAGATCACCTACACTTGGTGGAGTTTGCTTACAACAACAGTTTCCAGGCCAGCATTGAGATGTCACCTTTCGAGGCTCTGTACGGGCGTAGATGTCGTACACCCTTATCTTGGGGTGATGTTAGAGAGCGAGCTTTATTGGGACCTGAGATGGTTGTTGACGCAGCCGAGAAGGTGAAGCTCATCAGGAACAGACTTCGCGTGGCGCACGACAGACATCGGCATTGGGCCGATAGCCACCGGAGGCCTTTGGTGTTTGAGGTACAGATTAGAGATAGGATTAGAAGTAGGTTGTTTGTTTGTGTTTGTTTGATCATATTTGATTATTTAGTAACTTGAGACCTTGTTTATGTTTAGATCGAAGACATGATTTTTCTGAAGATATCTCCGACTCGTGGTACCATACATTTTGGTGGAGGTGGGAAGCTTAGCCCGCGCTTCATCAGACCTTTCATGATCAGCGGAAGAGTCGGTGACGTGGCATACATGCTAGACTTGCCACCTGCACTAGTGGGTGTCCACAACGTATTTCACGTATCACAGTTGAGACGGTATGTGGCTGATCCTATACTTGACCATTCGGAGATTGAGGTGGGACCTACTCTCAGTTATCCAGATCATCCAGTAGAGATTCTGGATCGCCGTGAGAAGGTACTGAGAAACCAGGTGATACCCTTGGTTTGCGTCGCGTGGAGGCATCATTCTCCAGGAGAGTCTACCTGGGAGCGGAAGGATGAGAAGCGCGAGCGATACCCATATCTTTTCGGACCTTGAGGTATGATTGTCTATCCTTCTCATCAGTTTAGTTTCGTCTTTTAATTTCGAGGACAAAATTCTTTTTAGGAGGGTAGATTTGTCACTACCATATTTTAGCTTGAGGGTATTTTAGTCATTTTGTGAATTTTGAATTTATTTTGATTTATTGAATTGGTGATTGCTATTTTTGACTTTGGCTAGTTGAGACTTTGTAGACTAACCTAGATGTTGACTCTAACTATGGTGACTTGGTTAGCATGGTGGGACCCTATTCTAACTTAAGTTAACCCAATTTTAGTCATTAGAATCAAGTTTGAAATAGGAGAATAATTAATAGGTTCAATGACTTATGACTTAGGAATTTATTTTCATGCCTAATGAAACTTGGCCCAAGGCCCATGCCATGAAACCCTAACCCTGATTTCAGCCATAGTGGCCGACCAACATTGGTTTCCCTCCCTATAAAGTCTTTCATTCCTTTGTTCTTGCCTCTTTTGTATCATATCAACTTTTAGAAAGGAAAGGTAATTCCCATCTTTCCTAATTCATAACAAATCCATTTTAATCCAAATCTTTTGTAATAGAATATAATCATCCTCTATTTGATGTGCATGGAGAGTAATTTCAGTTTGGTTACAATTTGAAGGATTTGGCCAGCAATGGGAATCATTCGATTTGGGGCTTTTCTTGTCATTTGACACCCTATAGGTAAACCCTTCAAATTGCATTTAAATTCTGTTTTCTTTGCATCCTAGCCTAGATCTAGGTTTTCCCTAGCTGTAGTATAAGTTTTGTGTCAATTGCATTTGATTTCGTGTCCGTATTGGACACGTATCCTAACCTAGAACTAGATGTTCGATGAAAGGCCACACCCAATGTTTTGTACTATTTTTTGAATTGTTTTTGAATAGATTTGTAGATCTATAGGTCGTCTGTGATTTTGTGTCGGTTGTGGGTGTTTTTAGTGTCATGTCATGTCAGCACGAGGACACAAACACGCCGCAGCAGCCGCGGGACGCTGTCCTGCTGCTCGGGTTGAATTTCTTCTTGGACACGACGATTCGACACATGCAACATGGCAAGGACCGAGGGGCAGTGACTGACACGAGCCCACTCGAGTCTCGAGTCGCGTCATGTCGAGTCGGACACGCAATCGGGCCCGCACTGGCCGTTGCCTGCGGTGCGTGTGAGCCACATGCATTGCTGACATGGGCTTCATGTCGTGTCTAGGTGTCTCGTGGACACGATTAAGGAGGTCAGGGTTGTAGCCCTACCCTAGGTGAGTGTGTGGACACGCACTCGTGTTGTGTCGTGTCGTATGTCGTGTGCTAGACACACGTGCACGAGGCTGTGCACTGAGTTAGTGTATTCGTGTGTGTTAATATTGATCGGACACGTCGTGCCCCATTTTGGGGACACGACACACACTGTGAGGCATGTTCACATGTAACACTATGTTTACCAACCCTTTTATTCGAGTATTGGTTTCATTTTGAGTTTGAATTTGGGTTTCCTCAATTTTCTGATACACAGTTCACTGATATCTGATTTTCTGAGATTAAAATGTAATTTTAAACTGTTTTCAATGATTAATTTGCAATGAATGGTTCATTTACATATGTATGAGATTACGTACATTTAGGGTTCATGATTGGTGATTGGTTATGGAGTTTTGAATTGATTTGGGACTGATATGTGTAAACTGAAATCCTGAAGCTGCTATGTGTAAACTGAATTCGATTTCCTGAGTTTTAATACATTGGTTGTACACTATTTTTCCCATCTACACACATATGTCAAGCTGAGATGCATTGACACTCACACATAGGTGTAACCTGGGAATTATACACTGTTTTTCCAGCTTCCCATACACATACATACCCATACACATAAATACTGATATATGTATCACACACACACACACATATTTCTCTATGTAAAACCTGAGAACACATCACCCTACTGTTATCTACACACACATCACTGTATAGACTAACACACTCATGTACACACACACCCTAGCCTATGTTGTATGCCACACACACACAATATTGACACAAACACACATGCCACATTACCCCTATCACTCTATATGTGTGTGTGTGTATATATATATATATATATATATATATATGTGTGTGTGTGTGTGTGTGTGTGTGTGTGTGTGTGTGTGTGTGTGTGTGTGTGTGTGTGTGTGTGTGTGTATATATATATATATTTTTTATATATATATATATTTTATATATATATATATATATATTTTATTTTATTTTTTATTTTTTGAAAACCCCTCTCCTTTTATTGAAAAGGCACAAAAAGCCGAAGCCTACCCAAGTATACAGGACACAAAATGACAAAGCCTATACAAGTATACCATCAAAAAGGAACGAAGAGGGGAGGAAGGAGCACCACTAGCAGGATCTAAGGGAGGGTAGCGGCCCAAAAGGAACTCAGAGTGTGGGAGCAAAGGGTGCTCCTCTTACGGCACCGACGGAAGACTTTCCGAATGATCTGATCTGAAGAGTATTGGTGGCCTTCATATCTCGTCTTGTTACGATTTTCCCTTATCACCCACGTGGCGGCCGCTGCAACGATCTGGTGGCCGTGGGAAGCAGCGCCCCAGGCGTCCGCCAGATCATGGAAGCGCCCCCCGCCCGGTTCAATACTGTAGAGCTGATTAAGGGTCCTCCACGAAATGCCTGGCAGGGTCCCTTGACAAAAGATGTGATCGATGGTCTCCATCTGACAATCCGGGCAGCAATTGCAGGCTGACGCAAGACTTATCCCGATGGTGTTGAGGATGTCGTCGATGGGCAGTCTCTTGTTTATGGCTCTCCACATGAGGATGTACCACTTCTTGGGGATGCAGCTTTGCCAGTAGTGCACAATGGGGTGATACGGCATGCATGGCCTAAGGATAGCATTCCTCGCAGACCTTACTGAGAATGCCCCTGAAGTATCAAGCGACCATCTAAGCGCGTTGTCTTCACTGCCAATGGTAATACCAATCTGGCGAATGCTAGACACCGCTTCATCACCAGCCCATTCCCGGATTTTGTCCCAGTGCCAGTCGTTGGTGTAGAAGTTCCACAAGTCTTTGATTCTGTTGTTTCTCGGGGTAACCCGCACACAAGGGATTAAGCTGTCCCCGGTCCATCGCTCCAGGAATGGGTTCGACTCGCCGGTGCCCAATATGAGTCTCATCGCGGGCTCGACGAGGTCGCGACCAACAAGGATGCGACGCTAGGCCGCTGATGATCTGCTGTTGGAAATGGCCAGAGAGGGGTGAATATGTTTGAAGTACCTGGCCTTCATGAATCTGGTCCATAAGTTCTTGCTCACGCGGAGTTTCCACCACAATTCCATGGAGAAGGAATTAACGATGTGGGTAAGCTTAGTAAATCCCAGACCTTCGGCCTCGGAAGGTCGAGCCATCGATTCCCAGCTAGCCCAGTGGTGTTTGTCGAGACCGTTGCAATGCCCCCAGAAGAAGTTACAGAAGATCTGTTCGATCGAATCAAGAACCTTCTTGGGCGGGGAGCACGCAGCCAGAGTGTGGATGGGGATGGAAGCAAGCACATGATTGATAATGATCATCTTGCCACCCGGGGACAAAGTGGTATTATGCCACCCTACAAGTTTCTTCCTGATTCTAGCTATCAGGTTCTCAAATATGCGAGTATTAGATTTTCCGTACACCAGGGGACAACCGAGATAGTTGAACGGGGGATGGGCAACTGAAAAAGAAGTTAAGTTAGAGAGGTTGGTGGCGTACTCTCTATTGATGACATGGTGGGCGTATATAATGCTCTTGGAATGATTGATCTTCTGACCCGAACATCTGGAGTACCTCTGCAGGGTTTTGTGGACGACATCCACCGCTCCAACATCCCCCGAAGAGAAGATGAGTAAGTCGTCTGCGAAAGCTAGGTGGGTGATAATAGGGCAGCCACTGGAGGTGTGATAGTGTTGGAAGTTCAGAGTGCCGACCATATTGTTAAGGTTTCTATTCAGGGCGTCCGCGGCAATGATGAAAACAGTGGAGGATAGGGGGTCGCCCTGTCTAACGCCGCGACTGGATTTGAAGAATCCACCCGCTTGGCCGTTGATAACCGTGGAGAACCACGAGTTGCTGATGGATCTCCACACGGTGTTGGTCCAGGCTTCCGAGAATCCGAAAGCTCTGAAAACCCAGATCATAAATTGCCAATCCAACCTGTCGTAGGCTTTTTCCATGTCAATCTTAACGGCAATTGCCCCCTCTAGCAGAAAACTTCATACAGGTGATTAACTCTTGGGCCAGCATAATATTGTGTCACGACCTGCACCCTGAAGAGGGACACGAGTACGTGGTTACGTCCAGCCTACGCCGCAGTATCGGCGGTAGAACGCTGTATATAGGGTCTGTAAATACTACGACTAAAACAAATAAATGTACCTGTACAGTATATACACTCTGAATGGAGGTGACATAGCAATACAGTCTCAATCACATATATCAAACTAAGGTAGATAGCACGAAAAGGAAAATACGATAGATAAAACAGGAAATGAGTCCAAGATCCACAAGTCAGAGCTATACACAAACATCCATGGTCTCAGAAAATATATAATAGATACTACAACTGACAGTACTAGCTGGCTCGCAGGCCAGACAAACCTAACTAACTACACTACTCAGGGTGAGCAAAATCTAGTGGCTCTACCAACAAGCCACTGTCTAAGTCTACTCCGTCAGACTCTACCACATAGTAGGTCGGGCAATCAGCCTCAGAATCATCTGTAATATGTCAACGGTATCCTGTCAGGAAAATAAGCAAGTACAAACACCAACAGCAGTTCCATATGAATTGATAAATTCTATAAAAGACAGTGTAATGAAATACAAGACAAAATCAACTGGAAATGTATATATATATCATGGTGTGAGTACTGAAAAGGACGACGATATGAATGTATATAGGGCGACTTGGGAACTATTCGGAAAGTCGAGTTACAACCCCTAAACCAAACAAGGACTGGGGCTGTAATCCTTCTCCCGAACAGAACTTAGTCACCACAGATAATAAATGTAAAAGGTGCCTTGAATTATTAGTACGTCATGTGATCGGCTTGGGAAAAACATGTTCAGGCTTTCCATCTGACCGGCTACGAACAAATAATAAGTGTAAAACAACAAGTGTGAAGATAAGGCCGGTCACCATGGAAAGTTGTGAACAAGTAGCTAGGAACAAGTGTCGAGTACAAGGGTGAAGCAACAAGTGGGTATTTTGATCACACAACCACTAATAACTCCCCATCCCCGAATAGTATAAAAGATCCGGTCATAACACGTCATGACACGAGATTTAAGAGCAGGTGATCAGCCCACTCCCAAGTCCATGTCTATACAAGTACAAGTAACAAATCGAGTCATGTACCAATATACCAAGTAATCCGGGAACAACATCTCATGACAGGATCCGACATATACTAGTCCATGAAATATCGTGTCTGGAAATTAAGTACGATACTACAACTGAATCAGATATAGCAGATATCAAGACAATGAAAACTATCAATGAATGTACTCGCCTGTGGTCCTGAGCTGATAGGGTGAACAGACGCTCAGAGTGATCACAGACCTAAAATAAGATACTATGAGTCAAACAGGGCTAAATACTGAAAAAGGAAACCAATTTAAGTCATGAATGCAAGTCTAAGTCCAAACTAGGTCAATCTAGGTCAGACTGAGTCATTCTAGGTTATACTGGCTCATACTGGGTCATAGTAGGTCACTGGGAGTCATTCCAAGTCAAACTAGGTCAATCGGGGTCAAGGATTGACTTACAGTTGACTTTTGGTCAAAAAGTCAACTCTGGTCAACTCTGGTCAACTCTAGGTCAAACTAGTCTAATGTTGACCAACTATTGACTTTCAGTCAACTGGTCAACTCTGGGTTGGTTTCGGTCAAATCGGGTCGCTTAAAGACTAAGTTTGACTCTCGGTTGACTTTTTTTGACTTTTGGTCAAAAAGGTCAACCGACGTCAAAACTAGTCTATGAGCACCAGATTTGATCATTACCAACCACGGGAATCAAGTTCTAACTCTATCTTAGGCTTCTAACACCAATACCCTATTCCTAGGCAAAACTAGCATTACACTACTAAGGTAAATCCCAATACCTTGCCAAATCCCAAGGAAACCTTGCAAATACCCATGGTACTAACCTAGACTCCTTAGGGTAGCTAGATATCAACCTATCTAGGGTTTACCTACTAAGGAAAATGGGTATCCTAGGTATCTAGGCTATGTTGGGATACGGGATATTGATTTACCCTATTTCTAACCCATCTATATCATGAATTTACCTTTAACACTATCACTCACTCACACACAACCCACTCTCATGATATACACTCATATTAATCACTCTCATAGGTTTCCTATAGGTTTCCTATTGGTTTCCACATAGGCCAACTATAGGTTACTAACTACACTCACATAGCTCTCACACACACACACAATATCTCATAGAAACACACACACACATCTCACAAATACACACATACATAGGTAAATTGTGGACTAATATCAAGTGAAGTGTGGACTAATTTCTGTGTCCAAAAGGCAGCACAAAGGGGTGGAAAATGGACAGCCATCTAGTGGTGTATAGGTGGACAAATGATGGGGTTAAAGGGGATGTGCAAGTGGGGAAAAAGTGGACTGTTTTGGGATTTTTATAGGGACAGCCATGGGGGTTTTGGTGGGCAGTTCTTGGCTGTTTGGACAGCCACAAATCGGGGTATTGGCTGCTATTTTATGGGGTTATAGGGACAGAAATATGGGCTCTAAGGGACAGCCATACATGGCTCTAAAGGACAAATTTTTGGGGGGTTTGGGACAGCAGTTTGGGTGCTTTGTAGGGACTGCTTTGGTGCAAAAGTGGGGCTATTTTGGAGGTGTTTTTGGACTGTTATGGACAGCAGCAAATGGGGGTTGCAAAGTGGGTTTAAGGACAGTGGTTTTGGTGGTTTCCCTCCCTCCAAACACTCTCAAACACCTCACAAACTCTCCTCTATAAATCTTCTCTCTATACACACTCAAACATAATATCAAACACCTCTCCCTCACTCCCTTCTATCAACACAACACACACACACACACACCCCCATGGCCGACCACTACATGGCCTCTCTCCCATCCAACATCAAGCCACACACCACATAAATATATCTATATATATATATAACCATATATATATATATATTTTATATATATATATATATATATATATATATTTTATATATATATATATATATATATATATATATATATATATATATATATATTTTATATATATATATATATATATAACCATATATTCATATAGATTATGATAAAAGGATACATTATGATACATGAAAAAACACATTCTAAATACATTGAAAAAATCTGGAACAAATATTAGAAACACCAAAATAAATGCACAAACAATATTCATGTGTCCAAATAGGGGGTTTTCCCACTTGGACACGATCCTACATATTGGACACCTCTACAAGTGTCCAAATGGACATAAAATAGACTCTAAAGGGGACACAACCATGGAAAACATTTCTATGGGTTCCTAACCATTCTACATGCAAAGGAAAACTTATTTAGAGAAGGGATTTACCTATTGGAGATGGAAACTATGGTGGAGCTCTCAAGAAAATGGAAGAACCCTTGGAGAAGAAGAAGAAGAAAGTGGATGAGAATAGAAGATGATGTTTCTCTCTCCCATCCCACCTACATGTGACCGGCCACAATGGCTCCATACCCCCTATTTACTAATTACAAGTTTGCCCCTCTAATGCTTTATTAGTTCAATACAAGTTTGCTTAGGGTTTGGGGGTTAAAAATGTAAATCAAAAGTTCTAATTAGGTCTAACCTAATCCATGGGGTCATGATTAATCCCTCTAACTTTTGATGGTAATATTGTGGGCCATGGCTAACTAGTGTGTGGGCCCGCTAAGGTCAACACTACCCCGGGTCTCCGAAACAAGTCAAAACAAGTCGGAATGAGTTGAAATTCGAACCCGACTCAAACCACCCCAAAATAATACAATAAATAAATAAATAATTCCAAAATAATTTTTAAGGTGGAAAATTACCAAAATACTCCTGTTCATGGAAACTGGGGGTGACAAATCTATCCACCTTAAAAATTTCGTCCTCGAAATTAAAACCAAACAATAGTAAAATCTCAAATTCACAAGTCATGGCTAAAAATATAAAATGATTAAAATCTCAAAAATCAAAGCAGGAATTAAATAATTAAATTTATAAAATTTAAAATTACTCTCAAATATAAGTCTATCCACCTTAAAAGAATCATCCAAAAACTTAAAACGAAGCAAACACAGAAAATTCATGCAATTTGATAATCGTATGCGTCTGTCCAATAATCATGATACTTAGAATCTCCGTCATGCCAGTGAGCAAGGCTACGATATTCACAGAGTCCTCAACTACGGTACATACCTCTAGAATTATGGTATTTAAATTTTTTGCATTGCCGCTAGCTTGGCAACGAAAACCTTAAATTCCCACACCCTAGGAATACGTCCATAGTCCGACTATATGTCCTCACTCTGCCTGCTAGCATAACCCTAGAGGATTCTAAAATCTCACAATCGAGGCGACCTAGCCCATACGACTTTTCTCAGAAAATATCACATCACAAGAATAAAATTTCATGCAACGAGCAAAGAACAGATAGGATCGAAGTTCAAAACAGTTTACGAAGGCAAATACGGAAAGGAGATTCAAAGGATTGGAACCTGCTATCTGCTCTGCTACTGCCTGAGTGGGCTCAACTGTCATGGCGAAAGCTCGCCCCTGCTGGCCTCCTCTAGCCTGCCGTACTCTATCCTGGCCCGCCTGTCAGGCTGCACGGGCAGCACAGTCCCTCATCTGGTGATCTGGAGCTCCACAGAACAGACAAACTCCCAGCCTCAATCTACAGACCTCCCCGATGTGCCCTATCTTCTTGTAGAAGGCACACTGGATGGCCTGCCTCTGGCCCTGTCCCTGGTGTTGCTGGGCACGCGCTGGTGCCTGCTGAAACTGCAACTAAGGCTGCTGCTGCTGAAACTGCCTCTACTGGAAGTATGGGCGCTTCACTGGCCCTGCACTCGAACTAGCTCCCAGAACGTCACTGCTCCTCTTCGGCTTGAGGCCGAAGTCCTCCTCTACAATCTGAGCCTCCATAAGGATCTGCTTGAAGGTCGCGTCTCGTCGCCCAGATGTGCGTGTGTGCACTGCATGAATGAGACCCCTCCTGAACTTCCGGGCCTTGTACCCCTCATCCTAAACCAAACTAGGTGCAAACCTGCTCAAGCGGAAGAACTCTGCTGCGTACTCGTCCACCGATGAGTTCCCATGCACCAAACTGGCAAACTGCCCCCCCAAAGCTGACACGGCTACGTCCGGGTAGAACTTCTCCTTAAAGAGTTTTCTGAAGTCCTCCCAAGACAATCCCCTCACTGACGCACACGGATCCGTACGGTACCAAGTCAGCGCTATATCGAAGAACTGGCTCGCTGCAGATGTCACCCACAGACCTCTCGGGACCTCTGCCAACTACAGACTCTGCTGGACATCCTCTAGCCAGTCATCCGCGTATAGGATACCCTCGGTACCCTTGAACTCCCACGGGTTCATCTTCCTGAATTGGAGGTGTGTACCGGGCCTCCCCTGGCCCTGCTGCTGTGCTGGTGCTCCCTGAACTGTAGCCAGTGCACCTCTCTCCACTGCTGCCATAGCTAACTGATGTGAGTTCTCCATCGTCTGTCGCAGCACCTCTGCCTGACGGTGCTTTGTCTCTGCCTGCGCTCTCTGTGTCTGCAGCATCTGCTGCAGAAGGGCCATCATCCCCTGAGTTTTTGTCAATAACTGAGACGGTGGTGGAAGAATGTCAGGGATGACCATGGACGGTCTCGCTGATGGAGGTAGAAGACCTCCTGGAATCGTCGCTGCTGCTGCTCCCGCCGGAAGGACAGGGACTGAGGAGGCAGCTCCCCCTGCTGAAGGTGGAAGACCTCCGAGAATTGCCACTGCTACTCCTGCCTGAAGGGTAGGAACTGAAGCTACTGCTCTCTCGACTGCTGCTTCCGTAGTCGGAGATGGAAGACCTCCCGGATCTGACCTCTCTGGAATTGTACTGGGCCCTGCTGCCTGAGAATGAGTCACCGTCATCCTGAAGATGAATTGAACCCAAGAGATCAATATGGCACAAGATAAGATATTATCAAGGGAGGACAATTGAATTCAAATGCAAGAAGAGTTGTCATGGTAATCAAAGATCAGAATTTTTCTAAAATGTGATTGAGTAACTCCTATCATACCTTAGATCCTACGTCCTAGTCGCAGGATCGTAATTAGCACTCTAAGTCGAGCACCATTACGAGATCGCACTAATAGCGACACTGACCTGCATGGGCCACCACAAAAATGCTGTCACGACCCGTACCCTGAAGAGGGGCACGAGTACGTGGTTACGTCCAGCCTACGCCGCAGTATCGATGGTAGAACATTGTATATAGGGTCTGTAAATACTACGACTAAAACAGATAAATGTACGTGTACAGTATATATACTCCGAATGGATGTGACATAGCAATACAGTCTCAATCACATATACCAAACTAAGTTAGATAGCACGGAAAGGAAAATACGATAGATAAAACAGGAAATGAGTCCAAGATCCACAAGTCAGAGCTATACACAAACATCCATGGTCTCAAAAAATATATAATAGATACTACAACTGACAGTACTAGCTGGCTCGCAGGCCAGACAAACCTAACTAACTACACTACTCAGGGTGAGCAAAATCTAGTGGCTCTACCAACAAGCCACTGTCTAAGTCTACTTCGTCAGACTCTACCCTATAGTAGGTCGGGCAATCAGCCTCAGAATCATCTGTAATATGTCAACGGTATCCTGTCAGGAAAAAGAGCAAGTACAAACACCAACAGCAGTTTCATATGAATTAATAAATTCTATAAGAGACAGTATAATGAAATACAAGACAAAATCAACTGGAAATGTATATATATATCATGGTGTGAGTACTGAAAAGGAGGACGATATGAATGTATATAGGGAGACTTGGGAACTATTCGGAAAGCCGAGTTACAACTCCTAAACCAAACAAGGACTGGGGCTGTAACCCTCCTCCCGAACAGAACTTAGTCACCACAGATAATAAATGTAAAAGGTGCCTTGAATTATTAGTGCATCATGTGATCGGCTTGGGAAAAATATGTTCAGACTTTCCATCTGACCGGCTACGAACAAATAACAAGTGTGAAACAACAAGTGTGAAGATAAGGCCGGTCACCATAGAAAGTTGTGAACAAGTAGCTAGGAACAAGTGTCGAGTACAAGTGTGAAGCAACAAGTGGGTATTTTGATCACACAACCACTAATTACTCTCCATCCCCGAATAGTATAAAAGATCCGGTCATAACACGTCATGACACGAGATTTAAGAGTAGGTGATCAGCCCACTCCCAAGTCCATGTTTATACAAGTACAAGTAACAAATCGAGTCATGTACCAATATACCAAGTAATCTGGGAACAACATCTCATGACAGGATCCGACATATACTAGTCCGTGAAATATCGTGTCTGGAAATGAAGTAAGACACTACGACTGAATCGGATATAGTAGATATCAAGACATTGAAAACTATCAGTGAATGTACTCGCTTGTGGTCCTGAGCTGATAGGGTGAACAGATGCTCAGAGTGATCACAGACCTAAAATAAGATACTATGAGTCAAACATGGCTAAATACTGAAAAAGAAAACCAATTTAAGTCATGAATGCAAGTCTAAGTCTAAACTAGGTCAGACTGAGTCATTCTAGGTCATACTGGCTCATACTAGGTCATACTAGGTCACTGGGAGTCATTCCAAGTCAAACTAGGTCAATCGGGGTCAAGGGTT
This sequence comes from Iris pallida, assembly GCA_029216955.1. Taxonomy (NCBI): domain Eukaryota; kingdom Viridiplantae; phylum Streptophyta; class Magnoliopsida; order Asparagales; family Iridaceae; genus Iris; species Iris pallida. The sequence continues at coordinate 14,728,544 of JANAVB010035617.1, forward strand.
GACTTACAGTTGACTTTTGGTCAAAAAGTCAACTCTGGTCAACTCTGGTCAAACTAGTCTAATGTTGTCCAACTATTGACTTTCAGTCAACTGGTCAACTCTGGGTTGGTTTCAGTCAAATCGGGTCACTTAAAGACTAAGTTTGACTCACGGTTGACTTTTGTTGACTTTTGGTCAAAAAGGTCAACCGATGTCAAAACTAGTCTATGAGCACCATATTTGATCATTACCAACCACGGGAATCAAGTTCTAACTCTATCTTAGGCTTCTAACACCAATACCCTATTCCTAGATGTAGAAGCATGGAATTTCACAACCAGAAAGCCCATGCGCCAGACACTACATGCGTCAGAATTCGGACAAAACATTGCACAACCAAGTCAATGAGTATAGACATTTGAAAAAGGACTTTTTATTTATATACAAAAGTCTATTACATGTTTAGAAAAGGTTGTACAAAGGAGAATTTCTACAAAGGAAAGATCCTAAGTCTACAGCCAGCGGCCACCATGCGCCTCCAGATAGGCGCAGCAGTCACCATGCGCCACCAGATAGGCGCAGCAGATATCATGCGCCTCCAACCAGGCGCATCCCACCATCTCTTCAGCAACTCAGTTATGTGCATCCCTTCAGCAGCCCAGTTATGTGCCGCTCTTCCAGCCAGGCTCACCTGATAAGTGCTTCGACTAAACAAAGCATTTAACCCTCTGGCTGGAACCAAGGAAGAGAAGAGCACCGCAAAGCTATGGCCAGAGGAGGCTTCGAAAGAGCCTCCAAAGGCCAAGGAAGACCGTGATCGAAACCGCGGCTAATGGAACAGCTTTCAACACAACTAGAGTGGGCAACCCCCACTTTGAAGGAAGAAAGAGCCTAGCACCGCAATTCCGATCTGCGGCTCTTCCGGAATAACGGAGACGAGGCCCAAGCATCCCTATCTTTGGATGCAACAGGCACCTTCCGCCTGCCTCAGAATCCCTCGACTCCGCCTTTTGGATGTAACAGTCACCTTCAAATGCATCGATGACGATATGGCGTCTCATCTTCACCCTCGGGAGCACTTCGTCAACAGAATGCACTCGAATGCCCAAGTTCATGTTGGGAGTACGTGAGGGAACGAGAAGCAAACCTTCTCTCCATGCCACTATTTATAGGCCGGGCAGATCAAACCCACGTGCCAAGTGGATGGCTCTCCGAATTTCGTGCAAAGAATTTGCATTAAATGGATGAACCGGACGCCTCGAATTCAGCCAAACAGCTATTTAAAGCACTCAAGGAGCAAAACAGCCGCATCATTAAAAGACATGTCGGATGCGCCAGCCAGACAGTACATCACACGGACGCGCCCTCCATACCAGGCGTATCACAGATGATGCGCCCCCACACATCCCCATACCGAGTGGAACGCCAATCGACGCGCCCACTCAGCTGTCCATCGAATGTCACAAACATTAAATGCTGAACTGACAGAGTTGGCAGCACATCTCCCAAAGTCTGAACAGTTGACAGCTTTTCCAGAAAACGAAGCGTCGGCAACGTCAGCATCATCATGACTTTATTCCGACGGCTACTGCCACGTGGCCACTCAACTACTCGCATGCGCCTCCGCAGCCATACGTCCAAATCTGCATGTGTCTCAAAAGCCATGCGCCTCAGACTGCTCTCTGGTCCCAAAAGACAGAAGAAAAGTCGCTTGCATGCGCCTCAAAAGCCATGCGCCCCGAACGGTTTGTAACTCCTAATGGTTATGAGCCGCAGCCTCCTCCTGCGTCCAATCCAAGGCGCAGCTCACCAGATCACCCCTCCCCCACCAAATCCGAGATTTCCGAGCCATGATTCGACGACACGTGTCCTTTGACTCAACTCATCCAAGATTTCAGCAACAGAAAGATCTTCTCCTTTGCTACGTGCCGGCTCACAACAGCAACATAAAGAAGTCAAACCCTCGATCAGGGCACATCATCCACGAGCCTCCATCAGCAACCTCCACGTAGCGTCCCCACACACCAGCGCATCCTACATGCACGCATGAGCAGCCAGCCTGCAGAACTATAAATAGAGGGATCATTTCCTTCTTACACGCGCACAGAATCCACAAGGAACATACAAAGAATCACCAGAGAGGCAGATACAGGCACTCAACGTCTTCCTACTCTCAGCTAGCTCCAGCACCCAGAGCAATCTACACCTTCAGAAAACCGATAACCGTCGTCAGCCCGTCAACAGAGTCAACGCATTACCACTCGCTCCATTGGCACTAAGGACCCAGTTTAAACAAAAGTGTACTCCTAGGACTACATCTAAGTCCTATATTGTAACACTATTCTGTTTGTGTTAAAGTTTTCAATCAAACAATTTTAATGACAAACAAGCTGGCGACTCTGCTGGGGACTTCTTTCTCCTCTTCCGAGAAAGTCGTGTCACAGGCCGACGACGTGAAGGTGGGCTCCTCCCACAAGACGCTGGTCGTGCGCCTCAATCAACAGGCGTACGAGGAGTTCATCTCTGAAGGAAGTGTGAGTCCTTCGAAGCGGCTGTCGAAGCCGAAGAAGACCCGCACGGCCTGGGTGCGCAAGGTCGACGCCTCGGGCACCACCACTGAAGGGAATGCGCCAATCCAACCCTCCCTTCCTGCTGACGTTCTCAGCAACCAAGGTGCGCCCGCTGATGCAGCGCATCTCTCGGGAAAGCGTGCGGCTGACCACGTTCCCCAGCCATCTCCTTCTCAGGCGAGAAAGATGCGTCGACGGAGCAGGGGCGCAGCCAATGACCCGTGTATCACCTCTGATGCGCCACAAAAAGCCTCTGTCTTTGACAAACTCACTCGCTGTAATGGCGAGGAGAATTTGGATGCTGAGTACTATGCGCCCCAGAGGGTTAGTACGAAGAAATCCAAGGCGGCACGGGCCATGCGCCACAAACGTGCTATGCCAGCAGCAGGCCAGAAGCATGTGCTCACCATCACACGCGCTGCTGATGGCAAGCTGTACAAGGTTGACTCAGGTGCTTCTGCACCAACAACGAGTCGACCTTCAAAGTCCTCATCTCACTTGGACGCATCTACTGCATGCACAACCAAGTCGAGTGAGGCAAATTCAGTGGTCTTGAACTCCCGCGTCTCCTCTGGTTGTACGTTTGAGGTCCGTTCAAGTCACTTCAAATGTTGTGGTTCCTCCACTAATGATCGTGATGCCTGCTTGGTATTAGATCAGGGGGCGCAGCACTCACCTGACCACCCCGGTATTTGGCCTTGCCATACGTCTGAAGGGGGTGTGAAGGCAGCACTCTCCTCCAACGACCTGCGCAATGTGATCACTCACAAGCGCCGGTCAGGAGAGTTGACCAACAAGCACGATGCGCCTCTCACGGGGCATACTTGTGCGGTGGTCACCATCAACTGCTGTTGCAAGGCAGCAGTACCACCAAGGCAGTCGGTTTTCCAGCGGCTGCAATCATCGACACCCCTCCGACGTCGCCTTGGGACAAAGGTGTCAGCAGAAAAAGAACCAGGGGTTGCTTCATGCAACGTGATCTCCAACTCCTCAGGCCGGAAGACGACTGGCAATTCCTCGTCTTCATCCAAAATCCAGCCGAGGAAATCCAAAGCAGCTGTCTCGACCTCTGGAGTGTTCGAAGGCACTCGATCGAGGAAGAAGTTCTTGGAGGAAGCTGGGGGTAGCCAGACCCTTGTGGAGCCTCCTTCCGAAGACGAAGATGTCCAAAGCACAGCTGCGGCAGATCTTCATCATCGAGGCGAAGACAGCCTCCCAGAAGCACCTCAAAACGAGGATGTCCCCCAGGACACGGCTGGGGGTAGAGACGAAGAAGCCCTTCAAGACGGAGCTGAGGGCAATCAGGCCCTTGCAGATGCGCCCGTCGAGAATGATCTTCAGAATGTGGCTGAGGGTGGCCAAGATGAAACACCAGGAGAGGCGACTCCCCCACATGATAGTGAGGCCGAGAGCGAAGCCTAAACCAACCCATCCACTCCCGACCGTATCATGACAGTATACATGGCTGGGGGTGATTCCGAGTCTGATGCACCGCCGCAGGACATTGTCCTGCGCATAGACTCATTAGAGGGAGGACTCAAAACCCTCTCTGCCTCTATGCAAGCACTGACTCAAGCAGTATTTTATATACGGTCGGCCTTGACCAGAACACCTTCAACCGGTCCCGACCCCGGAGCCAATGGGGAGTCGAGTGTGCCCCTCCTACGGGCACCCTCAGACACAGAAGCACCCCGGACATCGGAGCCTTCAAACGCTCAACTCCAGATGGTACCACCTTCCCTGACTCCTAGCTCTACGGAGGATGTGGTTGAAATGATCAAGGACTTGCGGGAGCGCTTCGAGTCCAAGAACAGGCAAGAGGAGCGCCAGAAGATGGGCATTCCCCAGCCTTATCCCCTTGAGTGGAACAAGGTGGTTTATCCCCCAAAGTATAAACCACAAACACTCATGCCGTATGACGGGAAGGACTCTCCACGTCGGTACCTGACGTACTTCCAGTCACAGACGGGGTATCTTCCGAAGGAGGACGCGCTCCTCACCAGCATCTTCGTTGGGGCCCTAAAAGGAGTGGCGTATGACTGGTACTGCAGCCTCCCCGACAATTCTATATCGTTCTTTGACGACCTGACGCGCCTCTTCCTTGATCGCTTCTACGACGGCGGGAAGGACATGACGATGGCGTCTCTCATAGAGATACGTCAGAAGGAGAAGGAAATGGTTCGGGTGTTCATCGAACGCTTCCGACAGGCCTGCTTCAGACTACCTCCAGGCATGCCAGAACATGCACTCCTCTCCTCTTGCAGCATGAACATGCTGCCTGCAGTGAAGCTCTGGCTCAACTCTACTCTCCCTCCCTACTGGAGCTCCCTGATCATCGAAGCTGAAGCAGCAGAAAAGAAGGCGGCCAATGCACGTCTTCTGGGTGTCAGCTTCCCCGTCTTTGATGACAAGGGGAAAAGGTCTGCAACCAACAATTTCGGACGAGAAGCAAAGGGGAAACAGGCATTGACTGTTAATGCCTCGAAAGGCGCATCTGCGCCTACTCAGAAGCCTCCACTGGCACCGAGACCCAAGGAGGTTTATTCATTTAATGACGAAGACATCCTGCAACTCTTTGAAATACTGAAGCAGGGTGACAAGATGAAGCTGCCGGACCCAAAGCGGCCCGATGAAGTCGGGAAAGTGGACAACCCGAGGTACTGTCACTACCATCGGTCTGTCGGACACCCGACCAAGGACTGCTACGTCCTCAAAAATTACATCCAACGCATGATCAATGCGGATGTAATCTCCGTCGACTACGAAGAGAAGACGGTGTCAGCCAATATGGTGTCACTTCAGTTCGGCACCTTACCGCCGACTACCACACAAGATGGCGTCGTCCCCATCCCTAAGGCGACAATGGAGGTGGTGAACTTACCACCTACCCGTGACAATGCGAGTGGACTCATCCCACTCACCACATCTCGAGGAGAGGTCCTGTGGGTTCACCCCGACCTCGTCTCCGAGGTGACTCAACCGGAGGTACGCTCTACCTCCAAATCAAAAGGCAGGAAGATCAAGTCTTGCCGCATAGTCTCTTCTTCAACGGAAGAGGCATTTCCAGTGCAGATGCGTGCGCAACAGAACGCCCAGCCCGGCGAAGCTGCCGCCGAGGTGGCGCCTCCTGGCACCATCCCTGAGGAGGGCCCGTCTAAGCCCTTAGCAGACAATAAGCAGAAGCAGGTGGAGGCCCGTTTCGACAGACCTCTACGGAAGGAGAATGCTTCGGGGCTAGCCAAGCTTCACAACTTTGACATTCTGGCACAACTGGCCAGTACTCCTGCATGCTTGTCTTTGTTCGAGCTCCTGCATCTTTCCAAAGATTTCCGAGAAGCTCTCTGCGAAGCTCTGAAGGATGCTGAATCCTTTCTCAGTCAGGTCAAGCAGCCTGAAGACCTCCCAACTACTTGTGCACACTTTCATTGTGCGTATGAAGTTATCCCAAACATAACTTTCACCCAACAAGACATGCTGCTCAAGCACCACCAACATAACCGGCCGCTGTATTACACAGGGTACGTCGGTTCAGTCAAGGTGAGCCGGATTCAGATCGA